>JABWDB010000015.1:0-1211666 GCA_019614645.1 Stratiolaelaps scimitus | reverse complement strand
GGTACCCTGTACCGCAGTACAGGTAAGATTTATAAGTTGGTTCCTTGACAGACCCATTTTAACAAGTGGGATAGCAGCTGGCGGGTCCACACTTCGGAGGTATTAAGAAAGCCATAAAAGTATTATAGTAACTCCGGCCGTTTACCCACCCGCACTTCAAAGAATCTCCTCACTTTGGCATTCAGAGCACCGGGCAGAAATCACCTTGCTTTTTAAGCAACCATATGCGGATTTGAGTTTAGCCCATCAGACTGTCAAGCAACACTCGTAATTCAGCGACTATTAAATCGTCCATCTTAGCTCAAAGGTGCAAATCGCAATCAAGCCGTAGATGCATAGGTGATGCTAGAAACGCAGAGCGAGAGTTTTTTTTCGGACGTGCGTCTATCTGAAAGTTTGGGTTGTCAGCGTTTCTACGATTGGTGAACAATGTGACTTTGACAATGCGGACCAACTATTCCATGGCCGCTTCGTCCGTAAATGCCAAACATCGCGACACTTTTCCTCGAGGTTTTCTAAGTGGTACACACGAGTCTAGGCCAATAACCCTTTACGACGAACGAGCTGAGAAGGAGCATCCGTCAACAAACTGATTTCGGCAACACACCTGAGCTCATCTGAAATAGTATTTCAAACTTGAAGTCATACAACGACGTACTCAAGAAGAGAAGAAGAATTGTAAATTTTGTGAAATTCGTGTTGATTTCTTGGTAATGACCACATACTTGTTAGACATTTGTACATATATATTCGGTCATGCTCGTCTCAGCCCACCGTATGAGGTGCCTTTAGGACAGTCCACCTGTCGTATCAGGCCTCGTCGATGCAGGCAGCTAGGCCCTGCCCCCGAGATGTTGTCATGCATGAGTGTGGCAACACACCCTTTAACAAAGAAAAAGTGCATAGGCCCTAAATTCTACCCCCTAAAAGTCCTGTCGAGCCCGGGGGCGTGCCGTATTCGTGCGAGCTTTGCAATTGAAGAACACGTAAGTACACGCAGTCGATCCCCACCTTTTCACATTTGCATTTAAAGGTGTCCGTCTTAGGAAGCAATGCAAAAAGCAATTCCGTGGACGTTAAATGTTGGCTGAGAGTGTGGCTTAAATGTTGGCTGAGAGCATTATAGTTAGGTGGCTAACTACTTCACGGAATTGGCTGTCCCCGTGATGGCTTACGTAGCAAAACAGCAGTACAGAGGGATGGAGCCTGGACAAGAGGTCCCCTGTGAGACAACTGCCGTGTTTACATCCAGCCGTTGCCTCAGAGGAGAGTGAATTTTTCCCAGCTGCATTTCTCGTAGTAATGCCATACGGATAAGCACCGAAACGAGAAGCCATTGGGGGCCAGTCGCTGCATAAATTCCAATACTGAGCGTGTTGCGCCACGACCCACGGTGGCTGCAATGAAATTGACGTACTTAGGTCTCTGGGGGTTTTATACTTATCGTCTGTTGTTGCCCTGTCCATCTACCGCCTCTAGCGGGTAATTTGAATATCAGGCTACAAGTGTCTCTCAACCGAGTGTGCCCTAATTAAGCTAAATGTAACTCACTTCATAAATTAGCCCTAGAGTGCAACAGTCCATCGGATTATATGTGTCCTTGTGGATTTGAACCCGAGTGCCCGCGGTTCCAAGTTTCTATCGCTACCCCTGCGATAGTTGAGACGCTATTTTCGCTGGGCTTGCGTGTTACCAAACAAGATGTAAACTTCAATCTACATATTAAAAGACGAGCATTGGAATACGTTTCGGAATAAAAGTTCTCATTTTCACACATCACAACTGATCCATGCTTGAAATGGCAATAACCCATGCTTATATCCTGGCAAGATATGGATCAAAGATTTGCCGCATAGGCGGCCTCCCGAGTTTGCGCGCACTGGAGACACAGTCGCCAATGCTACCACCATGCGTTTGCCTAAACCCGGATAGCACGCACATAAACGTCTTCGTTGGCTAGCCTCCATGCTAGTCAAATATACGAATTTTTTCGGCATTACATTATTATACCCGAATAGACAAGCACTTATGAAAGCGGTAACTAGCGATCCATTTTCGAATTGTGTCACCCTGTTGACACAATCGGATTGTTTCCAAATCGATCAGAAGCACTTACCGAACGAACTCAACCGTTGCAATCTATGCAAGTACAAATGGCCAATGGCTGTGCATAACTGTCGCATGGTGGTATTTCTATGCTTAAAATTTGCGAATTTTCTGCAGTTACATGTGTAGAGGTTCTCATTTTGTCTATGTCGAGAAAATACGCTGCGAATCATAGTATACGCGAGGATGAGCTCAGTGATCAGGCTCGACCAGCATAAACATGCTTCATCGGATGCATATCCGCTGACTTACAAGATTTTCGACTTGGCCAAAGGTCAGAGTTTGCTTGCAATGTGAAAATCCAGCCACATTAATTGGCGAATTCGTATAGGCACTAGTGCTATTTACACCGCGCCACTATTCAGAGTGTTTTTCCCATGTATTCTTTAAGCCTGTCATCATCCGAACTCGTTCGTAGGGTGAATGCGGAAGTCGTTGGATTAATGATTTTTGTCGGTTTTCGCCGTGAAGAAGTTGCACGGCGGACACACAATCACTAATGATAGTATATTTATCTAGCACACAATGCTAAGTAAGCATTGTAGTCTATGCAACGATGTTTACATTATGTCTGTACGTGATAGGCTGGCGTCTTCTATAGCCCAAGTGAAATCCGGTCATCTTGCGTGGATGAGATATTGGACGCAAAAATACACGCCGCTATATTTTACATACAATGTGTCAGCCTGATGAAGATGTTCCGAGGCGGATTTGACATTGCTCTTCTATTCCTTAATCTTTAAGACAAGATGTTATATATATATATATATGTGCACAAATTAATTAGACGTACTGGTTCGAAATAAGCCTAAAGCAGTCTGTAGCATAGCTGGCTGCTCTAACGAAACGCCTACGTAGATCGTGCATGGATGGCCACGAACATATGGGCTGTTTCTGCAAAGGCACCTCAGCAATGCTCCAATTTGTTCCCATTGACTCAGCGCACACCCTATAACGCACCACGCACACGAACAAGTCTAGACGCACACGCAGCATCGGGCCCAGCCCACTGTCAACGGTTCGGTTAGCGTTATTTTACTTCATCGTTTGATTCTTGCTAGCAATGGAACGGCACCAGCACCAAAGAAACCCTCAGGCGAAAGGGTCGGCTGCTTGTCATATTGAAACAAATATCAGATCGACCAGCATCGTGTATATTTCGAAGCGTGCTCGGCCCGCTCGGCCGTCACTCCGAGGCTCTGAACGCTCTCCCCTTCAGCGGCCGGACCCCGGAATCGCTTCGGTAGATAGGTATCGAGACTGGGGTGGCGCTCGAACGCAGGCGGCCACCGATTCGAGAGTCGCCAGCTGCCTGACTGTCGCTGGTTGGTCGAAATTTCATTTTCTCACTCTCTCTCTCTCTCTCTCATTCTGTGCATCATATACCCCCATCAATGCTTTATGCCACTACCCGCTCAGTCTCGGAATCTCCCTCGATGCTACCCCCCCCCTCTCCTCCGTAATATCAAATCCTTCGGATCCCTATGTTCGCTGAGTGTGTTTTACGTACAGTGAGCATTTGCTCAGTGTAACGTAACACGTGCGCTGCGTCTCCACCGAAAGCAACTCGGGGTATGGGACGAGGACACGAGTGTTGACAAGTCATCATCCTTGTTGGTGAGCCGGCAGATTCGTCCCTGTTCCTACTGGATCTGACTCGTCTTAGGTGAGGCCCTAGTTCCCGTTCGTGGATGGGCGAGAGGGGTCGAAGGCAGTCGGCTCCCCAGCCGCCGAAGCTCCAGATGGCCGCGGCAATCCGGTCAACCCTGATCGAGGTGCAATTCCCTAGTTCGGCCGTTGGACTTGTGACGACGATCGGCAGAAAAGTGGGAGAAAAATACGGCTTGTAGGAAAAGAAACGGGGGGCGGGACACACCAGCTGAAGCGGCTGCAATCCGGTGCACGCCTTGTTGGGAAGGAGTCATGCGATCGGCTACTCCGGCCTACTCTGTCTCGTCGACTGGTCCACTGCAGAGTCTATGTAGGAGACCAAATGGTGTGTGGGGCGCGGGGAGCTGGTGGTTCGGGAGCTGGATATTTGTTTCAATTGCACTTTCTTCTCTCTTCGCTTCGAATCGTACCACACAGGCAAGGGCGCATAAGGACGCCAGGAGAGGTCTCGGCAATAGACATCTGTTTCTATTGCCTGCGAGCGTGAGAAGGCAGTAGAGCCTGCCCGGACGCTGTACACTTATTTGTGCTGTTGAAGCTGCCACGGTAGAGAACGTATTGCAGCAGAGGGTTGAGCGCTGATGACGTGAGTCGTCGACGTGGTTCCAGCTGCGCGCACCAGGGGGCGGTGCTGCACCATGCCGATGGTCACGGCGATGCCAAGGAAAGGTCGAAATCGTTCAAGTGATGTCGTCCTCGGGTCTGCCCACAGCGAAGAAGGGTTTCGGGGTTGTTGTTTGTTAGGGGCAAGCGCTGCGAAGCTCCCATTCGTTCAGGCTCGGACCTCCATTGTGAGTGAGCCTGCAGAAAGGCTGCTCTGAAAGTGGTCGACACGACGAAAACTGCATGTTCAGGAGGCCTACGACTAAGCACGGCCGCCATCATCCGCCTGGAAGCGTCTGAGGAGAGGCCAGCACTGCGTATTTTTGGGTGGGCGACGACTGCAACTATATTGTTATTCTTACAACCAGACCACTGAACAAGTGAACTGATTGAACTCCCACCAAGAGTACTAGGACTGGGGCTGCTCTCTTCGGGTGATAAAGCTATGAGGATTTGCCGGCTCAGCGTTCGGAAACGCGCTCGTCCCAGCAACGGCCCTGTTCGGTCCGAAGTAGAAGAAGACGAAGGGGCCATAGCCAGTGGCCCATGGTCCTTGGAGCTCCGTAGAGCCACCGAAAAGCCAACAAAACACCCGACATACAGCACTTGCAGCTATGGCCAGCTACATATAGTAACATCGGCTGCGTAGCGAGCGCCGTTCAACTGTGTATACGCGTATAGAGAGACGCTGGCGACGTTGAGGGTGGAGAGGGAACTCGGGAGCGGACCCGCGTAGAGAAAATGCTGTGCAGCCAAGCTTTTGCCAGGCGCCGCCGTGATCATCGACGAAGAAGTGGCACCGCTGACGAAGAAGCTGGATGTGGAATGACTCGTGGCGCTCGACCCAAAGATCCAGACAGCAACGTCGGCGGCAGCAGCAGCAGCGGAGCGGGGAGACTGCCTGTGGACTGCCGCTATAGAATAGAATTCGAAACTTGGGCCCGCCTCGCTTCGCCGCTTATGGCCCAACCATGTGGCTTGTGCCGCTTATATAGTTGGCCGCCGTTCTATCATTGACTGTTGAGGCTCTGGCGATTGTTGGAGCGGCTGTAGCCGGCCGTCCTGCAGCATTGAGCCTAGTGATGGCGCAAATGAGTTGCGAACTCGTAGGCGACCAAATCTCGATGTAGTGTCCCCCCCATACCATCGCCCTAGATTTCGCCCGCTACAGCCCTGCACACTTCTCAGCGGCTTCGTACGAGCCTGCTCGAGTATGCTGTGAAAAAGCAGAAAGCGGGAAGGAAAAGGCGTTCTCGAAACAGATTGGAAAAAATCAGTCAGAAGGGGTGGGATGATCTTCGCGCACATTCGAAGCAGAAGCAACAGCAGTACTGACCGACATCGCTAGCGTAGCCGTATCAGTGGGAACGAGCTATCGTTATCGGGGCTTACACGCCCTGCCTGTTTGCCTCTGACCGTCCTGATCCTTTCTCTCTTAGCAAATAGCCTCTGTAGCCGTTGATCGGGCTTCCGATCGACGAAACCTCTCGCCTCAGTAGTTCCGTGTACCCCTTCAGCCGCACATTTACCCGTAGATTCGGCAGGCGACCACGTCCGAACCACCGTAATGCCAGCGACGGGCGAAGCTAGCCATCGGCACGCGAGGAGAGCGATGAACGAATGCTCGTGGACAGATTCGCCTTTAGCCTACCCTCCCTATGCTGTTTTCCTCGGCATTTGCTTTGTCGGTGGCTTCGGCTTCGTACAGGCGAAGTGGAGGCGCGAAATAGTATGATGTTCGTCGGGGAGTTTTGGGCTGACTTGGACAGATGCCGAACAGGTGGGGTGGCCATGAAGTCCGGAGCAGGGGTATGAGGGTCTAGCAGCAGAAGGTTCAACAAGCCGGCTAGCTGCTTCTTACGGATCTCCCCGCGTTCCTCATGTCCGGCGTCGAGAATCCATGAAGGAAGGGAATCACACCTGAAAAAAAGCACGCGTACGGGGCATGGTAGGAGTATGCCTTCGTTACCTTGCGGGAACGGTGACCGATTCAAATGTTGAAGTGCTCCTTACCATAGTTACTACTGCTATTGCACATACGGGATCCAGCTGTCTAACGAAGCCTAACGGACTCCGTATGTTGTATGCGGTCGGCGAGTTCCAACAGCCGAAAAAAGAGCGGGGAGAGCCTTTCCGAAAGGCACTCTTGTACAGGCCACATCGTCCCAGGCATTGGCTAGCCTGGGGTGAAGCACCAAACGATCTCGGTTGCGGCGGCATCTTCAGCCGAGGAGGCGGTCGCAGAGAAGACGCCATTACCGAAGATACTTATCACCTTTGGTAGCCTTTTCCAAGCGAAATCGAAGCTGCGAAAATGTGGTTGGCAGAAAATTGAAGTAAAGTTACGCTACCCTCGACGCATGAGACATCTCGTCGACTCATCGCGGCATCTCGACATCTCGGCGAGCTCAACGTATGAGCTTTCATGCGCGAAGGCGATGGGCATACCATCACCATATATTGCTCGGTAAGATTATTAAGGGCCTTGCCTTACGCGCGCACAACAACAACAGGATGACAGACACACTAGCATCATCGAGTCCACCTACGTAAATCAGTAAACGTGCCGTTGGAAGCATGAAATAGTTACAACGTCAACGACACCTCTCTCACCCGCTCTCTTACTCTCTCTATCTAACGGTTATCGGAATAATGAGAAATATGCATCAGCGCCGTCGAACACGATTCAAGTTCGACGTGAATATGTATGGGTAAGTTTCAACGAGCGGGGATCTGATTATACCAGCAAGGAAGACGAACTTCGAACAAAGATGACTCCGTTTCTGGCGTCCATCGAAGCCCCCCACGCTGTCTTGTGGCCCTCTACGGCTCGGGTACGTCGGCATCGTCTGTCCACATTGTAACCCAAAACAAAAGTTTTCCAACACACTTACATTGATTGCGTAGGCTCTCTCACAACGCGTTTGGTCTGTAGCACCTGTGGCCAATATATGTACCCCCCTCCATTGGGTATACCTGGAACATACTACACCGGTCTCCACGGGCTGTTCTATATCGAACGCCACTTGCACAACACGGCCGAGACGGCGAAATGCTCCTTGCTACAGGAAGTAGTGTTAGCAAGCTAGAGAAGTGTGCACGCATAGAATAAACAGATCTTTCTGACGGGTGCGCCATAGAGGCAATGGTGACAATTTTATTTAACCTTTTTTTGAGAATATTGAATAGGATTCGATAACGGTCATGAGACTTGAATGGTGAAGGATATTACATTGACTTAGACATTGATCTGCGCTGGAGCCGCTTTCCGAAGGCCTGCTTTAATAAATCGTCTGCCACCGACACTATTAACAACTATTTTTTTTTTAATAACTGTTGTGGGCTGCCGCAGAGGACGCGCCGGAAATATATATACACAAATTATTGGGTTCGAATCCCGCTGGGCACATGCGACTCGATGCGATCTTGTATTTGAAGATTTCCCAGTGAAGTTGTCATTATTATTATTAGTAATAATGACAACTTAACTACAATATATATATATATATATATATATATATATATATATATATATATAAACTAATAACATATGCAGGTATCGCTCAACACTTGCCCGACGTAATAAATACCACGTTGACGTGAGACCTACGTGAGACCAACTAGAGGTGGTAGAAGTGTTCGTTCATATTCATTGCCGGTAAGCAGAGCTCTAATGATCTGTTTCCCTGGAGAGTCTCTTGTGCTCTGCGTGAGGGATCATTTCCTTGTAACTAATTAACTGTTTTTACCTTCACAGGGTAGCAAAGAGATATGTTATAAAGTGACCTTTGATAATAAAGTGTATTGAATTGAATTCGTATAATTAATCTGGGCTTCCGCTATCCCTAAAACGTGCTTATGAATGAATGCTTGCCTGTTATAACTGAGTGTCCACGTCAGCGTTAACAAAACAAGACGAATGGATGTGGCAGCTGTTGCTTACTACTGGTAAGTAGTAACTGTCAACTGTGTTGACCAAAGTAAGTATTTGATCAGTTTTTGCTAAATAGCAAGAGTGCGCTCTCGTTCTCTCTCTCTCTCTCTCCAGCAAACCACTGTTACGTAACCACCTGCGAGCTGTTATTGCTAAGCTGTTAGCCTGTTGTATGAGCGCTGTTCCGCCATCTTGTCAAGTCGACCCCATAATTTCTCCTCCGTCGGCAGCTGCTGCCGCTGGCGAAGGTGACATGATCCCATACACGCTCATCTTCGTACACGTATGATGGTTGCTCCAAGTTGCTTTGCTTGATGGCTTAATGCACCTGCAGGCCGAAGGTAGGATGGGGCAGGCCATTCACCACGTGGCGGGAGCTACGGCTGGCGATGTTGTACGTCAGACAACCCCATCCAGAAACCCCGCAGCACAACCCCCTGTGACAGATCGTTTTCCGCTATTAGCCCGTGTCGTGGTAGTGACGATGCAGCTTCGTAGCGTTTGCTTTAGCAGCCTGTCGTTTCGTATAGTATGGGGTAGTCGGCTGCAACCGCCACGTTTACCCTGCTGACAAGCTTCCTTCGTTCCTGGCGAGGCCTTTCCGAACCCCCTTTCCCCGGCTGGGGACGACCGTTGGGGGACCCATGCTCCATTGGGTTGCCGCTCCCCGTTTTGGCGGGGCCCGCCCATTAACCCGTAGTAAGGTTAGGCAGCAGAGCGTTAGGTAGCGACCGTGTTACGAACGAACGAACGGTTGCAGCAGTTGGCGACCAACGGACAGAGCAGTGTCAACGGGCAGCCCAGCGTTGCGCTGCGCACTAGCGGCGCTTCGCCTCTGCGGCCGGAGGGGGCCCGCCTTACAAACGCCACAGTTGCCACCAGTTCTAACGACCTTCTCTGCCAGCCTCTGTCTACGTTCTAGCCCTAGAGCCAACCCTCAACGCAGACCTTCTCAGCCAGGCCAAGTCGTTGCCGTCCCAGTGGCCGTCATTTGCCTGAATTTGGCTCCCGCGCCGGAACTAACCCCTGGCCAAGTCGACAGAGAAAGAAAGAGAGAGAGTTCCCTTCGTCGTTGTTCGCTTTACTTGCTGCTGCTGCTGCTGCTGTCGCCATTGCCACCCTCGAGACCCCCCGAGACCCCCCAACGACAACCGACAGAAGGAGTAAAACGACTTATTGATTTTGCCACCGCGTCTCCGCTGTAGGCTTCGCTCGCCTACACTGCCGCCGAGCCTACGCGGTAGGAGCCGAGGCGGCAGGGAGACGGCGTGAATCCAAAATCAATGCCACAAGCTATTTTAGGGGATTCTTCCCGGCGGCGCAGCAGCAGCAGCGAGCGTCGTCGACTCCGACTTTAGGCTGGGCCCGACTCGGCCCGGGCAGAGCGGCCCACTTCGACGTCGCAGCCGAAACGACGTAAGCGGTAGGGCACAGGCCAAGGCAGCAGTAGGCTGAGTTGCAGTAGCAGCGACAGCAGGGTAGGATTGTAGCGGAGTAGGGCAAATAGGCGCCCGAGAGACAACGAGATAGCGAGCGAGAGAGAGAGAGAGAGAGATACGCATCGCGCCAAAGGGTTTACAACTGCTGGCCGGGACAGACAGCGGGGCAATCTGCAGATAGAGAGACGATCGGCAGCCCCACCAGCACCGTTCGACGTAGAAGCGTTCGGGGGTGAAGTGAGGCGGCAAGGGTGACTAACTCCATTTTAAAATGGCGGCTTGTTGGTCTCCCGATGCGGTCGGGGGTCGGTCGGGCCGTCGGACGGCCGTTACTCGTCGTACCGAGCCGCTGCTTTCTTTCGGCGAGGAAGGCGAAAGTTGCACGAGGTCCTTGTTACGTGCACTCAGCATGGATGAGCGTAAACGGCGGAATGATAGATTGTTCTCACGTACACATTGCTAGCTGGACTGAGTTGAGCGAAGCTAACACGTGGTACGTTGTGTGGCGTTTGATATTATAATGATCATCTTGCCCCGTGGCCACAGAGGTGTTTGTCGTAGGGAGAAACGAACGCGGTTTTTGATATTGTATTACGTTCATGTGAGTACAGCAAAGAGCTTCGAAAGCTGTGCCACAGATGGACGCAAGCAAGTGCTCTGCCGCAACCAGGAATCTGAATGATCTCGCGTGCATTGCATAGTGTATACAGGATGAGATTGATTTCAGTAAATTTCATATAATGATCGCACCGCAACGACATTAGCAAATAGGACGCGAAGATTGATGAATATCGAGCTGCGCTCAGACTCGGCTGTGTATCCTATCGTGTGTTGACCCGCTCGGTAGTTGAATGTCTTCATCCATTTCGTGTGAGGTATCCTCACGCGCAACCTAAATGAATCCATCCACTATTCAGGTTTTCATCTGGGAATAGGTTTCGTTTACAATTCTCTAACTATCAATTAAATAAAATTAAAATAAACATTAAAGTGCATTTCTTAAAAAATCTATATAAAATTTTGAAAAAACGATGAGTGCATGAGCACGGTTTGTGTAGTACTTCCACGATTATCCCTGACCCACGTATCGGATTTTCAAAATGTCACTGTATGTTAGCTGCAAACTGCTCCTTGGCACCTCGTGACCACCAAAATATAATGTACCGAAATCTTGGAAAATTGCATCAATACAAATTCTTCCAACCACGACTCGCCACACCAGTCTCGTCCCCCTCAACTCTTACTTGGGAGACTAGACAGGTACACTGTCACAGTCGGTAGTGGCAAGGGCTTCTCCTTCGAGCGGACTTACGACGAGTCCGCTTCAATACCTGCCATTAGCTTCGAATTACTGTATTGCCGACATGTCATTTGGGGGTTATTGGCCTCCACCCATTGCCTCTGGGGATTGTTGCTTTGTATATATAAGTTGAGTTCCATGTACATGGTTACGGCCGCTGCCATCATCGCGCGTGTTGTTGTCAATGTTGCAATGTCGTCACCACCACATGCACGCTGGCTGCTATGGTTACAGCCGCAAAGACCCCTTCGTCCCTCGTCACAGATCGCACTACTGCACAACGATGCGGTCGTCCTCCTCGGCGTTTCATATTGATTTTGCATACTATTCACATGATTGAAGATCAACGGTTCACTAGAATTAGGTAATGCCTCGTGGACCGTTGACAAGTTCGTGATTAAAAAAAAAATATATATATATATAAGTGTCTACATCACCAACTACTATTGGTTATTTTAATCACGAACTGTCAACGGTCCACGAGGCATTACCTAAGAATAGTGAACGGGGGTGGGCAAGCTCTACGATCCGTATGTTCCGATCAAGTCTTAACGATCCCAAGGACTACGTTGCCCGAACAGAGAACTCTCGCTGCTCTGCACTCATCGGTCAGTGCCCTGCAGTGCCATGCTAAGCAAGGTAAGTCAAATGTCACAGGCCACGCTACGGCGTGGCCACCCATCGTCTTAGCCTCACGGCCGCGACAGCTGAGTGCTCCCTCCCGCTCTGCCTTGCCTGCTGGGAACAGTTGTTGGAAGCAGCGGTCGAACGCGCCAAGATTGGATAGCAGCAACTATGCGTAATAACGCCACTGGTGGAAAACTGCTGCGCCCGAGAGAGTGGGCAGAACCCTCGCCGTATACAGGCCAGCGGCCGCGTTCCATATACCGTCGGTGTCGTGCAGCAGCGATTGGATTGCAGTCGTACGAAGTGTAGTCGAGGCGAATAAGCGCTGGAGGTCTCTCTCTCTCTCGGCAGAGTCGAGAGCAGCTGGCAACGAAGCCAGGATAAGGCATGAACGAGAAGCTGAGAATTCGGCTGAGCGAGCGAGACAGAGAGAGACAGAGAGAGATTGCCCAGGGCGACCCAGTGCTAATTGACGCTGGATGCCTGCTCTTTTTGCAAACGCTTGCAAACGACGGCAACAGCAACAGCAGCAGCAGCAGTTCCTGCCCTCCTCGTGGTCTCGGACTGGCAGCCATCTGGAGCGGCGCGACATGGAAAGGGATGCGGCGCGATGGGAAGAGCAGATCGGTGGCGGCAGAAAGTGGTGGCCGAGGCAGGCACGCCAGACAGGCCACAACCGGCAGCAGACAAATGACACCCTGACACTCATCGTTGTCGTTGTCGACGAACTGACGACTCGACGCTTGGTGTCGCAATTTTCACAGGGAGGGCTGGCCCCTGCCTAGCTATAACATTATAGCTGGTTGGGCGGCGGACGCTGCCAGGGAAGCTGCCGCAGGCTGTACGGTGAAAGTAAGCGTGAGAACGGCGGGGATGGAGTGAACGCCGAGTGGGAGGACAAGCGAATTGTGGTCGTGGTTCTGCCGCTGCTTAGGCTGCCCCCGGTAGCCGACGGATGGTTGGGTAGTGTGTGCGCAACACTGCTGTGTGCCGGGTACTGCTGTGCGGTGAGGGCAACGGTTCGCTTGCGAAGAGAAGGTATTAATAGCCGCGGTGATGGAAGGTTCTTGTGACGTATGGCTAGCTCGCTCGTCCACTGCCAAAAACCGCCGTTGTTGTTGTTGTTGTTGCTGCTGTTTCCTCTGGCTTCAGTACTGTACGCTCAACAACTCTGAGTGGGGGGGGCGGGGGGGGGGGGGGTAGGCTCTTTAGGAGGGAGAGCACTGGGAAAAAAACAACGGGCCGGCCAACTGCGTCGAGCCCAACTAGATGGCTGGTTGGTATGGGTCTGAGATGTCGTCGCCCCCGGATCGGCCTTTGAGCATCAAGACTGCCGCCAACTACTACGAGCGTCTTCATGCGAGTCCTGGCGAGCGGGTAACACCGACAGCGACATCGTCTGTCCTTCTTTTCTTCACAACCAACCGCCTCCGAAGTATCGTCGCCGGAAATCCACCGCGGCCCCCACGATATAATATATAATATATATATATATATATATATATATATATATATATATATATTATATGTGTATATTTGATATATATGTAGCGCAGATGGCCTTGTGTGGGTGCCCACCTGTGCCTGAGCCGGCGATATATTTCGGGGTGCGCGTACGGGTTGCTGTATGTGTGTCTGTGTAACCAGGTGAACATCGTCCTCACGAATGTTCCATCGGCGACGGGATGAACACGAACCAACGAACACATGAACGAAGAAGGTCACATAGACACACACAGAGAGAGACGCAAGCACACAGGCAGTCAAGCAGACGGTCTGCTCCTGGGCGAAGTGCAGCGTTTCAGCCGCTGCACAGCGCAGCGGCAAGAAAAGTATGTCGCAATCTGCCGTGTCTCTCGGTCCACTGAGCAGAGTATGGCGGCGATAAGTGCAGCGGCGACCAATGGAAGCTGCAGGTGGCATTGGGGCAGGTGGCCTGGCGCGCAATGGGAGTCGGGCACGCTGGATGAAGCGCTGGCTGTGATGAAGTGTTGATGAATCTGGTTCGAGTTGCTTCGGGCGGGTTGTTGTTCGGGCTCGCCTGGATGCTGTCGCTGGGCCGCTGCTCAGCGGCCCCGCCGCCACTCTTGTTCTCTTCAAGCAATCTCGCAGCACCCCAGGCCGACGACCCCCGTCCCCAGGACCACTCCTCGGAAGGGCGTCGAATAGAAGGAAGTTGAGGCTGCTTGAGAAAGCTGAGCAGCTGAGAAAGAAGATGCTGAGGTTCGCATGGCTCACGCTGGGGGCCCGCCGCTCGGATGGTGGAAGTTGAAATGGTGACTGAGTAGTGCTTAGGAGATGGGGCAAAATCTTTGGGGGGTAACCAAAGGCCCCAACCCCCGACAGCCCGCTCGGTCTCCACCTCTCACGAAGAATTGTATTGGGTAGTATTGTATAATACAACAACTGTCGACTGGCGAGCCAGGAACTGGATACGACGCCACCGAACTCTCTGGTGCGCGTCTGTTATCCTCGGGGCTGCCCGGCCCGAGCACAACAACAGCGCTGCGAAGAGAATAAGATGAAGTATTGCCGGGAAGCGTGGTAAAAGTGACGGGTCGAGGTGGGTGTCCTGCCATTGTAAAACCGAGGCCACCGAGTAAGTGACTTAGGCAAGACTCGCTGCAACTGGCTGCCGCCTCATCCTGACTCGCTCCTTCGAAGCTTTGACGACCACTTGCCAACTCTACGTGGACTGAAAAGGAACAGCACCCACAACTCATCTGTCAAGACATTTTACGGAGTCAGAGGCCGCACTGTCTGCAAGGATGGGTGGGAGCAAGAGGACGGGCGGTCGGTCGGTCGGGGGGTCTCGGGCGTGTATGATAGAAAGTAGATTTTACTGTTGGTCAAATAGCACTAAGAAGTTCAGCTCGAACAACATCACACACCCACGAGAACCAACATAATGACACATTCGTGCGTTTCGTCATGACAAGAAGGCTCTTGTTGAATGGCGGCACAACCACAACAACCTTAGTCATTGCGAATCATACCTGAAGCAAATGAGTGTTCCTTTAAGGTCCGCCATGGGCCCTTCCATACGGCTTTTGTCACGATACGATATTTGAATTTAGCATACCGCAGCTCGATTTCCTTCTCCGTACCTCCAGCAAACGAGTCGCTGAGAGAGAGCTCAGTTCGTGCAAGGTGCACACACATGCACCACGCCACCGGTCTCGACTCGTAGCTAACTTGTGGACATATTTATACAGCTGAATAGCCGACGCTGACCGATAGGCCGGTGGCTGATGAAAAAAAAACAGGATGGTAGCATGTACTTGTGGAAACAGGTTTCGTTCAATTTAAAGGACAAAAAATATACACCTCAAAGCGAGCGCACGAGGGGGCTGGGATCGCGGGCGCCCGGTCGCCGGCTGACCTTACGACCGGGTCAAATACCGCAAGCTTGGGACCTCAGCCGTTTCCACATATGATGTGTTATATATCCTTCACCCATTCGTTCTGTTCCAGAGGCCTATAATACGGTCACGAGTAGCCAACTCCCTCGCTAGTGATACCTACTCTTTGCTCGATTTGATAGCGCCTCGTAAGCTGGTCTCCCTGCACCCTGAGTGACAGCTGTGGCCGGCTCTCACAGTGGAAACGCCCGACAGCCACTGTCCGATCATAGTCCGGAAGTTCTTGGCGTTACTTTTCTCTGCGTTGTACATTTTCTCTCTTCTATCATGGAAATAGTTTGTTGGAGCACTTTTGCTGATCCGACTAAATTGGTGTCCAACCGTCCTTGCCTTCTTTGCCAAACACACACACACACACACATACAAACACACACACACATAAACATATGAACAGAAACAAACAGACGGGGGCGAGCCAAACGCCAAGTGGAAAATAGATCCACTTGCGCTATATATTGTTTGTAGCGAGTCAGACAGCGAAAACGTTGAGATGTCATTTGTGATGATCCCTTTCGAATCGAGTAAGATCAATCAATCAATCAATCAATCAGCCAATCGGTCAACCCGTAAAGGCATCATGATCATCATCATCGTCAGCGATACCCGTTGGTGAGGCCGGTGCTCCGTTTTCAGGGGGTTAGATTCAATTTAGAGTCCAGTTTGGACGGTGGCATAGTGCGGATCAATCCATCTTGAAAGCCGAATATTCCATTCGGGTTTGGTTGCGCGGGGGAGCAGCCAGGAAGGAAATAATGGCGACAGCGGCGGCGGCGGCGGCGTCAAGAGACGTCGAAGAAGTCGAACGACCGAACGATGCTGCCACTCGCCTAAGTGAGCCCGGCCTCATCCGTGCGACATCGACACTAATTCTTCAACGACGAAGGCATTAGCAGACATTGCCATGGACGAGGCAAACCGTTCTCCTTGAACTCGGAAGGAGTTCACTCAGACAGGATGGAAACTGTCGAACGGACGGCTTAGGATGTTTGCCGGATATGTGACTTCAGAGAGTTGCAGTTCTCCTCGACGAGAGAGGACCACGAGACGGCAAATTTCCGGATGGAAAATGCCACGTTCAAGGTTGGCCCGTTACGAAGTCGAAATGAATTATGACGCTTGATGGAGACACCACGACAATATTTTGCCACACGGAATTTTCCACTGGCGCAAACAGGTTACAAGGTGACGCCCCCTTTTTGGCAATTGAGTTCGATCGAATCGCTGAAAATTAATAGAACATACGGAGCCATCAGGAACAGAAACCGCGTTGATCAGTAACTTGTAACTTGAGATCATGCTAATTGAGGTCAGGTTACCTGTTCACTATTTTCTCTTATGGAACCTCACTGTCCTGTAATCTTTGTCAATTCCAATTGCCACATTGTACATGAAGTTGCAGTCGATGAAACGGGGTGTTATCAGGTGAATGATTTCAATAAATAGATGATGACCATGTTTTGAGAATTCAATAACAATTCAACATTGTTATTCGCCATTGTTCTTTCGATGTTTTCAGTATTTACACTACATACTATTGTGTGTGTTAATATATAGACAATAATTAGTGATGCAGTTGGGGAACAGGGCGGGTCAGACCGAGATCGGCGTGATCTCTCCGAGGGCGATGATGGCATTGCCTCGCCCCGTTCCGTCACATTCTTCCTATTGCAAATTTGCAAAAAGAGCTCTAAACGCCGACAACAGACTCGCTCAGTTTTGACATGTGTACTTTTACGATAAATCCCGAGCTGATCCTGTCCTCTTGAGTGCAAGGTTCGAATCTAAGTCGTACTTTGTTCTACAATATGCCTCTGATCTTATTCCGTGCCGCCCCCAATGGCTCTCCTGAATTCGGGGCATAACCCTGCTCATTCCTGGCAACTTCGATGAGGCGCATCTCGACAGGACAGAGGCATGAGGTAACGACATGAAATGATGCTCCGTGGTACGAACCAACATCCGCCGGTCGTCCTGGCCCTGCTGGTTGAGTCCTGCACACCCATTTATGGATGTGGGATCCAGGACTTTTCGAACAGCAAAATATAAACACCAGATTAGGCAAACTTCTTTGCCCCTCCCCCTCCCCCGATTTCCTGCGTAATCTCTCGTTCTCCAACACCTTCCGTCATAGGTTTCCGTTGCGTCGGTAGCCCCCTTCGGTAGCCCCCCGAGTGTTCATCTTGTCCACCGGTAAGGAGTAGGGGGGTCGCGAGCGTCGGCCTCGAACCACTGCCGTCTTTCCTCGACAAGTGCTCCGGCCATGAGTGTTCACCACTCGCCTGGTTGGTGGGCCTACCAGCTGCTGGGGGCTCCAGCAGCAGCATCGAAGTTTGCCCCTCGAACTCAGCTGTTTCCAAAACTCGGTGTGCGTCTATCTGTGTGTCGGTGTGCTGCGTTTACTCTGATCGCCGCCGGCGTCCTCGCTAGCGTTGTCTGCTGCGTGCCCTCTACTCTATGCTCGATGGTACAATATGGTGCGCTACGGTGGCTCGGCGTGTTTCTGCGCTTCTTTGCTTACGCTTATGCTTGTTCCTTGCACTACCTCCCCCCCCCCTCGTTTCACCGCCTTGCCGGGCTGTATTACTTGTTCCTCGTAGCTCCGAAGAGAGTATGTTGCGCGCTGCTGCTGTTGTTGTATGCTACCTCTGCTTGCTGAGCTCCGGCTCATAGCTGTCGACTGCTGGGCCACTAGGCTGCTTATCGCGAGGCGTATTTTTCACAATAGCGAGGGGCAGGCGAGCAGGCAGCCGGCAGCAAAGCAGTGGTTGGGGACCGAGGCGGCCGACACTGCCGGGAGTTGTCGAGAACTGGCGGGAAGAAGGAAAATGGAGGGGACGCGCAGAAATAGGAGGCTTGCTTCTGGAACGCCGCCGTGTTCTGCGTCTGTTTCACGTTCATAAAAGCTACTACGCCACTATAGAACTACCTACTACCACTACTACTACCGTCGACGACGACGACCAGAGGCCGAAAGGCAGAGGTGGGAAGCAAGACGAGAGACCGGATGAGGAAGAAGCTGCTGGATGTGGATGTGCCTGCCGGCCCCACCGCCCGCCCGCCCGCCGCGCCCCTTGTAGAGGAGGGGCGGCATCGTGATCATGCCATATAGTAATAGTGGAAGATGCTACCCGCCATAGCCCGCCCGCCCGCACCGGGGGCGGGCCCCACCACAGCCCTCGACAAGCCGGGCCGCTTACTACCCGACGCCAAGTCGTTGCCGACATGCCCCAGAGTTGCACATAGTTGAAGGCGCAGGATCTCACACCAGCCGGCCAGACAGCATCGAGTCTCCTGGTCGTTCGTAGATGCCAAAACTCCTATTCTACCGAGCGTTCGGGGTGCGCTCCTCGCTCCTCGTTCCCCGAATCGAGCCGTTTGCTTTTGTTTAGCAGCGTTGTTGCGCTTCGTTCTCCGTGGCTCAGTCGGCTCGTTCTGCACCCACTTCTCGACGCAGTTTCGCCTCTCGTCATTCCGTGTACTTGCCGCCATACCCCTTCGTCGTTTTTCGTGAAAACTCGCAAGCCTCGTCTGTTCTACTCGATGCCAGCAGCAGCATCCAGCCATCGCACGTTTCGGCGTAGACCAGTCGATTGGTGTTCGTTCCATCGCTGCCATTGGCGGCCGGATGGACGGGCGGGGACTATGTGCGGCGTAGAAGGAGATGTTGAGGCAGAGCTCTGCAAATGCAGGTCGTCGTCGACGGTGTGTAGTGTACAGGCCTTGTGTACTCTCGTGTCTTTGTGAGCGACGATTTAGACCGTCGACCGACCGGCCGCCGTCCGGTGATAGGCCAAAAAGAATAGCAACACTAGGGTTTCTGTATATATGAAGAGAGAAACAAATGAAGAGAAGGACGGGAACAAGAGCATTGGACGCTGAACGAGACTGTGGGACATAGGCCATTTGGCGCGAGCCATAGGCTGACGGTGAAACCAAATGCCAACGGAAGCGTGGCCGTATTGTGGAGACGCTACCAGCAACTGTGTCTGCTGTTTCTGCTGTTACTGTAAGTTTGGGTTGGTGGAAAGATTCTTGCGGGCGGAGAAGAGCACAAAGGAAGAAACGCGACGTTGTAAGCTGCGCGGACCAGATGTTTTCACGTAGCTGGCGCCAACCACGCAGGAGTGGATACGGTACTGAACCAATGCCACACACGCAGGCACAAACACCATAAAGAAAGCTTCCAAAACAGTCGTCGACTCCGCTTCATCGTTGGGCATCGCGGATTTAGCAACGGGGGCTGAACATAGCTGAACAATACCTTGCTGGAGACGTCGCAAAAGGTCTCCAACAAGTTATTGTCACTCGTGTCATTCATATGCAAGTGCAGATATAACACATTGCGGCTACCAGCTTTTTCTACGTAGCACCGAGTCAATGTACTAAGGGCATTTGCAGCATGCTAACCTAGCTATAAATAGATATTAGGACGATCACGTAACATGTCATGGTACATGGCAGTAGCTAATGTGGCTTAAGTGGCATGTGCATGACGAACATTTGCGGTGCAGACAAGGACAGTGGTGTGATGTATTCCTATGACTATGGGCATATTCCATCTAATCTCCCTAGAATATTGTTACTTAAGAGCTGCACGAATGAGCTAATTATACGCGAATCCGAGCTATTCTGTGTACGTTCATAAAGTAGCTAAGCTATGGCGCTGAAGCTTATCTCAGTGCTGCCTCTCGAACGTTCGAAAAGCCAGTCTCATTAGGAGGCGTGCTTGTAACTACACTCCGGCTCAGAAGCCACCTTTAGCGAGCAATCTCCGCTTATAGCCTGGTGTTGCCTCCGATACACAATAGCATGTTGGCGGACTTCCCCGCTGTCGTTTGCAAGCCTCCGCGATGGTCATGTCCTCCACAACGATCGTGTTACATAACTAACAACGGCCCAAGACGGGAACGAACATGATCGGCTGCCATCTGACCTCTTATGTTTGACGCTGGATACAGCTGCCTTCGACACTAACCGTAGGTTGCCTCTGCTGAGGCACGAAGATACAAAGCACCATGCCTTCTCTATACGCTTTTATAGGAGCCACCGTGAAGAAGTCTAGCAGCGCACCTAGCTAGGCCCCAGGAGACACATCATTGACCCTACGATTGCGATGCTGTAAGGTACTCAGATGCTCCAAGATCGTGGTTCCGGCTATGGGACCATTATCCGGGATAGTTACACACCTTCCCTAGTTTTCGAAGTAATGCTAAGCGTGCCGAAACTAAGGAAGAGACAGGCCCCCAACAGAGGATGGTTTTAGCATCTGTCTTGTCATCCGCGTCCACCCTACACTGGATCGGCCCACCTTCTATAAAGATTCGAAGGTCTCGAATGGTGTTCGAGCGTTTGAAGAGAATGCCCTTCTCTGAAAAACGAAGGCCGTGGTCTTATTGGACTGCGTTCGTTTCACTCCATTCTTTCCTCTCCAACCGATCGACTAGCGGGTGATTGTGCAACCGAACTCACATAGCTACACGCTGAAATTTGGTGCACATAGTTCACACTGAAATGTACACTGAATTTTTCCCTTTGTAAAGGAGCTTTTTTTAAAATGCCACGTCTCCTTCGTAGTGAAATGAGTATTTTGAAACAGGAATTTCACTCGCGTGTAAAGATCGCGTGTTTACCTGCTAAAACGGGACAAAACCACGACGTAAGGTTTGAGCAGGTAATGGCCACGGTTAGGAAGAGTTGGCTTGAAGGTGAAGTCGATGTCGTAAAGAGAGAGTGAACTTACTGTTAGCGAAAAAGTGGCCCTAGAGTACGAGCGTACAAGTAGGAGGTAAATAGAGTGACTGTATATGCAACGTATTTATGCAGCATAAAAACCCATTTTAATGGACGTTAGTCCATTAAAATGGGTTTTTACTGTCCCCGCAATGATGGAATTGCAACACGGATTATTCGTGAAAACGTCCACAAATGGGGCCAAAATGGGTAGTTGTCGACGCGTTGGCGACATGCTTCATATGCCGTTAAATTTCATCGAGATCAATTTATAGTGTTAACTATGGCAAGGTGTACTTGAGGATTCTAGCCGTTCTAGCCTTAACTACACTAGCTCAAAGGCTTTGCCCATGTTCCAAGAAAGAAGAGCCGCCCGGATAGATATTGGACAGCTCCGTGAATTTCCTTTCTACTGTTCTGCTTAAATACCCCTTCAATGATTCTTCCGGATACCACGCCTATGGATCTGCACGCCCCCTACCGCCTTTGAATCTGGACGAACCACTACAGTCAAGAGCGGTGGTGTCCAGACTTTTGCTTGGCTTCATATGAAAAGATCACAAGGACATGACCTCCCAGAAAGCATGCCGCCCTGCCCTATTAAAGTCAAAATTAGTGAAAGCACAGTGGTAATTCCATAGCTCTCCCCATTCCTCTGTTTAAATACTGCTTCTGCAAATAGGAGACACTTTCCTAATAAGGATTCCCGTCCGGTCGAACAAGTACTGTACAAGTCGTATCGCTAAAAGTAGAATTTGCATTATAGCCCCCTTGGTTAGTAAAGGTAAGGTAAAGGTAAAGGTTTTATTGGTTTAAAAGGTTGTTTTTTTATTAAAGTTGAAATTAATTGAAAGAACAAGCAGGTTGGGATGTCTCTTCAGGGTTGTCTTGGTCAGATGCTTGGTTAGCAGATGAGTTGCCTAGTTCTCAATGATACTAAACAATATATACTGTGACACTAACCAGAGATACTTTCTAATCGTTCTTTATCTAGAGACGGCTGTCGGCGTCGCCTGTAGTGTACCCTATATTCAAGGTTAGTTCCGTAAGCTTGCGGTTGACTACCCCGGGTGGCCGCTCCAGTCCATAAAGCGACTTGTTCAATTTGCATTCCCTGTCGGTTCCGTCTCAAAAGTTTCAGGAGTCTTCGGGCTGTTCCTTCGTCGAGTTCTCCACGTGAGAAAGCGTGAGGTCAATTTGTTTCGGCTGTGGCCGCCTTCCCCACATTGCTACTTTGTAACGTACGCCCGATGTCGAAATTCACGGCAGGAGCAACGATTTTGTTGGAGTCTATTCCCGGTTGTTGAGCGCATCCTCGTGCCTTCTGGTAATCCCGGTGGATAGCATCCAAACATTATTTCCAGCGATGACCAATAATTCGTCCCGTTGGGCTTCGCCCTGCAAGCTCTTCGGTTGGCAAATACTAGTGCCTCTTGAACGTTCCATGGCCCCACCTGCAATCGTTCGTACAGAGCTGATCGTTCGAGTTTTCCTCAGCTTACGCTCTGGATTCTCGAGAAATTGTTGTTGTTGACCGGACAGCTGCCTGTTTTTGCTTCGGTGCATCCTCGTATTTAGGATGTTCCTGGGATCGTCTACGGTTTCTCTCTTCTCGTGTTTAGATTGACTGGTAGCATTGTGTTTTGTTACGTACTGGTTCCCCATTACCATTTATATTTTTTTTGCGATTCGAAGCAGGCTTGGTCTTGAGACAACACATCTCTCGATGATTTACTTACATGTAATTCAGGAATCCAGACACAATGCCCCTCCACTATGTCATCGAAATCTATGAGGATACCTTTAATATTTTGGAGAAGCCTTTTCGTTTTTGTTCAAGTTATCTATATAGCACACGTATGATGTGGTACAGAAAGTGTAAAGCTTTGCCAGATGTGGCTTACCATTATATAGCGCCTCGAAAAGGAACTTCGAGCTGGCGATATTATAATAGCTACTATATTGAGAAGCGCCACAGCATAGTGTTATGCCGTATCGGCCAAATAATTGAAATTGGTAAGAATCTGCCGAAAAGCATCGGTCTTGCAAAGGTGATTTATATCAATACATTCTCTCAGCCAGTCCGATTTGTCAATGAGACTGAATGAATGACAATTAGGATTAGCCAACACATATACACGAATTTGTTGGTCATTATCGAATTATCTGTCTCCCGTATGTGTGAAAATACGGTATCAGTTATATTCGATATTGAGGATCAAAACGGCTTTTCCAACTCTATTTTTCATTCATAATCTCTTTATGATTTTTTCGTTTGCTGTGCCGTTTTCTTTGTTTAATATTTTCTTCGCTAGGACATAGTTGGAATGCAAATTTGATCTAATATGATGAACATATAAGTAAGGATGATTCATCGCCTTCTTTCTGTTCGTGCCTTATTCGGGCTGTCTGTATCACTAGATCCAATGTTACTCAGTTCTGTCAAAACTGTTGTATAGTCGTGCTATCCAGTTCAACGTTAACAAACTGTACCTGCAGCCACTCTGCGTCGAACTGTAGTAAGAACCTCCGTTATACCTGTGATATATAATTCCACTGAGTTGTAATTCAAACTTCCCCGAACTGTGTTAAGCGCACAAATGGACGGGTGACCAGCACAGACTCAAGACGGCCGTGTAAAGGCCGTTTAGCGATTGGCGCCACTTGAGAACATTCAACAACATGCGAAAATGTCATGGAATTTCTATAATATCCCAATGGGAAATCATCGTTCGTACATAAGGGTGACAATTGAACTGGAACAAGAAATGTTCAAGTGAGCAGCAGCTCTGGTTCATAACCCGTGTTTAGGCTATGTATAAAGGTAATCCATTAAGAGTCCATTAAGAGTGAACTTAACCACCGACACAACAGACTACTCAATCAAGTCATATGATAACTCCTAAGTCTTTTATCCGATATCTATATATTATATGTTATAAAAGCGCGATCGCAAAGGTGCTACTGTCAGCTGAGTTGTATCTCTGTGATATATACATGCATATGCGTTATTCATTTTATATTATTGTGTGTCTTAATATAATATATACAAAAATTAATGACGCCGTAGGGGTCTCGGAGAAGAGGGGGTGTCAGGCCCGCGGTCACTCCCGAGGGAGGTGATGACAAAGATGATTGCCTCTTTGCCGCACAGCGAGCGAAATGCCCCACAGAATGAGGCACCCTGCACAGTATCATACAGTGCATTTAGGCTTTTCGTCAGTCGGGAGATGCTGTGTAGTTCGAGAGACGCGAAAAACCTCTTGAGCATTAGTCAACGCTATTTGTAGACGATCCGTTCTGCACAACGGTGAGAACTTCATGTCTTCAACATCGGCGCTGGCGGCAAGTCGCTTCCCTGCTGAACGCGTAGGGGGTTCCGTTCCTCTAAAAGTTTCGAAAACCCTTCCAATCGCCAGCCAGCCAGCCAGCCCGCCCCTCACTTGCTCCGGCCTGCTGTAAATAATGAATGCATATACCGCTGCCGGGACTCGGGAACACCCGCCAGGAGTATGTCAGGAGCAGAAATATTCGATATTTGCTGCGGCGTGTATCTCATTGTGCGTCTGTAAGACTGCCATGCACAGATATCGCTAAAAGAGAATAAATACGAAGTTAATTATTATGCCCCTCATTTAGGTTGGCCTGACCCAACATACTTGCGTCTCAGCGCACGTGGCCCCGTTGGGGGGCGAGGGGGGGCAGCTCGTTGTGAAACAGACGACATCGCACCACCTCTAGAAGAGAAGATAAATCTCTAGGTTAGGCGACAGAAAACGACCTTTATTAGTTTCCTGTTTCGACTGAACCCGCTGGAAATATTCATATTTCTTGCCGATTCTCAATAACGATCATCACGCTACCCTGTGGCGTCCGTAACGATTCACGTTTGTCTTGTCCGAGGCTACTGCTGTTTCTGTTGCAATTGGCGCTCCCTGAATAATGCACTGCCACGTTATAAATGATCTATTGTGTATTGTAGAACGTCGAACTGCTGCCGTATACCGTACGTATTTGACGGTATTCATGACTATGATAATCACTAGTGTTTCTTTGTGTAATTTGTTTACAAACGTGTGTTATCAATGATATTCATTAGTGGCTTCGAATATTAGAAAGTGTTGTTGTTGTTAGCCCCGTGTGATCGCTAACAACGTTTCACTGCATATTAGCAAAAGGTGTTATTGGTGTTGGTCAGAAAAATGGTAAAAATGGTCTCCATCGCGCCAGGGGTGATTCCTTCAGTGAGGATGTTGGTGTGGATATCCTCTCCGTATATAATACAAGTGCGCATATGATATCACCCAGAAAGGAGCCCCTCGGTATAGTGCAGACATAATGCTAGGGCTTTGGAACCATTTGGTCTCCGATTCGAATCTCATAGGGTACATACGCATTAATACGCTATTTAGTTGAAGATTTGGCAATAAAGTTATTCAAAGAAAAAACAAGTATTACTAAATAATATAAAGCTCTCAAAGGTCTACCATTTTGTGCTTAGCCAATACATACAATCATTCCTGGGCCACGTATGACTGTCATTTAGTTCTCACACTTAGTCACAAATATAGGATCATAGAATCGAATTATGGTCGAATCACACTGAGGAATTAGCAGTTTTTGAGTTAATTGTGATAACTGTAATAACAAGGATCTACTAATGCATTCATCAACGATGCAATATCCAAGTGGTATGAAATCAACGAAATACAATTATTTATGCATATATATATATATATATATATACATATATATATATGTACACTCCGATCCAAATGGCTCTCCGACCGCCAGAGTACCGACTATCAGTGAATCAGACGTTACGTTAGGAAAACGTCTGATTGCCTTTCTGAAACTTTGGCAAACTCATTGCCGAGGTTACGCTGTCAGCAATGCCAGGTTCCGTTGTTATGTTCTCAAAGAAGGAAATCTCGTACGTCAAGCTGTATACTTCGCTTCCATCGTAGCTACTATGGACTCAATATACTCCATGGTGCTCCCATGCTTCGTTTGGTTGAGGTGAAACACGTTACACCATATAGAACGATGGTTCAACGCGTGCGGTCATTTCTTCATCAGGGGCTATCTCATACAGTTTCGTTGATTACATTCAGTCTCTCGCTTTGTGTAACAATCGCCAGTAGAATGGGCCCTTCTTCTCATTCGGTAATTCTGAACCCGCTCCTTTTATACCGGGTCCTTGACCCGTAGTGCTAACGGAAGCCCCTCAACGATGTATATCCTCCGAGGTCATTACTGGAGGTAAGCGCCCAGATTACGTTCAAATCCTGGCCTGAAGATTTCACTTAATCACGGCAAACGGAACCACGCGACACACGTTTCCCGGAATCTATGGGGAAATAGTACCCAGCTATCCTATCCTACACATTCTGGGACACCTACGAGGTCTTTCTATAACTTTGCAGAGATTGTGCGACAGGTGCGTCTAGATGTAGAGACAGGTGTGTCTTACCTTGCCAAGTAGCCACCTTGAACTGCTCCGACATGTTGGTGTCAGCTGGGGGACTTCTTGACAAGGACTGCGTAAGTATTGTCAGAAGTTGTCGGACCTGCGCCACGAAGTATAACCTAATCCGTAACCTAGGACAAGTCAACTCGAAAAAGTATTATTATTCTTAAGTTAACAGCAAGCAATACATTTTGCAATACTTTTATTTTGATCGGTGCTGAGGAGGGGATTCATAACATAGGGACAATAGGAAAGGTCGTAAAATCATCTACACATTAATAAGTAAAAACTCGAATTTTTTTGTTCGAGAATTTACATTTTTCTATGATCATTGCCACAAATTGTTTTACCAAAGCTTGTCTCTCATTAAAGTTGAGGTGATACTTTCATGTGACCATCTCAGTTTCACGACACGAACATTCAGTGTATGTTACCATAATAACAGTACGTATATACATATATTATCATAATGGCGATTTTTTTAATTTGCCCCATTTTACGCTAGCCTAAATTGGGCTAAGAACTAATTTAGAAGAATTTTGAGCACGATTTGCTGGTCATTACTCCAAGCTTCGCAAAGTCCCATTTTTTTTTGTAAAAGATTCGTCACTCGACCTCTTCTGCGTCAGAATTCACCACGGCGGGAGACAAGCCTCCCTCGGAGACGACGTCCTCAAGCGATCTGCCAACCTCTGCCCCAGAGTTGCGAGCCCACTTGACTCGATGCGATCATCCACAAAATGCATATCTACCTAGGCCTTATGGAAATCACATCAACAACACGTGCACAGCTACATTTTTTTAATATTCAAGAGACTGGAAATTTATTAACATGGAAAAGTACAAATATAGCAGTTCACCTGTGGTCTGCGATCTGCTTTTCCCGTTTTTTTTTCATTTAGCTTTCCTGTATACCTTTTCTTTGGCTTGCTATTTTGCGATTTTTCCCTTATTTGTATTTATGCGGTTGTTTTTTTTTACCATTTTGTCATTTTATTCTCGTTTTTAGAATCTTGTCTGTGTCCCGGTCTTCGCGGCTTCGGCTGTTCATCGACTGCCCGCCATTTCTCATATTATGGCGAGCCGGTGCGTGTGTGCCTTCTCATCGTTTTATTTTTGTTTATTTGTTGTCATTTATTATAATTATTATTGTGTTAACTGCTGTGCTTCTTTATTATTTACCATGTTTTATTGATTAAGGATATATATATATATATATATATATTTATATATTATATATATTTGTATCCTGTGTTCGGTTTGTGTTTATTATTTATATTATCATACTTACTTTTCTTAGTATAGCCTGCAGTAGTAGTAATATGTCTCTGTTCTATTGTTTATTCCTTGCTCGAAAATATGATTTCTGTAGTCCACATGTTCTGTTGTGTTTTTCTCGGCTTGCTGTACGATATCTTTGCCACGATATTTTGGCTATTTTCATCGTTAGTTTTTCATTATCTATGTGCTCTCTCTCTCTCTCTTTCTATATATATATATATATATATATATATCTAGATGGATTATATAGCTACCATTTTCATAATAGTCATTCCATGTTCGTTTTGTGGGCATCTTTCAATTTGAGTTTTGTTTGCTCGGTGTCAGTACACTGCCATTTCATTATATGCATGACATTTCATTTAATGACCTTGAGAATGGCTCCGTTATTGTGTGTATTACTTGACAATTGAAATTCGGCATTTTACATCGATGTCGGCATATATAAATATCGATATATATATATATATATATATATAAATATATATGCATAGAGTCGATCAATAATACAGCAGTAGTCCTGTTGTTTTAGTCGTGTTTTCGTATTGTTGTTGTAATTGTTTTTTTGTTGTATATATATATATATATATTATTGTCGATATCCGAGAGAAGAAGGCGAAATTGACATCACATGTATGTATATCCAATCACTCTAGTGATTACCACTGCGATTGTTACTATTCTATTATGATAATAATAATAATAATTATTATTATTATTATTATTGACAGTTATTGTTGTACGTGTATCGGTAACCGTGTGGTGATGTCTGCCGATCCGCAACGAAACCGCAAAGATTCGCACAAATACACCAGCCGTATTTTTTGCTGTTTCTTTTTGTGTCGTCGTAATCTTAATTGCCAGCTATTTAATGCACAGTGTCAGTGTCCGCATGGAATCCTCGATAACCGACCTCGTGTTGGGGCTTTTAACACACAAGTTTGCCTCTTCATTCAAATGTATATATATATATATATATATATATATATATATATATATATATATAGACATAAATTGAGAGACGAGAAAATATAAGAGCCAATTATATAGAAAGACACATTGGAATAGCTCAAAATAGATTCGTGCTGTTCCGGCAACTTCAAACGAGTCGAAGAATCGAATATTTGGTCGAATCGGATATGATGGGTCATTATCAGCGTGATGTCTCGCATTGTATATGTTTCACACTATTCATGTTGTTGTCAATAATGTTTCCATGTCGAGTTTTCCATTTTTCTTTTTCTTTTTTTTTTTTTTGGTGTGGACGTTTTGTGGAGAGATGTTTAGATGTCACTGGAGAGTAATGATGATCCATAATATGGTTAATGATAACAATAATAATAAGAATAGTACTCATTCGCTTGCCATTGTTCGGTATGTACTTATAACTTGTGCAATGTTGGGATAACACATTTTACAGAGGTGTGACCTTCGGCGTCTGAATGCACACATTTGATTTAGATATATTTATATGGAGAGATGCTTTTGATGGCCGACAATTGAAATTTTGACGCTATGCACCTTCAATACATTAGCGATAGCTACTTATGTGGTCGAATGTAGCGGATGTGAAATGTATCCTAATCGGGAGCTTGTGTTCTTTTTTGGCTGTCGTCGTTACACTATTAGGTTATCGGCAATTTTGTCAATGGGTACGGTGAGTGTTTCGTTCGGCGTCTTTTCCCTGACAAGCATTTGGCACCCGTTTCGATTTCACGTGGCGACGTGATCGTTGCTATGCTCGTGGCTGTTCGTATTAACCCCGTTTAATCTCTATTCAGTGAATTCCGCTCGGATTTGTTAGAATGAAACAGCAGTAGCATTTGCGGGAAATCTCTCCTTTTTTTTCAGTCATTATCAGATAGACCTCGAATCTCCTCTGACACCGAAACGCCGCCAATCGATCGTGCCACAACAAATCTGTCGTCTATGGTCGCCAACCAGCTTCGTTGGGCAGATGCAGAGTTACAGCGAGCGGGCAAGCCGAATCCAAACACGCGTGTGGCCCTGTTGACAGGGGCTACGCGCGCAGATGCGTCTAGCCACGCTGCTTCGGGTTTCGCGCTGGCAGCATCCATCTATCTGCGTGGTCGGCGACTTCGATCTGTGCTGTGCCGCTACTAATAAGTTGCCTTGTTGATTTTGCTTGTATACCCGCCCCAGGTTCTTCCGCGTTCGCTCTGCGAGTACGGTGCCGTATCGTTGCGTGTGCCGACACCGGTTGTTGGCTTCGTTTGGCGTTCGTGTGGTGTGTCTATGTCCTTATGTGTTCGTTTTGTGTCCCTTTCAGAGCTGTTCCGATTTCCGGATGGCTTCGGATTCGGTCAGTGGTTCGTCGGTTAGTGGTCCCTCTCGCGTCCGGTTCCGGCTTGTGGGAAAGTTGCTTGTGGGAACGGCGGCAAGTTTAAATAGATAGAGCGGATAGCAGTGATCCCCCAAGTGTGGCCCCTCGATGGGGGTACGGACTTCTAACTTGGTTTCAGTTTGGTTTCACTCCCTCTCCGTGTTTCGGGCCCAGAGTCAGCGTTCAATCTAGACACACGCGAATGTTGCAGGAAAAAAGGGCCACCGATACAGAAGTCTGTCTGGACAATCAAATGCAATAGTCTTGCGCAAGCATCGAAAGAAACATGATGTGCGCAACTGTCCTTCGTTCGTGGCTGTGTTTCAATCGTTTCACAATCGCTCCCGAGGCTAGTAGTATTTTATGCATATATATATATATATATATATATGTGTAGGGAGAGGGAGGCGTGTATGTTTATGTCGAATTAAGAAGCGGAGACACCGCCTCTTGCATCTTCTGCCCACCGCTGCCGGGGAGAGAGAGATCTCTCGGGGATTATTCATAATTAATATAATATAGTGTGATATCTGTGTCATTTATATCAATATAAGTAGGTGTATATCAGAGTAATATTCGAATATAGATGCAACACGGTGTATTATAGTGTACTGAGGTAATAGCGTTAGTAATGGTCATATAATAATTATGGCCCGTTGACACTGACAATGACGATTGCTGATGGTAGCAACAATGCCGACTAGTAATAAATATAATATGCTATTATGATAATAATAATAATAATAATAATAATGACAATAATAATATGAGTTTGTTCCGTCCATAAGTCGGCGGTAAATTGAATAGAGATATAGAAACCGCTTAATAGGATTTATTCAATACCATTATAGGGCAGTGCGCCCCACGCGCTCTGAACACAATACAACGTCTCCAATTGCCGTTTCTTGCTATCCTCCTCCCAATGGCATCAATTCGGTCAATCAACGAACCCCTGACGTATATTATATATATATATATATATTCCGATAGAACATGCCACGGGGCGGAGACAGTGACCTACGGTCCCAAGGTCCCTGAAGCCGAAAAGGTTGTAGCGATGTTTGAACTCGCTTCTCTCTCGATATATGAGAGAGAAGACCCCTTCGTTGCGTCCGTGTTGGAGTCCTGCATACAGTGCTCAACCTATATCCAGACAATGGAATGAGCCAGTCGAAGTCATATCTCTCGTTTGATTTCATCCTATTAAACGTTACAATAGGTCGGAATTTCTAGGGATTATGGGGGTGGGAGGGGGTGAGGACGACAACGTCCCGAGGAAGGCGATGGCATTGCCTCTCTGCACAGCGAGGGACAGGCGCTGCAGGAGGAAAGAGCCAGCGCGCTTGTCCCCGGTGGCGCGGATCAACCTGTGGTAGACCCCCTCGAGGAAGTTCGCCGTGAGAGGGCCGTGCCCGCCCAGGGTCTCAAAGGCGAGGGGGGAAAACAGGTGCGTTGCTTGGAGTGCGGCGTACTTCCTCAGCTTTGCCCGCTCCGCACGCATCCTATTCGAAATAGGCGGCCGTGATACGAAACGATACTGCCCCTGCTGCTGAACAAAATACTCATCAGTCTGCTGGAGGTACACCCACCGGCCCTTTAGACCACCTCCAGGTCGCCCTTGAGACACTTTCCGCGAAGCAGATCGGGATTGCGATCGCAACCTCTGTGAGCGCTTGTTGTTGTTCTTGTTATTCTCAGCGTTATTTCTTTTCTCGTAGTTATTGTCTCGATTAGCATTGCTAATTATCCAGCACTACAATTTTCCTCCAATCACCATAGTATCATGATAATGTCCGCGCCAGCAGCAGTTTTACAAGTATTTTAGGCGTAGCGGAAGCGGAAATGACTGTACGTCAAGCACTCTATCTCTCAATGGAGTTTTGACAGAACGATAGATTTAGATATCAATGCATTAGTTCACCGAAACGACCTTGGGTACCCTTGTTACATAAGCATCACGGACGCGTCATGTACAAGCTATGAGCTACCCGGGCTAGCGGACACGGGTTTGAATGGACCCGCATCGGCCGGCCCGGGTAGCTCATTTCTTCGAACCCAATCTAACGTAATGACCGCCATGGTTGGCAGGTTGATGAGGGGACAGTACAGACAAACAATTGTTGTTACGTAAGCGTTGTATTGTTCGTTTTGACGATTACGTCCATATGAATGCAAGGTAGTAGCGGCGTGGTTTTCAGGGTACATTTTGCAATTATAGTAATGTAATCACATATATATATATATATATATATATATATATATATATATATTCTTAGTAGTAGCAGTATTACTATAATTATTACAGAGATGAATATATTAATAGTGATGAATACGTATAACGATAATAATAATAATAATAATAACCATTATTATTATGATACTAATTAAGAATTCGATTATACTAGGTAAGTATGGAATCGAAATCAAGTTGAGTGCTGACGGCGTGAAGGAGCGCGATTGATTAAGGAAAGTCAATAGAGAGATCGGCTATTGCGACCGCCAATCTGACTGTCGAAGGTCACCAAACAGCGGACACATCGGATCAAACTCTAGATGGATCAGCCAAGCTGACCAATCACGAGAAATCTATGTGGGGGGTCTTGGACGAAGACCTTCGATTCAGGATTAGAGCCGCTTTCGAGCCATCACGATCAGTTGGTACAGTGGACACGGTTCATACCCCATGAGGTCAACACAAAGTATCATAGAGCCCAGCAGGAGCAGTCGTTGTAAAGGGAAGTTTTTTTTTCACAGAATATGGCGAGCGCTGTGCCAATCGAGACGTCATTGAGACACCCAGCCACATGTGCAGGAACATCGCCGAATCGTCCCCCCACTCTATCGAATCTTCGTGGATAACCTACTATCAGCGTTGTGCTAAACCGTTCTCCCTCGACTGCCAATAGACCGACGCGTGTATATATATATATATACTATCGTACTGATTTAAATGCATCCACCTCCTTAGCTTTCCATTCTGATGGCTGCGCCAGCCTCCATAAAACTGTCCCCCAGCACCAATCAACCATCTTGAATCGGTCATTACATTTGTCTTTGAGATAGTATAAGTTATATTAGATTGCATCACTGATATCCAACGATCAATTATTCTCATGCGGAGGCGATTTGAGTTGCTGCTATATAGCATGGGTAATTTCCGGAAGCAATGGCAAACTTGGGACTTGTCTTCATCTGGTTCAAGGCTGGTTGTACAAGGGCGGTACGCGCTTGCTGCCGTACACCTTACAGCGATCACGAGTTGATTAGTTGGTCGCGTCTTGTCCTCCATTTCCCATTGACTCATAACGCTGCCCGCACTAATTAGTATCTATGGGTTGCTGTTCTCGTTTCCGTTCCGGTGCACACGCATATATATATATATATATGCCAGCCATCATATTCTGCTATAATTAGAGTGATGTTAATGCTAGTATGAATTATGAGTAAATTATCAGTGATGGTAATATAGTATTATAGTAAAAAGTCGTTTATTTGATTCTTATTCGTCATACTTTTCTCAGGGTCGGGAGTGACCCTCGGGCGAATCCAGTGCTGTGAAGATTAGGACCCACAAAGGACACTACCACACACAGATACAACAGGAATTGAACACCTCCCAGATGGCATTCGTTCGCCGCCGCCGCCGTGCGATGCCATCACATCACAGTCGACCAAACACAGACATTCATACGGCCACCCTGAGAGGTGATTAGCTGTTCATGTCGGTCTAGTCGCTAGCTATTATAGTCGCCGCACGAGAAAACGGCCGCCCTTGACCCCGTTGACCACGCACGTACGCAGTTCGACGAGCTGTTTGTGTATTTGTGGCGCGCGATCATATCACTTATTGCCCCTCGGTGGTCGATTTAGGAGTGGGCCACGTGGACCGCGAGACAGGCCGGGGAGATCTATGGCTTGGGTTCGAATCCTGTTGGCAGACGCTTTGAAGAATCTTTGAGTTTCTTTATCATTATAAATTATCTGTGGATTCTTGCCAGGTACGACAGGCTTGAAAAGACAAGGGAAGGCCCCGTCACCTCCTCATGGTAATACCCAAGGTTAACTGCAGAGGCGTGTCGTACAGAAGAATAGCAGAGGGGGGTCAGCGCAAACCGAAAAAAAAAGCATAATATCACTTTCTCAGGCCAAGCTCCTCCTCCAGTATCACATGGGACGAAGACAAATTCACAATACATCGCTGTTTGTGCAACCAAATCGCGTATATATGAAGGTGGTGGGTCTTCTTCGAATTTTCAACTCGACACATCTGAGCTTGCCGTAGGAAAGTTAGCCCGAAGGATGCAGGGCAGAGAGGTGCTCCTCCAAGAGCTATGGGTACGGGTTTCGAGCACATGGATCACTCGTATAAATACACTGTCCTGTCGCCTCGTCCGACAGCGCGAGTGGCACTCTCACCCATATTGCCCCAACCTTTGAGAGAAAGAGACGAGGGAGATAGAACGAGGAGCCAGGGGGCATGGCAAGGCGATTGCATGGAGGTGCAATTGACGGAGTACAGGTGTTCAGATCGTCTAGCGCTGACCCGCGCCTCGTACTCCTGAGCGGGCCGTTCTTCGAGAGATGCATGCACGCGCCCATTCATTCATTCCTTTCGCTCTCCGCGCCGTATAATGGTATTGTATAATATATGCCATGAAGGGAAGACGCACTCGGCGTTGCACACGTTCTCTGTTCCGATGCTCCTGGCCACGTTTGGCTAAATTGTCCCAGTCCTTGTTCTTATTTCGTTCTACTTGTATCTCTCGCTGGTTCACGTCACGGCACTACAACTTGCAGAGATGATAATACAATAATAATAAGAATTAATGACAACAATAATATTTTGTTGCTGTTGCTGTTGTTGTTGACAATGACCTCTGGCAGCCACAACGACTACGCTATTTCTCGCTGAAATCATCGCAAATCCATCCGTCATTTGCTCAGAGTTCCGCTTGCGTTCAAATCACCCGTACCCTCGAATACATGCATTATTGTTTTTGAGATCGTAGTATCTTGTTGTAGACTGGCGTCTATGTATTATATATATATATATATATATATATATATATTTATATAGAACGGTTTATGATCACCAGTCCAATAATTCGAGAATCACTGTCTTCAAGACTCTATTTATAATAGTATGCTTCTAAACGAGACATCGTCGTTCGTCCTGTGTTTTGTATTCAAACGTCGATTGGTGCTATTATTGAGAGTCTACGTTACCATTAGTATAATGCTGCTCTCTACAATATTATGATACTATTATAGTGTAAGTTGTTGTTAACAGTATTAGTGACAACAGTACGGTGATACATTGACCCCAATAATACTAAATGAATTCAGTGAAATACAGCATTGCTGTACTCCGAAGCCGTACACGATATCGTTATAACCTGGTCATTGTCTCATATATATATATATATATATATATATATATATATATATATATATATATATAATTGTATTTTTCTTTATATAACAATTATTCCTATTGTGCCATTAATGCTGTTGCTTCTGGTGGTGCTGTACTTCACCTGCTGTGTACATGTTTATATGCAATTTGTATCTGAGGAGTGACGATTTATGCCGATCACACCCTCCCCGAGCGTACGGCCCGAGGCCAACTATGCCAATATCTATCCCTTACACCTTCAGTGTATGCGATCATCAATCCGCGTACGATAGTCAATTTGTTACTATTACTTATTGTATATTTCATTAAAATTTACTCATGTCGTCATTTGCTTCCGGCCGTTTTTTGCCATGTGGCGACGAACACACGCAGCGCACAACATGTGGAACAATGAATCATCGAAGTGCAACTATAACGGATAAGAGTGATAGCTATAATAATGATGATAATAATAATAATAATGTATTCCAGTAGCCAGTGTTGGGTGTATCATTAATCAGCCGTCGGTGTTCAACGGATCTACTCAGTAATGCCAAGGTCATCGAGCAGCTAATGAATTTGCCAATGAATTTAATTACTATCGCTCAACAGCTCGCGATGTTGCCCATTCGACGATGGGAGAGCTATTCTGTCAGCGAGAAATTAGCCGCTGCGCAGCAGCTGTGTACGCGTTGCGTTGCCGCTGTTTTGAGTTCGATTCCACACTTAATTATCGCCTATCGCATTTTTCGTTCAGTATTTGCCTCTTTCATTTCTTGATCAATATAATAATGATAATTGCTGTTACTATAATTTTAGTTAACCATTTCTTTCTGAGTTTGCGGCCATCTCTCCCTCCCTCTCTCGCTTCCAGCTGCTCTCGTTGGCTATGCCAATGACGGTGTTATTACTTTAAACCTCTCGATATTCTACTCAGTATCATGCTGATCCTTGTTAATTCGTCGCCCCGGGCCCACCGGGCATATGGGTTATACGAATGTCAGTATTTTCGAGTTCCAGTTTGAGTTGCATGTTAATGAAATGTACACCCCGTACGCGTATTGCATTAGCGACTCATATATATATATATATATATATATATATATCTATATATATATATATCGTCACGTTTATCGTTGTGAAAGTGATGACAAATGGGCGGATGGCCCGTGTAACCCTTGTCCACCAATTCTCATATTGTTATTACATTATTATTATTATTATTATTATTGAACCAATCGATCTCTTGATAGAGTTGCGCTGATGCGAATTTCACTTACGGCAACTAGTTGTCGACAGCTCACATGTGTCTGTGTTAATTAATAATCAAATATTATATTATTTCGCCTATTTTCTCCGTCAGGTCACACAGCACCGCTGTACTGAGTTGGCCATCACGAAACTCGTGAGATTCGTAGAATTCCCACCCGTTCTGTAAAAATCACCGCTGCTTCTCAGTGTGCGGCGTCCGATTGCCACTGACGCGGCCGTTGTCGCGCACACCCCCGACTCACCTGCATCGGATACTCCCTGCCAGATCCGATTATAATAGTGCGTCTAGCGTTCGGCGATCATTTGTAGAACGGCGACACCGTGAACAACGGACGAAAAGGTCCCGCCTACAGGAGACGAATTTGATTTGCTCATTTCTCATTTCTGCGAGATTAATTCTGTCCATAGGTACACGTGTGAGTCTTGCACAGCTAGTGCTTCCGAAGGAATTACGGGATTCGATTTCTGGCACAAACGTGTGGCACATTTAGGAGCAAGCGGCACGCTATTATATCGAGTGTTTCTATATGAAACCAATATCGGGGTGTGAAGTTCAACCAAGATTGATATATATATATGGATTTCAACGAGGTCATGGCCGAAATGCTTGAACAATCTCAGATCTATGAATCGCTCCACATCGATTTTCTGTGCGTTCTGTGTGCTATTGGCGTTATCTAACAATGCAATAATGAGACTCCTGTTGCCTAGGCTGTTGCTGTTGTTATTCAATTCGTACGTGGATAACCCCAAGATAACCGATCCATTTTTACCTTCGTCAACATCGTCAACAACGGTCCCGATAGTGGACGGCTAGTTCTTTGAGTTCCCCGGGGGGTTTCTACTGGTGTGATATTTGAGTTGGCAGCAATTTCATCTACGAGTTTCCCTCATTAACCGATCCATCCGAGTCGATCAATCAATAATCAGCGGAGAGATTTTTACGTGTTCAAGTTTATTATCGAACCACAAGTAATTATATTGGCATCATCAATCACCATATTCTTACAGTTGCTCCGCCTCTCCATCGGCACATTAGTGTTCATATTATTTGATCTCTCACCGAGTCTCCTACCCAATGCGCATTTCCAGCGAATATTCCCACGAATCCATCGAGTCAGTAGCGGGCTCGTCATCCGGATATCCGCATGGCCATCACGGTGATCCTCTGTCAGTGGATACGTTACGTTGTAGTGGCAGCAATCACAGCTATGACCACAATGTACCTCTCTCTCTCTCTCTCCTTCTCTGTTTGTAATTCGCAGAATACAAGTCGTAACCCCCCTTTTGTCTCGAACGAGAGAAATAGTCCTCTAAAGTTACACTGTCTTCACCCTTCAACATTCGTAACATTGAACCTCTCAGCTATCCACATGAGAGCACAATCGATTTGTATGTTCAGCTGCGTTTTGATCCGTAGTGTTCGTGTGTCGAATTGCACAGGTTGTTGTTGTCGCCGTCGTGGTGTTTCTGTCGTTGCTGATTGCGCCCCGTCAGTTATATGGTTATTATTTTTATTATTTATCATTAGATCAACCATTATATCATCGCGTCGCAAGGACGCATATGCCGTCCGCCGAACTCCTTCTAAAAATTCAATGTACCCCCCAGCACAGCCCGCATCAATCGCCATGACCCATGCTATTCTGTCTGTAGCTGGCGTACGGCTGCTCGGAATCGGACAGCAGATCGATTTGCGGTCGTGGACGTCGTTCGATATCAACGAGGCGTTCCCGAGCGCCTCGATCGTCCACAGTGATTTCGGCTTTCGTCTGTTTTGTCAGGCTAACACCAAATTCAGCGAGTCGTGAAATGCTATATAGGCTCGACACTGACTCGACTGCTCCACAACTGCAAACTGTTCATCAAACACCCACCATCAGGTTGTTGCGTAAAATACATTTTCTATTTAGTTTTCCTGCTCGGATAACTCGTGGATCACTTCCCCCTCGTACTATCGATCCATTCAGCCTTGTCTCTCCGGCGCAACATGAGTATATAACGCCGCTACATATTTACTGTCATGAGTATATTAATTAGCTAGTTCAGCTCGTGTGTGCCGGCCCACTCTGCCAGAAGTTGGCCGTTTTCGCTAAACGTTCTCTATAAACGATGGCCATTCGGATTTTGTCTTGTCTCTAGCCATGTCATCGCCACAGTAATAATGATCGTTATCCTCATTTCATTTGTTATTGCGGTAGCTGTCTGTATGTATGTCTGTTTGTCTGTCTGTATGTCTGTCTGTATGTCGGTCTGTATGTCGGTCGAGTTTCAATGAGTACATTAATTCAAAACTCTAGAGCACCATTCGATTTTATAATGTGGCTGTATCTGCATTTCTAGTATCGTAGTACATTAATTCATTTTGTTACCATCGATTATTATTTTATTATTATTATTATTATTATTAATAGCATGATATTTGTATCATATGAATATTAATTCATTCAAGCGAGTAATGTTATGCCTTCTTCATTGTCACGGTTTCTCTCTCTCTCTCTCTCTCTCTCTCTCTATAATTCTCGCTAGTCCGGGCTCTCTCCGTGATCTTTTTTCTTCTTTAGTATATATGTATGTAGTGTCTTTCTTTCCCCAAGCGTTTAGGTGTGCCCAGCTCTGCGACCGCACCTGGTTGGCATATGAATTACAGCGGGCTGCAACACAGTGTTCTCTGCATGCTGGTAGGATCGAGTGTAATCGCAGATGAGCAGTCGCATGGCGTGGACATCAACGGTGAACACAAGCGATTTGTTTCGTTTGCTTTAAAACGCCTCGAAGAGTAGCTGGCGGAAGAAGCGGTCAACAATGAGCCCCGTTCGGTAATTAGGGCTAGCTACTCGATACATCAGCTGCTCTGTGGATCATTGTGCCTCCACGCACGTGCATACCACCCGCCCATGAACCAGGAACCCTCCTACTCCATACTGCTGGCAGCTGCCACGAATGTAATCAGAGTAACACATATAATAGTGTGTGACGCAATATGGTATCGAGCGGAGAGCGATTCGAGGGGGTATTACACATCTCTGTATGTAGATACCTCAGCTGTGTGCATAAACCTAGCTGGTTAAAGGCTACTCATTCCTCTGCCGTCGTTTTTATCAATCATTTGAAGTCGTGTTATCCTATCTGGCCTTTATGCCGAGGCGATATTACATAGTGTATATGGCAAAAACATGTAAATAGCTCAAACAACTTTATACCATATATATATATATATATATATAGCGCTTCTTCCCGTCAAAACGATGCGCTCACGTCACAAGGATGCTTGCCAACGATTCGCGACAGTGGTATAGAAGGTAACAAGCTGTCTCGTTGACAGAACACTTATCGTCCGCGTTGCCTGTGCATAGGTCAGCAACAGACACAGTGTTATCTAGATGCGCTTGCGAGCGTAGATGGTGGTTTCGAGTGATGGCGGACTCGATTCTGGTAGTCGTCATTGTCGTCGTCATCATCGATGCGTTTTGTGGTTGATTTAGCGTGTGTCGATTTGGCACTTCTGCACAATGAGCACATTGGCAGCGAAGTTTGAAATGAGACAAAATGACGGACCCTTCAAGGGTCACTCGTTTCGCGGTGGAACTTTTCCGTGAAACGATACGTTGGAATCGTCGATGGCTGCCTGTGTCAGCGTACGTTCGCCGATGACACCGCGGTGAAAAATTCATCAACTCCCTGCGCGGTTAATGCATTCAGTTTGTTTGATATCCGTTTCGCTTAGGGTGGGCCTGGGCGGCCTCAGGACGTTAGCTTTTCCTGAGTGTGTCCTGCGAAGCTTCGTCGTGCTCTGTGACAGTCGGGGGTCAGTTGGCACAGTGGCACGATGTTGTCATCTAACGTTTTCTAGAAAAAAAAACACGTTGTTGAAGATGCGCTATCCTCGTGTACTATATAGGATTTCGCCGAACGGCACACAACGCCTATACCCTATCGGGGATCGTCAGATGAGGTCTTCATTTGCAGATATCGGCAACGCCTTTGACCTCTATCTTTCGAAGCGAAAAACACCCTATGGGATTGGACGTTGTAACCACATTAATGCGCTTGTCGATACGCTGCTCGCGTAGTTGTCATGTTAGTCGCTGTTGTTTGTTGTTGTTCTTGTTGTTTAAATACGATTGTATCGTTTCTCTTGCGATGGGCATACGTTGGCCTTGTTGAGTTCATTTGCACCCACAATATCTATACACTGTATACCAGCATATGGTTACTGTTGTATAGGGTTGCTATTCTGTTACAGGGTCACAAGTTTGGGATGACGGATCGTCGTTTCGAACCGGCCTGCTTCGCGATCTTGTGTCAACGTTATCTCGCGTTAACTTTCATGATTTGACGCTGTTCATGCTCGTCGTTTATAGCTGCGGCTGCCGCTGTAGTGATCGATGTGATGCTAAGCAACAATCTCTACTCTGGCCTATGGCCATAGACAGGACACACGATAGGACTGCGATCTGCTACGGAGCCTTGTTTCTACATAACGATCACCACCAATTAACAATCAACCAACCGACAGTCATGGTTTATTCATGAAATGGGTGTGCACTGTCAAAAACATCGCAACCGGCTGTATTGTATAACATTATTTCAATGATGTCATCTTTTTTGACGATGTTCGTTGCTGCTGTTGCTGCTGCCTCTATTACTGCTACTACTACTGTTTATCTATTCTGCTGTGAGACGTAACACGTGTGAGAGTACTTCAACATCTCGTAGAAAAATATGTCCTTCTTCCAATACCATTAACATTATACTAGCCTTCGTCGTCAATATTATTACCAATAGTATTTTCAATATCTCTCGACGTATATATATATATATATATATATATATATGCTTGTGTGTATGTACTGTATAATTCTCTTGTATTGACACGGGTAGCGATTTTCGCGCCAGTGGCGTCCTCGTTTTCGGCTTTCGTAATAACTTGGCCGTCACCTCGCTATTATTATTATTAGGCCCCGTTCAGCAACGGCTCAGACGAACGCGCTCTTCGGTGCCGAGAAATTCCGCCGTCACTAGCTCGAATTCGTTCTCATCCGCATTTGTGTCTCGAGTATGACACGGGGGGAAGGGGTATAATAATATCTACTTTGTACCGTAATATTATTAGTATTGTCATTATTCTCCATAGTATATATATATATATATATATATATGTATATATATATAATATATGTATATATGTATTATGCCAGTAAGTTTGTCTGCCTCAGTCTGTCCATCCATGTTCCTTGCTTATAAGTGGCAACCATAAATATATATAATGTTGTCTGAGTGATACTCAATTATTTATTATTATTATTATCGTGCTTAACATGTATTGTGTGTGTGTGTGTGGGTATGTGTGTATGTTTGGTTGGAATCTACGCTATATACTACGTAATTGTATATATATATATATATATATATATATATGTGCTTTATTCTTGTGTTGTTTCTGTTGTTGTTGTCGCTTCGTCATCATCAGTGCCATCTTGTAACGGTGTGACTGCTAGATATTGGGCAAAGCATTATAGAGCAAGCACGTATTGAGTATATGGTAATCATCATAATGGCTTCGGAGAGTGAGTAAGTATAGAGTTCTCGCTAGAAGAGTGCACATATATACGCAATAATAATAATAATAATACTAATAAAATGTTTGACTTTTTGACGATCAAATAAACAAGGTACTCGATGTGGATGGCTGTAGTGAGATGACGACGATGATGATATGCTCTCGGTGGCGGGAAGACAGAAGATCTCGGCCGGTGCAACGCGATTGGCCCCGGAAGAGAGCGGAACTCGATTTCCACCCCCCTGTTCTTGTCCTCCACCGGGCGCGAACACCGGCACCTCGCAGGCGACGCGTTCCGAAACGTCACTCCGTATGACAGCCACCAAACGTCGCAATCGACAGCGCCCATGCGACGCGTTCGATACGACCACCGTAGTGGGCGTCCGTTCGTTCACCGGTTCACCACGACAGCCGCCAACTCGGCCCCGTCTCCGTCGGAATACAACGGCTCGACAGTCGATTGGGGACTGGTGTATCTCTGCTCGTGTACGGGTGTCCGTGGACCCGCGAGTGCTGGCCCGTCACACAGAGAATCGGCACCATCATCATACCGACCGTGTTAACCAATCCGGTGCCGGAACGTGTGGCCGCGGCCATGCTAAAGTACCATACTCTCACTGAAGTATCATTATGTGATCATCTGTACTTACATACATACACAGCTAGATAGAATAGAGTATAAGAGTAGGCGTTTTGTATCATGTGTAGAATAAAGGTATCCAGAGATGGTAGTTTACTGTATTATCATAATATGGACTAGTGTATAGAATGCAATAGATCGCTTATACGTATAGCTTATTTATGAAATATTAAGACTGAGAGATATTGGAAATATTAAGTTTAGGACAACGTCATCAGTGACAATAGCATCTGTTATGATAATAATAATAATAATAATAATAATAATCTTCGTAGTGATTATATATTATAACTCTATAAGCGTTTAATCGTTGAATATGGATCGATCGCTTGAGAATAGCTCCGCTTGCCAGTGCAGCCTTCAGCTACTTCACCTCAGCGATGACGTTCCCTGCTAGACCCTGTGTGCCCGGAGTGCACTGGAGTTCACTCCGGAGGTAGACCCAACGGGAAGCAGCTGGATAGACATTGTCCCCTGGTTAAAGCAACAGGGTGCACGACGTCTCGCTCTGCTTGGCCGACACAAGTTCGTTGAACCGAATGGAAACGCCATGAATAAACGCTGCTGTTATTGTTGTTGTTGCTGAGCATTGTATTGCATCGGTATGTTTTGTACATGTTTCGTTTGCCGAACGAACAGTGTCAGTAACGACAAAACAAGAAAAATGTGTGTTTCGTTATGTTTATAAGCGTATAGCGGTATATATGGGTGCCAGCAAGGATCCGTGAGTGTGGTCTTGTCTAAGCTGAAAACAAAAGTATCGGTCCGCCCTCTTCGAGCGGCCCACAGGAATTACAGAGAGAGGATCCCCAAGCAAAATTGAGCTGCCATCTGTGTAGCCGGGAATCGCCAAGGAATCATCGAGCGCCAAGGAAGACGATCGTCGTTGTCTATTTCGACAACGGATTGCTGCCACTCGCTGTTGGATTCGCATTGAGATACGCACAAGAGATCCATCTGCATCGAATTTTCTCAGCGTCTTTTTTGGTGAGATCTGTCGAACGGCGGTGCCAGATGAAATTGAGTACTCTGGCTAGATATTCGAGAAGAGGAGTATATTTGCCGAACAATCGCCACGGGATATTCTACAACGCGGCGGGGGAGGGGGCTAGTTTGAACTAGTGCATACGCTAAACATCGTGGGACCTCGATCCTGGCGCCTACCTCTAATTTATTGGACATATAAATGATATAAGAGTAAACGATAATTCAATTAGGTAATAATAGATGCGAATAATATAATGATAATAATAATAATAATAAATATTTAGTAGTGATATGCACTTCATTACCTTTTAAGTGTGCTCAATCTCAAGTTAGCCAATCGGGGCCGTGAGGAGGCAGTAGAGAGTGAATTGAAATGAAAGATACCGTGAAAAATCACAACTCAAAGCTACCCACAGAGATCGAAGCGATTTACCTGTGCATTATGCTATCAGGCAGGTCCGTGTGGCCACTGACCTCGAATGATCCTCGTAGCATATCTACTGCTAGGTCTGTGTCTACATAAGAGACATAAACTATATATATAGATAGAATAAGATAGGATGGCATACATAATATACGAATAAAAACGATCAAAAATCACTTGAGACACGTGTCTAACACGCGCGTTAGTATACACCTAAAGATAAATGATATTGTATTGAAATATAAGGTAAATACTTATTCCACAACAGTAGCAGTTAGAGCAGCAGCCGTGAACGGGAGCCGGGCGAAGGGTCAGGTCAGCTCAGCGGCGGAGAATCGGAGCTGCCACTGTCCAAGTGCTACTGCTGTTCTCGTATTGAACAACACAACCGACACTCCTCATGTAGCTAATGTAAGAGATAAGGGTAGGCAAGAAGTGCCAAAACCGAGACGAAACTATATAGAAAAAATAGACACTACGCAATTCTTGAGGACACATGCAGATACTGCCAAGTCGATATCGTCGTGTGGGGCCGTGAGTGGAGAGGGGGGAGCGCCCGCTAGAGGACGACGCTGAAATTAGGCCCAGCCAACTGCATCGGACCGGGAGTCAGGCGAAACATAAGGACAACGCAACCAAACTAGAATATATTTAAGATTAATATATATATATATATACATATACATATATATATATACATAGAATATATACAATATAAGATACCAAACAAATGAAAACACCGATTGTTGGGGCAGTTCTGGGGAACATTTTTGCTCTCTTTGTTGATGTTCTGTTTCATTTCATCCTTCATCATTTTGTTTTCCAGTTTTTCCACTTCGACCTTTCTTCTTCACATATTTTTTGCATCGTTCATTTTCTCTAGATCTCTTTTTCTCTTTCTTTCTCTCTCTCTCTCCTTTTCTTCTCTCCCTCTCGTTCGTAGTCTCACCCTCGTGCTGAACGCAAATCAAACAAAATTTCGACGGCACACATTATTCACTCTATTCGTTACGAGTGTGTTGTTGTTGTTGTTGTTGTTATTATTGTTGTTGTTGTTACATGTTCATATATAATATATTTTCTCTCTGTCGTTCGTCGTTTTTTCTCTCTCTCTTTCTATTTATATAAATATATGTATATATGTATGTAGCAACTTGTGATGATCTTTTCTTCTCTCCTGACAAATGTTCACTCGTAAATTTTCATCCTTGCTGTCTGATTTTTGTAGAGTTGTTTTTTCTTCGTGTTTATAGTTGTCGAATGCTGTCCAAGTGTACTATTTTACCATTATTATAGTAGAAGTGTTGTTGGTAGATTTTCTTTTGCTGCTGCTGTTGTTCTTATCATCATCATCATCATCATCGAATGATCGTGTGATCGTTTTGCGTCAAGGCCATATCGAGGTGAATCTGTCTGTCTCTCTCTTTCTCTCTCTCTCTCTTACTCGCTCTCTCTCTCTCTCTCGTTTGCTCTATCTTGTTCTCTTCACACCACAATGTATACACATCCATTCATTTTTCGAATTTTTTTAGTGAAATAATTTCTCGTTTGTCTGTATCGTAAGGTTTTTTCTTGCGCCAAATCAGGCCGTAGGCAACAATTTGTGTGTTTGGTATTCCGTCCTCTCGCCTCCACATCGGATGCTCCACTATACCTCGGAACAACGATAACGAACGACTGCCTGTGCGTCGTAGTTCTTAATGGGTGTTTTCATTCCGACGTATTTGGTCTGCACCATTTTTTCAAACATTTTTTTTCCGAGCGTTATTCGCAAACTTTCGCTCGCCGTTATTGTTGTTCCGATAGTATTGTATCTGTCGTTGGTTTGTATTCAGTGATCACTGTCTCTCAGATAGCAATGATAGCGAATCGCCGCGTAGAGTTGAAAAACTAGCGGGACCAGCCAGTAGTTTGGGAACAGCGGAAAATATGCGGGGAAAAAATGTAGGCAGAACATACTTATTCAGAATGTAATTGTAGTAGTAATTGTAGTTGGAGTGGATAGCATATAAATGTTACGGGGAATGCAGGGAATATTTGGGAGCGGGCAAGGGATTATGGCTTGGGAATTGTTGGGAATTAGCATTAGCCAGGGCGGAGTGCGTGGATATATCAAAAGCGTTTGATGACTAGATCCAGCGTCGACTTCCCGCCCCCGCCCGGCGATTAATGGCAAGAAGCTTCATTACTTGGCTAAAATAAATAGGGCACTATAAGAAATATAACAGTACATACACATATATATATATATATATATAATTAATTAATTATACAGTATACGAAGGAATACATTAGACGACATACACACGACAAACGAATTGTCTAACATAGGCCATAAATAGCGCGGTCACAATTAATATATGTTCTATAGAATAATGTATATATATATATATATATGTAGGGAGTGAATATGTATGTCATTATTGTTATTATAATTATGATGTTAATAATTAGAGCGCGGCAAAATTTGCAGCGGAACACAATAGTACACTGACATATATGTATAATATATATAATTAAATGGAATATAATTATCGATTTATTTTGTTGTTGTTGTTGTCATTATTGTTGTTGCTGTTGTTGTTATATTTGTGTATATATATATATGTATATATAGAGATGTATAGATAGCATAATGTAATATATGGCTTAGCTGAACTTACTTAGTTACATAATAATCGTATGGTAACTTATTCATTGTTAATGAATCCTGTTCATGTTGAATGTTGTCGTCGTTTTTGTTGTTGTTGTGGTGGTGTACTTGTTTTTTTCTAATTAATGTGAGTATTTTGAATTGTGTTCGATCAGCTCTTTTTTTTCCTGATATCGTGTTATTATGTCAATGCTGTTTTCATGGTGTTTGTCAAGATCTTAGTTGTGCATATCGAGTTATCTGGCGGCCGAACTGGCTGTAGAACTGTATCAACTGCACTGACGCGTAGAAATTACCGCGTCGAAGGGATTGGGCGGGGGGGGGCAAGGGCAAAATGAGGACACGTTACCCAGCGGCGTTGGTAAATCGAGACCTACCTCGCGTCTCAATTTCGCCACGGCCTCCGAAACACGCCGTGCCCAAAATGGTTAGGGTTTTTTTCCATCGAGTAGAGATCGCAGTTAGCAAGAAGCACAGAAGATGGCTCTTCGTGTCCTCTTCTCTGTTTACTTACCTAGAGTACGATTACTTAATAATAAATACAATAATTATCATTACTATCGTTCATAATTATAATCGCAATAAATATTTCCATCTGTATATATTAAGTACTTTTACGCCAGGATGTGTATTTTGTTGTCGTCACTGTTTCGTATTGTATTTCTTAATTACTGCTACTTGCCTGCCTGTGGCTCCATATTTCTCGACTCATACGATTTGCTTACATTTGCTTACTTTTTTTTGGTGTTATTTCTGTTCTAACGCACGACATAGTTGTGGTAGAGATCCGTGCATCATCTAGTCCAGCATCTCTCACATTATTCTTTATTTTGTTGTTGTTGCTGTTGTTGTTGCTGTTATTGTTGTGGTAAATTAAATCAACACCAAACGATTTGACTTAACAGAATAATTATTAATATAAGATAATTAAGTATCTTAAACGAGCCGTCTCATATCTCTACAAAGCACACGTCATTCTGCTGAGTAATTGGATTCGTAGTATTTAATTCAGGGGTTTCGTTCATCTTTCCTGTGATAATAACCATGTCATCAGCGGCAACATCTGCATAATAATATTAATGAATATAATAATAGCGATACATGTAGGGCAATAATAATAATAATAATAATTATTATCAATAATTAGCAGTCGCATAGCAATAAATATGGTCTCGCACTGCTAAGATGCGCCATTACTTGGGTGTCGCATTTAATGACTGGCCATTGAATTAGAGTCAGCAATCTCCCGTCTGGCATTCAGCTATTTAGTTTAGTGGCGTCGTTTTTTGCGCGTTCGTGTATATTGTATGTGTGTCCGTGTTTGGCTACGCTGTTGTGTGTACTGTCACAGTTGATTCGACCTAGGTATGATGTTTTTGGCGGCTTTCGATGGGACTTTTGAAATAGATGAATCATTTCTAAAAGCCCAAAACGAAACGTCCATTTTAAGTTTAAATTATCATAATAACTATAGGAATTATAATTATACACTAATGTATTCGTTATACTCACTCACAATAAGATCAATAATAATAATGATAATAATAATAATTATTATAATGACTTTGTGTACATTGTGTGGGAGGGTGTGCACGTGTTTAGACTATTCGTCCGTATCTCAGTAAGTACTACGACGCATAGCGGCACAAGGCAGAAAGTACATGTCCGTCGTCGAATACACGGCCTTTCCGGAACGATATTTGTTTATAGCGGAATGAGATTGGTAGATTTCCAGGTTGACTACCTGCTCCAAGCCCATCCAGTGCTCGTGATGAGGGAAGCGCTCACTCTGAAATCTGTAGACGATCCCTCCTTCATATCGCAAAATACGAACGGATCGGTCGGAACACTGACTCGATGAGTCGGTAGTTGCCAAGGGACCCGATCGACTCGATCTTTCCGGCCCGACGAATGACGGCAAATAACCGCGTATATATATATATATATATATATATGTATATATATATATATATATATGTATATTTAGACGACGTTGGATTCTACAGGGAGCGGTGTAGGGACTTTGGTTGGGTGTTTGGTTTTATTTCGTCTCCTCCTGCTTCTTTTTCGTTATCTTGTCCATCTCCTATTGCTACAGGCGGGTAATATACTTAGAATAATCTTGATAAATGACCTACAGCGACTTTGACCCAGGATACGTCTAGCGGGGTGGCATTGTTGAAATGACAGATGTAGGCTGGCGGGGGCCTCCTCGACCCTGCTTCATCGAGTCGTCAGCCGGAAGAACTCTTAACTCGCTCTCTCTCCGTCTTTTTCTTCTGCCCGGCGGCCGTTTGCAGCCATTTCATATGTATACATACAAAAATATACATATTATTTATATATAAAGCGCAGGCGTTGGAGGCCCAAAAATCTGCTCCACCGGCTGGACGTGTCGAGTCAGCCAACTCCGTAGGTCAGCAGAGTTAAGTCAGAGTAGAGAGTGTATAGCAATGATAATAATTATTATAATCATTGTAATAATAATAATAATAGTCGTAATAATTATAATAACCATCATAGAGTTGTGACTATAATATATTTAAGTAGTAAGTTCTTGTTGTTGTTGTTCTTCTCGTTAAATAAGCTACAGAGAGAATGAGAGCAATGGATATATTCGCTCAAACTGACAACCAGATGGTAGGGTTTTTGAGAACGCGGAGAGTACGAGCATGGCTCTGTACAGCTCTAAAGGTCAAGGAGATGCTAAACTCTGCGCGCTGTAACCGATCCACAAACTGTCTGTCACTGCTGACGGTTGGTTCTTCGCAACAGTCTCATACGCAGTGGTGTACAATGGAAGATTGCCGATGTTGTGGCAACTTCTGCACCAGTTAGCGCTGTTACCGGTTGTAGCTGGTGTCGTTAACTTTTTTGTTTCCATCTATTTTTGAGACAATCTTGAGCATATCTCGTTGTCGTCAGTTCTTGTGATGTTTTTTTGTTGGTGTTGTTGTTGCTGTTGTTGTTGTTGTTGCTTCATCATTACACTGTACTTCTCGCTTCGTTAGTCTGAATTGTTGTTCTTGTTGAAAATGTGTAGTTGTTTTAATGGTTAGTTCTCAAAGTTGTTAAATAGACTAGAGAGACGAAGACAACAAAAAGTCGGAACGATGACCAAGCGTTGATCTCGAAATTTGAAGATAAAGGGAGATGTCAAGTGTGTTCATTGCTGTGCCCTATTTTTGTTGTTTACGTTCGATAGGTTTATATTTATAGCTCTTCACTACATGTTCCAGCACAGGTAGACTCTTACTTATTAACCTTGACGCCCGAACGGGTTGTTGATGTTGTTCTTGCTGTTGTCGTCTGTGTAATGCGATATCGGCCGATGTTGTGGGTTACTTATAGGCGATCCCCGTGTGTATGTTGTACTATTCACAAGAATAATACTAATGTCAAATGATTACTATATTAATAATAATAGAAGAGTAGTGAGCGTTCGAGTAATTATAACGGCAATATTGGCAATATAGCGATTATCATACTAGTAATATTATTACTGTCGTAACATATGTTGAAATTTATTCCAGGGAAGATGGGAGAATCAAGCACTAGAGGGTGAGTTCTGGTTTCTTTGTTCTTCGAACTTGCCAAACGTGCCAGCAATCCGAATGGTATGCAATGCACATTATGTATATATATGTATCTGTATACGAGACTGATCGAGTGCCGCTTTCATCTTCTAGGGTCCAAAAAGTGGGTGGCTTTTGCTTGCTGCGCTTTGTCTTTTGTCCTTACATGCATATATATATATATATATATATATGCTAAGTTTGTTTTTATCCGTGAGTAGAAGCAGTCGTTTCATCGAGGCGCCATAGAGACGACAGAAAGCCTGAAGAAAGTAGCCGCCTGCATTATTTGCACACGAAGCAGACGACGTGTAATTTACAGAATATCGTCTGCGGCACCTGTCGTCTGCTACTGCGTCGTGTCGTCTGCTGTGACCCTAAATTTTTTTACACGCATCCACACTCTCTCGCTCAGTATCTCATTCAGGTTTTGTCTCCTCATTTAGTATGGTTCATTTATCAAGTGCGAACAGTTATAATAGAGATTGATTGCTAGAAATTGCAAATGTGTTCAACTCTTCATCGCATGGTGCCTGGTTCCCGGCAAAAACTATTTTTTGTGTCAGTGTTTACCATTATTACTGTTATTATTAATATTAACTTTTAATTATGCGCGCCCTTGCCACTGGTGCTGCTGCTGGCCAAGTATGAAAATTACGATTCCTTTCCACACTCACTTTCACTTCATTTCTCTCTTTCTCGCTCTCAACACCTTTTACGTTCTAAGTCTTACCCATTATAACAATGCTCAGCAGCCCGCAACCGCAGGGGACAGCAGCATACAATGGTATACCGCAATTGTTATAGCTCCTTGTTTAACTTTTGCTCTATTTTAGCAAATGTAGATATTACACGTTTTCATATTTCAGTACGGAACGTATAGGGGTGATTGGGGAGCGAAAATCCAGAGTTTCAATTTCCGTCTCGTCTTGGGATCCATTAATAATGCTACTGCTATTTAGCAAAACCGAACCCTAGAAAGATGACTTTTCAAATTTTCACCCTTCTTGTAGCATAATAAACGTTCATTCCGCATTGTATAGTACTCTGTAAATTTGTAGACGGGGTGATGGCGGGGGAAACGATGCTTGGGGACATGCTGTATTGAGGCAGTTGCCCTGAAGACAATTTTATTGTGAGGGCTGTATAGTGAGACTAGTATTCTTCATGATGATTTGATAAATTATTATGGGGTAATAATCATTATCGGTATTGTTATCTGGATATTATTATTAATATCAGTTGAATTAGTTATGCTATAGTTCATATTCCAGCTTTATTATGGTTATTGTTGTTACGGGGGAGTGGTTGTTGTTGTTATTGTTGTTGTATCACAGTTGTTCTTAGTCTTATCTTTCCTAGAGTAGTATTTAGTTCTCTGCTGTTGCTCTGTCGTAATCAAACGTCCTTCGTCATCTGCTTTTCTTTCTCTCTTTCTCCCCTCTCTCTCTCTCTCTTCCTCTCGTTTGTTATTGGCGAAGTTCGTCTGCTTGTTTGTTTGTTTGTCTATTTGTGTAGTTTGTTTTGTTAGTATTGTTTGTTTGTTATTTACTTCGGAAATGTCAGTCTATTTGTTTGTTGTAATTGCTTCTGCTGATGTCTATTAAAGTTTGTTGTTAGTATATTATATCATGGTTCCGAGATCTGTTGCTTCTTCTTCATCATCTTCTGTTTTCGTTCCATCGATGTCTCGATAACGATCGATGCGACCGACTAGAATTCATCGATCGATCACTCATCAATCAAAGCATCTCTTATCGACCTGTTCTCTCCTGTTTCTCGTTTCTTTTGTATCATTAATTAATCTCATTTGACCATTCTCACTCTCAAACGCACGTCAAACATCATATTTTTTCTTTCAGTCTCTCCCTCTATCTCTCTTGCTCTCGCGTGTCAGTCATTATCAGTAATAATCTCTCTCTCTCATGTTTGTATATATATATATATATATATATAATAATCCATCCGTAATCACCGTCGTGAGTGAGTATCATCGGCTACATCTCTTTTTGCCTTAGCACATTTTGTCAACTCTTTCTCTCTCTCAATTATATATTTCTCAGTTCTTTCTCAATCAACTTCTTCACGGCAATTGTGTTCACAATTAGTTAGACTCAGAGATGTGTAAATATCAATCAGTTGTTAAAGGGAACTACACTATTTATAATAATAATAATTATTATTATTATTATGTATATACTAATTTCATCACGTGTGGCAGCACTTCAAACCGTCTAGAAATATTGTATTACGAATGATAACATTGAAGGCGCTGGGGCCTGCTATCATCGTCGGTTGTTTTTCTTTCCAGTTCGTCAGCTTCAACTGCTGCCTCAAACGCGCCGCATTAAACGCAGCTAGTAATCTCTATGAAACTCTCGCACGTCTCCTTAACCTGCCGGGTTATGTCGGGCTTTGGAAGGAGAGGCTCATACCTTCAGCATAAGCAGCAACGCCATCATCGTCGTCTTTCATATATATATATATATATATATAATTGTTAGGCATTACCAGCCTGCAGTAGGCGTTATGTCGCTTATCTTCGCCTCGAAGCTGAGCGAAGGTTTCCAAAGTTCGGTTGTCCTGCCGATACATACATGGATTTAATACATACAACGTGCAACGAACTCGAATGAACCCGTCCAGCACACTGAAGGAACGGACAGTATGCCTAGCTCGCTCTGGCTAGTGTTATGTCAGTGCGTGTCATTGAGTAGGTTGCGTCCACCCGCCCGACCTCTCGGAAATAGGCCTACCCTGCGAGATCGCGTAAAAAGGCGAGCGACTCATTCATACGGAGCGGTAGATCCTCGTCCACTTTCTAGCAATCTCGTCATCTCAGTACTCCACGTATCCATGGAATTGAGACGGTATCACGGCTCTCTGAGATGCGCAATGGGTTGTCGCCACACGGGAGAGGCGGGTGCTATATATCTCGATCTATTGAAGTGTCTCTATATACTTTATTATTGTACATATCGACCCTTACTCAACGTTGTTGACGCCCTCCGTCACTGGCGTCATCATCTTCTCCTCGTTTAGGTGAATCATTAATCGCTTAATGATGTTACATATCGTCGTTCTTATTAAGCTCATCATTAGACAATTATCATCACGGTCAATACGTTTGTCAAAATGGAATGTACGGTTTGTGGTGAAGTACTGTGGTACTGTACGGTCGTTGTTGTTAATCAGCTATCGTTGTTGTTGTTGTTGTTCTTGTCGTTCTTGTTGTTGTTATTAGCTGTGACTAGGTCTTGTTCTTGGTGATTTTCATTAGCAGGTCTTGGATGTTTTACATGTTGTTAATTCGTTCGTATAATATCCCATCGGCTTTTCTTCTCGAGAGTATATATATACGAGTATGTTGTAGTTGTTGTAGACTGGAAGGCGTTCATCCAACTCTCAATGGATCACTGGTCGACCTGTCCAGCTGGTGGGGTGTTGGAACTCCAGGACGGATACGGCCCAAGGAACAGGTATTGCCTTTTGGCGTTGCATTCTCTGACCGCCCCCACGCGCTCGCTTTTGTGTTTCATTAATGAGTATCAGTCGTCCAGGCTGATGAAGCTGGCGTGGGGCGGCCACGGATTGGACCAATTAGGGGCTGTTCAAGATGAAGCTTTGCCGACGTCGCCGTCCCTGGAATGTCGCTAAATTATCACTTTTTCGCTGAAGTGGGTTCGCTTGTTTGTGTCTCTCTCTCTCTTTCTTTGTCTTTCATTTCACATCACTAGGACATCACTGACTCGGAAGTATCGTCAGCCTGAATCATCATCGTCGGCATCTTCCTCCTTCAGATATATATATATATATATGGATATATATATATATACGTGTGTGTGTATAGGTATATATAGATGTAAGTATAGATAGATCTGTGTACGGTGTGATCTGTGTTTTTGGTGTGAAACTGGGCGGCGGGATTAGGGAGTTAGAGATTCGGGGGCCTCAAAAATCTCGGACAGGTAGGGGGGGGAGCTGGGGTCGTCACAATGTGGCTGTGTCTATGGGGCCATTCGGGAGCTATGTAGACTTATATATATTTTAGAGGGAGCAAGGCGGGGTTGTCAACGGGGTGGTTGAATCTCTCTCTCTCTCTCTCTATATATATATATATATATGTATATATATATATATACGACCAGGGCAAAAAACGGCGGCTAGTAGTGTTACTTGTTCGTTCACCCGCCGTGCTGCATCAATCGATAACGTGAACGATATTAATCAACGTACATTTTCAACTTTTTCCTATTATAGTTTGTTACCACGATTGTTGTTGTTGTTGCTGCTGCTGTTGTTGTTATCGTTGTTGTTGTTGTTGTTATTGCAGCAGCTGGTAGAGGTATTTTCGAGTTAGCTGGCTGGTTGGCTATACCAGTCTCGGTCATGGTGCGGATGATTATAAATCATCTGTACCTCGCAGGCAATTCCGGTTTATGCCTCATTCTGTCTGTGGTTGTTTTCCCTAAGAAATATTTATTATTGTCAACGTGTCCCGATGCTTTTTGAGAACGAATCCCGAATCGATCAAGAATTAGCTGTGTGATTAGCGGTGTTGTTAGGGGGTGTGTCTTTTGTTGATGTAATTGTTGTTGCTGTTGCTGTTGTTGTTGTTCTTGCTCTGCTACTGCCGTTGATGTCGTTAAGTGGTCGTTCACCTCTTCAAAATCCTCAGAACATCATCTCAATCGGCTACGTCTCCTTTATGGCACAGTCCGCCGTGACAGCGTTTGTCACGTTCGGACATTCATAGTCCCGGTTACGACACGACGACTGGATCACTCACTTTCTCTGTGGTCTCTAATTTCATTCTGGTGGTCTCGCTCTCTCTCTCTATCTATCTAGAAGGTAGATGCAATAGTATAGGCAACAATGGTCGGCCAGCCACGAATGGATCACGGATGCTCAGCGGGACAGAACCCCCGTGGTCTCCCCTTGGGGCCGTCAACGAACGTCAACAGCCACCCGGGCTTCGTTGCGGGTTGACGTCGGCCAGGGAACGGAGCGAGCTGTGCCGTAGCCATATCTGATCGAGCCTCCATCAGCATCGTCCGTTCGACGTTCGGGTACGCCCAGCTGTTGTGACAACAAATGAAGCGCTCGGACCACTGACACGGTGGCCGGTGTATATATATATATATATGTATATATATATATATATATATGTATTCAAAAAGATGTCAACATTTGTGATAGTGTGACAATTGACAGCTGGCGTTGTTGCTGTTGTTGTTGTTGTTGTCCATACTGCTGCTGTGTTTGCTAGCGTCTTGTCGTCGTTGTGGTTGTTGGAATGGACGAGCAGTTTATGGCAGTATAAACAGATGAATTGCACAGCATTTGTGGCCTGTGCAACAGCTAAGCATTGGAGCGATCATCGTGGCTGGCGGAAACAATGGCATATGTGTGTATTCATGAGTGAGTTTTTGAGTTTTCATGACCGTATGGTACGCGATCGGGCTCAGCAACGGCGAGATGCCAAGCCACACGTCAATAGATTAGCGGCCAATTCAACTCAGTGTGGTAATCGTGGCGATGCTGTTGATGGGGGCTGAGGCCCCCTCCGGATCGACATGCTTCCATCGTTGACTGGTTGACTATGCATGCAGTTGCTTGTTAATTAGTAGCCGAGTCTTAAGTCTTGACGTCTGTGTGTGACTTATCCTCCGGCGTCCATCCGAATCATCATCGTTCGGTCACCTTTTTCTTTTGACTAATTTTTCCATTTTTAACCATTTAATTGTGTTTTACCTTTTTGTCTATGTTCTCGCAAATTGAAATTTTGTTGTTCTTGCTGTTGCTATAGCTTGTTTTTCACGAATATCGATGAATGACATATATAGACCATTTTCTATGTAGGCATCACAGTGTCGATGGGGCATCTGCTGGTGGTTGTGAGCGCGATCGCCGGAGGGCTGCCACCGTAAATTGAATGCTGTCATCGTCGTCGTCGTCGTCGGCCGGTGTTCTGTGTGCCTATTTAGGACTTGCCCTTATTGGTCTTGAAGGACACCTGGAGCACCCGATTGCCCAGGGTGTAGCCGTTGAGGGACTGGATCGCAACCAAGGCTTCATCATAGTTGGTCATAGTAACAAATCCAAATCCCTTGCACTTGTTGGTCTGAAGGTCGCGAATGACCTTGACACTCTGTACAGCGCCGAATGGGCCGAACAGCTGCCACAGCAGGTTCTCCTCCGTGTCGGGGGCGAGGTTGTAGACGAAGATGCACCAACCCGTGCCGTTGATAGCGTTACCAGCCAGCAGGGGGTTGGCTAGGAGATCGCCGGCGAGAGGAGAGTACCTGTTTGCAGAGACGGAAGTAGTCGAAGAAACGCACGAACGTATCGACACGAGCGCGTGTCGAACACAAGAGAATCACAACAAAACAAGCGGACAACAAAACACAAAAATGAAAGAAGCCTGGTTAGTTCTAGTTGATACGGATGTTCAACAATGTATGCCTCGTCCGCTCGCCTGCATAGGGGTAGACGATTGAGGCCGCCCCGCCATTGCACTTCTGCCCCTCTCGCGCTTGGTCCTAGTTGCGTTTGTGCCCCGTCAGTTAGTAGTAAAATGAGTATGTCCTTATCTCAGGCAACTCACAGGTAGGTACGTCCAGTACGAAATAGCACGCCGCGCCTCTAGTTCGGTCAGAGTTTGGGTTGGATGCCACTTGAATCCAACGATGGCTAAGCTAGATCAAGCTGTAGGCACAGGCGATTGTCAAAGCAATCATAAACTCGTGACACGAAACCTATGTGGACGACGTACGGACGCAGTTGATGCCGCGTAAAAAGCGTTCATATGCAGCTTGGCATGTGACCTCTCGACTTATCATCGTCCAATTTTGCTCTGCCTCGCCTGGTTCCCTATTGGCGTTTCACCTATACAAACATCTGCCCGTGGTTCGTCTCCGATAGTTTGCCCCTGACGACATATGAACCAGCACAAGTTAGAGACATCAGAGGTCTCCGAGGCCCAGGTGGGCCCCAAAGAGCTGCTCTCTGTCCCCGCCTTTCCTCGTTTTTATCGCGTTGACTATTGGTCAAAGGAAACTAATAGCCCCTTCTGACTTATCGAACTGCTCATTCTTTCCTTCCATGTCCAGATTACGGACACACGGCTCTCGCTCGGAGACCCCCCCCAGAAAGTCAGCCTGACAATACTGCTTCTTGCCTTATTGCTCTACACTGCTATAATACGCAGCAGGACAGTCCCTCGTCGATTCAAAGGGTTGGCCTGTTCCAGCCTAGACCGGCCTTCGCCTTTGCGGTAGGCAGGGCAGCCTTTACCAACCAGCGGCAGGCCCTTAGGGCTAGCAAGTTCATCGTGACCTCCTACGCATGCCCTATTTTCCCAGCGCGGCTTTTCTACTGCTCTGTCCCGAAGGGGCCGCGAACCGCGGGCCAAAGTTTGGATCGCGTGTCGCCTTCACCCTAAACGCCTGTCTCCGCCCTTCGGCCTGACTCCATGCTTCGGCCGCGCCGTGTGTGGTATCAGCTATATGCAGACATGCAAACATCTATAGCCTTGGAGGAACAATGTTGTCCTCGTCGCGTGGAATATCGCTTATAGTCAGCCATGTCCACGTTGAAAAGGCACGTTGTCGGTGAACTTTATAGGAGGTTGTCTCGGAGGGGAGGCCTACACCGGCCTATTTGTTTGGGAGTCCAGTGTCAAAGGCGAACAGTGGTGTTCTATCAAGTGGCAACCGCTTCGAAGCGAGCGGTCCGCAACGAATCAATGAGCACTTAGCAAACGGCAGACCCGATGAGAGAGAGAAAGAGAGCATGCGATGTTACATGATGCTTGTAAATTTATGATTTATGTATGAAGCGATCGAAAACAGTGCATTCTCTCTGTGTTAGTCAGTATTTGTCAAGACGACACTAACACTAAGCAACTTCGCATCGCTATCTTATTAATCCTTGGTTTTAATCAACAGCGGATAGCCCTTGTATTAATTTATTTCAATGCAGGAAAGTCTACTGCATGAAGTTTTGCGAAGATAGATTTAGAGACTTAATGGGAAAAATTACCATTTATTATTATTATTATCTCAAGTGAAGTTAGGCTTAGGCTATAATATGAATGGCATAGCTAGCATTGCTATAGACACATCGTATTGAGCACACCCGCATGATTAACACAGTGATTACTGAGATTTGGGTCTTTACGAAGCGGGGCAGAGATATCCGGGAATCGTACATGCCGAGTGAATGCTCCTGTGACCTTGACAAAAAAAAATCTGATATTTATACCCCACGTGAGTTTCAAATCGATGAGATCCGACTATCACAGGCGAGTTTCCGCATCGATAATGGGTACTCGTTCAATGTCAGTCGAACCAAGCAGTTCAATCGTACTGAACTGGAAATCCCGTATGATGATAGGGCTAGAACACAGGCCACGTCAGCGTCTGCCATATCGGATTATCCCTGCTGTTATTGTGTCTGTTGCCTAATTATCCCGAAGGGGATAATTAAATAAGCCCACTTCTTGCAAGCTAAAGAAGTGGGCTTTCCTCTGGTAAGCGTCTATTGCAGATCGACCGTTCAGGTGAACGACAACGACGTCGGCAGCGGCCGCTTGGCTTGGCTTTACAGGGCGTTCCCCTCCGTCGACAACTCAACTCGCGCAACTTGTGTTCGAAGGTCATACCTCCGGGTCCGGTTGTTCCCCCGATGTGGCCTCTAGTGCCAGCACAGTGATAATTACACAATTACTATTGTCGCGCGCGCGTCGGCTAATGGCACCTTGGCACTCTCGACAATGTGTAATCACCTATCTAAGCATTCCGACTTCAATGGTAACAACAATATTGCCAGATTTGCATATACACAGTTATTAGAAGTAGTAATTATTGTACATAACCATAGCATGTGTGCGTTCGTCGAAGAACGATTCACGGAGATCGCTCTAACAAGAAGCATAACCAATAATCGCTCTGTTATATAGGGCGTCGGGTCGTCCCGTCACAAACAAAGTGAATATCTTTTTTTCTATCGAACCATTCATCAACCAAAAACAAGACAACGCTGGCTAACAACGGCAGCAATGGGTCAATGTGCTTTTAAGCCAATTCAAACAATGAGTACTTTGACACTCAGCGTGCTCTGTAGACGAACAAAAATCAACTTCAATACAGTCCAACTATTTCGAGGGGTGCTTCAGAGGACAGTTCAGCTAGTTAGTGGTGAAAAACTAGCGTATATATGTGTGTCCAGCATAATAATATGGTAAAATATGCGCGATTAACCGTTAAACCGAGATGCAACGTTCACACTGTCGAAAACGTTGCTGAGAGCGGCAAAATCCCAACTTAAGAGATAACGCTTGAGACTCGAGTGCAATGGCGCAGCAACCAAAGGTCTACGAGGAGGATCAATGAGGGCAGGTTGTTTTAGCAACTATCTAACATCCGAGATCGCAGTTGAAGAACGACGCCACGGCGACTGCAATGTCGCCGAGGTGTGAAACTAATCATAATTGAATATAATATGACAAGTCAATATAAATGTTCGAACGACGAAAATAGTAAATCATGATAATGAAAGTCAATCAGAGGCATAGCAAGAATAATAACCCAATATGGTAACATTGCATAATAATATACATACAATATTCACACATTCAACATATACAGGGAATGATAACATAACCAGAAACGGGACGGCACCGATGCAGAAGAAGAATAGAGGCTGGAGGATTAAACTCGCGGGCCGGCGTCGTCCGGCGTTTGTCTGTGTTTCTTTGCTGATTGAGTGTTATTGTTCGAGTTTGTTGTGCGGGGGAATTGCTCCGAATTGTATTTTGTCTCGTGTCAAAATAGCTCTTCATCGAAACCGGCCTTCGACGTGAATCACATGCTGATCTGATAGTGCCGTTCGGCGATTTGGTACGTCGACATTGCTGTTCAACCGCTGGACGAATTAGGAGTCCGGCCCGGCGCGCGAGTTCTCCTCGTTGCGAAATCGCAGAGGTTCGGGTGAGACCGGTGGTCCCGGACACTCGTGGCCACTGGTCACCCCCGAGAGCCTCCGTTTTGTCAACTCATTCAAAATCGAGCAAAAGATCATTGAGATTTCCATTTAGCTTTTTTAAAATTACTCTGTCTGTGACGCTAAAAACCTTCTCCTCTAGTTCCTGATCCGTCGAGCAGAGTCTGAACATGATCTGTCAAACGGATCAGCACGATTCGAAAAGGCAACCAGCACTTTTGATTCGATTTTGCTATTGTTTTAGTTGGATTTCTCTCGTTTGATTTTTTTGGTTTCTCTTTTTTCTTTTTGTTCTTCTGATTGCCTATGATTTCGGATCGTTTCGTATCTCGGAGCCGAGTTTGTCCCGTACCTGGTTGATGGGTTGTTGGTGAGTGGCGAGGCTGCGGCCGCCGACAGCGGAGGCAAGCCATACCTGAATCGGTTGGCAGGGTGATGGATCGGTCCCGGGAAACGACGTTGCGGGGAAAGGTAGGCCGCGAGTGGTGCAATAGCCTTGGCGTTGTTACTCGGGTTGTTAGCGAATTTGACCGTGATGGCCTCAGTGGCTCCCTCGGGCACAGTGTTGTGCAGATGTTTGATAGCGCGTTCGGCTTCCACGCGCTGGTCGAACCGCACAAAGCCGACGCCTTTCGAAAGCCCTGCATGGAGAGAACGAGAGAGAGAGAGAGAGAGAGAGAGAGAGAGAGAGACAGAGAGAGATGTAAATTATTATAATTATTATAATTAGTAGAAGTAGTAGTAGTGGTATTGTTGTTACACCGCTGTCACTCATATTGAAAAAGTCGCAGCTGAATAGCTAATTATGAAAGATCAAAGTGTTTGCGTTACTATCATGGGTCAGTCATAGGGTTTCCTCGAATAGATTCTTCTGTGTGCCTATTGGCCTGTTGTCGTTTCTATCGTGCGGCCCGTTGGACTGGCCGCGATCGCTAACGTCAACACAGTTCGCTTATTGGCATTGTGTCACTGTGCGGCAGTCGACGATTGCACTAGTGTGGCGACCTGACGAGGATCGAAATGGCTGGGCCCACGGTAGCCGGTGATCTACGGTGTCGATCGGGGACTCGGCGAACGGTGGTGGGCCTCATCCGATTTGGGATGGTGGTCCCGACAAGCCACGGATATGGCGGGTCGGTCGAATTATCGGCGAGCACTACGAGACGAGCCTCAGCTTGCTCTGCTGGCTTGCGACCGGTCGTATGGCTGCCCGATAACAGAAAGAGTGGATCGGTGGCCTACCTGTCTCGTATCCTTATAAGCGTATAGGGGATATGGTGAATCGTGTCGGTGTTGGCGGAGCGCCGGTGGACGGGCATCCAACGACGTCTCACGCATGGGGACGAGAGTGTAGCTAACGATCTCGGCTCAGCAGCAGCAGCAGCACATCACGGATGCACTGGTTGCTAGCGAAGTCATCACCCCACAACCTTTGCTTGGATAACGCAGGATACAGCGTGTCTAAGGTGGCCACCGACGGGTCAATCGCCTAGTGCACTGGCTCGACGAAGCAAAGGCAAGGTAGTTCATGTGCGGCCACGCACGCCAGACGGAGCTGGTGGTCGCTGGAAGAACGGGGTCGACTAAGGGGCCAATAGGCTGCTGTAGGCTGACGTCATTTCCGGACCCGCTGGAGATGACCAGAGACCAAAAACGGCAGCAAGGTGTTCATGGGATGTTGGACGGCTATGGATGGCCAGCCACTGAGGCGGCGAGCCAGCCGGCCAGTCAGCCAGTGTCCGGTAGAGGTCCAATCCCGTGGCTGACCGATGGCAGGTGCCGTGTCGGTGGGCGTCGGCAGTTGCTCAAGGCCACGCTCGGCGTCCTGGCAAGGCCAAGCTTCTCCGTCGGCATATAACCCGCAGCTAGCCGTACAGTGCCGAGACAATATATCGTCCAGCCGGCTCGGGGACATTTGCGACAGGGCGACCAGTAAGTACGACCCCTAGCAAGATATCGGTTAAGCTTTTTATGCGATCCTCTTCAGCGTCCTGCTGGAAAAACAACGTGGCAAGTGGCACCAAAGTTTGACAGTTGTCCAGAGGAGAAAGGCAATTGAGGAGTAGGAAGAGCACCCTTGGCGACTATGGCACAGAAGGGTGGAGCGTGACACAGCTCTGATGCTCTACAAGCATCGCCAGCAAGGTGACTTGTGGTCTTGTGGACGCAATGGAACGCTGCTATTATAGAAGAATGGTGCCGACGATGCTAGAACTAACCGGGAGCAACCGTTTGTGAACGGCCCATGAGGGTCTGGCAAGCGTGCGTTAGTAGGAATCATGTGTATGTGCACGTTACAGGAGAGAGAATACTGCGAGAAGAAAAAATATTCTATATATATATATAATATATATATATAGAGAGAGAGAGAGAGAGAGAGAGATAGAGTAAGAGACATCAGGCCTGGTCGCTGGCCTAGCTTGGCCTAGTCGTCGCTTGGCACGAACGTGTAGGGCTGTGCAAACTCACTCAAAAATTCCCTAAGCACGAGCAAGGATGACACAGCTGGAGCACGTATGGCTGCCACTATAGCGGCGAGTCCCCCAACGGCCGTAGGTGGTTCTAGCTATGACGTTACGATATTGGTATGCTGGAGTGAGCTGAGATAGTCAGTTCGGCGGGTCATACGAACGTTGCGTGATGAGACACAAGTCGCCAGAGGCCGAACCGCTTCCTAACCACCGTCTCGTTAGCAGGAGCTACGGCGTCTGTTGTTGTGGTCGTCATCATTGTCGTTCTGGCTGACATGCGCTTTCGGCGGCCGCCGTTGTTGAGGCTAGCATCACTCAGTACCGTCCCAACACGGGCTATTTATCTATTTGCATTGGGGCTTTTTTCTGCGTCCTACCGCACAGTACAACACAGCTATACAGCTGAATACGGCACGGGTATGCAGTTTGTCATCTGGACGATCTGGGTGCCCCCTCCGTCTCTCTATCTCTATCCCTCGCGTTGGTTTGGATGTCCAGCAGCGATGTGAGGCCGAGGCCGATCGGCAAAGACAAAATTGAATTAGAAATTGGTGCATGGCAGAGATGGTCCCCTGGGCTCAGACGGTCAGGCACAGGAAGCATGGTCAGCAGCTGAGTAAGACAACACCCGAGCAGTGGCTGCTACCATCAATAGTGACCACCTCACAGTGAAGGGAAGGTGCGCCCAGTGGCAAAAGCATCGCGACGAGAGAGCACAGAATCACATTGTAGGCAAAACGGTTTACCAAACAAGCCGCATGATCTGGCAGGGCCGGGCTGGGCAACTCCCCAGCAAATGAACACGGAACAGGCGGAAATGCCCTGGGGCTGTAAACGCCAAACCAGCGGTGGCACACTTACAATGCAAGCTGCTCGTACCATTGCATTAGTATGTAATAATATCGGCTACGTGGTCAATCGTAGGTTGAGACGAGGACATGGGCGAGCCTACAACAATACGTGCGCTATGTGTGCGTGCGTGTGAGTGTGCGCGCCCATGGTGGGGCCTGATCATGGACAGAGGTTCACCGCGTTGGCGAGTGGAAGAAACAGCGGAGGATACCCGCGCAGGGGGGGCTCCCATAGCAAACACACACAGAAGAAAGAGAGGCGTCGTCTTGGTACTCCTCTGCCTCTATCATTTCCTGATGGGTGTGAATGGATGGCTGATCAACAAGGTCCCCCTGTGCGGAAGGGCCTTCCTTGATCCACTCGAAGCGAGTGGATAGTTCAAGCGCCTGCTTTAGAGGCGAATGCTGCTGGCTCTATCTATTCTGGGCCCGTTCCCGCCATTTGCCCATCGTTATCTGTCCAATGGCTTTCTTCTTTCCGCATTGGATTGCAGCGCAACCGCTCGGGCTGCCGCCACCGCCGCCGCTGCTCGAATTCAATCCACGCGCACAAAGCACAACCCCTTTGGTTGGCGCACGCTTCTCGAGCTGCAATTAGCCGACAATTGCAGCCGCCGGGTGCACCCGGCGGCGTTCTTCCGGTGGACGAGATCTGTTCAGCGGTTGCCCCTGCACCTAACACAGTGTGTCGTACAGGCTGTGGGTTCGTCCGATGGCTTTTGTCATGCAGACACACTGCAGGGCCCCGGCGACGACGTCAAGCGTGACAGGCCACCAGCGAATAGGCTACCCTCTATTCCGACGCCTCTGCCGATCGATCTCTCTCGATATCGGGGTACCCGGGCCGCGTGTGGCAACTTGAGGGCAACAAGCAACGAAATCCAACACCCCTCGCGGCTTGCAGCCGAATAACCTTCACCATTGACCCTTCCTTGCATTTCGACTTCAGATAAAGAGGCGGTCGAAAACACCTGCCATTGTCGACCACGAAGACGGATACAGGGTATCGGCGGCTCTTGTCGAGAACAAGAAAGTCCGAAGCATCTCAATTCGATGTGAGATGGTTAAATTCGAGACTAATGCTTCGATCTGATGATCCTGTTGTTGTTCTCGTTTCTAAAGAGAGCCAATAAGATCGCGTCAGACAAAGAAGGGATAAATAGTAATTATAATATTTGTAATGTTATGAGTGATAAATGGTCATTCTCGCTCGAAGCTGCCCCGTGGAACTGACATCGGTTTACGCATACAAGCGCTCAGTATGTAGGCTTTATGTAACCTGTGACCTGCTCCGTTTTTAGACGACGCGCACGAGGACAATGAGTAACGCTGATGTACTTCGCAATGATGTAATGACGCATGTTTGGGTAGGGCTTTAAGTAACAGGTCGGCACAACAGGAAAGCTTCCTGAGCAAAGTATCCTGCAAACATTAATGGCTGTTCGAGACAGGGCTCTCTCATCGGTACTCGCTTTGAAGGCTCAGCAGACACAGTACTGCTAGATCGACAGACCTCTTGCTTTGAATTGAGTGTAAACTAGCTTGCGACACGGCCAATGGACGTTCCAGTTGTTTGGTTCTTTATTGCCCTCACCAATGATACGTTTGTTAGGTGTGCTCTATCCGTGTTCGTGGAAGTATAACGCATATGTGAAGGTGGGATACGGCCAGCAGAACTTTTCATCTTCGCGCATATGAGAAACGGTGTTCTTGGGAAGACATTCGACATTAGGCCTTAGGGTGTCGCGGCTGAGGAGGACAGCACAGGCTGTGGTCAATTCTACTGTTGAAACCGACGTGGCTCACGGCATTCAGCTGGAATAGTAAGGCGCACCTGGCTAATTCTACAGCTGACTATTCTTGACATTGCGTTACTTTACACTCCCGTTGGTCATCGTAGTGCAAATTTCTATGTAGGACCCCAACTGTGCGGTCTCACCGAGGAGGCACAATATGACGGTACAGCGAGCTACAGCTTGCAGCGTATACAACGAGAAAAATATGCACACGTAAAATTCAACTGCAAGCCGAAAAAGATGGCATATTTCGATACGTCGATGAGCATGATCAGGTGTTTGAAATGAAGCAAACATATTTGTCCTAGCAGCAGCTAGCTTTGCTGAACACGGCTCCCCGTGCCCGGCTGGCTATGATTTGAATCGAAGCCGCCATTGGAAACCGTGAATCGGCAGGGTCCAGAGCGGTAGTGGTTGCAGCCGTCATCAGTGTACACTGATACCCTGGGAACATCGAAGCAGGCCGACGTCTAAGTAACGCCTTAAACTACAACGTCCGCGGTATTAGATAGACGCCGTGGACGCGTCTGGTGTTGCGCAGCAGCTCGCCGGATCCGGTAAGTAATACGCTCTGGCGGCTCTGTCGAATAAAGTCAGCAGGCGATTCCCTCCCGGGCTTGCTGCCGCCCACGACAAAAACGTGATAAAACTCTCAAATCAGGAAACACGCAAGGGAGGACGGCTTTCGCGAAGGTGGAACAATCCATGGGGCGATGCCCATCCGATGCTGGAGATTTGGAAGGGGCAGGCAGGCAAGCAAGCAAGCAGCCATGCCTCGAAGCAGGGAAACTGAACGACATGGAATCTTGTCGTTCGACGGACGGCGAATGGAGAAGCCGCCGGAGCCCGCAACGCCGTTGCGCGATCTACGATCGGCAGCAGCCGTGGACACTACGCGACACGGTGGGAGAGGAGGGAGCGGGCAAGAAGCGACGCCGCGAACGAGCCGATTCAAACGGCTTATGTTCCCCTAGCACCGCAAGCGCCTCTCAAACAGAAAGAGTTTGCCGGCGACAGCGAGCTGCCACGAGCCCGTTGCGGGCGAGGAGGCAGGCGAGAGGGCAAGCAACGAACGAACGGACTCCTTCCGTTGACGGCACTGGGATCGACACTAGAGGCCTGTGTTGGTGATGGTGGATATCGAGAACGTCGCAACGCAACGCTTGGCGGGCCTGGCGGGCCGTGGTGGGCCGTTGTGGGTTTGTGGATCCGAGGACGTTCTAGGGGCTGCTGGAGGCCTCTGGGAGCCGTTCGACGACAGGACGATATCCACGTAATGTATTCCACCCGCCACCAGTCCGCCTCGAGGCAGCGGCAGAATCGAGGGCGGAGGCGAGCGCTAGCTGTATCTCTCTCTCTCTCTCTCTCTCACTTTCTCGCTCTATCCCTAGTGCTTCAACGTTGGCCCGGCTGAGCGTAGCTGCTCCGAGAGCCGCAGCAGCAGAAGCAGCAGCAGCATCGACGTCGCCGATGTCCCACGAGAACGGCGACGACAACAACGACGGCGAGGAGGACGAGAAGGGGACGAGGCAAGGACGAGCCGTAGCAAAACGGCGAAGCGGAGACAAAAAGCACCATCGACGATGAAGATTCAGAGGGAGCCTTTCCACGGCACCACCACCACCACCACCACTGACTGGTCGGTGGCTCTTCGGCGCGGCGCGGCGGACAAGCGCCGTCGAGGAAATAGTATTATAGTATGGAACAGCGAGAGCGAGGAACAAAGAAAGCGAGGCGCGAACGGTATACGGTGACAGAGGCGAAGGGACTGGACACGAATCGAGTGCCCGGACTACGAGGGACTACATAAGGGATGGCAGCCAGAGGGAGAAGGAATGAGAGCGGGAACGTGGCGCTGAGTTCTGGGACTTTTTCGGATAACAGCACAGCAATGACCGTGATTCCCCACATACGAGGACGATACGACGAGGGTCAAACGCCAGGCAGAGGCCAGACGACGATAGAGTAGCACTCTTCGGTGGCGGGGGGAGCAGCGGTGCTGATGTCGTCGTCGTTGTCACTGTTCGCCTGTTTGCTGGGTGGGCTGGGGGTGGCTGGTGCTGCTGTTGAAGCGCGGGCTGGCTTGAGATAAAAATGGAGCAGGATTATCAGCCATAGTGCGTGGTCCATTGGATAGCGCGGGGGGGGTTGGGGGGTTGGAACCGGCGGCGCGCGAAGGATCGCCGCCTGCCACTGCGAACAGCAAACGAGGGGAGGCGGCGGCGGCGGCGGCGGCTTGCTCAGCCACACACATAGGCTCGCCTGCTCCATACCCCTGAGTCCGTCGTATTTTCGCTCTCGTGAGATAGCTATCGAGCGGATCGCATTGATGGGGTGCCTACATCGCCGTAGGCCCCTGGGATGCGATGACGTTCGCTTGGGTCCTCCTTTTTTTTTTTTGGGGATTTGGCCCAACCCGAAATCCGCCGTCACACAGAGTACACCGTAACAATGACGGACACCGAGATACCGACGGCGTACTGAGAGACAGACAAATGTTCATCGGCGAACGATAAACCCATCGATACGATCTGGTTAATATGCCGTCGCAGCGTTAGCATAGTCCCAGAGTGAGCCACGAGTCGAGTGCCAGCAGTACCACCACCAGCAGCAGCAGAATCATCATACGCGTTCAAAGACAGAGGCAAGAGCTCAAGCTTAAAACTTCCCCGTTTGGTTGTTTGTTTATTTATTGCCAGCATACCGGCGTTAGCGCACACGGGGCCACAACTACGCTTTGCAACTATAGGAGCAACACTGACGTTCTCCCGTAATGCTCGCTGGCGGACATTGACTTACCGGAGCAGGCTAAGATAGCGTGGGACATGAAGGCCACTGCAGATATCAACGGTGGGGCTGGCCGTGGCGGTGACGATCAGAGCGATCAGGCCTGCCGAGGCGAAGAGGCCGGGCACTTATGAGCGTTCCAGTGTCACCAAGCGACCGTCTGTATATGTGTGTATACGCTGGTGAGTCAAGAGACATGTCTGCGTCTCATCGGAAGCGAGCGCGTGGGCCCATGTGAGGAGAACAGAGAGAGAGATAGGGTGAGCGCGAGAAATAGCGAGAGTCGTGCACTGCCGCGAGCTTACGCGCGGAAGCCCTGCCGCGCCTGATCCCAAGGACCAAAAGATGGATCATCGGTACAAGCCGCTTCGTTTTTGCCGCTCTGCCTTTAGCTGGCAACGATCGCCGCCGAGATCCCTCCCGTGTTCCCCAGGCCAAGATCCTCGATCGGTATTCGACCGATGCCGCATCACGGTCAACCATTCTCATACTAAAGTATACTACACACACACACACGCACCCTTACGCAGTTACCGAGGGGGCGAGAGATTCGAGTAGCGGCGCCGCCAGCAGCAGCAGCAGATTGTCGTCTCGTTCCAGATGCTTGATCTCTGGAGAACCCAACCCCTCGCTCGCGTAGAAGCAGCGGCAGCAGCCCCTTTGGGCTCGTAACGTAAACCCCAACCGCTGACTGGCTGGCTGGCTAGCCGGCGCCGCTGCGCAGCTCGGCGCCGCTTCACTCTCGACGTAGTCTTCTTTAGTAAATCGTCCCCGCCTTCGAGAGGGATCACTGAGCGCTGAGCTTAGTCGATGGCCAAATCCTGCCGAGCGCCACGACTTCCGGTTACCAGAGTGACGGAGAAACCGGCAGCCGGTCGACAGATTGGGAGCGGGAGTCGCCAAGGGAGAAATCGCGAAGATGGCTATAGAGCAGGGAGATACAGCAGGGTCTGCTGGAATCGTCGATCGCCTGGGGTATTGCGACGGGGAACAGGGACGGTGTCGGTGCTGAACGTCGACAAGCGGTCATTACTTCGATGGGATAAGCGATGAAGACGAACACGGTTGCCCGTTGCTAGTCGCTATCTCACTGGGCCTGACTGGCCACTTCAGGGCGCGGCCGATTCTCCCCGAGATCTCCCTGCTTCCCATGTGCTGCGCTCGTCTGCTCACAGACAGAGACGTTGCTGAAGTTGGAGCCGGCAGGGTGGGTCGCCCGCGTGCGGGTCTGTCGTAACGTGGATATTTATTACTAGAAATGCGCAAGTGCTGCGCCACTGACGGTGACAGTGGGTCATCGAAAATTGCCCTCGCAAGTTAACGCAATGAGGTCCCGTCAGAGCAGTGGAAACACGGCAATTAGTCCACTCTTAAATACATTTAGTACTCGGCAAGTCGAGTGTGTCTGCAGGTCAGCGTTTGGGGCGAAACGCGACAATGTGAACAATCGCTTCTTTCGATAGTGAACCGTCCATTTGTCTATCTGAATAAACAGGGGGCGCGCCATTGGATCCTAAACGAGGGCAATACACATGTAGCCAATGTTGTTCTTCTCCCGATCGCCGGGGGGGGTTTAACCCCGGTTGGGGGTGGGGGTTTCTTACCGGTGATGTTGTCGCAGAGGATGCGCGACGTGATGATTCCGCCGTAAGGGGCGAAGAGCTGCTCGAGGTCCTGCTGGGTCATGGACTTGGGCAGTCCGCTGACATACAGGTTGGCGCCCTTGATCGCCTCGCTGCTCGGGCGGGCGTACGACACCTGCAAGGAACAGGACGCACATGCGAAATAAGGACAAAGTCAGTGAAGATAGCAAACGGACTCCTGAAATGTGGCCTGATATACAATCGTAGCTGGTGGATGATATAACATACATATACGGCTAAGTTTCTCTGGCCATCGGAAGCCAGAGGCCGCAGGTTCGAGCCCTGATGTGTGACATGTAAGAGAGCTTAAGCATTGTAAAATTGCAGCTCCTTCAATAAACCTTTACATTTACCTTTATCTTACATATTTTAGAGCTTCATATTCTATCAACAGCCACAGAAACGGTTGTGACCTTTGATGCCCAGATCGGTCGAACGATATGACGCATTTCGTCATAATTCGCTAGCAATTTACAGATTTATCACCGTTCACAGCTGCAACAGTGACCTTTAATTGTCTTCCTCTCGGGGAAGACAATTAAAGGTTGTCAGTCAGCGATGCCTTGCTGGCGAGTCAAACTCAATCTCGGCAATTTAGAAATAGCCACCGCATCTTCCTGCCCGCCTCCTAATGTCGCCTTTCCTTCTCCCGTTTTCCCTCGTTCCCTTAACTTTCCGAACCTTCCCTTCGACGGACATCATATACAACGCTGCGCTCAACAGCCATGCGGCCGGCTGTCTCAGCCACGCATCCTAGAAAGCTCCTCGCAGAGGAAGGCTTTTCCCGGAAAAGCGTAGCCGGACAGCAAACCGGGATCGATTGTACGGTCGGGCTTGTGCACGACTTCCGGCACAGCTGATTGTGGCAGCAAGTTGAGGGAATTGTGACCCCCGCCTTGAGCGCTACCGTCTAGGGTGAGACGAATATCTGCGCGATTGCCTGCTCCGCGATATTCGATACTATACTACTGCTTGTACGACCGGCCGCCTGCTGGGGCCTCGCAGCCTTTGCAGCGCCGTTGCAGTATCTGCTTTCTGTCGTACGACCATCCACGCTGCTTGTGGCTGCTTGAGTGTTTATCCGCAGGTAGCCAGGCAGCAGCGCGAACGGGGGAGGCTGCTGGAGGATAGCCCGACCGTTCAATAGGCTATTCAATGGACAGCGGCCGAATGAGAATTACGTGATCGGTTCCGTCCGCGCTATGCTTCTACGCTGCTGATGCTGCTGCGTGGAGCGGCGTTGTCCGCGAGGTCCGCACAGCTAGTTATCCAGCCAGCGAGTCTGCGACTATATCACAATATATTAAAACTTCTATTTTGCTAAGCTCTGACTCCCACCGGGAGATCCTTGTACAAGGGTACGCGGGCAGGCCGACGTTGGGTGGCTGGGTTTACGAACGAACAGACGAGGCATCGAGCCAGTGAAGAAGTGGGACTTTAGGGGTTCGGCGCCACGTTGAAGGAGGGACAGAGCCGGGATGCGAGTGTTAGAGATCGCAGCGAACAGGCAGCGCTACGTAGAGAGAGACAGAGAGAGAGAGAGCAGGGAGCGTGCAAGGCACGCGCCATCGAGAGTCCTCCTCGAATAGCGACAGTAGCAGAAAGCACTCCAGTGAGGCAAAGTGAAAGCATTACCTGAACAGTAACAACACTGTCCTAGCGGGGTGAGTCGGCGGTCGCTTTGGCGGTCCCGGCATAAGCATATGATGATGGTGTGGACGAAACGATGGCCCGACGAGCTCTTTCGCGGAGGAGGAGGAGCAGCGATCGAGGCGAGCAAACGAGAGAGGAACGAACGCCAGACGCAGTTCAGGGGGAGGGGGGGGGGCTCGGGGGGCTCGGGGGGCTCGGGGGTCGAGCGGAGGGTCGCAGAGCACAAAGCACTTCGCGGCTGCCTCATTCGCCACCACCGCCAGCACGGCCGCTACTGCTGCTGCTGACGCTGAACAACGACCGACCTCTGCTGCTCCCGGCCGGATGACACGAGATATCAGATTCTAACACATTGTCCCAGAGCAGCTTGCCGCAGAGCAGGTCTGGCTGGCCAGTATCCTATCGGTGACCGGCCGTTGCCAACCGTCGTCGTGCCAATAGGGAGGCTAGTCACCCCGCCGGGCATAGGCGCAGCCAGCCCTGTGCCGGTGTTGGCTAGGGTTCGCTTCTCTCCTGTCGCTCTTTTCTAGGTTAGTCTTTTCCAATGTGCAGCACAGGGTTCGGAGGACCAGGGGCTCCAGTTAAGCGAGACATGAGATCGAGACAGTCGCATTGGCCGTAGCCGAGGTAGCGTTAGCCGAAGCATTACGGCATCGAGGCAACTCGAGGTGAGCTGACTGCGTGGGTGTCTATTTGGCGCTAAAAGATGACTATGACTGAGTTAGACTAGCATTGGGATTCATGGCACGACCATGAGGTAGCCCCACGCCTCCGGTCCCTTCAGTACATCGCGATCGCTAGGACTCGCTGGCTCACTGGCCGTCGATAAATTTAACCTGCCTCCCACATCTCGTCGGACCCTAACGGCTCGGTCTGATGGTCGGTCGAGCCCGCCATATCGCTTGGATGGCAGAAGCACCTATTTTCCACTGCCGTAACGATTGCGATCATGGGTTGTGTACGCTGCCAGCCGCAGCTTCATGATCATGGAAGCTGGCAGCAGCATTTTTGACTGGTTATTAAGCGGCGCTTGCGACGCAGACGACTTGTCGACAAACGAGTTCATCATATTAAATCTGTCGCATATATATATATATATATATATATATATATACATATATATACTAGTCTTTGTGGACCTTCAGGCTCCGCACCATCCTGCACGCTACGCTATTACATGACTCGATATAAATATAGGAACGGCGCAAGGGTGCATTCCCTTCCGCATACGCAGGGTAGGCCCCCGCCCGCACGCACGCACCCACCCACGTGCACAGCCCCATGTACAATATATCGTTGGGAAACAATTGTTCTCTTCGCTTCGTACATATGATCCCTTTCTCACGCACCCGCCTGATGTAGACCGAGACAAAAAGCAGAACGAAAATGCAGACCCAGAATGCGTGAGCTATCGCTATTGAAGGAGGGGGGCTGGCGAGACCCCGCCAACGGGAGACTCGGTGGGTCGCTCGGGAGGTCGCGCGGCTGACGCTCGTTTGGATCCATGAACAATAGCCGGAGGCTTTCTTGTATCGCTGCTGCATCGCTGTTGGTTGACGTGGTGCGGTGTGCGATCCGTTCCTTCTCGTCTGGCTGCGTATCTCTCTCTCTCCTCTCTCTCTTCAACGGTGACGGTGGCGCTTGGTGCGGAAGCGAGAAGACGACAGTAGCGAAAACCGCGATCAGCATCGCATTGACGGTAGACACGCGTCCTCGTCGCCACCGCCGCGGCGGCTGCGTTCGAAGACGGATGAGCAATATGCTCTCTACGCCGCTGCTGTCTCTCCCGCCCCCCCGGGCGGGCCGACCCCCGGGCCGACCCCCTATTCGTCTTCTCGTCCTGGTCTATGCACGGGGCCGCATTGACGCTGGTGCTGCTGCCGCCCCCGCCGCCGCCGAACGCCACTCCCGTCAGCCAGGCCATCAGCTGCCATCCATAATGTCATTTGGAATGTATCCGGCGCACATGCGTACAGACGGACACGCGAGCTGCGCGTCGCGAGGGATGACTCGTGGCTGGGGAGAGACGTCGTGGGGTCAAGGGTCGCACGCTTCTGGCGCTTCTTTCATTGCGTCGCTTTCGCGTTTGACGGCGGCCAGCTCGCTTCGGCTGTTCCTGCAACGCTCCTAAGTTGCTCCTCCGCTCTGATATGGCGGAGGAGCTTTTGGTGCTGCTGGCACCAGCGGGGGCGGGGGGGGGAGGGGCAGATAAATAGATCGGGAGTCTTGAGAATATAACCATCCACTTCGGTCCATATATACAGGCATATATAGGTAGTCATAGATACACAGGCATACACGCCCGCTCACACATTTCGTTATACTGTATCATAATAGCTGTACTGCGTCCCGCTCGATATTTCTCTCTAGTGTCTGTTTTTCCCTGACCAGCGAGCTCTTGTGCCGTTGTGTTTCCGTTGCATGAAGCAACAATGAAACTAGGGAGGGGTTGACGGGCAGCAGCAGGCGCTTTAGCTAAGCTATGAGAAGGAGGGATGCGGCAAGGGAATAACGTTTCTCGGCCCAGTGGCGCCGAAAGTCCGGACGCGTGGCAAGATTCGGCCGTGCATGCTACCGCTATTATAGAAGAGGGATCGGCCGCAATCGATGAGATCGGCTAGTTTACTCTCCACGATAGGCTTCGTTCTTTACCCCTGGTGAAGAAAAAAATACTATATGCTATCCTGTACCCTCTTCTAAACCGTGATGCCTTCGGTTCGTGTTCATGGCTGCTGGAGCAGTGGCTCGTACCTCAACGAACTGTCCGCCCCTCGCGGCATTGTGTCCGTCCCATATCTTATCATCCTGGTCAGGACCCCGGACTGCATCAAGCCTAGTCGCTAGGAGAGCTCTCTCCCGTCTCTCGTCTCTCTCTCTCTCTCCTTCCTTCTCTTTCAAGACGTATACCCTATACGCTATGCTTGGCAACGTATGGCACACTATACCCTTGGCACAAACGCTCAAAGACGACATATGAGCCCGCCGCACTGCAAGGCGAGCCAGTCTGTCTCAAAGGATGACGGTATGAGGTTGGCTGCCAGCGAGAAACCGCCCACTGGGAAGGTCTGATCGATGGCCGCGCTGCACGTCCAGCCGAATCCACCTTTGGCCCCTTTTGCTTATTCGGAGATCGCTTTACAGCGAGGTAGCGTGGCCACCATGGCCTCGCGAGGCGGCCGCCGCCGCCCTACCCCAACAAACGCTATCCAAGAGTGGACCGCAGGGACGTGGGAGTGCTATAACAAAGCAACAAGTGAATAAATTCAGAACAAAACCCAAGGAGCATGCGTATTGTTGCAGCTGTCAGTTGACCATGGCCCACCGGTGCAGCCCACCGGTGCAGCCCACCGGTGGAGCGTACATGAAGACCTACTCCATCGCCAGAAGCGACAGTTCTACTGGGAAAGAAAGCAAGATGTTTGAACTTCATCCCCCCCCCGCCCCTCTCACGGGCTCAACGGACCGAAGCATTCGAAAGTAGCAGGTGGACAGGCTAGGTTGGGATACGATTCCTTTTCTCTGCTATTTGAAATTCGCGCCGCTCTCGTACGCGTTGCCCTCGCTTTAGGAACAGACTCGTCCAATCGCTCATGTCATAGGTCCCGATCTCGATCCGGTCTATATCCATCCATTTTCGTCGTTTTCGGTTTTTCTCTCCCGCCCTCTCTCTCCTGCCCTCTTTCCAGGCCACTCCCAATAGCCATCATGGTGCGCCTAATGAACAGGATCCTCGAGGGCGGTACTTTCAAGGGGACTCGACGGGGGGGGGTTATGGGGACGATGTTGCAATCCACCCTCGGCGTTGTCGACTCCGCGTCCCGAGGCTTCCTTTAGGCCCTCCGCTCCAACCATTTCACCGGGGGGGGGCCCTGCCGGCCAACGACAGCGCTGACAGCCAGCTGTCCCGAAGGCTACAATGACCAGGCCCCCTTCTTACGGCTTGTAGTGAACGCCTCGTCGAGCAGAGAAAAAAATAAGGGAGGGATTCGGCATGGCACAGAGCAAAATTACTGTTATCAAACATTCTGCCCATCTGTCCACTAGCTGTTGGATGCTATGATGCTGTGTTGTTATGATCCCTCCCCGGGGAGGGTCGAGGCAGATTGACATGGCGTCCCTGACGCAGTAGCCTGAGGAGTAGCTGCTCATCGTTGCCAGCCCTGATGATAAACTCTCTGCCGCATCGATGATAGCAGCACGGTCCCCTAGCCTGCGTCATACGACCTCCCGCCAACACCAGCCATCATATGAAGTGGAGAGCGGTACGCGTCCATCCAGAACGGCGAACAGACACCCGACACAAATACGTCCACAGAAGCAGCAGAGGAAGAAGTTGAGGGGGCAGGGGAGACCACCCAGAGGGGTAGCTGGTCGTTCTTCAGTTCGCTGTCGATGGCTTTTCGCTCCGCTTTTGTCGTTTTCTTCTACATCGCCGTTCCGTTTGGTTGCAGCGTCAGCTGGCGCGCGACTCATCACCACTGCTGCAACACCAACCGCGAGCAGGGCTCGGTGTGTGTGTGTGTGATTAATCGGAGGCTCTGCCGCGGAGCAAAGGGAGAACTCGATGGTGCGGGGACCAGCGAAGTTTTCCGAGCAAAGTCTGTTTGTTGTGGGAGCCAACGATGGAAAAAAAAAATAGCCAAAGTGTCCAGCCCCCTTTTTGAGCACTGTCCTATCACTTGGCACGCGGGGGGAGGAGGCGGCTCGAGCGACATCGTGTACCCCAGTAGAGATTGCCGGCATCGATCGAACGGCAGGAGGTGGTCGTAGAGAAGGATCGCTGTCGCCGATCAGCAACAACTATTTACGTCCACTGCGGACGATCAATCATTTTTCATATGGATAGCCTTTGGAAGCTTGCTGTGGTCAGTGACATTCTCCTACCGTTGGCAAGAGACTGCCCACAACTGTCACCAGTAAGTGTAGAGGGATATTTTGCCGGTTGACATCATCATATTCAGGTCTCATTTAGGTCCTCATCACTTCGAGCGAGCAGACCCGCGGAGAGGTTGTACGCACAGCTTACAGAGATAAAACAACATGTATATATATATATATATATATATATATACCATGTTTCCACTATCACTGCTCTGTCCGTTAGCAAACGTTTCTCTCGTTAACGAACGCTATCCACTGTTCACTATCGTATGCGCAGTTGCCACGGAACCCGATTGCCAGCTCCGAATTAGTAGCTCTGGCAAGATGCGAGACCAACCGAGGTGTGAGTCACTCAGACGTCAACGCTGTCAGCGTCATCACCTATTCGGATACCGTATCCGCGCTCATTCATCCGCATAGGGTTTACACTGATTAACACATATATATATATATATATATATATGCCGAGGGTTCGTAGTGCGCTTGAGCCTGTTTATTGCTCGTCTCAAAAGTAGTCACCCAACCAGCTTCTAGCCCTCGATCAAGCTATGACTTTGCTACAGTCTACGATCGGCAAACGCCCTGTACGGCCACAGAGTCGCCTGCCACACTCATCGAAGTCGGCAGCTGTAACCGTACACGCAAGCCCTGCCGAAGTATCAGCGACGCCAGCGGCAACCGCAGCACCAGCAGCAGTAGCAACGGTTACACTGGCACAAGCAACGGAACACTAAGTAATTCATTTATACGGTCGTCAGTAGCTGTTGTAGTGGCCACGTGCCACCGTTCGTTCCGTGACGTTGGGTGGTAATGCTGATGTCGAGGCTGATGCTTCCCCTTTGGCATCCAGTCGCAGCTTCATCGCGGCTGCGTTCTCGTTGTTGCTGCCGCAGTCGTTGTTATTGTTGCCGTCGCTCCCGCTTAATTTAGTCGCCGCTCGTTGGTCCATGTTCGTATTCACCCTTCATTCGCATTCATTTCACTAATGAAGTCAGCAGACTGGGCGGTATCCGCAGCAGCCGCAGCAGCAGCAGGAATAGCAGAGAACCCGCGCGCCTCTGTTCGTCGCGGGTTTGTCCGCCGACAGCACAGTATCGCGCCAATGCCGCCTTGAGCATTATCCGCCAGCGTCAAACTGCGCTTCAGACGGCGGCGCGCGGACTTGCAGCGTTCCGTTGTCAGTCCCCGAGGACAACGTTGTTCGCCGACGCTGCGAGCGATACACGGCGCGGGATAGGACAAGTCGTTCTGGGTCGGCCGGACTTCTTGGGGGATTTTGCCCCCCCCCCCTCTCGGCCGCCTCTCATTACCGTGGTCGAGCGACCTAGCTAGCGACCGGGCCGGTATTCCTCGCAATAAAAATACTGTCTGCAGGCGGCGAGAAAGGCCGAGAAGGCGGTCAATCCCCGATCGGCCCACCCAGTCGGTCATCGTCCGCCAGCCGGCCCCACCCCCGGCCATCTGACGGTCATTCAAATAGATGGCAAGGCCTCTCTCTGTCTCTGGGCAAGCACGTTGTATGTAATTCACTTCGGGACAAGTCTCGGGGCGTTCTCTCTCTCTGTTCGCGATCTCGCTGTCTGCCTCAGTGCCTGCCAGAGCGTGTACCCTCCGAGGAACGAGCAATTGACAACACCTCGAAGTATCCCCTCTGTCCGACTGGCGGAAGCACGCTGCGTTGCGCGTGGCCCTCACGGTATCTTCTACGTGCTCATCGTCTAGGAGATGGTGGCGATCATTGCATTTGCACCGTCCCCACTTGGTCAGCACCCACCGACCACCCCCAATGCCCCTACCCGTCCTCAGCCTCTAATGGCCCGCGCGGATCCTCGACGCCCACTGGCAAAAGCAACGAAGCAACTTTGTCATAATGATGGTAACATCGCATGATCAAAGAGTGACAGAGCAAGGGAGAGATAATCACACCGAGCGATTTGATTGGGCAGGCATTGGCGGCACCAGCAGCGAAGGGAATGCCCGTGCAAGGGAAAGGAAGAAGCCGGCGGATGGCTTCGTATGTAGTTCAAAACACTGTGACGATTGATATTTAACTGACCAAAGGAGTCGCTTAATCAGTTGCAGCCTGACGCTGTTCTCGCCATTGGCACGAATTGTCGTGGACAAGAGAAGCCAAGTTCAGGAGTCGTTCTCGCGTTCTGAACCTCATCACAATCAGTCATCAACGGCCACCAGCACCCTGTTCTTCAAAGGTCACAAAGATTCCCGCCGCCACAGCGTGCACTCATAAACTCAGCCAGCAGCAATTCGTTCGAGGTTTTGTTCGATGCTTTGTGGCTGCCTTTCGCATGCCGTTACCAGCGACACAGCAGCGGATGCTACCAGCAATAGTTGGCAGCAATAGTGGCGGTTGTAGTAATAGTAACGCACATGTCTAAAGGCTGAATCCGGCTGACTCGTACAGCCGCCCCATTCAATGTCTTTGTTCAATCCATCTTCAATGGCCGGCTGAGACCTGATTTGTTCGGCCGATGATTGTCCTGTCCTCGATTCCTGACGACGTCCGATTCGTGCTTCCGTGCTCGCATGGTTCAGCCTGCTCCTTTCCGATCCACAGCCTTTTTTGCTGAACGAAAGCCAGCCAGCCGCTGCTAGAATGGCTGGGAATGAGACACACCAGACCCGATCGCACAGGATTCCGCTCCAAGCGGAATGATGGCATCGAACGATTCCACTTCTTGCGCTCCTCCGATGCTTGCTTTGCGGATGATCGCGCTGTTGCTGCAGCGCCATCATCAGTCGGTTCTCTCGCCGGATTCGCTGTACGCTGTTGCTTGCTTTATGCCGTTATGCATAACGCACATACACACACACGCCCTTCTTGCCCAAGCTAATCAGACTCAAGATCCGCCGCTAGATTATCGGGAACGGCTATACATATGAGTGATAGTTAGGGTAGTTGATGCGGTAGCTTGCATCAGTCGATGTCGCCGAAAAACGCCCTAAGCACTGAGACCTAGCGCTAACGACAGAGATTAGAGAGAGACTAGATAGCCCTTCGATTACAAGCGGTGGTGGACGCTCTGTGCGTTCATCGGTTGGCCCCAGTCGAAATGTCCATCCACGAGGAGCGTAACGATTTCCACCGCCAAGGTCTTCTTCGTCGGTGGCGTCCCGGTCGTTGCCTTTCCTCTGTTGTTCTAGAGGGTAGCGTCTCCCCTGGCTGAGCCCCCAGTCCTACTCCCAGTCCGTTTGCTCATTCGTTACCCCCTGTCCTTGTTTCTTGGGGTGCCGTTCTCGCCCGAGCGTGAGACCCCCTCCTTTCCTCTCATCCAGCGATATGTACATCCCTCATTCTTCTTCTTTTTCTTCTCCTAGCTCTCTCTCTCTCACTCTGCCCCATTCTTGCTCGTCGCCTCGATTCGCCATGTCTCTATCTCTACGAACCACTATCCCCGCACCGGCGTTGTCTCGTCGACAGGCATCGTTGCGTTGTCAGCCAGCTAGCCAGCCAGTCAGCCATCCGACCGATCGGTGGTCTTGGCGGCCACCCACGTGCTTGCCACCCTTCGATGGTGTTTGGACCCCCCGTTACCCCGCAAAGCGTCACGGCACCGCCCTGATGAACCTCCACCACCGCAATCCCAAGACGCACGTCACACAGTTCCGCCCCCCTCCACTGCGCGTTAGCCACAGCAGAGAAGCGAGCTTTGCCAAAGTTGCCGCCTTCTCATCGCCTCCGATCGCCTCTTCGTCGAAATTTCTTTAGTCTCTCCGGCCGAGTCATCAGCGTGATCAGGCGATTCATCGTCGGGCGGCCCGGCTCGGCCAAGCCCCGTTGTCATCAATAACAACAACAACAACAGCAACATCACTGCCATCACCATTGCCGCTGGCCGCTGCCAGCATTATCATTGGTAGCCGCAGCCGCCGCCGTCGCCGCCGCCGCCGCCAGCAGTACCGATTCCAATGCAAAAAGCGACTAGGGTAAAACATGGGGACGAACGATTGGCGGTTGTGGGCTGTGATGCGATTGGGGGCAAGGCGGAGATGTGTTGGGTGATGCAAGGGCCGCCAGTGCTGGTCACGGCCGCTGACAGCAGCGGGGTATACGCAGGGCCATGCGTAGGGTGTCCCGAGGAGGGCCCGAACGGCCGGCGGCTGCTCACCGAGAAACGGGGGTGACGGCTACATCGTTCTTTCGAAATGATGACATCGTCTACGACGGCGATCACACCGATGTCGGCTTCTTCGTCTTGTGCTGCGTCTGCCGTCCTCAGTGCATTGAGGACCACACGAGAGACGGCGGGGCACTCGATCTCGGTTCTTCACCCCGACGCGATGCTAGAGAAGTAAGAGCAATGCAATCGCTCGCCCGTCCGCCCGCCCGCCGCCGACGAGCCCTTACCGAGCTAGCAAATGCTGCTCAACCGTGTACGAGATGAGTGGAGCAATAATTCACGCGACGGACATGACAGCGGGTGCGGCAGCACCGCCGTGGCGAGCGCGACGAAGACGCCGACGGTTGAGTCGACGACGGTCGTCTGGTCACAGCGCCGCGATCGCCGCATTGGCGAAAGGGCCATTCGAGTCTTGTACTCGAGATACAGCCTGTGCGCTGGCATGCCGGCCACCTTTGGGAGCTCGGTTCCTTCGTGGGAAAGCCCAGAAAAGGGTGCGTTCGTTCGGGATGGGTAGTGCGGGTGTCGCCCTCGCGTCAGCGCTGTCGGCCAACGGGTAACAATTGCGGCGTCAGAGGTGGTCTGATACAAGGTGGATTCTATTTTACATGAGTGTACTCCATACTTAAGTGGAATTTCATCACGAGCCGTATATTTGCTTAGATAAATTGAACGCTGAAGGCGTACCGAAAGAGAGGTTAATTATCGAGCGCGGAGTCGGGATGTCATCACGGAGGCGCAACGGCTACAATGAGATCAACGAATGTGTAATGTGGCTGGTCAATGCAAAATTAAAGGACGTATCACATCAAATCGTTCATCCACACCGGACGAGGATCTGTGCACACGTAATGACTCGACCACTGATCATTTCCCATGTAGATATCTATATATATATGCATACACATTCAATGAAAATCCTTTCTGTTATCGCCTCGTGATTGGTTCCTATGCGGTTCACGCTAACCGCAACCATTTCAATGGGAAACACGCATGGCAGCCGCTGACGCAGGGCCGTTTATCCGATCAACCCCTAATTCGATTAGTCGGCATCCACTGACACAGGAGTACTGTCGCCGAAGCAGATGACAAACCCTTCTGAAAAGCGGAAACCCTGCTCTAGGTTGCTGTTTCGCAGTTCCCTTGTATCGTCGCGTCTCAGCAGCCTCTGCCGCCAAATATCGAAAACCTCGAGCAATCGTCAGTCCAAGGGGTCATTCTGCTGGCGTGGACTATGTATGTACACGAAGAAGTGAAGAGAAACAGGCGCAAATGAGAACGATCGCTGCAAAAGAGCTGTGATTCGGCCGTCTGCAATTCCCAGTACGCGGTTCGTACGAATGTCAAAGCCTGGCTGGTCGCTATCAAACGCGGCTTGTGTCTGTCTGTAGAAACAGGTGCCCCCACCCACGGGAGCTCACCGGCCTGTCTTGGGCCGGCCAGCAAGCGGCCTGATGTGGCCCTGTCCACCGAACCATCGATCATTGAAAGCAACGTACGAGATATAAAAAGCAAACGCGATCGAGAGCAGTGAGACAGCAGGTCGAACGAGGACCGGATGAGGAGGACACTCGTCCTCACAACGAGGACGAGTGAGGCGGGCTCGGACATAAAAGCAGCGGCCGCAGGCAAGAATAAATGACCACTCAAAGGTATCTGGGAGCAGGCGAGCAAGCAAGCAGGCTCTCCCCCATGGCCGACCACTGCGCTTCGCGGCTGTCCATATAAAACGCTCGGGGGAAAAAGAGTGGGCCTGGCGGCCAAGGCGTTTGCGGGAATATCGTGTCAGGAGGAATACCCCCACTGAACATCTCTCTCCCTCACATTCTCTATGCCTCTCGTACAGGCGGTGTTAGCGGTGTTCTATAGCTGTCTCATTGAGTTTCCCACGGAGCCGCCCCGCAGTGGCCATGGCGGTTAAACCAACATTTCCCAGACATTCTCATGGCTACATAGATGCACACGGAGAGACGCGCGCCCTGCCACTCATGGCCTATGAGCCTGCGCTGAAGGAAGCATCCGGCCAGCCAGCCAGCCAGCCCTCATGTGGTGTCTTTGATGAGAGCGCTGACACGGTCAGGGGTTGGGGTCGCCAGCGGAGCCGGCACTCTGTTTGACGCCCCGACCCCCCCCCTCCCTGCTGCATCCATGATCGGTCGCGTCGTGTGGCCGGCCTCCCTTTCCGCGGGTATAAAGAAGAAGACGCCGGTCACCGACGTCATCTCCGCGTGGGTCGGCCTGCTAGGCGGACCTCACCATTGACACCGCCGCCAGCACTGCCAGACAGGTACACATACTTCAAGAGAGAGAGAGAGGGATAGAGAAGTATTTCGGCTCTGTTTCTCTTTTCAGGCTCGTTCAGATCCCGTTTCTCACTTCTGATGCTGTCTCTGCCACCACCACCACTCCTGGCCTTCATCAGGACAGCGAAGAGCAGTAGGGTGAAGTGAATGGGGACCGCTGCAACGTACAGGCTAAACCGAAACTCAAAGAGAGACCGCGAGCGAGCGAGAGAGACAGAGAGAGAGAGACACGGCTTGGCGACACGGCGGCGCCTGAACGCCGAGCAGGCGGCCAAGCAGGTCGTCGGTCGCCTGCTTCTTCTTTCCTTCCCCGGAGCGTTCGTCGATACCCGAGAGATATACGGTTAGTCACTCGGCAAACCATAGCCGCCAGGCCGGCAGCTATTTTCCCTTTACCCCAAGAAGGCCAGGTCTGCATGGCAGAGGCGTTCGTCCCCGTTCCCTTCCCGCTCCCTTCTCGCTCCCAACTCAATGACATCAACGACAACCGCTACCGCCGCCTTGCACTGTTCAACCTTCAAGCGCATGTGAACGAAGTCGGCTAACCGTCCAACAGCCTGAGACGGCTGACGACGGCGAACGCCGCCGCTGTGCGCGACCCCTTAGATGAGTCGGGCGGGAGACCTCTGCAGGCCATCCTGTCAACGAATTGATGATGAAGAAAGGCGGGCCCGGAACATCGCAACGCGGCACGCACATCTACCGAGTTGTAGTAGCGGCCACAGTAGCAGCAGCAGCGCAAATAATAAAAATATTTTACGAGAAGAGTCGCCATCTCCTTTTGCAGCTGAATTGGAAGGAGGCGGCGGCAGCGACGACGGCAGTGGCACCATCGAACGATACCATGTCCTGATACCGTAAAGCGTGTCGGCCTTATTCGCCGATCGTCGGTCCTATCGCGACTATCGTTCCCATTCGGTCACTGTTTTCATCTATCGGAAGCGCAAGCGTGCGGAGCGACGATGCCGAGTAGGCTTCGAGAAGTGGCGGATGCTGGACATGACGGCGACAGTTGGTCGTGCTGCCATTGACCGTTGGGGTACAGAGACTCTTCGCCAGGGGTTTGGGGGGGGGGATAGGGGGTATTGGGGTTTGCGGCAAGGCGTATTCGACGAGTGATGAGTTGTTTGGACCCTAAAGGACCTGAAGCGAGGGCACGGAGGCAGGGCAGGGTACGTCCACGAGAAGAAGAGAAGATCCGCCTACTACACGCTAGCTGAGGCAGTGGGAGTCCACCACGTATCAAGTTTAAAGGGGAGGCCATAAATTTCCAAAGCGCAACTCGCCACTAAGATGGTGCCAGCCGAGGCGGCCAGCTCCGTCGCGGGCAACGAAGGGCACGAGGTAACGAAACCCTATTTAGGGAGGGTGGAGAACGGACATGAGGACCCTTTAAACACAGCGAGCAAGGGAGCGACCGAAGGGGCCTCACAATCATCGGGTCGTCGTGGTCACCACCACTACTACAGAGCCTATCTACTCGGGCTGGCAGAGCTTGGTTACAGGCAGCAGAGAAGAACGATTCCTTCGGCGAACTCTATCTACCCGACGAGGCTAACCCTGGGGCCGTCTTTCTACCCAGTCATGTGCTATGTATCTGCCTTGGTGCGTTGGCTTCGCTGGGTTCGTATGCGTTGCCAGTGCCGGCAGGACGGCGAAACGAGTCACACAGTCCCTACCTCGTGCCCTGCACCACGGCTGTCTTCTGCACCGAACTCTGCACTTGCTGGTCCGCTGCGGCGACCAGCAAATAGTGCGGGCTAGCTGACGTCTTGCACACAAGCTGCTTTCAGACTCAGCATACAATTTGGTTAAGTGAGCAAGCGGAAGACAACCAACCCCCCCACCGCGAAACGAGGAAAGCAGGGAGGGCGCACCGCCAGGCAAAAGCGTTGGTTCTTGCGGGACGTTGAGTTTCGCCGTGGGGTCGTTATGCATGCCCTCGGCCGTGTCCTGCTGCCGAGGCCACAGCTGGCTTGCGACGCGGCAGGACGAGCGCAACATCATCTTTAACTCGAGCGAGCCTCTGGCGGCTCGAATGGGGGCGCGCTATTCTTGTTGTTTTTTTTTTTTTCAGTAAGTGCTCGTACACGGGGATGAACACGCTTGGTAACGATTGCATAATACCACATACAATAGCGCGCCATGTCTGAAATCAGCATCGGTTCAGTCGGTCGAGCTGTGGAGCAAAACGACCCCTCTGTGCACCATGTATGTACGGACGTTCAAATACCGTAAAATCAGACCCCTCTCGGGTGCCTAGAAAGTGGCATCAACGCTTTGTGCACTATATGATCGCTGCCGAGATACATACGTATATATAATAGCTGACGTTTGCCATTCTAATACTAGCTATAGCTATCGAAGCGATGACAACTTTGTACTGTTGGTGTAGGGGGTGTTTGCTCGAATACCCTATCAGACGTTTCATGTTGACGAAGGGATAAGTCAAGGTGAAAGTTCATGCAAGTGTACGTCTTTGGATCTACTTTATGCGCTTGAATTCTGCGAATTGGTCTGTCGACGATATCTGGTTAAATAGGGGTACGTAAGCAGTCTGTGAAACATATATTCCTCAGCCGATAACCTCGTTAGCAAGAAACAAAAAAATCACGCAAGAATGGCTTTATAGTGGCGCAGTTATATTGTGACAACCGCACTTAGGGTGGCCACCGAGTCTTTGCATGTCACTCTCAACCATTTCTTCTCTATTTTTTTCTTAACATTATCAATGCCGAGGATAGGGTTCCTCCGCCACCATGTCCTGCCTCAGCTACGAGCAGCGTGAACACAGCGAGGCTACGCGGCGTACAGCGGGAGCGTACATCGGCGTTGTCGCCAATGTCGATTCTTCCGCCCCCCTACGAGGGCTGGCATCGCAGTTTGCAGCGGAATAGTGAAATAGCGCGGACGCTACCCTCTGGCTCGCATAGCGTACTGCTGCATGGTGTCTCGGGGAAGCACTTGGGATGCGCTTGGGGACAACCCGTCCATTCGCTTTAAAACAATGTCAAAGTGTGTGCAGGGATGGCACAAAAAAGGCCGGTAGGAAAAAAAAAAGCACTGCGGAACGCGAGAAGCGGCGACGCAATGTCACAAAAGGCCGGCTCAGTTTGTCTGAGGCAGAGGCCTGAGGGGAGGGGCAGCGTCATGCAGCCTGCGACTTGATACGAATCGGACGTAAGGTGATCCCCAAGTGCAGTATCCCCCAAGGGGAAAATGGCATCCACGAGACGGTGGTGGATGGTGTCGGCGTCGCCGCCACATGGAGACGGGGCAGGTTTCCACGGGCCGAGGCCAAAGGACGGCTCCGACGCGACGGGCGTGTGCCGCTTCTTGACGCCTTTCTTCAACCCTCGCCGCCATCCGCCGACTCTCACAAAGACACGGCCAAGTGTAGCGAGTTCGATGCGTGTCCCACAGTCTTAGCAGGCTCTGCCGCTTCTTCTGCTTCGTATGCAGTCCAAAAGAAATGAAATAACTTTGACGCCGGACTGATTTTCTCTCGTGTCAGCCAGCGAGAGCCAATCTCGTTCTCTTCTGCGTTTTAGCCCTTCGCAGCCATTTTGCTATTCGTGATTCGTGGCTTCGTCATTCGGCGCCGAGCCGGGCCGAAAGCGACGGAACGCGATACGCCGTTGAAGGCAAACCAAAGAGGATCGGGCCCTCTGGGGCGTGTGACGCTCCCAGAGGCCGCTCGCCGGGAGGAGGCGGGCGAAGGCGATTCTCGTCCGGGTTCTTCCCCTTCTCGTACAGCTTGAGATAGAGCGCTCTCTTTCTCTCTCTCTCTATCTCTCGGCGTCCAAGGGAAATGACCGAAGTGCGCAAAGGCCAAGAAAAGGAGCGAGACGTCCGCAGGAAACACACAAGACACCGCCACCATCAACGCAGGCAAAATTCGAAAAGCGAGATACGTGGGGAAATTTTGTCAAAATTCATAGTTTACTACACAGTGGCCCGGTGGCGAACAACGGGCCAACGTTGAGCTGCGCAGCCAACTGGGAAGGTTGCTTTGTATAGAAAAGGCGAACATTTGAACACGAGAGAGAGGCAGAGAGAGGGAGAGAGGGACGCGGTATCAAGCCTTGAACAATGGCACAGGGTTTGTCGAGCCGCGTAAACGGGAAATAATAGCTAATCAGAGCTAAAATCATAAAACATTGGCCATTTCCTAGTTCGACACTTTGCACCGCTCACGCATGTATAATATCTTCAAGCACGCTTCGGATAGGAAATCAGTACGAGCAATTTCTCGTGCTGAGCACACCCAGACAACATTTATAGTTCAGGACGTATATGTCTAGGACAAACAGATATGAGGCTAACGCTCGTTGACGTGCGTTGTGGCAACGTCCGCTTAGGTGAAGAGTGCCTTGAAGCTTTAATACACCGACGCGTTCGCTTGCGGGCTCTTGTTTTGTTCCGAAATCATACGGCTACGCCACAACATCCAAGCGCCTCTATGGCGAGCATAATAGTGCGAGCCAACGAAGGTCCTTTGCATATTGTGTTCACGGAGTTGGCTGCATTGGCGGGCGCCGCTCATTAGGACACTGTTGCGAAGGAAGAAACCTGACCCCGACCACTCGGGGCAGTGCGCGCTACCGTGGTCATTTTGTCGTAGGCCACACCGCCTCGCGCCGTATAGAAACGAAACGGGCGTCCAGACGGGTGGGGACCCCACCGGGTTACCCCGGCGTAACCGAACATATGGGCGGCCCTTGTCCAAACAACAAGACTCGATTTATCTTCTTCGTTGACAAACCGCTGGCGGTCATGTATCGAAGCGGCTCCGTTGCCTTAAAGCACTCTGCTCATTGGTAACACGGTGACTCACCTGTAACGAAACAAAATAGCTTTGTTAGCTCCCTTAGCTATATATAAATCAAGCTATATATATATATATATATATATATATATATATTGAATAACCGGCAATCGTAAATGATCTCTTCCCCGAATCTCTCAGCCATACGCCGTTCAAGCCAACGCCTAGGGTTCTAATGGCCAGCTTTCGGCGATGGCGAACTCAATAGTTGGCCGAGTCCATACAATGTCGCGCTGAGTCGACGCATTTATTCGTGCAAGGGGGCCATCACACGTGCAAAAACTATTCGCTCACCGATAGCCAAAGCGTTAGTCCGCGATTATTTTTCTTGGGAAGACGTCTCTGGCCGGGACACATGGACGCGCATTGACAGCTACAATACAGGATACCGCTATCAAATACCATGATGTAGTAATTGCTGCCTGCTCCTCAAACAAAGGCGTGTGCAGGTCGATACCGACAACTGAACCGAATTAGCTGGGCACGTTAGAGAATTATCGTTCTGTTTGAGGATTGCTCGATGCCTATACGTGTGCGTAATACCGTTATTCAGGCAGAACCCATTCGCATCTAGTGGTTCTCCAGGATGGTTGAGCAAGCTGTTAAGCAAGCCGTTGCACGTGTGAAGCCTAAGCGACGTATCCTCGTTTCGTTTCGCCACGAAGTTGCTAAGCCTCTGCGTAGTAATGCAAATAGATGTAACCAGCGTCACCACCTTAATGACTCCCTATATATTGGCCATCTGCAAGCGGATCGTTGTAATTCAATTCGTCCCGACAGTTAACATCGAGATTCGCTTACCCACATTCGGTTACCTGAACTCGCACACTGCTGGCAGTACAAATTTCCATTATCATTATCATCACGAGCCAAACGGACTCAGAAGGCGTGACAATGTTGGCGGTGCCTTCTGACCGCCAGCTATCCAATGAGGATTTATGCGTTCGCATACACACGTCCTCAGTTCCCCTTTAGCGCTCGACTCATGTCATCCTGTGACGGCGTATGCTCTAGTGGCCTTAGTCATCTTGAGACAGCTCCACCTCCCATATCGGCTCTGCCTTCTATTTCATTCTACTAACACCGCGGTGTACGTCTACCGTACCACCTCAACATACCCTCCGGCCCTCATGGCCATCTCCCCCACGATCTACGAATCGGCACGCTGTCTAACCCATGGTCGAACACAGGACAACTCGCGTCGCTGTCCATATACCGGCCGAGCCGCATCCGGCGACATCCAAGCCTGCTGAAGCCGTCCAAACTCGCCAGAAGTTCATACGTTGGTCACTTTGCAGCCAGCTGGCTGGCTGGCTGGCTGGCTGGACGGTGCGGGCTCGCTGCCCCATCCTCTCCGCAGAGCTCCACTGCCCTGTGACCGACACCGGAGGCAGGAGTTCGTTCACAGGGGAACTTCTACTCGGACTATCCACTGCTATTACTGCTACTGCTCTGCACCGTCGCTATTATATTACTGCTCAGTTGCTCCCGTGTCTCCCGTCAACTTGGTTGCCCGACCGGCTAGGCCAGACCAGACCAGACCCGGCCTGGCCTGGCTCCGTTCGTTTGGCCCATCTGGGCGTACACTACGAGAGGGCTCACCAGAGCTAACTGACCGCCCGGCTGACCCTCTGCTCTCCAGAGTCGCACGCAGGCAGCGGGCAAGCATAGTCGGGCCCACTGGCTCCCGCAGGAGATACGCGGAGAGGCAGTCAGGCAACTACCCATCCAAGCGCCAATCCTGATTGTTGTGCACGCTGTGCCAGCGGCGCTGGTGTGCTTTCACCGAAAGAGACTAGGCGGCCCTGAAGGTGCTGCTCTGCTGCTGCTGCTGCTGCTACTTGCTACTATACTCTGATATGGTGCCTCGTGTCTTAATGAGAAAAGAGGACCTGCCGCGCGCACGACCCGGCCGATTCGTCCAGGACGCGTTCCGTCGGCCACGTTCCATTGCCTGCCACTGGAGCTAGCAGCACCCGCGGCCGGGAACTGTCCAGCGCCAGCTGGGACCGCTATGGGAACAACAGCGGCGGCGGCGGCTGAGGTCCACCGTGTCTCGGCTTCTACCTCCTCCTCCCCCGCCGCCGCCGCTGTTTCCCTCAGACTCTGCATCGGTTGTCCCTTCGTCGACTCGTGACCTAATGCAAAATTTGTGTTCTCCTGACCCGCCCATCTTCGTTTCGTTCACTGGTTTCGTTTTGTTCGGGGCACGCTTCGTCCATCCGTTGCTGGCCTCAGTTCGTTGCTTGCCCAGCCGCTAGCGTTGGTTGTCCGAACTGGCCCTCAACGACGAACTGCCTGCTTTGCTTTGAACTGCAAGCGAGCGAGCCGGGCCGTCCGGTGAAGCCAACGAGCAGGCGAACGTACAGCTGAGAATGGCCCACGAACATTGGGCCATTGGGTTTTGAGTAGCCGGGAATCCTTTCTCGTCGACTACGAGCTCGTTGACGACAAATCAGAGCCGCATGGGGAGGCGGGACAGAGTTTGCTGGCAAACTCACTCTCCCAGACACAACGCTGTTGACACTTGACGGCGAAGGCGCCGGGACAGCCACAGTGATGGACGGCAACCTATAATAACAAGCAAGCGAACTCACGGGGCACATTGTTGTTCGCTCGCGATCTACAGCGCGACGGGCTTTGGGGTGTTGTAGTATTTTACTGTCAGGTGGATGTCTGTCTGCCTTGCCTAGCTAGACCCGTGTCCCTCTCTGGCACAAATGTGCACTACGCTTCGCGTGCGATTGAGCTGTACCGCGTAAATACATTTTGGCTACGGCGGACATTGCGGGGTGAACGGAGCCCCTAGAAGAGATGTATGTAGATGGCCTGTGTATTTGCCGCAGCAGGAGGCTGTGCTGGCCGACGCAGATATGTCGCGAGTTCGACCGTGAGCCGTGGGATCTGACCAACTTTATTATGTATTCTGCGACGCAGGCAGGATATAAATACATGGGCGCATTAGGCAGTAATGGAGCATCTGCATCGAGCCCACATCCTGCCATCCACTACAATGCAATCGTAAGGGGCTACTTGGCGGTCGGCGAATCGATGGGCTACACATTATATACATATATATATATATATGTATGTATATAATGTGTAGCAGCGCATATTTTGCGGAAGTTGTATATACATACATACAAGATCACATCAACTGGTATTCATATATCGAATCAATTACGTTTGCATTTAAATTACATTAGATAGATGGCAATCAATCTATGCTCATCATGTCCGTACATTTTGCATTATCCCTATTGTCAGTGTAGAGGTACAATGATGCGCTTTCTATTCTATCGTTCCGTGTCGTATTTGCCCCCTGCCCACCCGCCCCAATCAGCTTAGACGATCCGAGCCTTTAAGAATACGGACGAGGGAGCCTGAAGAAGTGCACAGCAGCGGGAAGAACAAATTAAATACGACAGTTAGTGTACTCAACCGCTCGCCGAGTGCTTGGTCTGGCTTCTTCTGGCTAACTGCGGGAAGCGTTCGTTTACACCGGACGCTGTCGCTACGGCGGACGTGGGCTTAGATCGCGCTATACTACACTATACTCAGGGCTGGTAGGGGAGGGAGTATCTCTCTTCGGATCTCTGTCGTTCGTTCCGTCTTCTCGACGAGGCTGGGGTAACAGCGTTTAGGTTGGTGGGCCGGGGGTTTTGCCGATTGGGTGCTCTGCCGATGTGGGGAAGGAATTACGGCGTCTTACGAGGGGTGCCTGGGGGGAGGGGGGTGCCAACCACGCTTCGTGCCGGTCCACGGCCACCTTCACTAGGCAAACCGCAAGCCGGAAAAGAACTACACAGTAGCTAGGTCTCGCAATCAGTCTTCAGTGAGGCGCGGGGCGAGGCCTGAGTCCGGGCCAAAGGCAAGACCGAGAGCCAGATCGACAGGAAACACAGAAAGGATTAAGGCTTGCGGGGACGTGGAGGAAGCGGTAGGGCCCACGATAGCAATACATGAGACCGCAGAGTCAGTGTAGAGCGAGCTGTGAGGAGCGAACAGTGAGACAACGGTGGGGAGGCTGGCTGGCTGTCTCTTCTATTCGTCACTTGTTTTCTTAGGGGATTTCTATCCTGGATGTGACTGACTGACTGGTTGTGGTTCGCGCTCAGACACAACCTGCCCGTGGCTCCATGGCGTTTCTTGTCTCTGCCGTAAGTAGATCAGTGTAGCCCACACAACTCGTGCCCCACAAAATGTAAGGAATACGAGCGTGGATACAGCAAACGGATATACATATAGCATTTCTCCAACCCTGCGCGCAGGCGTAGAAGTGTTGTACGCCTATGACGAACTGTGCACGAAGTCGGATTAACGAGTTGCGTATAATATCGTTCATACTGCTTGAATAGGAGGAGGAAAAAGGTCCTGCACCGGCGCGTCTTCGAAGTTGCTTTTGGCTTGTGTCCTCAACGTTCCAAGACCTCTCCCCCTGGGTCGCGTTCTTCACAACCAGTGCTTATTCCATCGTGTATTCGTCAAGACATTTAAGCTTCGTTAACTGTTACCTAAAAAGCGCCTCCACACCGCGCACCGCTTAACCTAATCCTAACGTAATTCAACAGCAGACGGTCAGAGGGGGACTGTGAGAGAGAGAGATGAAAGAGGGGTGCAGCTAGATATCTAGCAGCCGTCAAAGGCTCCGAGTGGATCAACGCGTTCGATCATTATCGACCCTCGGTACCGAAGTCGGCCAAACACAGAGATAACGGAAAGCAGAACCGAAAAGCACAGCATCCACCCATCGGATTGGAGCCAGCCAGCCGTAGATGCGATGCGGATGTATCCTCCTCCGGAATGGCTGTTGGAGTCGTTTTTTGTGCTCTCGCATCGTTATTATCATCAACACGATCGTCATCGGCGTCGCCCGTTGGCGCACCGCTTCCACCGGCCCACGACGAACCGCGGAGTGAACCAGTGGAGTAGGAGGCTCCACTCGTCGAGGCGGGGAGGAAGATTTGATCAGCTGCAGGGCGAGGCGTAATAGGAACTAAACCGGGGGCTTGGGGAGTCGGAGACCGGAGGGAGTCTGCGGGGGCCCATGGAACGAACGTATCGGCTTATTTGGCGTCCTTCTGGGAGTTCGGCGTCTTCAAACGACGAGAGAGAGACACGAACGGGAGACGCAGTCGAGTCGATGAAACATAGCTCGCGAGACGCTGTGAGGTTGACAGAGAGCATGCGGGGACCATTCGCGAACGAATGGCTTGTCTGAGCGAGACGGGGAGTGAACGGTAACGACAAACCTGATAGTGACTCACATTAATTTGGCTGTTGATTCTGTTGGGAGGGGCCCCGCCGGTGCCGTAGCATTAACGAAGATCGCAGACGATACGATTCTAGGGGTAAAGCTGGCCTGGGCCCCCGGCGGCGAAACAACGACGCGCATGGGATCGGGACGGCCGATCGAAGGCCTGATGTGAGAAAAACAAGAACCTCACTTGGGGGTGGGGGTGGGCGAGGGAATCGAAGGGCTCGAGAACAGGGCTAGTTCGCCCCAGTAGATTAGTAGTTCAACGTTAACTCAAGAAGGCTGTATCGGCTATTGGTCAATACTGTTTCGACCGCGAACGGCCGCAGTGCCGAGTAAGGAATGGGCGCAGCGAGACGGAAGGGCGAAGTTGTGTTGAAATTGATTTAATGGCTTGTTCATTAAGATATCGTTCATCTATGTAAATGCGGGATCTTGTTGTGTGTGTGTGTGCGTGAGACAGAGAGTTCGCAAATCGCGAAATCACAGCGAGTGGACCGGGCCAGCTGTTAGCAAAACCTAAACGAAGCAGATCCCACAGAGGAAAGCCGGGTGTTCGAGCAACGAACACGCATATATGTGCGCCACAGCTCGTCTCAACTATATTGTGATTCAGTTCGCCCCGTTCGTTTTTCATTAAGTGATCACACGAATGTGTTTTGCTTTCGTTCGTACGCTGCGCACTGAGACAACACATGGTATTGCGTGAGTGTTGATCTAGTGGACTCTCGGCTTCGACGATGGGACGACGGTGAAGTGAAATTGCTGCTTATTCTTGAGAACGCCGATTGGGCACTGCGCCACCACCTCTCGTGTCTCTGCAGCTATAGCGATATATGACTCTCCCGGTGGCTCGGTGCCGCAGGCGACTAAGTGACTCACAGCACGATAGTTTCCCATATCTCATATAGCCAGCCAGATGACATAAGCCCCATAGAGCTCTTCAGCCAGTCGAGTATTTGTTCGAGGTTGGCTGATGTCTGGTTTACTCGACACGAAGTGCTCACTGTGCCCCACGGTATGCCCACAGTCCTAGTAGTGTACAAGACAATCTCAGTTGCTCGAGTCGTTGCTTGCAGCCGACAACGGCGCCAACTGACCAAAGTCAGTGCCGCCGGGTCAAGCAACACGGGTCGTGGTGGCTCGTGAATGTGATCTCCTCAGGATCTCATCCAATCTCGTTCGGCTAGCGGGTTTATTCGAGCTGAGTAAACTGGCTGAGTGACGGCCGGCGTGGCCCCTCGGTCGATGGCCGTTCGCGTGTACACTACAACTTGCCTACGCTCGTATATAACTTGGGATCTTGGGTGGCACCCCTATTTTTTCTGTTGTGTTTCGGTTGAGCTCCAATTTGTCGGCTGGCTGTTGCTGGCGGCGGTCGCAGCAGCAGCATCAACAGCAAATAGGAGAAAAGGCAATGCCTGAACAAAATTTTCACTTGTCTCTCGGGCCTGCCGTCGCGATGTTCCGAAGGCCACCCCGGCCTGACTGAATGGCCGACCACCGGCCACGCCAGTAGGACAGACGCCAGAAAAAGGGACCGACCCATTGTAAGATGAGGAGATTGCTGACGAGAATTGCTTAGTTCATAGAGCGCCCGCGTCCTCATGGCGTCTGCCCCATTACCCAACAACACCCCACGGCCGGCGCGTAGCTCGTCGCCGGCGCCTTGTCGTCCCATTGCGCCAAAAGGTCCATCTTTTGGCCTGTTTCAGGCTAACCGCGAGCGGGGCGGGAGCAGGAAGGTCATTTCTTCTCCCTTCTCCCAGAAACTATTCATTTCTCTCTCCGCTTCGGATGGAAAGGACCGAGGCCAGCGAAGGGAACCGACAGCCATCTCAAAGGCAGCACTTGTCCACCGTCCGGCAGGCCGGCCATGTTTCTCCATCGCTTCCGACTACGCGATATTTTTTTAGTCACCCCCTCACCCCCCCGCGCCCCTCCGCGCCCCCCGTTCTATACGTCCTACTTACACGTTGGCCGTCCCCTTTATCTCTGCTATTATCCCAGCGGTAGGTTTTTCTTGGACAGCTCTTGCCGGCCGCACTTTCGTCTCTCGACTACACGGGCGACACCCCGAGCAGTCAGTTGTGGGCGGGCACTCGTGGCCCGCCGAACGCAGGAGGCACAAACCCCTCGGAATCTCACAGAAGGCCAGCCCAGCCCTACAACAGACAAAGTGGAGACGCACAAATCATACCCTTGACATTGCAGATAGTAGTCGCTGGTGTAGTAGGAGTCGCTGTAGTACTCACTGAGCGTCGCACGTCCCATTGGCTGTGTCGAGCAGCGCCGTGCCCAGCCTCGTCTCTCTCCTGGCATATATATCCCTATCGATTCCCGAGAGAGCCACGTTCGATCGCGTAGTCATAGACGATGGCTGCCATCCCTCATATTCACCCACGTCGACGCAGAACCCCGATTCTCCCGATCCGATGTCGATGCTGCTGCTGCCCGTCGATACGATTCCCCGCCACCCGCTCTATACGTATATGGAATATCTACAAGTGTTATAGAGAGAAGATGGCGTATCTCTTCGAGACCCACCATATTCCCTGTTGCTCGCTGAAACAACGCTGTTTGCCGGCGCAGATCTCTATGAAAATGTCGTTCGAATGCTGTCAACGTGTGCGGTGCTACTCGTTTTTCCTATTGTGAGAATTGCAGACGTCTCAGCCTGTACAGTCCGTTCGAGAGAGCGGAACGGGAGCGCCCCTGAAGCGATTTATTTCTCCGTCGCATAGGTTGGCGCCGGGAACACTGCCCTCTACAGGTGCGGCAAATATCCCGTCGACGCGATGGGACAACCATTGTGAGATCTGGACTCGGCTCATAGATGCGTATTTGAGAGAGGGCCTTCGCGGCTGCCTAACGCGTCGGCATCGTGCACACTCGAAAGCGGTACTAAGCTTGTGGTACCACTCTCTCAAAACTACAGCAGCCCACCGCCTGAGTTTAGGTCGAGCTGAGGAACACAAGAGGTTTGTCGACCTTCGACTTGCGGCCAATACCGGCACAGTCGCAGTTGTTCGTTTCGCAGAGATCCGAATTAGAAGAGCTTATTTTGGTCAACCAACCTCGTCGCTTCTCTCTCGCCTTGTCCTCGCTCTCCAAATCTCCTCCATTTCTCGATTCTGATTAATGGCGGCGGTGTGGGCTAAACCTCTCTCTCTCTCTCTCCCTCTATCTTTTTCACTGTTTAAAACTTATCTCGGCTATTACGGCTGCTGCGACAACTATAATACTTGCCCCGAGGGTACGAAGCAGCGACGCCGGGAGGGCGCAGCTCCGTCTGCGCTGTCTAGGCTATCTGCGGCTCTTACTTCCCCATATCTAGTTAGATCCATTAGAAGTGGAGTTACTCTCAACGAGAGCAGATCGTGGACAGCACCGGCCGAAACAGCCGCTGTTATATCCTTGTGGAGAACTCTGGGAGTTCTTGCCCTCTTGGCCTTCTATTCCTCCAGTGATCCACGGTGTTCGCGTTCGTCCCACCGTCGAACAGCTCAGGGCCCACCTAGCCAACACCCGACCAGTTGGGGGTGGAGGGGCGAGAGGAGAGGTTGGCTGTGCGTGCCTCCTCCTATTTGGCGATCCAGGGTCGCTGCCGCCCATGATCCGGCCACCAGTTTTCGTTGGCTGGCCCTTCTCTCTCTCTCTCTCTCCAGCGGCGAAGTGGTGCGTAGAGGAAGAGTATTTGAGATTAAAAATGACTCATTATCACCATCAGTCATTCGCTGCCGTTTCATTGTTTTTTCTATTTCTGTCGTGGTCACACCACACATGGCTGCGCTTACACGAAGACTGCTGCAGCCGTGCGAGCGCGCGCTGGGCGGTCGGAAGCAAATACTAACATTGGCGCCGTGGTTCGTCGGCCTCTGGTTTGGTCGACTGAGATTTGTGGCCTGTACATATCTCAGTCTCGCACACAATTCTCACCCGGCTCCCTGTTCGTGGGATGCTGTTGTTTTGTCCTGCCATTGTAGGTGCTCGGAGTTGTGCCGCGCGTTGGGGACGAGGAGCCGGGGAGGTGCACGTATCATAGTTCACGACAGGAATACGGGCCGCCGGCTTTGACAATTATCTATGATTGTCAACAGTTTTATCATCGTGTTCTACATATTTATTTTCACAGCATGTGTGTTGCATGTACGCAGATTTTTTCGGTATAGTTGTATTACATTCCATTACATTATACACAGCTCTTCTCTATATATGCTGGTCTGTTCTTTGTCTATGTGTACGACTGTCGGCGTCGCTATCCAAGCAGCCCTATGCAGAAGTCCTACTCTCATCTTTCCTCTAGTCGTACGGCGGTAGCACGCCACTGCCCTCAGCAGTTCCTGACCACTTTCCCATATGGGACTCTCATGGGATGCGGGTGCTTCGGCCAGCTTAGTATGTTGTGGCATACGGTCAGGTGTGTAGGTAAGAAACGGAGTGTGTCGTTGATGGAACGACAACGAGAAAAAGAAGAACCTGAAGTTCATTTTACCAAACGACAGTATTACTACCACTGGGAGGCACCACGCAGGCAAGCTGCAAGGAGCTCCGCCACCAGCCGCCCATATCTCTCTCAGTTTGAGAAACAGGGAGCGAGAGGGAGAGAGAAAACTCCTTGAGAGATCTGAGTCCACCACCGAGCGTCGCCGACCAACAGCTACTTCAGATGTGCAAGCATGCCTGGGAGCGGGACCCTCCCTTTAAGTGCGTCCCACATGTGTTAGCGTGGAGATGGAGCTTCGGGGGCACGGGGTCGGCGGCATCAGCCGGCATGGCAAGAGTCGGCCGAGCGAATGACTGAATGGGCGAGCTCGCTTAAATAAAATTGCACTGGTTGACACCCACTTCTATTCATATTCACGTATATTACGTGGCTGCGGTACATGTAGATGCCGCCTGCTTATACGCACACATATGGTGGAGCTATTATAGCGACTCTGGGTCGCTGGTGCTTGTTGAGAGAGATAAGACTTTAGAGCCTCGGCCATCAGAGTGCAATGTTTGTGCCGATATACTGCTGGCCTCACCTAGCCGAGCATGACAACGCTGTGCAATACGGAGAGCGGTTCAGTCCAAGCCAGAGTCAGCCCTTCACCCTATATTTCTCTCTCTCTCTGTCCCTCGGTGTCCCTCTACCGTCTTTCGCCAGTGAGCTTTACGCGTCTGTGCAAATCTGTATCGGAGAAACACAACGATACGTAACCCCGTCCGCATCTCTGAGCTGTACCCCGCAATTAGATCCCATGTGGCAGACACCCCCTGGGGTGGAGGCTGGGCCCCTAGCTACCAACCAACCCCGGGATCATCGAGGAGAAGGTGTGCAATCATTCTCCGGTCCACACACGAGAAGGCTCGCCGAACCATGGAACACAGGCGAGGCAGGCCAGCACAGGCTAAACCTGAGTAAACGTCGCAACATCTTAGCACAGACAAACGGCCCTATCGAGCAGGCATACTCTAACACTGCTCCAATGACCTCGTCAATTCAATGAAGGCACAAACGGGTCAGTGTCTCTATGCCGTCTGATCGGTTTGGGCTATCTTCTCTCCCTTACCTCACGACGTGTGCTGCGCACGAGAGCCGTCCAGCCCGGTACCGACCCAGCGGGATGGCCATGGTAGGCATGACCTCTTCATGCGTCAAGGGAAGGCGTTCAGGGGGCTAAGTGATTTACCGCAGCGTTCGGCCTGTTCGGTTCGACGGGTGGCCAGAGGAGAGCGAGGTGGACCAATTAAATACTCATTCATGTTTGCCAGCTAGCTGCCCGACCGGCAAGCCAACCTGTACCGGCCGAGCTGTGTATTAAAAGCTATCCATTCCAGGCCGTAAGTGTCTCTCTCTGCCCGCACCACGCGTAACTGCTTGCCCGTCTGCATCGACTGATATCGCAACGAGCGTCCACTCAGCCTGCGCAGAGTTTCCACTACTCCTTTAGGTTTGTTGGTGGATCGTTTAGACGAAACGTTGCCAACCATGTGAACCACGGATCACGGACGCGCGGTGTTCGAAGACACACACTCGGAGGCAGCGGACAATTTTCTTGGGGTCACGCGGACAGACAAGCACCCGCACACTCATGCAAACAAGCTGACACAGCCACCAAACTAAAGTCAGTGAGACAGGCCGTGTGTATCGACGCGTCCAGCAGCTTATCTGCTTATCTCGAGCTACCTCTTCGGCCAGTCAATGACGACTCGATGCGCAGATCTACGCGGGTGTCGCGTGTATCGTGTGGCGATTACGCCGGCGTCCTGTATCTGTGGCCACGGCGTTGGCTGCACCAACGTCGCCGGATGGATGACTCGCCCGTGGGAGACGGTCGTTGCCGTCGCCGTCGAAGACTCGTTTCGTTATTCGACTACCCATCTCAAAAGGAACGCCCTGCCGACCTGCAGCAGTCGCCGACGACGACGACGCCGCCGCCGCCGCCGCTTCTGCTCCTACCCGCACGCCCGCTTGGTCTGTACTCGTGCTTCTTTGTAAGTCGCCGCGAGGACATTGTATGACCCGAAACTGCTTCGACTGGCTGCTGGCTGCTTCAGCGGGCAGACATGCTCTATAGTTTTTTTTTTCCCTTTGCACTCCGCTGCGTTGGGGCGTAGGATGTTGTATGGCCAGCCGCGTCTTGGGCATACTGTCGCTGCCTTCGCCAACAACAGCAACAGAAGCAGTCCGTAGGCAGGGCGCACTTGCACTCCACCAAGGTCCACTTTTTCTCCCCGCAGACCACCCCGACAGACCGTCCCCCTCTGGGGGTTGAGGGTTCGAGACTCATGGGGGGGCGGGGGTATGGGGTTGGAACGCACTGTGTCCCTACCTCTCTCCAATGGCACCGAAGTCACCCGTGAGCAGAGGGACGCCGCGAGACGGAGAACGCGACCGGCTACCACGGGACAGCAGTGGATGGACAACGCGGACACAGCCGGCTTCGACTACTCGTTCGTCGGCTCGCTTCTGCTGGGCCCTCCGCCACTAACCCGCTCGGGGTACAAGCATGTGGGGTGAGGGCAAATCCTCTGAAGCTTGCCGCCGTCTTACGAGTGAGCAAGGGCGGTGTCCGTAATTAGTCTGCGCACTTGCCCCGTGCTGGTGCTACACTACAGCTACCCCAGCGAGGGATCGACCGCGTGTCCTGGGGGACCTTGAGCTTGTCTGTCTCTCGTCAGACGCGCGCGCCTCCAGAACGCCTCCCCCCTGCGTCCGCCCGCTAGCCGGCCAACCAGCTACTTCAGCTTCACTCGCGAGAAACGATGCTGCCGGTGAGCGCATGAGCGAGCAGTGCTAGGCTAGCTATTCTGTTCTGAAGCAATAACTTGGAGTTCTTTCATGCTCGGCCGCCTCCTCTCAAGCGGCTGAGCCTGCTGAGCAGGCCGCGCCCCACCGGGGCTGTTCCTGCCCGATCTCGACGGTGCTCGGCGGTCCCGCTCTCGACACCGAGGAACCGGCCCATGAGCCGGCGCACACACATACACACACTACCGACTGCCGATCCTGCCGACGCCGAGAGCTAACGAAGCTCTCTGTCTCGGGCTATGCGTCCCTCGCGGGCCTTCTGAAATGCCGTCTACCCCTCTTAAAATAATTGTCACCCGTTCCAAGACTACGCGCTTGCTCGCTCCTAGCCCTACGACTCCTCTACGAGCAGCCGTGCAGGATCACGTCGCGTTGTGCCGTTCCCCTTTCGCACGCGGTTCGGACAGGGCGAACAGGCAAAGGAAAGCCTTTCGGCCTGCTTTCGGACATGCTTTTCGTACGGCTCACAACCCCCGGGCCCCAACCCGGCGAAAGCATACGACGATGAGTCTTTAGGCTTATGCAAGTACGCAATTCGAAGTGAGTGTAGCTCAGGGTGATGAGCAGCTTCACCTTCAGAAGTGTAACTGGTGGCGGGACAAGCAATATTCGTGAGGTGTGCTATAATCACTGACATGTGGCACAACAGAAACATGGCCAGCTGCTATGCATGTTCTGTACGTCGCATGCACAGTAAGTGATCATAGAAATAGTCCCTGTCAGTTAGCGAGATGACACTAACCGCTATGATTGACGAAGCCAAATACCAGTTAAATTCGGATGCATCGAAATGTAATGTTCACACATTTTATGGGTCGAACAGTTGAACTTCTTCATCCCGTTTGAATCGAATTGAGCGCTTCCCCCGAAGCGGCCGAGACATTATCTACCACCCTCGGCAAGCGGTTACGCGTGCCACAATTATTCACACACAATCCCTGTATACAGACACATCCCTGATACACACACACAGGCGCACACATAAAGGCCTACGATTCGTACGCGATAGCGGGGTCGCTCTGTGACGCCACGGAATTCATGCACTTATGAATATACATTTAGATAATTAGTTATGGTGACACCCGACAGGCAAGACAGCGCTGTTTCGCGGCGAGCGCGCGCGCAAGAGAGCGAGGGGGAACGAGAGATAAAGCAGCGTTTCAGCGAGCCCCTTGTCACTAACGTCATCCGAAGTGGGTGATGGCCCGGCGTCGGCTATTCCTCCCGTAGACTCAGCCGCGTGGGTGCTACAACGACTACTACCAGCCGCTGGCCGCCCCCGCCCAGATCTCCACTGAGCCAGCGAGTGAGTATCGCCGCCGTCGGCGGCCCTGGACCGCCGCATGACCACCATTTACACACGCGCCCTCGCACAGAGACACTCAGCGGGTGTAGCAGTAGAGGGCACAAGAGAGAGAGAGAGCTTAGAGCTTCATCCACAGTAGCTTGATTTATTAGACGACTAGCCGGCTAGTCGGTTCCCTATGAGGGGCTGGGGGCTGGTACAGGAGCTCGCACGGGTCCGATTCTCATTCATTCGGAGGACAAGCGGGCTGTCTCTCTGTCGACGTCTATCCTCGTCGTCCTTGTGTATGCACATCTCGCGATGGCCCGGCTATGGTCGCGCAGACGAACAGTACAGTTCGTTCTGCGGGCGCAGTTCGCGGCCAGTAACCCCGACGCTGTCATCCGCGCTTGGGTCTCGCTTCACCCGAAGCAGGCCGCGCGTTCCAGGCGCAGTAGGGCATGCTAATGCTCTTCGACACAATTCCACGGCCTCCCAGGCTCCCGGCAGGGCTCTCATCCCCCGGATCATCTCTCGGCTGGGGGCCTTCAGGGATGATGGTGTTGCTCAATCGTAACATTATGATAGCGTCCGCCTCACGGCCGCCCATCCGCCAGCCACTAGCCAGCCAGCGTCACTAGTCAGTCTCTACGATGCGATGCCATGTTTCGGCATTCGCAACAAAGACAAACAATCCGTTAGTCTCTCGAAGTTCTTACCGTTCTATGACGCGGCTGTAATGAGGGCGGCTGCCAGCAATAGTGCTTTGTTTATATATCTAATAACAGCGTCCGTTCGGTTAATGGAACATGTACAAAAATAAGCAGTAATAATAAATAACGGTATATTGCCTTGGACGATGGTAAATATTTAGTCGCATGCTCGTTCCTTGGCGTAGGAGCCTTAGGAGCCTTTCATTTTCGTTGCAGCTATCTGTATATCTCGAGATTTACTGGATTGTCGGTGTTGCTTGACTACCAGTGCGTCCATGTGGCCCACTGACGGCGTGAATGCGTGCGTCTAACTTTGGGCCGCTGCTGTTCGTCATACGCAAACAGAAATTGGTAGGCACATATTGCTAAATGCTGCCCAATACATCATATGGATAGATACGTTGTAAGAACGTTGTATGAACTTACGAATGAACGATTTAGTGTAACATATTGTATGCCAATTGTACACCATTGTACAATTATGCTGATTTCGTTGTTTTGACAACTAAGATAATAAAGATGATGCAGTAGCAGTAGCACCAGCAGAGCATGGAATAAACACGCGAACAATATCTAGAAGTTGACTGGACGCTAATCATAATCAATTTAAGACAAACCCTTGCTCTAGTTGCTGTGTAGCCTTATCGCACGCCACTATACAGAGATACGAACGATTGGGGCGGTGCTGCCCGAGCGTTATTTCTCTCAAGGGCATAGGGGCTTTCAATGCTTGCCACATCGAATTAGCGGCTGCATTTATCTCGCTGTCCATCAATTACTCGGAGAGAGTTATTGGTCACCGCTCAATTACGTGTTTTTTCCCCAATTGGTCCACACACACACACACGCATGTCCACCTAGGCATACAGCATAGCTTTATAACCTCGTATGGATACCGTATGTTGAGATACAGTATTTACTTGCTATATTGGCGCAGTTGTGACGTTTCGACCAGAAGCAATATGATGGCCATCGAGAAGCAGAATCGAGGTAAGCCATCCGACTATTCGCCGTGGCTCGACATCGTATTAGCACGACCGGTAAGCGGGCGGTTGTCGATGCCGCCCGCCGAGTGGAGGAAAGAGCGCTACCCTGTCAACGAACCCCGTGCCGCGCAGTGGCATAGCACACAGCCACGCGAGGGACGCTCTCGGCTGCAAATGCTTGTTTCTTCTCCTTCGGGTGCGCTATTCTTTAACGCCGAGCGCGTGTAGCGCGTGAGAGATTTCACGCATCTGCGCGTCTCAACAACCCCGACGACGAGCGTACCCAAGACGCAACGGCGGGATGCGCTACACCATCGTGTGTCGTCTCATCCGACTGACGCTAAAGGCAGCCGTCTTCCATTCTTCTTTCGTGGCAATCTGCTGTCTCGACATAGGGGGGTCTGTATTTCTTCGTTCGGCGTCACTTCATCAGCCCATGGAGAGGATTGTAGCGCTGCTACCGGGCTTCGATCGGCTTTGAGGAACAACCCCGGCCGACACCAACGTCTACATAGACAGACTGCAACTGCTGACGAAAACCCTGATGGGTATGTACTGATCTATAATTTGCCGAATAGCGCTTTTCGACAAGGGGACGAGGAGGCCTTCTTCTTCGTCTCTCTGCAGCGGGAGAGTCGAACGGAGTCGAAAGCCTTACTGCTTGGTCCAGGCGGTCCTGGTCTTCCTGGTCCGCCTCATGTGCCCTGGCTTTTCTGGGTTTCTCCGGCAGCCACGATCGACTGTAAAGGGCTTCGAAGTCTTCGGCGCTGATAAATGACATGCTCTCTCTCTCTCGGCATCGACTTTGCAGGGCGCCCCCCCCGCCCCCCATCCCATTTCGTCCTGCCTCTTTGTCCATACCAACCGACGAAGCACCCGTTATGTTCCACTTCTTTCGCGTTCGACATCGGCGCCGTAAGCGCCGTCCGCTAGCGTCTGCTTCATATTTTGCTAGAGGGCTTGAGCAATTCGCCTTCAAGCCTCAGAGCCTCAGGACCTTGCTAAGCATACCGTTGGGGTTATTCCCTGGCATCATGCAGAACTTTGCCTGCACTGGGCGTTCCTGCCATGCCGTTGGATGGCAGTAGACTTTATTATTATTTTCTAAAATTGGAGGGAAACGTTAAGGCATCACCCAACGTTCAACGGTCGGAGGCAGTCGGTTCACTCACGTCTGCCTCGTTGTTCAAAAATGCGGCCCATTTCTCAACCAGAAGCGGCAACGCAGCTGCCCGCCCAGCAGAGCAGCGCAGCGTAGCACCGCCTGAACAACGAACGCAGCAAGCGCGAGGGATCTCTACCGCCTCCTCCACCGCCCCTTCGCGTTAGCCTCTCCGGCTCGTACCGCTTAGCTTCATCTGCCCAAGTTCAACGGGCAGGCCCAGGAACGAACGGGCTGTCGACCCGACCCGAGGGTCGTTCGTTCCGAGAAATGCCGCTTGTTTGCTGCTCATTCCACCACCTCTGCCACCGCAAACCGCGCGTCCACCAAGCGCCTTCACGCGTTTGCCATAGGCCAGCAGCATCCTTTTCGCATCCGCTGCTAGGTCGCTGGCCGTCCACGCGACCCCCGTCAGCGTTCAGGTCTCATTGGCGTCCCATCGTGCGCCCGCATCATCGGGGTCATGGAGCACCGTATGCGCTTCCACTACGACGCCGCTATGTACAACTACGAAGCCACCCCGCTCAAAGAGAGGACGACCCTTCCTTCTTGCGCTGTGCTCACTAGGACGCCTACCGTATACGCGCATCAGTGGGGAATGTCGGGGGCAAATAGAGTCCGAAGACAGCCTGAAGTGGGTGGTTTGCGCGTGGCAAGAGATAAATCAGATGCCGCTACCTCACGGGCGAAGAAGAGGCGGCGATGCTAGTGGTGGCAGAGATGGGAAAAAGGAGAGGAGGGCGTTAATGCGGCAGCTGATCAATGCGGGCAGCTGTGCACGATGGCGGCGCCAACGGCAGCTCCCCCCGCATACACATACACCAACCCCTCAAACGACCCCATCTACGACGCATGGCCGTCCGGCTCCCCCGTCCCACCTCCATTCGGAGGTAACCCCCCCCCATGCCCCCGAGTGTCGACGCGGTGCAGAGGGGCGGGCGGGCGGGCGGCAAGGAGAAGGACGAAGGGTGGCATAACTGTTCAGCACAGAAATGAGTGCTGGCGCTTCTGCTCGTTGAGGGATGAGGGGTGGTGGTCCCCGGGGAGCAGCAGCGAACTCGTCGCTCGACGCCGCCTGACCGGAAGGCTGGCCAGTCGTCCATAGCCTAGCGGCGGCATAGGGGGCGCAGAGGCGGATGAGCATCGTCTCATTATCTCCTGCTCGGGTTGGTCCTGCCGGAGAGAGGCCTGGCTTCCTGCTCTGCATGGGCCTCGTTCATCCTTGCCTTCTTGACCGCTTCTCTCGGTTCTCGAGCAGGCATCGACGAGTTGCTCCCCCCGCTCAACCTACCCCGATCGTGCACTTCTTCTTCTTCTTCTATCCGGACGGCCGGTCGGTCTTCATTCCCTAAACACGGCAGGCCTCCGGTGCTGGTGCTGGCGAGTCGGCCTATTCGCGCCTAGCTCCCAAATCCATTCCGGCCCCTTAGACCAGCGACGGTGGGTCACAGCAACCCCCAGCCGACGTCTACGCCTGCGAGTACTGCCTATACCACATTAGACTGAGGGCAGCCGGACGTTTGCCCGTTCGCGCGGCGGCGGCCCAATTCGCCTCTGCGAGAGATCAATTCTCGACGAGATGAGGGAGACGAGGGGGCGAAATCATCGGCTGGCAGGCCTACATTGACCCGTTCGACGTTCACACAGTGTGCAGCGTACACGCGCTATAACTTCTAGCTAGCAGGGCTCTAGCCACGTACGAGCACCAGCGTGGGGTGTGGCGGTCGACCGAGGCTGGTCGACCGTTGGCATGGATCTCAAGGGCCAGTGGTACTGGTGCACGCGTCACTCAGACAGCCAGGGGCTGAACCAACAGAAGGACGAGTGCGATTAGGCCAGTAACGATGCGCGACCCCCGTTTGCTTGTGTCTGTGCTGACGAGACGTCTTGCCGTCACTGCCGACCGCACAAGTTGTTCACCTCGCGGTTGGCCTGCTACCGCCGCGAATCCTCCGCCCCGACCACCACCACCACCGTCGAAGAAGCAAACAAATGTGGGAGAAAAAAGGCTTTTCGCCGATGAGGGTGCCGTTTCGTCCACCGACGTCGACCCCGGCGACGATGAGGAGAAGGCCACCTTCACCCAAGCACCATTGGTAAAATACAACACCACTATCACAATTGTCAGTATCGACTCGTGGCGTCTTGCAACGCTCGACGATTTCATCATCGGATAGCTGGGCGATAAATGCATCCCTATTAGATGACCCGGACCGGTGGCTCTAGCCTGTCGAGCTAGATCCTTCCATCGACCAGCAACGTTCGGGGATCATGCTAATTCCCATAGATAAATAGATAGATGGATAGATCATAGATAGATGGATCTTTGGTTGCCGTGTTCAGCAAGGAGCCTTATCATATGACACTATCTGACTGGTAGCCTGGCCACGTATAATCGTTGAGGACAGTGGGGCAGTCTCAGCAGATCCGTGCTACTTGACACAGCGGCGGAAGAGAGCGCGAGCATGAACAGTCAGCAAAATGCGAACAGCCGGTGATTACGAGCAGGAAAGGCAAAGGGTACCATGAGGAGACATGGCTAGATTTATGTGTGGACGATATCAAAAACAGGGTACGAGCGGCACCGAGAGCAGACACCTCAGGCGGTGTCGCAGACGAGCGCGTAGCAGTGGTTGCTCGTTGGTATCGGATGTTGCTTTGGCGGAAGTAGTCGGCGGCGATGGTTGGTCGTTGAGTGGCAGGTCAATCCGCTCTCCACCAGGCCCGCTCACCTCAACGGAGGAACCTCAACGAGTCGCATCGTAGGCCGTCGCCATCACCAGCAGCCCCGTAGTGATAAGCTTCGCCGCCTGATTTCCGATATCCTCGATGCCTACGCCAGCATGAGCAGCCTTGGCTGATATCCTGTTCCAGATATCCTGCTGCAGATCTTCTTGCTAAGGCAGTGGGCCGAGGAGGCAAAAAATAGCAAAGAGGCTGAAAAGCAAAGCAGTGACTCTCCGCTAGGCGCCGGCTTTTGCTGCAACCGGCTCCGTGACGCCTCTTGCACAGGCCAGCAGATATCCCACCCTTCTACGTATCCCCTTTTCCCAGCTTTCCCAGTCCGCCTCAATCCGTCTCTCGTCTACTCGGGCAATGCTGAGCGGCCGAGCTGCCTGCTCGCTGCTGTCTATTATATAGAAAATCGACACACTGTCGCACCCGCTGCCACAGTGCTCGTCGTGGAGGCGTCGGCGCGACCGCCGATGGCTCTTGCCCAGTTTTCTGGCGAATCAGTATCTCTTGCCACCTCTGAGTCCTCCTCCAGCTCCCGAGCCCCCGGAATCTCCTCACCGCATAGGCTCTAATCCAGCGTCAGCAGCATCCCTGCTCGAGTATGCCTCAATCGAGCCTGGTCTGGCCCGGCCTCGCCTCCGGACGCATCGCCTTCAGCTTGCTCGTGGCTGGAACATCGATGAGATTGGGGATGCTCTGGCCCCACCACCGCCACCGCCAACAGTGACGGCACTGTCACTATCCCGTTGGGTACGCATGCTGCCGCAACGATGGATGTGAGCCCGCTATTCGGTGCTGAAGCTTCGTCCGATAGCCCCTTCCCATAGCGCCTCATGCTGCCTGAGTGTCTGGTGTGTGGCGGCTTCCGCATCCCCTCACAGCTGGGCGCTGTACGGGCCCAATTCCTGTCCCCCAGTTCCTCTCACCCATTCGCGCTCGTAGCGGCCGCGGAGGAGCTCTGCAGCTCTACTCAAAGAGTAGGCACTCAGACAACAAGGCAGCTATTATACATAGCTACCGAGGCATCTAGCTCGTAGCTCGTTGCTGACAACGGCAAACCGATAACACAAGGCAGAGCACAGAGCAATCCAATGAAATGCAATGAAAAAGATCGATAGGCTCAAAGCCCTCCTCCCCTTCGGTCTGCCAGCCCCGCGACCACAGCAGAACCTACTGCCCCCCCCCCACTCCCTCAGCGTGTACAGCTGCTCTTGCCGGCGATTCGCCGCCATTTCCCACAGCTTTGTTGCGCGCCCAACGGCTGTATGCTTGAGCCAGAATGCCCCAATGTCGCCCGGTGCCTCGAGTTCGCATCTCCTCCGCTCCACGTTCGTTCCGTTGTCGTCGAGCGCATCGGCTTTCGAGATCCTCTTCACTCTGGCCGTGTGCACCCTCAACACTTCTCCGTCCGACGGCTGTGTGTCCCGTTGCAGAGCGGAGCGTACGCTAGAGTGCACCGGTACACATCAGAGTCCATATGAACCCTCACGCGGCCCCGTCGGCATCGCTCTCGGCACCGGCACTGCTCCCGGTATTGGCCCGAATGATTCGAGTAGCCGGCTCCGGCCGCCAGCCGGGAAGCGTGCGCGAGTGGGGATATCGGAAAGGACGAGAACGCAGGAGAACACATAGGAAAAAGACGCTGACAGGGTGGTGATGTTTTGCTAAAAGCCTAATTAGACAGAAGCCTGGGATGAAAGGGAGGGATGGGGAGAGATAGAGTACAACGCAGGTGGAACGGGTCTACCCAACGCATGCGAGTGGCTGCGTCTGGGCTACGGTTACCAATGGCTGCTGTTGTAACTTGGGCTGTCAGCAAGGACCAACACGTAGAGGCCAATGATGGCGCGTCGTGGCGTATCGATTGTACCACATCCTCAGCTCTCTCTCTCTCTCTCTCTCTCTCTCTCTCTCTCTCTCTCTCTCTCTCTCTGTCCTCTGCAGAGTGGGAGAGAGCATCTGCTCAATTTTCGCGACGTGGAGCAGCGGTACAATGCACGGCGACAGGCTGTGCACGGGGAGGATCTTGTGCCCGTCAGGGGGTGTACGTCGCGATCGTGCCCTTGTTTGGTCCGTCGGATCGGCCAGATGGGGGTTGCACCCATTACATCTAATGTACAATAACTAGGGACTACGTGGACAGCGAAGAGCTCAGCGCCGAGGGGAGGTGCAGCCATACACTGGACAACGAGCACGGAAAATATAGAATAGGTTCGCTAGATGCGCTGGACGCTGATACCTGTACAACGCTTTGGACTGGCGACCCACAGCAATTCGCCGGACGCTGTGTGAATAGGGCGACCCTGCGCCGGTGATTTGTATGCCGCTAGTGATACATGTAAGATCGAAGACTCAGTGAGAGAGAGAGAGAGAGCGAAGGTTCAGCTGACAGCATCGGATGAAAACCGGTAACAAAATCAGACATTGAGAGGTGGTAGAAAGGAGAGTGCTATGTGCTATGCTTTGCTCCGGAGGACTTCCGATAAGAGCTGCTACCATGTTAATGGTGACAAGTAGGATGAAACTACTCGCTCTTCAGTGTCGAGCATAGGGGCCGCGGCGACTTTACGGTGCGAGCACAGTGTCCGCTTTTACGAGGCTAACCGGCCAAACCGGAACAACGGCGGCCAGAGCGAGCAACCACCTGTGAGAGGCAAAATGCTGCTAAAACAACCTCGATGGGTCAATGGAAGCTGGGCCACTTGGCCCGTACCTTGCCACAGGACGGGTTACAGTTGTTCCATTAGGTTTTCTTGTTGGCGTCAACAAGTAGACAGCGACGCAAGCGGTCGGCTCGTACAACTCGGCGGACTCAGCTGAAGCTTCTACCGAGAGTTACGCCAAGCATGGTATACGCTATGAGTACCATTCACTATAGCAACATAGGATCAGTACAGACAATATAGGACTTTAAGGGAAGCCGAATATATACATGGATAGCGGTACTTGTGAAATGCGTGTGTATGCTGCGAGATGGTTTATTTTCCATGAGGCGAGTCTACGCTTCTTGCGCACGCTCCGTCGAAGCATTACAGCGGAACGTCGTGGTCAATGGATAATGTGCTAGCCTGTCCGTCGGGGTAACGGTTGGGGTACAATGACGGTATACAAGGCGGTATACAATGTATAAGAAAAACCAAAAAATGACATGTATCGTTCATCGTAGGTAACGTTGGGGGTACGAACGTCGAAAGGGACGCCCCATTATGTGCATTGACGAAGCAGCGTGAAATGTGTGTAGGCATTCATCCGCCGGTAGGTAGTACAGTACATGACTCTCGCTCTCGGTGTTGCGGGGGCGCGGGGGTGTTTCGTAGCGACAGCTCTCGGGTCCTAGACAGGCTTCGTGGACTGACGGAGCATGATAATGAGGTTCTTGTATCACCATGGAAGACCCGCCGGGCCACGGGCTGCCATGATGGCACATATGATAGGCAGCTACTGTGCTCGCAATATAAGGTGGACGCCGGCCAGCCGATGGGGAAGGCACCACCGGGACAAGGGTCCGGCCGACTTGCCGAGAAGGCTCGTTCGGGCAACGTGCTAGTGGATAGCAGTCGAGTTCTGTCGATGTGTGCGTGTGGGGAGGGGGGTCGCATTGACGCATTTTGGCTTGCATAAGGTTGGAGAACGCTGAGGCCCATAGGATCTCAGGCGTTACGAAGACGATCTCTCCGGCAAAGAAGCTGATGGCTGGTGATGCTTGTGGCGGCCGGACAGATCGGCCCGTGGTCCGTTCCTCCGATAAGAAAACGCCACAGTGTACATACATTAGGTGGCGCATACACACACAGCAGTGTATAGGAGCACAACGAAGATGAACAAGAAACCTCCTCGAGACGACGCGCAACAGCCGCTTGGTCCGCTTTCGTGTACGCGGCTCGTTTTGCCTCCTGTTGTTGGTTCTGCTACCGCTGCTGGCCTCGTGAGAATTTGTTCGCCTACATTTCACCCTTCGGTAGGCCAGGCCGTTGCTTGGGCTGATGCGGGGCACGCATCAGCCCAAGAAATCATCCCTCGAACCCTCCCTTAAAACCAGTCCACAAGTATCGCATGGCTATTTCGCGATGGACGACCTATTGACGACCGATCCGTGCCATATACGGCACAGCAGCACCAGCAGCCCTGCTGTATCAGCAGAAGCAGATCGTTTTCACATATATATATATCTATACCCATATATACATACATAGATACACGCACATATGCTGGCTGACCGGCCGACTGGCGTATTCCTCACGATGCCCTCCCGTACAATTCCTCCGCTGCTACCCTTGGTACCATTGCAAAGCATAATGTTCGAGGAGCCACCGAGGGCGAGCGCAGGAATAGCTATTGTGGTAAAAGGAAATTGTGATCGAAACGGATAGCCACCCTCCCCAAGTCGTTTGTTGCTGCTGATGCTGCTGATGCTGCTGGTGACCAACATCAGTACGACCTGTTATGCCGTGTTGGTGGCAGGTTGCCCCCTCATGACCGAGATGCGGGTGGGGTGCGCTGAGGCGGTAACGCTACGCAGGGGGGTTGTTGCAGCGGTCGGCGAAGGCCTTGAAATGGTGAAGTGCGCCAAAGCTGTTCCGTTGCTGCAGCCAGGAGGAGTTACAGCCAGCCGTAGTGGCAAAGTAAAGACCCACTCTGGCGTTGCCCTACGCTTTTTCCGTTTTCCCGCTCTCTAACTTCATGCCGCCGCCATCGAAGAAGGAACTCGACGTCGTTTCTTCGTCCCTGCCTCTTCTTCGGTTCGCCTACCGCCTGCCGCCTACGCCCTCGCAGCGTTCACAATCCCACGCAGCCTCTCTCGTGTCTCTCAGCCCTCTCCCTTTTAGTTCTCTTTGGCGCACCGCTGTTCGGCTTTGCCATGCCCTGCCCTGCCAGCGTAGGCAGCCCTTGTAGAAGGAGCAGTTGCAGTAGCAGCAGCAGCACAAGCAATAGCAGTGGACCAGGCGCAGGCTCTGGCCCCCTCACCCAACACGCTCTTTTACCCCCCACCCACCACCTCCGCCGCCGCTTGGCCTGTTCTTTCGCCAACGGGCCGGTCGGCTCCTCTTCGTCGTCGTCGTTCGTAAACGCGAAGCGGAAATTGTCCAAATTCTATTCAGAGCGGAAGGAAAGCCGAAGCCGCCTTATCCCTCCCTGCCGCACATCTATAATACTACTACCACCGACGGGTAGCAGAGGCTATGCGAGTCAAGCTGACTGTAATTCGTCGAGCGCCGGCTGCAACGACTCTAGGGAAACACAGGGAGCGGGCGAGAGGCGAGGAGGCTCCACTGCTGGCGCAGCCAGCGGTCTACCCCGGCCAGCCAGCCGGTGGTGGGGAGCAGCATCCCAGCACCAAGTGTGGACTGTGGGTGCCACCTCCCAGCACTTACAGCGCACGACTCAATTCGTTCTCAACGATTGTAGCTCAGCATACAGCAGACTCTCGACCAGCAGACAAGCAGCTATCCAACGAGCGAGCAAGGCATTCATTCATCCAGCCGGCCGGCCGGCCAGCCAGCCAGCCTTCCGTTGCCTGTCCATGGCCTGCCTTCCAACTCGCGCAGTCAGGCCTGCCGCCTCTGCTGCCGGCGCCGCCGCCGCCGCCGCCTTGGCTACTGTTACTACGGCAGCAGCTAGTTCTGCTGTCACTCGACCATCTTCTCGTGCGGCGCCTGCTGCCGCGGCCGTTATTCCCCCCCCCTCAAGCAGCAGAGAGATTCACTAGTCGTAGCTGTTGTTGTAGTACTAGCCGCTTCGATGGCGGCGCTAGCTAGCTTTCGTGGGACTCTGGCGGAAAAAGCCCACCGCTATGCGGGTAAAGCCAAGGGAGAAAGCAAACCATCTCCCTGTCTCTCGCTCTCTCTCCATCGAGTCTCTATCTGGCGCGCGGGCTCTCGTTGGCTGGCTGGCTGGCTGGCTTGCCTGATCCAAGTGCACTGGCCAGCACACGGCCGCCGATGACTGCCAGCAAGAGGCTATTGGCTCTCGGGAGCCAGCACCGCTCTCGGCCCGCCGGCCGTTGGGAAAAAAAGGGAATCTGCCGCTTGCAGAGCCGCGGCAGAACGGCGGCGGTGGCGGTGCCGGCGAGAGGCTCACGAGGCAATACAACGCGTTGGCTCGTCGCGGCCGGTCGCGTTCGCCGAATCACTGGCCGCCGCACCTCGCGCACTTGGGATGAAGTGGCGGCGGCTGTGCAGCTGATTTGCCAAGTGTGAGTGAAAACCCAAACAAACGACAACATACGAAATACATATAGAAGACGAGATAGAGAGAGCTCGCGGAGAACGAAAAGAAAGCGAATTTCCAACGCGGCGGCGGCGGCGGCGGCGTCCAATATCGGTGACGTGACGGACGACGACTGCGTCGGCGGCGTCGTCGGCGTCGGGAATGACGCGGAATTGTACGAGGCGAGGAACAATCATTTGAATCGTTTGTATTCAAAACGACAACCCTGCTGTTTTCTTTTTGGCCGAAGTTGCCGACTGCTCCGTCGTCAACTGATGGAACTGCTAAACCCCTCGGAGCGCGCGCGCGTGCGGGTTCGAAAAGCCGACGAGTTGGTTCAAGTATACGGAGTTTGGTTCAAGGGCCTATCTCCGGGCTAGACCAGCTCACCGGCTGGGTTCACTCTAACACACAAGCCGAAACGTTGCGGGACCCGGGCCAAATCCAAGTGTCTACATAGACAGTTAGATACGAGACAGGCGGGTCGTGAGTCGGGCATACGTGCGCGCCTGCATCAACCCTGCAAATGGGGCTCCGACGCGAGCCGGAGGCCCCAATCGAAGAAGAAAGACTCAAAGGGGTTTCGAAGCTGCTTCTTGCTGAGCTCATATTAGCCAGGGACTCTAGGCAGAGTGCGTAGAACGTTCGCCTGCCGCCTGCGAATGCCATAGACTCAGCAAAGTTCAGTAGTCGAGAGGCATCAAAGGGATCTGATGAAGCGGTAAGTCTATTATCCCTGGCTCTCCGCCGTACACACGGCGTTCGGAGTATTCGACTATTCGGACGAATAGTCTGCCCGCTGATACTACACAGTCAATGAACTGTCTGACCTCGATGGGGCACTAGGTTGGCAACAAGTGCCTTGTAGCAGTGTAGCGTAGCCGCTGCTGACAACACTGGCCTTTTCCATTGAATTTTAGCTCCGGTCGCTCCCCCTTGCGTGGCGACGAGGGCCAGCGCAATCTCTGCAGGTGTTTCCAGGATTCGGCTCAGCGCTCGATTGCAGTCGCTAGCCAGGACTGCATAACAGCTGGCCGCATTCTCAAGTTCACACAGCTTCAGGCTCGTTCACATCCTGCAGCGTTGTGCCAACGAGATTTGCGCACAGGTCAGGCCTGTTTCGTAGCTTTATTTCGTGCCGAAGGCGACCAGTACAACCCGACACACAACAACAACAAGGCGCAGCAAGGACGTATCACCGTTCTTGATCATCTTTCCCGTCTCTTGTGGGACACTCACACCTCGCGCACAGAAGGACGAACATTGGCTCGTTACTCTGTTAATTGCTCCGTTCATGAGGCAAGGACCCACAAAAGGGTGCTGCTAATGTTGCCGGGGACAAGAAGACAAGAGCAGGCAGCTATCGTCAGGCTTCGTTTTTTCCCGCAAATCAGGATTTCCCATGAAAGTGCGGAGGTCGACAATCACGACCGGCCTTCAGCACCCCTCATTGTTTATTTAATAGCAAAAAGAAGGCAACCACGGAAATAAAACCGATCAGCTATAGTACATCATCCCGGAGAAGCGAGGACGACATCACGCCGATGGAGATTGTCCCCGTCGGCTGGACGCACAATGGCACGTACATATGTAAAGTATGTGTGCAGACGAACGATGTCCAGTCCCCTGGTGGACCCTGGAAAGGTGGATCAGGTCCTAGCGACGTCACTGGCTTTCCAGCCTCCATTCGAGGGCAGGGTTGGTGCTAGAAGCGAGGACCGAACGAACGAGATAGAAACTGCAGGGAAAGCCGAGCGATAGCCTCATCGGACGTGAGGAGGAACTCATTAGGATTCTCTGATTCTCGATTCCTGCTCGGCTTCGTCACCCGTAAGGCGTCTATCCTTTTGTCTTTATGTCTGCCATAGCGGCGGTTTACTCCTGGATCCCGCGACTGTCCTTCGATCCCATTCCGACGTAAAGCACACAACGGTCACAGCAGAACCATGGGCCTAGCCAGCCTATGCCCTCCCATCGTTTCCGTGAACGGCGCCGTAACGCCATCACCTCAGCTTTCCCGGGTGTTGGTAACAGTTGTGTTCTCACGATGTCCTTCCCCGCTGTGGCTCCGTCTGTCTATCACTACCAACGCGTGTCCAGTGACCCGGTTCGAGACGGTGGGATTTAGCGCTGGCAGTTCGTGTTCGCAATGTGTGTCCACAATGACCTCTGATAAATAATCAGCAATCAATCCGTGGGTTGCGCAGCTCCCCTAGGCTTAAGTCCAAAAACGGCACGGCCAGCTCTTAACGGACTAAGCTCATCTCAATTTCCCCCGAAACGTCTCCAAAGTATTTAGCAATCCCGAGACAGCGGATGGCCAGCTGGAGAAGAACACAGGGGGCGGAGTTGACCTATGGCGTTAGCACGCTGCGACCAGACGGGATCTCAGATATGATCGAGTGCCTGGTGTTGTCATCTTGAAACTATAATACAATGGGAGCTCAATGGGAACGAGCTATGAACCCATAGAAATATCGTTCATGAACGTGTCATTGTCTTCTATTAAGAGACAATGTCTGCACCCGGAAAATCATAGTTCCACATATCTGTTACTGACTCGGAAGGCATCTCTTCGGGGACGCCGAGGGCAACATTTTTCCGATATCCTCGTTAGTGCCAAGTGGTGTAATGCCTAGGACCTCTTCGCCGGTGAACGAAAAATGCTATCAACCATTCCTGGCAAACGTCACCTCGAGTGAGGTAGCTCCCTCATAGCCAACAGCGGCACCACCATGTGACCAGCAATAGCTGAGGCAGAATCACCGTCAGCAGGAGGGACCTCTTTTCGTGGCCGAAGAGCAAGCCGGCTGGCTGGGTAGCGAGTTATGGAGCGAGCGCGCATGCATGCGAGTGATCTCCATGCGGTTGTCATATACGGATAGCGTTTTCCTCCGTTAGGAAGAACTCGAGGGATCAGAAAGAGAGGCCCGGCACCGTCTCCTGCCGACAGTTGCAGAAGGATGCTGACTGCGTGCTATCCTAGAGGCCTGCTGCAGGCCGCGTCGCCTAAGCCCCATAGGCGGCACAACCCTTCTCAATACCTGGCGTTCCTCCCCTTCCTCCGGCATCGATATCGTCAGCCTCCGATGATGAGTCGGCACTTGCCATAATTGCTATCTCGCTGATCTCACACTCACTCGGCTTGACTACGCTTCAGCCGGTGGGAGCCGATGACGAGAGACGTTCTGCGCCAACGGCTTGAGATACGCCGAAATCAATGGGTTGGAGCCCCTAGCGTGGGTGCTGGGGTGGCCCCTCCCGCTTCTTCTGAGTAGCCAGCATGCTTATCATTGGGGTGAGGTTTCGGCTAGCGAATTCAGTCGGGCAGAGCAGCGTTGTGCGTTGAGCGAGTGGGAGCACAAACGATGTCTTCTCCACAAGGATCCAATAGTACCACATAATATATAATGCAGTAAATAGTCTTCCCCTGCTTTTCTTCGATATTCCTTTACGGATATATGGAGGAGGTTCTTCTCAAAGGGATCAACGTGAGTTTTTTTAATCCTATTTTTACACGTTCATAGGATACAATTGTCGCCCAACATCAACCAGAAGGTATAGCGTTGATACTATATATGCCCAACATCTTTTGAGTTTGAAGAACAAAGGAGTCCCAGACGTTGTGTCAAAAAATGTAACAGCATCCCTACCAACACGCTGGCTCACACCACACAAACTCTATATATATATTATAATATATATCTCCGACCACGGCGTGTCTTACATAACGCGCATTCTGACACTTCCAGACTCTTTTCCTGACGCCTCTCGACTTGAAGTGGAGTGTTTAGACACGACTCTTGCCAGAGATCATCGTTTTCCTCCGGCGTACTATTCCCCCCCCTGATCCATTGTGTGTCCCGCTGTACACGTGACTATATCTATTATAGTGGAGGTGTTCGCAGGTTCGTCCCGTCCAGGAAGTACACACATCTTCTCGGACTAACCGACAAGCTCTGAACGTCTGTCTTGTACCTTCCATGGTACGCTGAATGTGGGACAATGGGTACTCAGTTGGCTTGGCCAGCTATCGCTCTACCGGTAACTACAGCTGGGACTCGTAGGAAGAGACGCGATTGTAAGAGGTCGCCCCCAAAGGTGGCGGATCATGGGAACCGAGCTGGCCGAGCGATAAGTTCATTCGGCGCCAACGACAACGTGGATGGCGGGCGAGATGACATTCTTCCATTCGGCTGGCCAGGGCCACTCAAGTCCGTGTTCGAGAACGTTCTCAGTCCGACCCGGTGCACTCGCTTCAGAGGGGCACTCTACACACGAAGGAAATATTCATACAGAATCTACAGGCCGGTGGGCCGGGCGATCGGTATATAGGCGACGGACTGACCGGCACCCGCGTCTACTTGGTATCCGGCTCGTGGAACTGGCTTGGCGGCCGCAGAAGTTAACAGCAGTGGATCAGCATAGCTGATGGGGCAGTGAGACCTCAAGGCCTCATATGGGCGTCGCAGGCCACGAGCCACAGGGCCCGATCGTCATTCCCGATTCAATATCATAAGCTCGTTATCGGTAGGGGTCCGGCGGGCCAACTATGGCCACGCGTCTGCATTGCCTCTGTTTCAGTGGAACGAACGAACTGTTCTCCGTTCCTCACGTTCGTACCAACTGAGTAGTCGAGTCGTGCAACAACCAACATTCAAACCTACGCGACTATTGAGCATGTCGGTTCGACCTTGTCAACAATGCCCTTTTTTTTCTTTTTAGAGGAGGCAATTTTCTTCAACAATGGGTGTCGAGTCTGTATTGTACCTGGACTCTGTCTGTTTGGTCTTACGGGCATTTCTAAGCCTCTTCGCCTAGACTACATACTTGGTCGGAACTACAAGCACGATTGGATCCTTGGAGGCACTCAGCCAGGTACAGATTGAACGTGGAGAACAGCATTCAAGACGAAATGGTTTGTGACTGGTTTGCGGACATGGTTTGTAACTGACTAGATCGTACCCCAGCTTATTTCACTTCTCAGCTCGAACGCTTGCCACTGAATCGGCACCACCCTGTTCTACTCACCTTGATCGTCTTGTTTTGTAGTCTGAGTCCGTTGAGAGTAGTGATGGCCTTTTCGGCGTCTTCAGCTCGAACGTAGTTCACGAATCCGTATCCCAAACTTTGACCTGAAATCGGCACGCGAAGCATTCTCATGGTGAGGAAGGCTTATTGGCTTTATTTAGCTGCATCGATCTATCTAGTGTATCACTAGTGTCTCATAATATCGTTAGAGTCCACCATTGACGGGACGATTCGCTGTCCGTTTTGTTTATGGACACAATCGTAGTTATCACATCAGTGTCGTTAGGCGTAAGCCTACAAGGCAAAATGACTACTTCGTTCATTCACGCGTCGTACAGCAACCGTATTAAATGGCACATACCGTTATATAGCCACACGGAAAGTTCATTTGATGGCCCACATTTGGATTGGATAATACATGGATCTACGTACTGCGCTAGGCGGCTTAAAGCTCTATCGACAACGGTCCAAGAGGGCCGCCAACACCCGTGTTCTCTCTGCGGCCTTTTTCGCGTCCGCCGCTATGAAAACGCGGGGTCATTCGATCTCACAAGACAGTTTGCACTAATCAATCTGGACCGGATCGTGCCCTGAGCTTCTCTCTCTCGCTCGCTTGCTCGCTGTTTCTTTTCGGCTCGATGTAACCGAAAACAGTGGCCAATCCTACGCCGCGCAATACGACGGCGGCCTCGAAGTGTGATATTGTTTTGGGTTGTTTATTGTGTCGCCGTGACCACCCACTCGCGGCTCGAACCGAAAGTGTCCCCGCTCCCCTTCCCGACTGACTCTCTGAAATCCCTGACCGCTCTTCTATTGCCCTGACCTGCTGGCGGTAAGTAGGCTTTCCTTGCGTCGGGTGGCGGGAGGGAAGAAGCGGACGTGAGCGATGTAGCCTGCGTCGGCATCGGGCTACACGATCCTAGATGGAAGGCCAATGAGAGACAGGCCAATGAGAGGGATAGCGAGGACAAGAACTAAAGGCAGACAGAGAGCGGAGCCGTGAAGAAGGCTGACGATGAGCAGCTAGCAGCGGTGGCTCCATGCCCCGCTCTAACGGTGGGTGTAAATCCGGTAATAATATCTCGGCCATTTCCGATCGTCCGCTCCGGCAGGCTAGGTTAGGTAGAGGAAGGAACGGCAGGCCCGACGTCCGAGCCCGCTGGTAGGCAGTCTGCCTGCTCGTCCGCTGCCATCTAGGTACAGCCTGCCCTTAGTCAGGAGCAACGTCATTTAATGAGTCGCCGTGAGCTTCCCGCTAGTGTTGCTCACCCGGTGCTGCTAGCCGCGACAGTAGCTGACTCGTCCTCTGGCTCTTCGCCGATTCGCTGCCTCGTCCCGAGCCAGCAGAGGTCCTCTGTTCATCGTCCGTTTAGCCGTTTAGTAGCTCTGCCCAGAGTGTGGGTCTCAGACGCCGGCACCACGCTACTCTAGCCTAGGCAGTGAAGGTTTCTACAGACGAATTCCGTTCGGACGCGTACGCAGGGCCACATACCATACACACACACATAGAGGCAAGTAACCAGTGGCGGCGAGCATCCAACCCTAAGGTGGACCGAGCAATGGACGAACAAAATTCTTCTCTCTCTCTTTCTTTCTGACTGGCTAAGTCAATCTAAGCTAAATAACATTGCCAGGGCACTAAGCAGGGAATCGGCCGTTCGGGACCATAATACACGGTGATTTGCTGCCGAGGCCCGGAACCGCTCCAAAGCGTTAGTGTTGACCATTCAGTGGTTCGTTGGCCATCGGTGGTCATTCCCGGTGACACTGTGATAAATGTCAGGCTGTCACAGCGTAGATAGCGGGAAACGCAGAGGGCCACGCTGCAAGCGTGGTAAGCTACCGCATTTCTAAGCTCCGGTCTACAGCAAAGCAAAACGAAGCGTCATTAGGAACACCCATTCAGGGAGAGATATAAATGAGGACAATCCCCCTATGAAAGTCGCCAGGGGGATCTGAGTTTCTGAGAGCGGACGATCACAACAAAATCGGTTACACAAAACCGGATCGGAGTGGGAGCCTCGCCTGACAACGGGCCGGAGTGAGAATATACAATGACTAAGGCTGACGTCCCGTTGAAACCAACAAGTATACGATTAGCACAAGAAGTGTACCTGCTGTCGTAACTGCCCGGCCGTGGTGATATTTGTGCGACGATTCAGCTGGGTTCCGATTAAATAAGGAAAAACCATGATTCGATTAGATTATACGAAAGCAGAAGTTCACTCACGAGTGACGTTTTGGTGGCTATCGTATCACTAATTGTGAGGATAATTGCTGAAACAAAGAGCAACAATGGCCTGGCCCGGGATCCAACTAATCGTTTCCTTCCATCCCTGCCGAATCCTGAATAGGTGACCTGAGCCAGTAACATCTATACTGGTCGCCTAGGGCGCTGTCACCGCGTAAGAGAGAGTATCATGATTTGGGCGGAGGGGATTTCCCCTTTGCACAAGACGCTTTGAAAGATAAAACGAGCGGACGAATTGGAAGTGGCACGAAGGCTGGCTAAGAAGAGAAGACACTTGCGAACCCCGCGACCAGTTGCCCTATTGCCTGGTGGAGGGCGCGGCGCAGGAGGGCGCCGCGCCGCCGCCTGCACACAAGTGGAACATGGATACAACAGCTGGTCCGGACCCTGCCCCTGGAACCCCCGGGAGAATCGTTCTGCAGTTCTAACGGAACTGCGAGCTTAATGGCCGAGTTAGGTGTGAAGCGTAAGCGACGACCGACCAACGAGCCGACGGAGAGCGGCCAGCCCAGCTGAGCCGGAGTCGGAGCCGGCGACTTGGCGTTAGAGCTTACCGTTAATTATGAACCAAGTTTCAGACAACCGTTAGGAAAGGAGGGCACGCAGTCAGCCAGCCAGGTAGTCCGGAGCGACTGCTCCATACGAAGTTTCCCCAAATCCTTAGACTCGGCGAAGTCACAGCAAACATCGCCTTCGGCAAGCGCTTCGGCATCCAGCCTCAGCGAGGCTGCTGCTGCTGCTGTTCGTTGCAATAAGCAGCTCGTTTCCGACCCCGGGAGTCGACAATGGTAAAGGCAGCTAGCTGCAAACCACCTCACTTGCTTCCTTATTCGCCGCCGAGCTATATATACTCATTGTGGCGGTGTGTAGCGTGGCCCACTGAACGACTTCATGACACAGCCACGAGCCGAAATCTATGATTCGATGAGTCCATCTAGCACCTTTGCTATAAGAGCTGACAAGCGTCCGACGCATCGAGGGGTGCTGACATGCCTTAAGGGCCCTGTTATCCACAAGTCTCCACGTCACGAGAATGCGACGTTGTAATACAATGTGTGACACAACTGAACAACATGCCGAGTCGTCGTTCGTGACGACTTCGTCTACGCATTTGCAAAACGAGGAAGTGGCCAATTAAGCAATTGTGGTCGTAGCCTCAGAACGCCTGACTTCAAATATAGTCCGCTCGTCCACATGCAGTGGCATCGTTCATGTCGTAGGAGCGGCTGTTAGACTGTATTAGAGCATACAGTGGGTATGCTGTCACGTTATCCAAGCGAAGCTGCTGGTTCGGCTGAGCAGTGCAGGCCGGGCGTCTACGGTCCTCTTCTTGATTTCAGCATTCATCTGCTAGAGCGGGGCGAGTCGCGAAACAGAGTGGAATCTGTCTGGAGATTCGAAAATGAATCTGCTTCTTATTAGAGAACGACACGGTGTTCCGCTCTTGTGTTGCACTTCCTCTCGCGGCTCGGTGTAGGCTATCAGCTACCCCCCCCCCCCCAGTTCTTTCGGAATCCCCTAACTTCTCTCGTATCAGGCAGGGAGGGCTCACTTCGGCGACCCTGTGTCTCCCCTACAAACGCCGCTCGGCCTCTCTGTCAAGTGGACCTGAAGGAGATCCTGGCTAGTTCAGCTTCACGGGCACCTCGTCTAGCTCGGACAAGTCTGCTCTCTCAAGTGAAACTGAGACCGAGCCTCAGAGGGCACTCAGACGTCGGGGACGGAGGACACTATGAGGTCTCGGATCGCGCGGTCGAGACGATGTCTTGACGCTCGTACAGCTCTTCTCACTGGGAGAGAAGAGGGAACTCGCTCTCGAAACAGACTCGCATTGGGCAGCTCGGTGTGGCCGACTGGGCCAAGGAGAAAAATGAATTGAGAAATTAAACACTCATCCACGAACGAGCGATTCATGGTGTGCGAGGCCCCACCGAGTGGCGCTCAGACCGCCACGAAGCGCGGCGTTCGCGGTGGCTCTCCATCAAACTCACATCGTCAACCGCTCCGCCGCCCTCGATCGAGCAGCAGCGCATTGCGTTCAGCCAAGAAATCTGGTCGACGGCCCCTGCTCTCGTTGGCTCGCTTATTCTATGTCACCGCTCGGGTTCATCACCGCATCGCGCGACTCTCGAGTGGAACGTTTTGGTATGGATATCCCTCGCACCAGTAACTCCGGACGGCCAAGTTCTCTCCGAGTGGACTCTCGATGCTCGCTGTACGCGGGTGCATGTGCAGAACCTCGCATAGCGGAACGCAAGGGCGGCGCGGGACGTAGCGATTTCGCCGCTAACGATTGCTGCTGCTGCTGCGGCGACCGACCAGTGTCGAAGACAGAAGGCTTGACGGAGAAATGACGGAACCGATAACGCCGAACCCCCGGGGGCAACTCGCACTAGTGCTAGTCGAAGGGCTAATGCAGTCGCTAAAAAAGGCCCTCTGCCCGAACCCCTTTCGCTGCCCTCTGCTCCCCGAGCCCTTTTCCGGACAAATATTTTGCACCGCAGATCCCGTCGAACGCTGCTCCTTCTACTGATACGCCTACAGTGGCTGATCAAGGGGTAGTATTGTCTCAGTGTGGATGGTATTACACAATATCTTCGTTAAATGTAGTATGGCCAGCTACTCTGCACAAACTGCCAGCCTCGTTGGATGACGGACATAGACGAGGTCCGCCTCGAATGAAGTCCGCATCTTCTATTTGGAAGGCTGACGGGTATGTGTGGTGGTAGCTCCTCTCGGGCGTATCAGAGAACCCAACGGCCCGAGCCAGCACTGATCTTGCGTCAGCCTGCCGCCGCTTCGTTCGGATCGAAGACCGATGCGAGGCGATACAGTGGGGGGGTTGGGGGGAGGTAGGGGGTCAAGAAGTGCCAAGCGGCGGAAAACCCCAACATGAAATCAAACTCGTGACTTTTACTCCGCGCCTTCGCTGCCGTAACCCTGATTGAACCGCGGTTGAACGTCGTCGATCGTCGTAAGTCGAAGCGACCTCGAGGCATAGTAGCCGTAGTCGGTTGGTCACATCGCATTAAATCGATCATACTTAAAAGATCGTTACGATCACTAAATATTCTCTGAATGTTCTCCACCTCCCTCTCCCTCCCCCCCGGGGGTGACTGGCTTCACCCGCCTGCTGCTGTAATAGTCTGCAGCCCGTAAACTGGTGGGGTTCCAAGAAACTGCGACAAGGAGCGCGTACAAGTCTGAACACACACAAGCACATACATACATACATATATATATATATCTAAAAAAATTGTCAGACTTTAGAACGCTAAATCGTATATATATATATATACACTAACACATATAAATATACGTTATTTTTTCTTGTGTTCTTGTTTCTTTCATGCACATACATACTGACACACATACACACACGCAGATACACATCACTTGCCTCGTGTTATATTATGTGTAACACAGGCGGCGTGTTATTCCCGTTCCCTTTGCGGATATTTGTCGCGGAAGCCTGGTCACTCTCTGCGAGAGGCATCACTAACATGCTGGCTGCGAATGCTACAGCCGCACAGCGCTGCCTAGCGACCGTTGTCGACTATCTCTGTCGTACGGGGTCGGCAAACAGTGGGGGATGATGGGGGGTGGGGGGTGGTGGGGCAAGCACCAACAGTCGGAGTGGTGCCGACAGGCCGCCTGCGGTGGCCTGCCTCTGCCGCAAAAAGGAAGCGCAAGCGCGTCTATCGCGTGGCTGACTTATGGCCTTCTTTGTAGTCGTGTTTTCCAGGCTTGGCGGCCAACTCCCCCGCCTCCGCCTTCGCCTCTGCTGGGGATTGCGGCTGTTGCCAGCAGCAGCAGCAGCAGCATTGCCGCTCGTAGAATCGCGTTCATAGCGATATACAGCAGCAGCAGCAACGGCATCAGCACAACATCGGCTTCGCTACCGGCGCGGCCGCCGGCAAGATTTATCGTACAAGCAGTAATGGCGAAGCGAGCGTCGGGGGGCTGCTGGTCTATGGGCGATCGTTGAGGGGCGAAGTTGGGCGACGCGGGGGGGGGGGGGGGCGGCTGCGTCCCTGTCGCTGCAGCAGAAGCGTTGTTCACTTCAGCGGACGGTACCCGAACCGTCAGGCTGCGACGAGCTTGTTGTAGCAACCAAGCAAGCGAAGCCCGTCCGCGACACAGGATCAGTGGACGAGTTGAACTGTCGTAGTGGCACCTACCGCTGTACTGGTCGGCTGCCGCTGTTGTGCGTCCGCCGTGCTCGCCGCCGAGTCAATGATGTTGCATACAAAATGAAACGCGTAGTAGTCTCGTTTGGGTATCCTCATACCCCCTTTGCCCGGGTCGCCGTCCCCTCTGCCAACGACCATCCTTTATTCGACTGTCTCTCCCTATTCCGTAAGTGACTGTCTCAGCTGCGTGCGTACGCACTGCTCGGGGGAGCGGGCGGCCAATCCTAATGTCAGTTCCAACTACAGTTTCGCAACGATTTGTAGTGCTGCTGTGGTGTCGACTCGGCTCTTCGAATACATCCCTTATGTACGGCTATGCCGGGGGGACGAGTACTGTACGAGCATATGACGGCGTACGGTATGCTTTCCGATGTTTGTCGTCTGCCATGTGTCTAGGTGGAACTACGTCTAGGAACGAGACTATGTTCTCGCTGTGCCAAAAAACAAGGTCTAGCCAGAGCGGCGTGATTCCCGGTGAAACGGGAAGTCGGCCTGCAAACTTTACTCTTAGAATCACGTAACCATATGTATATATATATGTATATATATATATATATATATATATATATATATATATATATATATATATATATATATATATATATCGTCAAGACGACACGCGTTCTGTGACCGGGGACACATGCGGTATTTTGTGAACCTGCGGACGCGGGCAAAGGGCAAAGACTTTGCTCCGCTGTACGAAGCCCGGCTCCACCCAGGGCCGGGCTGGTTCCGATGGTTTGTCATAGCTAGCCATCTATCGAACGAGATGGTGGTCTGCTGGTCGATCAGCCAAAGCCACTTCCTCCGCCTGAATTCTCAACCATTCCTTTTTTTTTTTTTGCTTTTTTCCGACTCACAGTCGCTCCTCGCTCAGCCGATTCGTTCATTTTCTCTCTCTCTCTCTCTCCATCTATCTGCAATGGGTCCAGTGAAGCACACGATTCACCATCGTACGGTGGCTCGCTCTCTCATTCGAACGGACGAACGCACGCGGGAAATGTTATCATCACTCCGATGCATCCAGCCCCCGCCGCGATGGTCCCCCCCTCCGTCGCTTGCTGGTCGCTCGGCCTGCCCGGCGTACTGGAGGATGGCGAGAGCAAAACGGAATTGGGCTGCTTCAGCTCCAATCATACGCAAAGATCTGGAGGGGCTGACGTCGGGGGCTGAGCCGGCCCCCGACCCCCCGAGGGTCCTTAGCCGTAACGGCGGCACAGTCAGCAGTCATTTCCGCTGCATCCCACCGGCTGGAGACTGCAGGTTCTCTCCCGGCCAGTGGAGAACTCGTGAGCAGGTTTGGACGCGGCCAGGGCCGACGGACGGAAGCGCAGCTTGCTCTGCTATTGGCGGCAGTAGCACTGCTGCAAACTTCATAGAGTGAGAGAGAGAGAGTCTGTGTGAATGAGTGTCTCCCGCTCTTCTAAAGTGACATGCGACCGCCGGTCGACTTCGGAAACTTCGAGTACAAGTTGGGGGATTTTCGAGCGGCTCGGAAAGGAACGAAACGGACGCTGTGGTGGCTGATGGTACGGTGCAAGTGGCAGGCCGCCGCCGCCGACGATGAGGAGTCCGCCGCCGCCGTGGCGTCTTCAGCAGCACGGCAGCGGGGCCGACGCCGCTGCTGCCCCCGAGGCAGCCACCGCAGTCCCCAGAGCGATCTTTCAGATGGAGCAGCCGATGGAGAGGATCGGAGACGACCGCGTCGCTGGCTTTCCCAACAGCGTCGACAACGAAGAAGCTGACGACAACGAGTGCCTTTCCGACGGCGCTCCGTTTGCTCGGCCGTCACTGTGCCCGATGATTGTTAACTTGCCCGTCCTGATGGACTTCTCCCACGAAGCTGCACCGAACACCTAGTGCTCTGGGCGGCTGACACCCGCTGGGGACTCGGCGATTCGGGAGGACAGTGGGGAACAGTTTGCTTGAGTCGTCGTACGAGCCCGCCAGCGGTCTGGCTGCCCCAATCGCTGGCGTTAGCGGGAGGATTCAGGTTGCTTCATCAGCTCAGCGATTCAAGGGAATCGGTGACGGCGACGCCGCGACACGAGGGAACAGTGAAAGTGAGCTCGTAGTGAAGAATAAAGTGAACGCGGAGAAGAGATGGCAGAGGCTCGTCGGCTTCTGGAGGAAGACGCGACGTGCAATTTCTACGGGAGCAATGGCTGCTCGGGCTAGAGCAGCGATGGGCGGTCTTCGCCGCGGTCGTCCCGGGGGCGCCCTTTTGTGGTGCAAATAAGACACAACTTTAACTGTAGTGGCTCCAGGCAGCTTCGAGCAAGCAGGCGACGAAGCTGCCTGCCCCCCCCCCCGAGGGGGGGGCACCTCCCTCTTCTTTTTCTTCAATCCCACCGTCCGAAACCCTAGTGGTCCTCTGGTGACGTCCTGTGCAGGCCTCGCACATCATTCTGCTGTGCTACTCCTTGCACGACGTCGACAACCGCCGAAGGGCTGCAGAAGGCCCTTTGGGCCCTTGTTGCTGCAATGGATCACTCCCACCCCCACTATGCGCGGGGAGCACTCCGGTAGCTGTCGAGACACGATGGCGAGGAGGTTTGGGATCGGCCATGGAGATCAGCGTTTCGATAGGGAGGCCGGTCGGCGGAAATCGAACGACGATCGGTTGATTTGGTAACGCTGATAGCAGCGTGGATGAGATCGGGCATTGAGCTCTTCACACAGCTTCGAATATAAATGGGTAGATGGATGGCGAACAAAACAGTGCCACGTCACGTCGGCAAAGATCGACGATGTCGTGCCAGCTTTGTCTTACCGCCCAGTGTGAGAAACCGTGAAAATCGTCTTGGTATTAGAATAGAGAGGGAATTACATCTGGCTTCCTCCAATTCTCGAACTGACACGACGAGCATTGATGCCGCTGGTCGTTGTGCAAAAAGTTTGCCGGACCCGATTGCCAACGAAGGCTATGGCATTGCCACGGCGCACAGGTGACTCGAATTGAAAACAAAACGCGTAGGCCAGCTCCACAACAACAGGGTTAGTAGCTAATCAACCCGCTGAACAGTCAACAACACAGAGCGCTATTAGTAACGTAACACAAGTGGGGTTTTCGTAAAAAATCTGCACGTCATTCGCAGGCTGCCAGAAAGCTGACGTTCTTCTAAGCGAAGTTATCATCAACGCGTTAGTTGATTAACAGTTGCAGCAGGCTTTGTCTGTGATCAACCCAAGAATGGGGTGTTAGTATCTTTGTTTCGACCTGCACACGCATAGTCACGTTAGGTAAAACACACACATTAGGCATATAGTCTTAGCGTTCTTACGGGGCTTCTTGCATACCGCGATGACGGCCGGATCTAGAATGGAAGAACGATATTTGACGTGAGTATCAATCTACATATATTATCGCACAGCGACCTGTTCCATGTGTGCCCTCCCTCTCGTCTGTGTATCCATCAACCCTTGCAATTATTAACAGCCTTGTGCAGATCGTCCTTTTCAATCCCCCTATTGTGTATCGCCCTGCGACCAGTACATCCCAGCTGGCTGGACTATGGGTCACCGTTTTACCAGATACGGCGCGGTTTGCCTCGAGGAAGGGCGGAGGACTTCTTCGCCCACTCCCTTCCTCAGTTGTCCTCGATCTCTCTCTCTCTTCCTCTAGCTATCTATATCTTTATATATATATATATATATATATATATATATATATATATATATATATATATATATATATATATATATCTTCATTCTCCGATGCTTCCTACTGTCTTTTTTCTCTCTCATCCTTTGACATGACTCGATCGAATCTAATATCTTTTTCTTTTTTTCTAGCCAGCCAGCCCACCAGGCAGTCAGTCAGTGTTCTTATTTGTTCCCTATTAACTTTCATCATATTAGTAATAGAAGAAGCAGAGAGCAAAATTGCCTTCTCCCCCCGTCCGCCCCCCCCGAGCTGCGATCCCTCCGCGGCGGCCGCCCGACGCCACTGCCACCCTGCTGGACCCCAGCCAGCGTTCGTGTCTCTCTCTCCCTGCCGTCCCTTGCCCCCTCGTTCCCATCGGCGCTCATCCACGCTGCCCGCAGGCTCAATGGCAAGCCAGCCCAGAGCAGGGCAGCAGGACCACCGACGGATGGCCTCACTGTGCTACCCAGCGTGTTTGCCGTCCTGCTGCTACGCGGCGTCCTCCTCCTCGCTGCCGCCAGATCCATGCCACATTGGGTCTTATTGCAGGGACAGCAGCGGCGACAGCAGCAGAAGAGGCAGCAAGCGAAGAGAAGGCGCTGCTAGTTCAGCAGGACCATTGGACTGCTGCTGCTGCTGCTGCTGCCGCTACTGCTGGATTGGGGGCAAAACAAGAAGATGCGGTAGAGAGTGAGGCGACTAGCCCAACCACTCTCTCCGTACTTAGTGCCCCGTACTGGTTGGCTTGGCCGCAAGGCTGGCGGCCGGCAAGCCTAGCCTGTCCAGCGTTGTGACAGGCAACCGACATCGACTCGATGGGGATTTGGGTTTCCGTCGAGCAGCAGCAGTACCAGCATCATCGGGCGGTATCGGAATGCGGGCGCTCGTCCACCCTCACAAACAGCGGCTGGATGCCAAGTGGGTCGGGTCGCCTTGTGGCGGGGCCCCGCATGTGGCCCAATGGCAAGAGCCACCGCCAGAACGCAACGAAGAAAAGCGACCATCGCCACGACCATCGCGACGACCATCGCGACGCCAGCGCTGGTCGTGATGATGGTGTTAGTGGCCTGCTTGATGATGGTGGCGGCAGTGGCGACCCCCGCCAATCGTGATCGCTCCTTCGTCGCCCTTCGTCGAGCCTCGAACTCCTTTGCTCCGATTCCTCGCTCCCCTCTGGCGTTACTGCCGCATGCCGACTCTCGCTTTGCTATTTTCTGTCGTTTGGAACGACGCTCGTTCCGATCCTCCATTCGGCGAGGAGCAGTGCGACGATCGGAACCGGCGGCCGGAGCAGATCGTAGCAGATCGAGCAGTGAACAGGGGTCGGCGGAGCGGGAGGGATCGTCCGAGTAAGGCGACTAAGCAAGTGGGCGAACGAACGGACAAATCGCAAAAGAAGAACAAAATGGGACTTTCTTTTCTGCTGCTGCTGGTGCTGCTACTACTGCTTCTGCTGTTTTTGTGCAGCTGGATGGGTGTTGTATGACCGCCGCTATGCCACAGCAGTGGCTGCTTGCACCGTCTTGATACTGGTGCGTTGCGTTTGTGCATCGTAGCGCCGTAGCTCCACTGGTGAGAGAGCGAGGCACCGGTCGGCGAGGGAAAGCTGTCCAAGCATAGGCTATGATCGGCTGTGCTGCAGGATGCAGCAGCCGACTCTGTGGCGTAGGGACCGCGTTCGTGCAGTCCAGCAGCCAAAGCGCCAGCAGAGAGCCGCAGCATGTGGACCAGCTGGCGTCCAGCCGATTGTCTTGGCTCCATAGTTACCCCCCTCCCCCCGTTCGCCCGCGCGCTCGCCACCGAACCCCCGAACCCCATACCCTTCACCCCCAAGGAGCGCACACGACCCGGTGCGTCTCGTCCGTCCCGTTCCGTCCTATTCGGGCTTGCTCACCCCACATGAACGTCTTGAGAGGGATTGGGCATTGCCTCTTATTTCAATAATATTCTAATGGCACCCCAGGCTGAGAGCAGAGCACAACGACCCACGCAGACAGACAGCCCATAGTATCGGTTGATTCGCAACGACGGCGTTTGTTTTGCCGTCGGCCGATTGCGCAGTTGCCGATATTGCCATGCCGAGAGAGAGTAGCCGAGAGTCGAACCCGAGAGTGCCCGACCGACTACGCCTGTGTCCCTCCTGTGCGCGATCATTGGCAGCAAGGCATACGGCCGGCAACGACAACGGCCGTGTGTCAGCAATGACTGCTTGGCCCGCAGTGCCAGCCCGTGAAGGCAACTGCATTGCAAATATCATTCCGCCGTCGCAGCCCTGCTGCTCGAGCGCCCGATCGCCGACGGTAGCGAACTGACTATCTGCCTCCTTACCCTTACCCGCCTGGGCGGCGGGAATTTGGTCCAAGTATGGGGCAATGCATGCACTAGCACCCGGACTGTCGGGTGCTAGTGTTCGTCGAGGGCCGGGAGTTGCAAGCCATAGAACATTGTAGGAGAATGTGGAGGAGGTCTTATGGTCATCGACAGATGCCACCACTCCAAGCCAATGGGTCGAGTCTCGCTCGCATGCAGATGGCCGCAGATGACAGCAGCAGCAGTCACGGCGGCAAGCAAATGCATTGAGCATTGCCCTTTTTATATACGCAGTACGTATTGCGAACTCCAAAGAAGATTGCGTCCCAAGCCCTCCTCGATGAGACGCATTGAGTTGCAAAGTGGATAAATAGTGTTGAGAGCAGAAACACGATTGGGTTAGCCACGCGTGTCGTTCATTTCGATATATATATATATATTATATATATGTATATATATATATAATATTTCTTACCTCCCCAGCGACTCAAGCTACGTTTTATTAGGTTAGCGGTAATGGTTGAATCTTTGAGTCGCCTTTTCATCGGCTGTGTTTCTCTCTGTCGATCATTTTTTTGTTCGCCTCATAACGCACCGATGAAGGTTCTCGTCATCCATCCGGACCAGCTTCAGCCGTTGGATGTGTAGCCTTGCACACACTTCAGTGGGGGGAGGAAGGCGACCAATAGCTGAAAGGTCTTGACGACGGGGTTTGAAGGAAGAACCATGGTTCCAATCGGCCGGCTCGGCCGAACTGAGCACACAGCAACCTTTGTGGAGCCAAACAGCGAGGTGAGAAAAGCGATCCAAGGAGCCCCCACACGGGCTGGCTAAGAGTTTCGGTTAGCCAGGCACGGAGGTCCGTCCGACAGTGCTGACCAAGAATGGTTACGTACGCCATTGGGGTGGGCCCATTGGGGAAAGACGGGGCGGGGGGGTAGTCGCTCGGGATCACAACGCGATCAGGGGAGCGTAGCCGATCTTCAAAGCGCAGCCGATCTCCTTTCAACGTTGCGGGGCGGAGCGCTTGTTGGCCTCGATCCTTTTCGATGGTGGCGCCGCGGTGAGCTTCATGCTCGGCCTCTCAGAGCCCGCACTCGTTTGGCCAATATCGCGGCCAGCCGCAGCTCCGGTCAGCCGAGTCCATGGTCGGGGGGGCGTGGGCTTCCTTTCAGCTGCTTTCCTTTTGGATCATCTTGCCGCTGCCTGCGACCCTGGGGCCCCCCCCCCCCCCCACGAAGCCAGCAGGCGATACCCCCACCATAGCCAGAATGAGGAGGGGTATTCTTCGACCCCGCCGGCTATGGGGAAACCTGCCAGTTCGTTTGTAGCCAGCCACCTTCTTCTTTTCGCGGATTCGGCCAGTCAATCATAAGCGTTCACCGCCGACCAACCGATTCGGGGGGGGGTTAAACTAACGCAACAACATACTAATAGTCTAACAACAACAATGTGTACTCAATCTAAAGAGTAAATATAGTTCCTCACAAAGTTGACAACCTATATCCTTCATAAACCTGTCGCGAAGCCGTCCTGTGAGACTTCGAGAGGGTGATCTCCGAGACCAAGATCACCGCCATAGCGTAGACATGCAGGCACAGTGCAGAATACGAAATCTAGACGGCGTTATTTCGATACACTTCATCGACTTTAAGTGTCCCGTTTAATTAGTGCTCTGCACTAAACGGAGACATTTTCACGAATGTCGAAGGAGGGAGCGGGTCGCCGATAGGGATCTCGCCTTGAACTTACCATTCCTCAGTGATCTACGTTACGAAGGGTTAAGTTACCGAGTTAACACTAACCGCCACTAGAGGTGTGGCGTTATTTCCAACTTAGAAGGTGGACCCAAGCAAACTCAATTGGCATCATCGCAAGAGCCCGCCATTGTGCTGTCCCAAGGCTGCTTCCCAACAACGATTCCTGACATAAGCCGCTTGCTTACCATAGTCGGTTCATCAAACAACGACTGGACACCATCAGCCGACTTGTAGAATAGTTAGCGTGGGGCCGCCAGACGATAGGTCGCTCAACTCTCATTGCTGGTCCATAGGCCTAGCAGTTAGATATGAGCAGGCAACTGGAGGGCCGCGTCTTATCATGGTAAATATATATATATATATATAAAGCACATCGTACAAAGATGACCATCAAAGGGAATCGGCTGGTCTCTGTTCCCTTCCTGCCTACCCGGCGAGATCCGGCCCCACTCATCAATGTTTCATCGCACATCTCCACGCTCCAATCCCCCATACACCACCACCACCACCAGCCCCCAACCCTCAAGTTAGAACATATCGTCCCAGCCATCGTCTCTTGGTCTACTCCAGCGTGGCCGGCGTCTGGTAATGGTCGCTTGTTCATCCTTGAGTTGGATGATCATTGCGGTCGTGAATATTTCCAGCCTTCCATAGACGTCCCTCGTCATCGCTGCCTGCCCTATGCTCTATGTAGAGACAGTTCTCGACGGAACAGGGTAGCGTCCTCGGCGAACTCCCACGGAGTGCCAGCCAATGTCGGCATCCGTAAGCTCGAGCAGCGTTTCCCACAACACCCGGGATGACTCGGCAGATCCAACGAAAAGCTAGATGACTGGACACGCTGATAGGCAGAGGTGCTACCTGAGGTGTTCGCCGTATAATGTTTCGATCTTATACGATCCTGTCGTATCTGAGAGAAGCACCAACTGCAGCAATCGTTCAATGGTGCCGTAGCTGGTGTTCGATAGCGAACGAAAAAGGAATCAAACATACCGCAACGTACCTTAATCGAATGAGCTCTAGGAGATCTATTAAACAACAGGCAACAATGATGATCATATTTATACAAAGAATTTGTTTCTCGCCTTGCAATGAAACACGCTATTTGCCTCTCTCAACATATCGACATATATTATAGATTATCGCACGTTTAACATTAAAATATCAAAGTTAATTGCCACTGACCAACACGTTAACAGCTACCGGCTAGCTTGTACGGCATAGCGCAGTAATAAGTGGATACTAAAGCAAAACATATATAAGGGTTTTCCGCAAAAACATTTTGAGGTTGTTACAGCCCAGTTATGAAACGCCAACCATAAATATAATCTCTCATCTTCGTCTATCTTTCCTGTCTCCCGCTCTCCTGTTAACCTTATGCTGGATATATATCATACACGAATCGGAACACTGCGCAGACGTGTCCTCCTATATTATGCTTATGTGATCGACGGTAAAGGCGCATGCGTACGACAGCACGATTCGCATAACGTGACAGTTCAGTCGGTGGATTTTCGCGAATACGACGCTTGCGTGGTCACACACTACGTCGAGTTGCACGATACGAAGAGCAGCATCGCACTGTAAGCAAGCTTAGTTAGTCTTCGTCGTGGCCGTTTTCATCGACTTCGATGGGAGAGGACGCCGCCTCATCTAGGATTGCTTCCGCCCGTCGCCAAAGCAGTTAGTCCCGGCTGATCCTCAGCGCGGGGGCCCCGTCGGTGGCTGGCGACCGCTGGCGGAAGAAATAAGAGATGGTACGCTTCTGCGGCCAGCGTTCCTCCCGGCGTCGCTGCTGCTGCTGCTGCCTTCCGTGTTGACGGTACCGCCATCGCATTTGACGAAGACGATGCAACTAAGAGGTGTACGGTAACATGTCGCCTTGGGCCGACATGGCCGCTTCCTTGTCTCCATGGCCAGTCTTCCCTCGTTCGGCCAGTGCACGCTGCTCTAACAAGGCAACGAGACGATCCGAGGGGCTGGGGCGATCGGGCCGGCGCGGCCCAGCCGGCTCCCGAAGACCGCCTCAGTTCAGGGACACTAGGAGCAGGACTGAGCAGGATAACCAGCCGCAGCGAGGCTTTCCTATGAGCAATCCCCCCCCCCGCCAAAGACATTGGTAACAAACATTGCCCCTCGTTGGCAACGCTGCCAGCACCACTGTCACTGACCGACCACTTACTGCGCGTCATTCAACCGGCCGTCACGCGAGCAACCAGCGAGACAGGCACTGACTGAGTACAGGAGGCGGGAGTCAGTGAGAGACGTCCAGTGACCGCCGAATGCCAAACAAACCCCGCCCTAGACCTCTGCCCAAAACATAGAGATACGAATGGCCGCGAGTGGTGCCGGGCGCCAGCCTCGTATTGGTGCCCGCTGCTGGCGGTTGCAGTGTTGTTGTCTTGTGTTGACGCTCTGTTGCTGTTCGGGGGGTGGGGGGTGAGTCCGGGAGGGGGGGGGGCGTCGGGGGTGGATGGGCCTTCACTAGATCCACGATGGTAGCCGCTGTCTTGTTCACTCGAACCCCCGGCTCCATCCGCCTGTCGACCGACGACTCTGTTCGAGCTGCTGGGTCCCACTTTCCCCAGGCGTGCTATCATCCAGCCTTCCCACTTATTTCTTTCTCACATTCTCGCGCTAGACTCACCCACAGCACTCAGTAGTAGTTGTAGTATGTCTCGTCCTATTTCTGATGGCGGATCAATGTCACTGGCCATCGCAATGCGAGACGCTGCAACTGCGCTAGAGCAATGTCGCCATCGGTGCCGCAATCAGAATAGACGAAACGAACGGGTCTCTCTGCCTATTTGTTGGCTGTTAGACGCTGTTGCCAAATCATCGCCACTCTCCCCTGTCTCCGCTGATGTCCCACTCTCTTCGACTGCCCACTCTCTTCGACTGCCCATGGTTGTTGCGTTTCGGTCAGCCCTTGTTTGTACGTACTCTGTATATCGCTCGCTGCGGCTTGCTATTATTTGTCTGTAGCCGAACGAGACGGCGGGGCAGACCACAGGCGCCAGAGCCGACGGGGCTGCTGCTGCTGCTACTGCTGTTGTCATATCGAAGCCACCGGTCGAACGAGAGCTCGAGCTGAGTGGGTGGCCGTGGCCATCGTAGCTGCGACGGCCCCAATTGGGATCTGAGGGAGGGGGAACAACGAGCACGAGGAGTGGAAACGGGCAAAGCATCGCGGGAGCGACGCACCGCCGCGTCCCAGACTGAGCACGAATACCGAACGAGTGTCCTTCGGCCAGTCGGCTGTGCAGTACGCAGAAGTCGACAGAAGACATCAGTGTGGTCGCTCAACAGAGATCCTGGCCTGATCTTCTTCTGCCGAACAGCCAGGCCTACTCAGGGCGAGTAGGCAAAGCGTGCAGGCCATGGGGTCTGGCTGGCCTGAGTGAGTGGGGAACGAGCTGAAGAGCGGTCTGGCGATCGTACAGATCAGGTCCCGTCGCAAGAGGCGAGTTAAAGCACGAGTGTGACTCTCGCACGAAAGCGAAAGTAGCTAGCCTTCTGCAATGACCACTACCGATGTGGTCCGGCCCTGACCACAACGATAGCGACTATAGGTGGCACACTGATTTCGTCCGTAGGCCTTGTCGCTGGGCGACGTCCGATAGCTTGTCTGCTTCAACAAGAAGGGCTCAGCTGGAAGGGAGCAACAAGGGAGCATTCGCTTGCTAAATGCTTTCTTACGTGTCGTTGTGCTTTAGCAGGGCAGTACGTCCCTCGATGTGCTACGGCAGCCGTCTTGAGCTAGCGATCGAGGGAGGGACAGAACGCAGGAGCAGGATAGTCGGAGGTATGTTGAGGCCGTATATGCATGCGATGCATGCCACGAGAAGACTGGACCACCTATAAGCGTGAGTAGGGTGTCGTTGGCGTCGCTCTAGGCTCTACATACTGATGAGAGCTGTGGGCGATATGGCAAGCAGGAGCAAAAGAGAGGGAGAGCGCGTTGGAGTCAGCGGGAGGCCACCGATGAGTGGCCAGGCCACCTGGTTGTGGCCTGCGCACAGGCCCACCGGAACATCGGCATAGAACAAACGGCCCCGTCACGGGGTGTGCAGTGTCAAGGGATCATTTGTACTCTCGCCACGTTGAGTCAGCAGGCCGACAGGCCGATGATGAAGACACGCAATATCCAATGTGCGATAGCGATGCTACGGGGTCCGGCCCCCAGCCACTTATCCGTTGTGGCTTTCTTTGGTGTTCATGCTCGGCTTCATATCGTTGCTGGGGTTGCCAGGAAAGAAATTTGATCAATGGAAATAGGTGTATCTCACTAAATAACGCGAGCTCTAGACAGTATCATCAGGCAGACGGAGTCGCTGTGCAATCGACGTTTAGGGGGACCGTGTCCCATTGCCGTGGTACGTCAAGTGTAATACACACAAACCGCACGCGTGTCGGTACGTGTGGTTATCACATATACGCCATACGAACAGGTATGCACAATTCTAGTATAGCATGGTGCAATAGCACAGGTGTGACTGGGACACAGCGACAGCATGGCAGTAAGCGGACCTTCGCTGAAAGCTGCTGGCTGGTTGGTCCGCGGCTGGCCCTGCTCGTCGGTGTTTATCCGCTAGCAAACACAGCCAAAGCCGGACACGGCCTGCTCATCAAAGTCCTCCCGCAGTTGTTCATCAGGCGCGCGTTTACACATAGGTATATAGCATGGTATCGGCACAGACAGCATCACATGTACTGAGGTGATTTTTGCCAAAATCGGTGGTTTTAGGCCAGCTTATATGGTTTCTCTCTGCCCTACAACGGACAGGCAGTGCCAGGGACGAAGGCCAATCGTGACCATGATTGCCGTTGCCTTCAATGCCAATGTGCTAAAGAGGGGGGGTATCTATGCCATGGGGGCTGTTTGTGCTACCGCTGTCGCTGGACCTCAATTACGCAATGCAACTGGCCCGGGGCAACAATGGAACAGGTGAGAGCCGAAGCACACGTGGCTCGCCTACACGGAACTGATCTACACCTGATATGGACCCCGCCCCAGGAACGCTGATTAGAGTCGTTTTCCAACCACCTCCGCATTCAGGTGCAGGAGGTGCTTCCATGCTGCTTTCCGGGTCGCCGCCGCAGCATCATCATCCTGTCATTTGATGTTTGTCCTTACCATCTTATGCTACTTCTAGAACATGTTGGCTCCCGCATGGCGACAATCCCAATGTTCTCACACCGTCATTTTCGCTTTTTCGGCAGATTTCAACTAGACGATCATCACCAGGTGACTCCGCCCGTCAAATCAATCACTCACGACTGCCATGTTGTTAAGTATTTGAGCGTTTAGGATTTCGACGCGTTCTTGCGTCGTGTGACGTTGGCCCTATCTTGGAGGTCCAACGAACGTCACTTGCTTTGAGGCAGAAGCGATTGTATAACATTCGTCTTGAAACTCGTTCGTTTGCTCTCTCTCGCCGCTGCTGGCCAGTCAGTAGCGTTATTTCCTCGTCTGATCGGCCGGGTCGATCGCAGGGCATCGCATCGGCGTCAGCAATATCGCCAATGAATACATTAAGAAATCTAATTGTAACCGCCGTCGTAGGCGAGCCGATGGGTGGCTCTCTGTTGCATCGGGAATAGGCGAATCGCCGCTGGCAGCGGGGTCGAAGCCTATGAGGGCAGTGGTACAACCGAATGATAAGTGGAAGCACCCGCAGCAGCAGCAGCAACAGTGGCCGGTTACCAAATACTCCCTCCCATAGCCGACGGCGCCAAGCGACAACCCGGCATCCTCAATAGATTCGGGAATGCATTTACTTGTCGATGGGCATATCTTGAATAGGCGATCTCGTCAATCGCCCCACTCAGCGCGACGGATCGATCCGCCGCAGCCGCCACCACCGGCGTACCGCCAACTGCCAGGGCCCTCGAAGTCAACTCCCGGGACCGCCTGACTCAGACGATAAACGGACCTGTGTTGTATTCGTCATCATATGTTACGATTATATCATAACGCGCCGTACGGCCATTCCGCACGTGTACAGTGAGCTCACTGTTTGCTCTGACTGTCATTTATCGATGCTTGTGAACACTACTGGCGTGGACGTGATTCGCGCTCGTTGTCCACGCTTGTCCATGCTTCTGCTGTAATTGGAATAGCTTGCGTGTTGGCTTCAGCTGTTTGGAGAGTGACGATTCAGAAAATCCACAATCATCAATAGTGAGCAGCTTGGCGACTGCAACGCAGCTGAATCGCGAGGGTTGAGTTGCTCTCTCGCGCGCGCGGATAATGCCAGCAACTGGGGTAAGATAGCAACCGTTTACCAAACTCAATAATAATGCATAGATTATGAGTACGATAACTAAGTGGCAAGGATAACTGTGTGTGTGTGGTGTTGTTCTATGGGTGGGTCATCCCGCAGGACGCGTCACCGGCAGGCGCTGGCTTCGTGCGATCGACGTCGGCGCAACCTGTTCAGGCCTGTGTGGGATAGGCCGATAGGCCGGGTCGGCTTGTTGCTTTCGTGGGGCGGAATAATGATACTGGATGAAGGGGCAAGGAAGGCCCGCCTAGTCGGCAGGCCTTCCTTCGAATTGAGTTCGAGCTCGAGTGGCGGCTCTCGGCTCGGCTGGGCCCCATTCGTGTACGCGCTGCGTCAATGTCGAAAGGCGGCTACTCTCTCCGGACTGGGCCTTCCGTCAGTGGCCGACTCCGGAGCCTTTCCGACCCTGTCGCACTGGCGAATGTCGGCCATGGCGTGCGGTATAATGGCGGCTGAAGCTGTCCCTTCCCCGCACAGCAAAGTGCGCAGCCAAAATCGTAGCTGCGCCAGACAACGCGTTCCGAATCCTTTTTCATGCAAAGTGAGTCCGTCCGCCCGCCAGCCCGCTCGCTCGCTCGCTAGGCACAGTGTACGAGGCAGCCAGCCAGCCAGCCAGCCAGCCACTCGACAATCTAGTCGGCAAAATTGTACGCCGCGACCGGCAGCAACCCATTTTGCGCCGAATACAACGAGTCGAATGAGGCCGAACCCCGTCGGTGTCGAATGGAGAGTGAAAGCTCTACACCTCGCGAAGTGCACAGTACAATCGAGGGAGATTCTTATACCGGACGATATGCACATACGCGGGTACAGCCGTGCACACACTGGCCCGCGGGCCAGTGCTTTTACTTCAGCTCGCTTGCCGAACTTATAGGTCACTTGAGACGTGATTAGCACCAACATTGACGCGGGCCACGTAGTTGATTTGTACTGCGCGGCGTAAGACGTTTCTGGCTCAGCCTGAATAGACAACAGCCTCGAGCATTTGCTTGATAGCGGCGGCCGTTGAAGGTCGAGGAAAGGTCCGAGTTCTCCATCCCCCGTTTGCAGCTACTACTACTACTGCTGGGTCGAATAAAGACAGCGGTAGGCGGAATCTGCCACTGGCCACGGGGAGCGAGCGGGCGGAGCAACCAGCCTCACTGTGTTCCATCGCCACGGTGGCTCGTATCGGAAACCCCTAATGTCATTCAAACCATCCAATGGTCGACCCTTCGACCACGATGGTTGGTTCGATGCCGTCCACACTAACGGTGAGCGTTTCGGTTCCCTACACTCCTGCTTGCCTGCTTGTTCGGCTAGACTTGGTGCCGCTCAAATCAGGAGGTCCAGCTGGCAACGGGTCGCGGGCAGCGCGGGGGGGCGAGGGGGGTAGCAGGGGGCAAAGCCATAACCGCCCCACACCGAGTTGGGGCAAGGCGGACCTAGACGGCATTCGTCGGCAAGGGTCGTCCCGCGAAAGCCGCTCCTCTTCCCCGCAAGCATCACAGGTCGGTGTCGACGGCCGGGCCAATGACGATCTTTCCGATGACGATCACGAGAGGAACGAACGAGAGGATCCCCAAAAGCGTGTTCGGAATCGACGCCGAACAGCGCGGGACCGGCCGACAGCCAGCGACATCAAATCGGAAATCAATGACCGTCCATATTCTATCCTTCAATTCCCTACGTTTCATTCCGGTGAGGTTTGCAAAGGAGACAGCCTCGCACGTGGTAAAGATATGACGAAAAAGGCAAAAGGGCGAGAGAGAGAGAGCCCGAACACAAGAGCTATAGGTCGTAACGGGGGGTAGGTGACGCTCGTAGATACAGTTGGCGACTCGATACGGGCGGGCGATTCCGTGCGTGCGCGTGAATCGACCGGCACTCACCGTTGCGTTGTCCTTACCCGGCTACGTACACCCTGTCTTCAACAGCCGATTGAGGTTAGCATCGAATAGGAATCGAATTGGACGCGTTATCCGCGTTTCGCTCCTTGTGTCGATGAAAGTAACACAGCCAATGATCTTTTACAGTTAGAGAAGCTAGAAGTTCCAACCTCGTCATTTGCAACACCGCTGCGTCCATCTACTTTTGCTCGGTTATCCACTCTTCGAGCCCCGCCTCCTGCTATCACTTCGGCATAACATCACAACGTTCATTGTCAGTGGTGAAAGCGTCGGCAGCAGCAGAGCCCGGCCATCGTTCGAAAGGCGGACGCATGTTGAGGACGCGGGATCGAATAGGATCAGGATAGCCTCGATCCACACAAACTGGGATCCACACAAGCAAGACAGCCATGTTTGTCTGCCATGTTCGGTGTTGCGAGTAGCTCTGTCGTGGTCGTGGTTGCGTTTGAGCTGCTGTTGTTGCTGCTAGGGTCGTTGGAGACTAGTATCTTATCGAAGCGGCGATCCGTCTCCTCGATTAGCCAAGAATCGAGCGGATCCGCTTCGTCTTCCGGGCGAGCCGTGTACTCTAGCGAGCGATCGGGCGGAGGAGAAGCCGCAAGAAAGCAGCAGCAGCAGCCGAAAGTCAGCATCGTTTCTCCGTCCTCTTTTCCTCCTTCGCGTCCCCCCCAACCCCCGACCCCCGACCCCCGACCCCTTTTCGTTGGACCTTGTCTGGGCCCGTGTCAAGGGCCAGGCAACATCTGCGTCTACCACGCCGAGCTACAGCCTACTACAGCCAGCGACGAGCCCGCAGCAGCAGCATTGCTGCCCGGCGGTTATGTTGGTCGCAGATATGTTTGTGGAAAGCGTGGACCGGCAGCCTCCGACTCCCTGCTTACTTGTCTGCTGCCTTCGCGGAACAGTGGCGAACCCGGGACAGCGGCGCACGAAGAGGAAACTGTCACGCTCGAACAGAGCTTCTCTGAAGTTCCGCCAACAATGCGCCAGCCGGACGGACGGACGGCGCCGCGGCGACCGACACTCCGACGGCTTGAGCAGCCTCCGTCCCGGTCCCCCCCGGGGTGGGCGCCATTGAGCACCAACACAGGCCCCACTTCGTCTCCCTTGGCAAAGGCTGTTTCTCGCCGGTTTTGGCTGCGTCCTTCTCCTTTCGGAGGATGGGACGTTGGGCAAGACAGTCGGAGGAGCCCCGCTGTCGGCAGGAGAAGCCGGCTGTCGCTTCAACCGGCAGCAACGACGAGACGAGACGACGCGAGGGCGAACTAAGCCACGAGCAACCACGGGCCGGGCCCCGCGCTGCTCAGGGACGATCCGTACGATCCGGACGACCTTTAACATCGCCTCAATGACATTCTATTATACTGGCAGAGCATCGAAGCGTTGTAGAAGACGCGGGAAGAGAGGAGCCGGCAGCCCTTTGGGCATCGCAAACCGATGAACAAAAACAACAATATCAACAGCAAAAGCAGCAGAATTTTGCGGATCTGTGTTATACGAATGAAATGGAGATTGACAGCTGACCGGGTACAATAAATAGTGTACACTTGTGTGGTGTGCGTGCTGTGATAGCTCGTCTCTCGGTAATGATTCCATCAGTCCTTCTTGTTTATCATCCTGGATGGCGTCATCAGAGAGCCTCTGAGAGGCGAGCCCAAAGGCGCGAAATGGGCACCAACTTTTTCTAGTCTAAGGGGAGCTCCACCTACAATGAAGTTGGGTTTGTGACGCTGCCTAGATTACGCGTGCCGGCTTAAGCGCCGCAGGCGTCGAATGTTAAAAACGAAACGCTGGCTGAATGAATTCGGGCCCGCAGGCTGAAACGGTGGGCGCTTCGAAACGAAAGCATCCTCCTCTGCTTCAGTGAGGTCACGGACAGGACGCGCCATCCGTGGTCCTACGCGTACGATGACCACGCGAAATACTCGTTAGGCGCACCCGTCCAAGAGGCGGGCCAAACGGACGGTAAAAAGTACTTACTATTTCAAATCAGCATATATATATATAAATATATATATATAAATATATATATATATATATATAAATATATATATATAAATATATATATATATATATAAATATATATATATAAATATATATATATATATATATATATAAATATATATATATATATATAAATATATATATATATATATATATTTATATATATAAATATATATATATAAATATATATATATATATATATATATATATATATATATATATACGACCCCGCCCGTCAAATAGATCGGCGACGGGTGGTCGGATATGGTGCACAGGAAAATCTCGAGCGATGCTTGGCCATCCCAATAGAGCTCAAGTTGAGAGCGGACGCAGGTGTCTAATGCACTGATCTCTACACAGAAACGCAATAGAGACCGCACGAACTGCCCTGTTGGGAGATGACTAATGGATTGCTGCACCCCGAGAGATGTTGTGTATACGAGTGGTGCATTTTGCAGCGTTTTGACCACGTCCTCTGGCGTGATTCCCAGCCGATGCGTGCTAATCTTTTCTGCCCGTCGAGAAGCATTGGGCTCTTTTCAATGTCATTGTTTTGGTTTCCTTCTGTGAGCATCGGCGAAATATTGCATACGTCGTGGCCCAACGAGGTAAGCGCCCAGTGCAGGTGCATGAACATTGGGAGATTTCATCGTGGCGAGGTGATAGCGAGGTAGTGTCGGCAAGTGTAGTGCACTGAGTCATGGGTCACATGCTCGTTCACATAGAGATATACATGTGTATTTGCTACTGCTTGGGTTAGGCCCAGTTCGAATGACGACCCCCAGGGGAATATGTGCCGACTTCGGCTGAAATCAGCAAGCGTCTAGCGAAGCTCGTTTTTCTTCCACTCGGAACTAACTTCAAGTCGATAGCCGGTATCCATCCGTGGATGAAGAGCAGGGGACCCACTCAGTTCAACAACGAGCAACTTCCCATTTGGCAAGTGAAGCCTCCCGGAGACTCCCGAGAGAATACAACACCGACCAGCAGGCGCTGCAAGCTATACGCGGTGCACAATTCCCTCCGTTGCAAGACTAGGCGCGGTCAGGTCATTACTGAAACAGCACCGTTTGCTAGGCAGGTCGTTCGGCTCGAAGGTAGCCTCCGTGTCGTCGGTCGTCTACTGGCTAACTTCGACTTTTGATGTGGTTCGCCTGGTCCCGCGCGCGTCCACCAGGCCGAGCGCTCCTCTAAGATAAAAGTGAGAGAAGACGAAATGGCCGACAGGGTCCCGACACACTTCGTAAGATTGTGCGAGGGGCGCCACCTCAGAGGCTTCGTAAAGCTCAGGGATCTGAAGCAGCGGCGCTGCCCTGTCGGTTGACTTCCTCGGATGATACCCAGCAGGGTTGTGGCCGTTGAGAAGGACAAAAAAAAAAGTGAAAAACGACGGGATTAGCAGGCCTCTCTGCATCCATTTCGTTTGCAGCGCGGAGTCGAGATCTCGCCACGACCCTTCTCCATGTCCTTTTTTTCTCGCTGGCTCCCCAAAAGAGACTGAAAACTCTCGACAGCGGGAATACGACCCCCGCTGTCGTACCCACAGCGTGCAGACCACGACCCTACCCTAAAGCTGTCCTGGTCCGCTCAGGGCCGGCCCGAGCAGCTTGAGCTGCCCGCGCCGGCCCTACGGACTTCGCAGGTAAACAGACATTTCGGAGGGGGGTACCCTGCAGCCAGCAACTGAGTAATACCAAATTAAATAGCAACTGCCAACGATCCGCATATAGGTGATACACTATAGTGTCAGCTGAAATTCACTATCCAGCACAAACGGCTAGCAGCTGCGGGCCGGGACGTCTCCATGCGACCTGCATGGAGAAAGAAACCAAAAAGCAATACTCAGCCAAGTGAATGACAATCGTTTGGCACACGGGGACCCCAAGCTAACCCAAGCTATCCGGCATTTGCAACTGTATAGGAGCCGCATCGCGTCAGCCGCTTTCTTTCTGTTGTAGTTGTTCTTTTCACTGGGGTGTACAGGCGTCCGTGGTTTCCTTTTCGTTCATGCCACCCCTTCGCAAAGCTGCAAGCGGAAAATGGCTGCTTGGACTCGCTCGGGTAAGAACGCGGTTGGAGGCTCGCTATCGTGCCAGCCACCATTCGGTCGCCTCTCCAGAGTCCGGGGAGGCTGGGGCCGACTGCAGGACAGGACAACAACGGCAGCAGGAGCGGAACGGAAACGGCAGCAAAGACGGCCGTAAGAGAGGCCGAATTCATAATTTAGCCTGCGCGGAACAAAGGCTGCCACCGGAGTTGAGCCCACAGTGACTTCGTTCAGGCCACGAATGCTCACAGTTGTCGCTGCGCAAGGCAGTGCACCAGAGAGTGAGAGTGAGAGAGAGAGAGAGAGAGAGAGAGAGAGAGGATGCCCCCCGCAAGTCGTGGACCGAACGCTCGTGGGCCCCTCGTTTCTCGGTATAACGGCCGTGCTTGCACTTGGCCTGCCGGTGGGGCAACGCGACCAGGACAAGTCGGACGCTCTGTCCCGAAGACGGCCTGGTGGCTCGAAGGTCGCCACGCAGCTCGTGGACACTCGTGGACCTACACACACACACACACATATACACGGGCATATACCCCGACACTGGGCCGTTTCGACCCAAGTCACTCGCCAGAGTAATCACCGAGAGTGGGACCACAACAACAGCCACGACAACCATAGGCAACAGGCTCCTGTATTCATACGTTGCTGTCTGATTCTTGACGCCATTTTTCACCGCAACTGCTTCTACTGCTGGAAACAAAGTCAAGGCACACCCGAATCGACAACAACAACACCAACGACAGCAGCAGCAGCAACAGCAGCAACAACATCACAAACGGCTCTTGCCGTAGAAAGCGCAGGAGGCGATATCAGCTGCGCGAAATACAACTGCAGGTGTCCCTGAGCCAGAAACGGACATCAGCTGTTTAACCAGCCCGAGCACGGACGCAGCAATTTCACAGTGGTTCATTAATTAAAACACTGTGCTGCCCGCGAACACATCTTCTCCACCAGAGTGAGAGAGAGAGAGAGAAAGAGATAGGTTGATTTATTGATCGTTGCGAATAGAAACAATATCTTTATCTATCTGCACACACACACACATAGAGCCGTTTGGGCTGTGCCCAAATAATGCGTTCTCGCTGGACGACTATGTGATTGCACACGAGTCGAGCGTCTATTATAAGCTGGTGCGATGAGGTGAACTGCGCGAGGGTGAATGTTCTCCCATCGTAGTCGCCGGAGCTTTCTGACCTCCTTCCTGATCCATTGCGTCCGTGTACGTATTGTGTGTGTCAGTGCCTCCGCGTGTCCATGTTCAAAGGTGTTCAAAGCCGTTCAAATTGTGCGAATGAAGAGCTTAGCGGTACGACAGACATTAACTTTAATGATGACCCTAATGGGCGACCATGATGGTACCAGTGACAATGGCTATCCAATTGTTATCGCAGTGGCAGGTCGCGGTCGGGCCGGGAGGCCGTCTGAGGGCTTGGTCGGGGGGGGGGGGGGGGCAGGGGCTCTCTCAATCCGAAATTTCTTCGCCGAGAAGCGGAACGAAGAGCAACGAGAAGAGAGAACAGAAAAAAGTGAATGGTGACTAAAATCACCGCCATCGGCTGCTTTTGCCTCCTGCCCGCTCTGCCGCTTCACTGAAAGATACATAGAGAGAGAGAGAGACCTCCTGCACGCTATACAATGTATATATATATATATATGTCTGTGGCGGCTGGGCGTCTATCCGGAACGAAGAGTCGAGGGAAACCCACTCGAGAGCGAAGGTAAGCGGCAGCGGCGAGAGGGGACTAAGCGATCACAATGGTGCGGCCAACCGACGGTCCCGTACCGTACAGCCAGCTACTGACGAAGGAAAGGGGTGCACGAGAGAGCAAAGAGCAGCACCAGTACTGGTAGAAGAAAAAAAGACACTTTAAAAACTCATTTGCCTCCTCACTCCAAGCCCTGCTGGAGCTGTAGCCTGGGTCATGTTACGGCTATACACGTTCGCGCGCCACTTCTGCCGTTGGTGACGGCGGCTCCCGCAGACACAGTGGTAGTCGACGGGCCGGTAGCACGCACGCTCAGGCTGCCCCAGGGTACGTCGTCAGGGGGGTGGGGGTGGTCGTGGGTTGGCAACGCTGGCGAAGCCTGCAGCTCGGCTACTGCCACGCCAGAAAGATTGACCAAAGCTTGGCCGCTGGTATGTGCTTCGAACGTGCCTCTCGTCTCTGTCTTCGTCTTCATTGGCCAGCCAACGAAGTCCGCCACCGGCACCGCCACCGCTACTCACTCCCTCAGTCTTGCCGCCACTCTCTGTTCAGTGATCTCTTTCTCTGCCAATCTCTTGCTCGCTCCCGCGCGCTATTTCTTGCTGATACGGTGCTCTTCGGCTCCACTACTGAACCGCACCTCGGTTCTTCTCGTGGCTCCCCTCGGCTGAAGCTGTCTTCCGCCGGCTCTCCTCTTGCCATTCGCGCAAAGTCTAACCCCGCAGAGTGCCTCCTGAGCGCGTGCCGTCGTCCCCGGCTCTTCTTCGTTTCTGCTCTGAAGCTCTCTTGCTGTGTTTTGGGTCAGCACACCGGCATGGCACTAGCATCAGCGTCATGACCAGCAGCAGCAGGACGACCACGAAGGCCAGCGTCACAGTTCCTTTATCTTGCGGCGCTAACCTCTCGTCTTTGCCTCCTTGCGCCCTCTATCTTGGAACGACGACGAACCTAGAGCAACGGTGCCACCTTGCTTCGTCCACGCTTTCCTGTTCTCCGGGGCCGGTATCGGCCGGCGGTGATGTTAAATTGCCCGGAACGGTGGACAGCACAGCAGCCACCGCGGCCGTCGCGATGCAGCGTTAGCGATGGCGTCCAAGGTGAGGGCCGTGTAGCGTATTCGGCGTATGCGGTGCCGGCCTCCCTCCATTGTGCATCTACGGTCGGCGGTGAGGCCATGGCACGAAGCAACGGCCTCGCCGAGTGTTCGTTCCCGGTACCAACACTCACTGCCGGCTAACGGAACGGAAAGCAACACCAACGACCGGCAGGAGGGTCGGCAGATAGAACAACTCGAGGGAAGAAGCCGAGACTGGGCAGGACGACTCTGGGGATAAAGAGACGGCAAATGGACTACGGCAACTCCAGCTCGACTGACATCAGGAGTGCTACGCTCCGCTCAACAGTACCGGGCGAACAGGAGCAAAGAAAATCACTAGGTGGCCAATGCCAGCTGAGCGAATGCTTGCTTCGATTGACGAAGCCGACGAGGACATCACCGGTGACACCAGAGCCTATCGAAGAAGGTCAACTGGCCTACCGGTTCATGCGCCCTGTACACAGAGCAGAAAACAGGACAATAGCAGGACATTCTACTGTGCTACGAATTCGGTTCGTTGTTCATGTTGTCGTCAAATGGCGTTCAAACGTTCGAGCAAGGACAGAACAGCCCAAGCCAGTAAACGTGGTCAGCGTCTGCAAAGGGCATCCGCGAGGGCTTGAGATGACGGCCGGGGGCTCCACGGAATAATCGGCAGAGGGTCAGATAAAGGACATGTGCGTATCTCTTCAATCTGAGTCTAGGAGAAATCTTCGAGGGGATAGGCAACGGCAAGAGCTTTAACTTCATCAACAGCCTTCAGCTATACGATACTATTAGGCTATGAGCAATGCATACGTGCGAGTAGCGCGGCAATTTGTTTACCCCAATATTATGTCCAGCAACCTTTAACGATCCCAAATCGTCATCACCTTAAATATCACCTCTTTTCTAAACTGCTTCCGTCCCTCTGCATAGAACGATATATGCGATGCCATAGCTATTTCCATCTTGCGCTAGCCGTCTGCTGAGCCGCTACCAGACTCTCAACTCGAGGAGCATCTCAAGCGTCCTTTCTCTTACCACCTGGAGCAGGTAAGGTAAATGCTTCCTACTCTCTGATAACTCTCGTACCCCCGCGCCCGCCCCCCCCCACCCGCGTATCTCTGCGCCTTTCTTTGACGCCTCTACATCGGGCTTACCCCATAATACCATCTACTGCCACCCGATAGCACGCCACCAACGTGATCCAACTTACGAAATTGCCCTACGCCGATTCCTTCCTCGCTGTGTTTCGCCCCTTCCAGTTTCCCCAAGAACGAACGAAGACCCCCCGCCCTCCCCCCCCCGGGCATCGTGGCATACTCACTCGGAGCTATTTAGAAGTGGGTAAAGTTTGCGATAGGCATCTACGAGCGAGCCGAGTGCAACAATCGCCCGGTCACCCATCCCACCACAAGAGCCTATGTACCCCTACACGAAAGACGTGAAAATCTCTGAGTTCTCGTTCGCGCGAGAGAAAGGTGCTGTAATGCCAACAGTTAAAACTCAAATCTTATTCCTCCGAAGAGAGACGAAAAAAGATCGTACTGTATTGTATATATATAGCAGTTAAATCATACCGTCTAGCCAACGGTCACATTACAATTCGGAGCTAGCTCTTAAACAGCATGATCGGCTGGCTCGAATTCGCCTACGAGCAATCACATTACGAGCAGATATATAGTTCGTCGCTAGGTGCTTTGAACGGCTAAGTCTTTGGCCGTAAAAAGCCAGAGGCCGCTGGTTCACGACACCTTTTTTTTAGAGGAGGAAAAAAACTCACTATGGTACATTACATATTTATGAATAGCTGTTATTATGCATAGCTCGGCTACGACCACTTACCTGTAACTTTATCTCTGATGAGCTTGCATGACTCAACTTCGCCTATCGAAGAGAACAGAGAGCGTATCTCCTCCTGGGTCATCGTCTGCGGCAGATAGTTAACGATGAGGTTCGTCTTTGAATCCTCAGCCGCCGCTTGTGCGTTCGGCGAGTGCATCCCGTTGCTTTGCGGGTTACCGGGAGACTGTGCCGCAACTGATTGTGCCGCCGCCGCCGACTCCATACCGTTCATCTCGTAAGCTGAAAAGAGAGAGTGAGAAAGTGAGAGAAAGAGAGCAAGGAAAACAGATGAAAAGAACAAAATAGCTGGGTGTTAGTTAATAAGTTCATTATGGTTGGTGTTTTCAAAAAATTTCCGAGTGTTTTCGCTAGTAATTGCTATATATTCGTGTTGATTTATTGCTTTTTGTGTACCTGCTAACATTTCACAGGGCGGGGTTGTGCCACAGTTGGGGTCAAGGACCGCGTTTGTCTTCGAGACAGGTACCCGCCCAGACGTGGCGGCGTTTCAGATAGCTGCCCGTTAGAAGGTGCCTCCTCAGAGGCTGCAGCCAATCCCCAGCAAGTACAGAGTATTCCCTATTGTAGTATGCACATGACACATGTTCTCTATCACCAGCTGCTCAGCGGCGACGAAGCAATCTTGCCAACTTTGATGGTAGTGTCTGTCAAGCCCATTCGTACGTACAGGTTCGAACGTTGTACGGTAAAAGGCAACAAGACGTAAAGCCAGTCTATCGCTAACCACTCATACAAGGCTTAGGCAAACGATTATGCTACCTGGCATCGAATTCGAAGTCACGAAGTCCGTATCCGAACGGCGGTGGCCTGTTTGTCGTAAACAAATGCTTTTTTTACTCCGCCAGCATTTGACGTCCACGGAATTGCTAAATGCAAATGTGCAATGGTGGGGATCAGACCCCTGGTACCTGCATGTCCTCCAGTTGCAAGGCGTACATGAATGCTCCACCAGGCCACCGGGCTCGACGAGGCTTTTATCCTAGTTGATCCCTCCTCCCAATGACGAGAACTGGCCGGCGAAGACCTGTATCATTACTTCTTGTCTATCGAGTGCCCCCCCGCTAGGGTCGCGGTGCAACGCCGAACTGCGACATCGGCCGTACACATACGCGCCATATACTATGACGCATGTCTGTAGGCTCCCTTGCTCCGAACCAAGGTGTGAAGACGACATTGGTAGCCGGAGTTTTGCTAGTTGTGGCCCTTTCTCTGACCGCCTATATGGATGGTTCTCGGCTCGACTCATACGGCTTTCATAATTTAATAAATGAGGTCGCCCGCAGTGGCTCTTCGGCTTCTAGCTCATGTCTCAACCATATCTGGACCAACTTACTATCTGCATTGCTTACTTAAACTGGAATAATACATGTCAAATTCAAAGATCACTGCTCCATCTTCGTAAAAATCAGCAACTCCCAGCACAGTCTCACTGCAAATGACCATCCAGCAATAGAGCTTCTTATAATTGGCCTAAAATCCTCTTCGAATCCCGTAGCGCCCAAGACGTTGCCAGACGGTTTTCTCACCCCGTGATGTCTACAATTAACAAATACATCCCAATGCACGCATTCCCATGCCAATCAGCCTTGGGCTTCCCCTGAGATACTAGTGCTGCTCACCAGTAGGGATAATAGTCATGAGAGCTTGGCAAACTAGCCTAATAACGTTAGACCGTGCCCCGCCTATATCCCCTTCAGAAGCGGAAATCTCTGATACCTCTGTTGTCTCTGAAGTTCTCAACGAGTGCTTCTCCTCTTGTGTCACGTATCGATGCGCACCGCGAGTCTTCGTATACCATCCTCTCCACCCTCCTACAGCGCTATCTCGTTTCCCCATTACACATTGAATATATCCTTTCGAAATGCAACCCCTCCACCCCCGTTATCGCCTATATGCCTGCTCTCGTCTTACGTAAATGTGCCGTACAACTTGCCATCCCCGTAGCGACATTAACTAATCTCTGATAGAAAAGAGCGAACGCCCTCACTAGCTCAAACACTACTGTATCACTCCAATGTTCAGAGGAGACGATAAACAGGTTTGACACCAACTCGACACCAACCACGATCCCTCCCCCCCGAAGGGAAAGAAAGCCGCCGAAAGAGTTCTCCACGATCTGTTGAGTTCATTTCTTGCCGAACACAATATCCTCACCCTAAACTAGCCCGGCCTCCGCGAGGGTTCCGTCACTACACTCCCGATAGTACGACTCTCTGAATCTCTACCTAGACCAGATAACTCCGGTGAGCACTCGCTTGCAGTCCTATTCCACTTTCGCAAGGCGTTTGACCCTGTCAGCCCTGATAGCCTGCGAAGGAACTGCGTGCCTGCGAAGATGCTGCGAACCTTGTACAATCTTCCACGTCAAACGTTGTCACCGCACCGCCCTATCACGCGTGCTCTCTTCGACATTGCGAGGTCCTCGTCTACGAAGACGATACCTCTCTGTACATAGCAAGTGAAAATGGTCCTAGGAGTTGATTCGTGAAGTCTACGAAGATCTTCTTGCCCCCGCTACCTGGCTTCAACTAAACTGCCTCTCCCTCAATGTTTCCAAGTCTACATTCACACACATTCGTTCCACGCTTAGCCTTTCTAGGACTACCTAGGGTGCGATAAATCTCCTAGGGCCACCTGTTATACGTTCCGCCTGTAGTCCATTTCCTAGGCATTATTCTCGACGATCAACCCACAGGAGTAGCGCATCTCGTAATGTCAAACCAAACTAGGCAGGTGCCATAGGTGGCATTAATCGGGTTCTCGGCCTGGCTGCTGCCTACTCATGTATTATGCCCTTTTTACCTCGAGAATTTCTTCTGATTGCGGATATTTCAGCCTCAACTATGCCAATCAAATTGCTCTTATTGCCACACGCACATTTCACCGTTATTTCCTATTCATATGAATTGTGCCAGCACTGCTGTCTTATCATTCAGAACTACCATGGGTTCACCCAGAACGATTGGGGGCTGTTGGCCTCCTCGAATAACACTCGAGGCAGTGCCACTACCTTTGACTTTTGGCAATACTTTTGCAGTGCGTGGTCCTCTCCTTCGAAACTCACTCCCTGTTCAGGCCCCAATTCAAATTCGTCCAGGAGAGCTAATCAATTAGGCCAGGACATTGCACTGTTCATTCATTGAAAAAACACCCCAAAGCTTCCCATTACGCTGGTGATTTGATTACCTTCATTCCAATAATCTTATCAATACCTTATATTTGTACTTGTGTACATTTCAACATTCAATTAGCTCTTTTGTAATCGTCTGGCGTGTTGTTTTCCTTCTACACCTGCAAACCTATGTAGTGTCGTCGTTACAAACGTTGTAGTGAGTGTCTCATGTTCGCGCCACTAGTCCCATGGCTAATGAACACTTGGTCTCCTAGTTGTATTAATTTTCTATTTTTGCTTTTATGCTCTTTCATAGATGGCGAGGTCAGCACTTTTTAAGTGGTCACTCTTGTTCATGCCATCAGATGGTCTACAAGGATATTCCTCAGGCCATTATGCCTCCACCGAGCCGCTCGCTCAAGGGTATACTTAGTAATACACACAAATGTTATTCGCACTCATTATCCGGGCACAATTGTTAGTCCCTTGTTTATCAATAAATCAATGGGTTATAAACGCCGACCAGTCGTTTCTTCGAATCTTCGGTGATCGTCCGAGCCGCTCCGAGGGCTGCCAGCTCAACGCCGGCGTTGCAGTTCGAGCAAGCGAACCGCACTGCTCGATCGAATGGCGACGAGACGCGACCGCGCGCGTCTCGGGGGCAGCTGGGGTTGACACCAGACCCGTCAAAATGTCATCAGAGGCGGGGGTCCCAGAGGGACCGCTGCTCACCGCCTGTCACTCCGATCTGCCAGCGCTGGCTGTTGAACCCCGAGAAAAGCGACCAAGGGACGACGGCCTCAGGATGGACAGCCGGCCCGCGACAAATGCGTCGACGGTGGAAGCACCAGTGACACCAGCGGCAAACCGCTTGCTTGCAGCCTGCTTATTATAGACAGTGTTCAGAAGGGAGAGGGGAGGTTAGTATAGGGGTATGGCAAGCACAACACCCCCCCCCCCCGTGCTCATGTTTGTCGGACGACCAACGGGCTTCTTCCAAAAACTCCAATGGAGTTGACGTCGTCAGCGCAGAAGTCGGTTACAGCAGTCGACGAACAGAGCGACAGGCAATGCGAACGAGAGAGGGAATCAAGGAACTATAGGCATCGAACCAGCAGCGACTTTAGGCTGCGGCGCCATCCGTTCGCGTTACATACGAGCGTTGCTGGGGGTGCAAAATTTGCTTTAAGACGCTTGGTTATTAGGAAATTAGCTGTTGAGTTCAGGGGTGATGAGACCCAAAGCTTCTGGATTGATTCATGTGGCTGTTAATCGGCCCAATAATAGTATGATTGTGAGCCACGCCGAACTGTGTCCGCACCAAGTGTCAACGTATTTCTTCAATGCGCTTGTATAACACATCATAGCGCCAAATAACCACAACCAGCCGAAACCAGCCCTCAGCATTTGTATCTACTTGGACTAACCACACATTCGCTTATGTAATACTTTGATATCTAACACTGAAGTTCATCAAATTATAGGAGCCAAGATGCGCAAACGCCGACACGATTTCAGCTTTCCCAACGTTGCATATATATATATATCTCCTTATGTATAATGGATAATACTAGCGGCAGCCATAGCAGGCGGCGACGTCGTCGCGGTCTGACGCCGACATTGCCTTCCCTCGACTCCTCACCCGGGGGCTAGTGGTGGTGGTGGCTGAGTTTGGGTCTGGTGCTGGGCCAACGCTGCACGGCAAATAGCCGCCTGGCCTCCGTTCGCCAGCCCCACTCCCACCCCCCCCCCCCCCGGTCTCTTTCTGTTTATAATCTCATATAGTGGCTCTTCGTCGTGTTCCTCTCCTTCAGCGCCCTGCTGGCTGCCCAGTTCGCTGCCCGCCTGCCTCGACCGTGTGCTGCTGCTGCTGCTGCACTTCGGCCACTCCTTCGCGCTCGTCCACTAACTCTATTTGGCCCGTGCGGCGTTGCTGCTGCAGCAGCAGCAGGGGCGGACGACTCCGGCGGTTTATGCTCATCAAACACAGCCCCCTGCCTTCTTTCCCTGCCCGTCTGTTATCCCCTTCCTTTGCTGCGCCCGCGAGAAGTCGCCTGGTAGACGACCAGCGGTGCTGATGCCGCCGCCGTTGACCCTGCTATGGCTATATCCAACCAGGAAGACCGACTACCTCAGACACTACCCGGCCAGGAAGGAGTACTAGTAGTAGTAGTACCGGAGAGCATGGTGCCTCAGCACACCCCTCGTGCCACGGTGCCTCGGCATGAGAAAGCAAGTGATCGAGTTCGCATCCCCCTCGGAGGTTTACCCCCCCCCCCATGGCCGCCTGCTCCCGGTGGTTGCCGCCTGGTGGTGCTCTGCATCCCGACGTCTCCCATACCACACAGCAGCTCGGCTTCGCTGCTGCGAAGCCCACTGCACTGTTCCCGGGACAGTGCCCCCCCCCCCCCCCCCCGCGTCCCGGCGAACGTCCCCAGTTCCCAGCCAGCGAGCCCAGCTCGCGCCCACACAACGGCATAGGATACGTGGTAGACCGCGAGAAAGAATGAAGGCGGCTACGCGAACGTAAGGCAACTAACCCGTTGGAAGGGCGACCAACTCATAGCGCTCCTCGACGGAGTTGCCGCAGCCGCCCTTGCCGTTGAGTGACTACTACGCCATCTAACTTCGTCTTCTTCCTGCTCGTTCCGCTCGTTCCCTTTGCGCCACCCCTTGCCAGACCTGCCCAGACCTTGCCAGCTGACAACTACTGCCACGCCGTGGCGGCTGTGTGAGGTGAACAGCCCGTGGGCCCGGCCGACGCCAGTGTCTACGTGTAATTCCGTTGTGCTGCGGCTGTTGGTGTGTGTGTATTGGTGGGGGTATGCGACTATGTGTGTGTCTTCCTTTGAAGTGCGTTTGTGTGCATGTGCCTGCGTGGGCGTGTAACCGTAGTAGGATCGGTGCCCGTGTTGTGGTTGCTACTGCTCTGCTTCGTCCGCCTCCGTCATCGCCGCCGGTGGCACGCACTCCATCTCGTTGGCAGCTCGAAAGCGAGAGGTCCGGCCTGAGAGTCTCCTTTAGCCGAGACGACCGGTGGTCGAGACTTGGCTACGAGGCAGGCTGGCAAGCCGGAAAGCGCTCAGTGGCCAATGTGCATCAGTGCAGAGCAGTGCGACTGTCGGGCCAGTCCGAGCCACAGGCCGCTGGCCGAGCGAGCGAGCAAGCGGCCGACCGGCGGCCGACCGGCGGCCGACCATACGCTGAAAGGCGCCAGTGCTTCCACCCGCTCCTTTCAGCCCCCTAACGGCACTAACGGCTTGGGAGTCGCGTAGCTCTTTCGTCTCTCGACGATGCCAACAACGGGACAGTCAGGAAGGCAAGCAAGTAGGCCGGCAGACAGATATACAGACACATATCCAGTGAAGAGGTCGCAGCTAAGGTTAGTCAGGCCGGCCGCAGGAACGAAAGCGGGGGTGAGGACGTCGCCTCCGTCGGATGCCTTCCTCCTTGCGGGATGACGGGCACCCCATCAAACGGCCGGAGTGCCGTTCCGGCAGTATACGGCGCTGAGGGGAAGTGGAGGAACTCCGGGTGAGGTTAGTCCTTGACTCAGCAAGATGGCCCACCCTTGTTGTTGTCCGTGGATGCTGTGGGAGTCAGCGGACGAGGGCCGAAGCGAGAACGGCAATAGAGGAGGCCGACCCGCCCGTTAAAAGGATCTTGGTCACCCGTTTCGGGTCACCGTTAGGGTCAGTCACATAGGCACTAAGCGTTGGGCGGGCCACAATGCAGGCATGACGAACAGCTCTTCGTAGCGGCAGGCAGAATAGAGCAACGGCTGGAGAAAAAAGCAAACTCGCCTCTTCTTCACACAGATGCCTGTTCCAGCTGGTCCTCAGCTAAAGTCAACTGTGGACCGGGGAGTGGCGATAAGAAAGATAGCCGCTATGACCGTCGCCGCTTCGCGTACTGCTGCTGAGGTGCTGCTGGTGACCCTGGCGAATCCACGAATCCACCTCGAGCCCGTCGCCAAACAGCCCGAGAGCAGCAGCAGAGGGTGACACCACAGGCGGGACCAACTAACAGACGATATTCGACAGCAACAACAACGACGCCGGCAACGGCAACGCTTTTGCCATTGCGAGAGCTCAAGATCAGTGCAATGCAGTCTTTCCGTCGCAAACGCAGATGTCTTCTCTCGCTTGTGGCTGACCACATAGCGTCGACCGCATCACACGACACTTGCTATATAGAGGTCTTCTTGCAACGGGGACAGATAGACAGTCAACGATATCGTGGTTGTCGGTCTGTTGTCTGTTCTCTTTGGTTTCGACTTTGCGCCTTCCCCGCTCCGAGCATACTCGGGCGTCATAATTTCTGGACTTAATATTGGCGCTAGCATTAGCGGTAGCTGTGATTGAAGCAGCTGGCCCAACGTGTACGGCACAAGCCCCGCACACAGCGCCGAGTCCACGTTTAATGTGGACTCGGCGAGCGGCGGACACACGGCTGACTAACTTGCCACTTAACCACATACCCCACACTTGCAATTGACGTCAACACCGTCTAACGCGTTCAAGGTAGTAGCGCCGACGATTCAAATGGCAATAACCGGACTGCGATACGACTATAGAGCGGCGATCAGCGGGGATGCTCGCTGCAATTGGTCCTGGTGACGAGTTGGTCTCGCCCCGGTGCCGACCGGGTCGGTGGGCTGCGGAAGGCTCGGACTCGGTACGTCACTCACCTCGATCGCCAACGAGTCCTGTTCACCGTCGGCGGGCGACTGACGGTCGAGAGGTCTCTTTGACTGTCCTCTCCTGTCGTCAACTGACAGCTGAGCCTAGCCCAAGCGAGCACCCCAATCGCATCCAATCCTAGACAGGCGCAAGGCAGGTTCCTCCACGGGGAGACACAACGCCTTCCTCCACCTCATCCCCTACATCTAGTAGTCGCCTCGATCGTCTCCCCCTACAGCCCGTCTCTGTGTCCACCGTCTTCCGGACCACCGGCCTGATCCGACACTCCGAACTACTACAGCTACCAGAGCTGGCTCCCTTCGCGAAGTCCGCCTGCTTCGTATGGCCGCCCCACGTAACCGTCGGCGGGAAGGCCATGAGTTAGCGTGAGATCTTCGTCGACCTCTCCGGTCAAAGTGAAATTACTTTGGGAGAGAGAGAGAGATAGAGAGAGAGAGCAAGCGACAGGACAGACTTAACCGAGCACAGACTCAGCCGTTCGTCTCACCGCCAAACGCTTGCCGGCGAGGCGCGCCTCTGAGAGTGGAAGATGGGGCCGGCGAGTCCCCCGGCCATCAAGTAGATAATGCCTCTCGTCAGCTGTGGCCTCACTGGCTGCTCGCCGCTTCAACCTGCAGCCACTGCAGCGTCCACCTCGTTCGTCATCGAGTGCGATTCTCTCGGCCTGAACCGCCGGACCAGCCAAGAGTGCCGAGCCTTTGCGGCCGCTACTCGCGCAAGTCTTTCTCTCCACTCCTCGGCGTCCTCCAACCAGCCAGTGTACATATATGTGTGTGTTCGCGTAGGTTCGGGAACCCCTTCTCTTTCCTATTATCTTTGAGTTCGTCGCACGGTACCGGACCCTTCACACAACACCCACCTCACGCGCCTTTCGAAGCGTTTTACCTGCTGCACAATGACTCCCACTGGCACAACAACTACACTCGAGGAGTACCACCCGCGCATTCTAGGAGCACTCAGTAGCGTCTGCCAGCGCAGGACGGTGAAGAGGAAGGCTGGAAGTCGGTGCAGATCGAGGGAATCAGCGACGGCCGAGTTAACCGGGTGCTTCGAGCAGACCGCCTGCCTGACAGACAATCAGCCAGACTTGTGGTAGCTCACCACTGTCCACTCACCACTGACTCGTCTAGTTGTCTCAAGCCGAGCCATGAGTGGGTAGTCGAAACGATTTCCACTTTTTCCCCACTGCTGAGTCTCGGCCTCGTTCGCTTGTTCGGATTTTCCTTTCGAGCCAGTGCCCATCTCCGCTTCCACCCCGATCCAATCAAACTTCGCTTAATCTTCCTTTGCGCTGATTCTTGATCTCATCTTTATCATCTGCTGCTTAGATTGTCTTCCTCGATACGATGCTAGATTGCGTGTCAGTATTCAATGAGCGTGAACGTGTATCAAAAGAAAACGAGGTTTCACGCATGAACAGCACGCCGTCCTCGCTATCCCAGAGCTTGCAGCAGCCTCTGCGCGGAGAAGCGGGGGGGCCCGGCTGCCCCGGTAGCCGGCTGATACCAGAGAGCAACACGGCAACTGATCGCATTCAGCGATGACTTGCTTCGTGATTCTCATTCAATTTCGCCTGCCTCATCGTCTTTGTTCCGCTTTTTCTGCACTCTCTTTCTCTCTCTCTCTCACACACACTATTCCAGTCGGAAACAATGTTTAGTTAACGGGCCTCGGACTATTGGGCCCTCCGTGACAGATCGCCGGCTTGGCCCCACCGACGTCCTCAAGTCGTCCTGCCCAGCGAGACCATTGCGCTCCGCCACCGTTGAAGCGATAAGAGCCGCCGACGAGTCGGCCTGCATTCAGAAATGCGTGCGGGGGAACGGAACCCTTGATGGTTCCATTCCGCTATATTCGTTCGTTCGCTGGCTCGATCGTGTATCCGCGATAACCACTGTTTGTGAGGACGCTGTAGCGGTGCCGCTAGCGGTCGTACAGTGGGGGGCGGCGGCGGATGTTGGAGGTGACCGGGGGTGAGAAAGCTTCCTCAGCGGAGGAAAAACTTACAGGTAAAAATAATGAAAATAGAATGGCCATGCTATTTCAATGATAGCGATTAAGGCAAGGGCAGTCGTCACACGCTTAGGCCGTGGGTGTCACACACGGTGTTGCGCTATCGAGCACGATTGTATCAGCTGTGCTTCGCATAACCTCTATATCTACGGAATTGCCGTACTAGAGGGAACCAGGAATTTTCGGCAAAGTAAGTGGTTTCGTTGACGACTGCGTCAAGGAGGCGACAACAAGGAAAATTATCGAGATGTAATCTGCATATTATGCGTCATCAGTTATCTATCTATTATATATATATATATATATATATATATGGCGATTTTGGTCATATCCGCGAGCTGTCAATAATTCAAGCATTATTGCTCGAAACTGCTTTAGTTCGCTTTAGGCGTGATAATTTGGTCGCTCTTATTACTTCTTGTCGTTATCAGCATCGATTCCAAGAAGGCAGAAAGCCCCGAATATACTATACAATGTAATGGCTCTCAATAGCGTACACGGGCAATCCAATCCAACGCAGAATCGGCGCTTTATGAATCGCTCTCCTTCCCTTGAAAGTATAAACCCCCAATGTCCCAGGCGCTTCTTTCCACCATCCACTGTTCCTAGTGCACACGGACAGGCGGCAGCCGAACCAAGCCTCGGCCAGTCCCAGTCGAAATTGTAACGGTCGCGTCCGCCAGCTGCGAGAGGAGAAAAACCTGCGGAGGCTAAGCAAGGTAGGAGCCGAGGGATTTTCTTGTACATCACTCGCTGCTGTGAGGAAAGGGACGCCTTCCTTATCACGTGCGTAGCAGCTGCACGCGCAGTCTCCTTACAATCACCATCTCCCGTAGCGTCGCCCCACGCCCCCCGCGCCCCCCCGCCCCCTCGGCAATTCCCCCTGGATTCTTGCCTTCGCTCTTCGGAGCTGCAAACACTAGCCAGGCGAGACTGGGAGACTGACAGGCAAACCCGGTCCTTGTGACTGCTGGTGCTGCAGTACAATCGTGCGAGGGGGAGTCTGGCACCGCAGAGGTACAGGGGGGGGTAGCGGGCTGAGGGATGGTGGGAAACGCGCTATGCGCTTCATTCCATCGCACGCTGAGGTGGTCGCTCGGTCGCTCGGCCGGCCGGCCAGCCCCCAGACCAGCGAAGCGTTTCTCGCTGGCGGCCGCATTGAGGACGTGGTCCCGAGCGGGACTTCAGGGACTAAAGTGTTCGTCTGTCTGTCTGCGTCCAACAGACACGCTAGTGAAATTAAAGAAACCGCTGTCGCTTGGGGTGCCGCAGCCGCCGCCGCCGCCTCCTCCTCTCTCGGTCGGGCTGAGCCCGCGTGGTGCTTTCGAAACACGTGAAAGTAAATGCAGGCCGGAGGAAGCACGAGGCAGCATTGGAGGAATAAAATGGGAAGAAGCCGGGCTCGGCTGAGCAAAAGAATAACGAAAGAACGACAGGCGTCTGATGTAGAAACGACAGAGCTTGGTAAGCCGAGGTAGAGGACTCTGGGGGAGCTAGTGGGAGACGCTCTGGAGCCACCGGGGATTGGGGAGTGCTACTAGACAGGGTAGTCCAGGCTGACGGAACGGGTAGAAGATCGGCCATAAAGGAAATCGCCCCTAACGAAAGGACTTTTGAGGTTCGTCGTAGCCTGTGTCTCGTAGTCGCCCATGTCGGTGATGATATTTAGTTTCCACTCATCCATCGGACCTTCCAGAGGACAGTAGGCTCAGGAGAAGGGTCTCGGCCTCTGAGCCAGGTTATCCAGAAAATGCAGAGCTCCTCTGAAAGTAACCCGGCGAAAGAGTAACGCGCAGCGAACAGAGGTGTGGTCTTGAGCAGCGCAATGCATCAAATCCACGAGAGATCCTGGTCAAACAGGAGACAATTACGCTGCCAGCCAATAATTGACTTCGAAACTGCGCAGTTCAAAGGATAGCGCATATCCTGTGACATATACTACAGAATAGACGAGAAAATCCTGTGCACCGAAGTCGTTCGCAGAGTCCTACAAACGAATGATGATTAGGTACGAGATGAGATGGTAGGGATAACAGAACACGGTCGATCGGAACGCGACTCGTGGACTGGCTCAGCGACATTTCTCCCTGGGTGCCGCCATCCGACATTGAGCTGCGTTGACGGAACGGTCGAAATCGGCCAAGTGATTGCAACATGTTGCTCATACGGCCATCGTTGCTGGCTGTGCCGATGTTCGTGCTACGTTCCGTCGCAGGTCGCCTCGACTCACCTCACCTTACCACCTTCACCGTAACCCCATAGGCCACGCGGGTGAATCTCGAAACCTCAGCAGGATCCCATCAAGCAGAATGTCCGCCACGAGCGAGTTGTCGCCCTGCTTGAGTGGCAGGAACGATGCCCGTCCGATACGAGGCTCGCCGGCGACCGTTGCATCGGAATAGCGAACATCGCTGCCGGCATCACGAAGATCGACGCGGGCTGGAGTCGTCTCCGTCCACCGCAGCCACATCTCGCTACTGATCGTAAGAGAGAGACAGATAGAGAGAGATAGAGTCCCTACACATGTGACCGGCCAGAGGTAGCAGCTGCTAGGGGTTATCACCCGCTCAATGAGCTGCTCCCTACGGCTATGCGGCGATAAGACGCAATCGCCATCAGCATCAACATCCGCCGGCAGCACCCAGCAAAAGTGGGGTTCGTCGCCAGCGCATCTTTGCCGTTGCCGGCGAGCCGTCGCTGCTAGTGAGCTAGCTAGGGAGAGCCGCCCATAGTGATGCTGTTGTCCGCGTACTCTATATTGGGGGGCTGGTGGTGTGATAAGCTTGTAGGCGGCGTATTTCTGCCGGTGGCGTCAGCGACGTCGGCTTAAGGCGGGGGTTACCGCCTGAGGCTGTGAACAACTCTCAGGGGCTCGTATCTTCCAGCGGCAATAGTTAGAACTATTTATATATTCGGAGCGATATGTGACAGCTATTATATATGACGATATCTGCATTTGCTTAGACATTGTTATATGTTCAATTATTGCGCTCACTCTTCACTGGAGGACGCTTACTTCGCTCTGAAATGAGGAGTTAATTTGACGGGTTCGACGGCGCAAAAAGAAATTCGTTATTATATTAGCTACACAATCCACTTGGGGATATATACATTGCATATATATATATATATATACATCATATGACACGTACTGTATGCGAAAACGTAACAGAAAATGCAGAAATCATTCTAATTTTTGTATCAGAAATCCTTCCACTACCGCAGCTCCGAGGCGTTGACGGTAGCCGCCCGTCCCGCCGTGGCCATGTATTGTAAAGCAGGTGGACGCAGCTCATCGTGGTCAGCTGGCACTAATGTGCCCACTGCCATCGAACCTGTGGCGGAATGATAGAGCCATCGTCTCTCACTACGCTCGGCCGGGCCATTCACCATCGAGGGGGTTAAGCACATTATCGGGCGCATCAGATGTTTCCCTGCCAACGCGTTATGGGCCTGTTAGCATTTGAGGACAACAGTAGCAGCTTGATCGGACGACAGGGTCTCTAGCCAAATTGAACAAGGCGGACATCCCGACGGGTGCAGCCAAGTAGCCTGTAGTGTGTACCATACACAGCGCTCCGTGTGGACGGGCACCTCTCGTGGACTTAAGGGACCATCGGGTGCTGCTTCCTGCAGCAGCATCATCGCCATTGTACGAGAGAATCCGTAGTCTGTCGAATCCGGCGGCATCCCGCGCCAGCCCTGTCCACCCTGTCCACCGTCGAGCTTTTGTCTTGCCTCTCCTTCTGCTATGGCGACGGTGGGGAGGCCAATAGGAAATAATAGCCCAAATATGTATTCACTGCTGTCCCGGGTGCGGGCAAACACACGGGCCATGCGGCGCACATCGAATCGAGTAAACGCCGACGGTCGACGGCATTCGACCAGCGCGGACTCGCTGTCGGTGACGTCGACGCCGCTATGGCCGGCCAGTATGAACGACTATCGAGCGCTGGTGGCGGCGGCGGCGGCGGCATCGTGCAGGGACGCATTGACCAGACAACGGGTGGCTATGCGGGGCAGTCCTAAACGCTAGATACGACCCATTGTTGTACCCGGTGACAACACGACGGTGGGGAGCCCGTTGGGGGTCCGGGGGCCGGGGGTCCTGCAGGGAGCAGGGAGCAGGAGGACCAGGGAATACAATCCTCGCTCTGAGAAGCACTTCTTGCTCCATGGCAACCGTGTGGATGCAGACGGCACCGACAGCCCCACCGGAGTGGGTGTACATGACGGCATCGCAAGACAACGCCCGGTAGCTACTTCGCTGCTGTGGGTCCATCGTTTCGCCAGATGGGAACTGGCTCCGTCAAGGCATGCTGCTGGGCCCCGCCATTGGGATCTGGCATCAGCTATAGTGGTGGTACAGTATTAGCTGTAGTAACAGCTGATGTGGCGACGGTGGTGGCTGACCGAGTCATTTTAATATTATTGACTCTTTCGTCTCGGGAATAGAGTTCCGGGGATCTGACGCCGCCGGCACTGCCTTCTCTTCCTCGGCTGCGGGCTGTGTTGTGCAAAATCGCTTGCGTCCCTACGCGTCTCGCCTCAGTCCCCTATCTGTGCTGGCGGCAGGGCGGCTCTCGGCCAAACCGTACTCAAAAATTGGCGAATAGTGAGGCTTTTGAACAGGTCCGAAGGACACTGACTTGTGCCGACGACATCTACGTTACAGCAAGCCTCCCCCTCAAGCCCTGTTTCCTTCTGCGCTTCTGTCGCGACAGATTGTTCGATGTTGTGGGCAACCCGTCTGTGGTTCGACAAGCAACAGCCTGCTGGGAGCCCGCTAAACTCGACGAATCGGGGAGGCTTTGACAGAATTGGCTTCGAATCGCTGGCGGAGGAGACTAGCTGGCAAGACTCTTGCCCTCGAGCATGCGCGTTCGCAGGCGTTCACCCAACAAAACGCATTGTCAATGCTGCCCATTCAGCCAACATAGGGTCGCCTCCACCACCCCAGTGTGAGGGCCTTCTTGCTGCTGGATTCAGCTGCACGGCCGGAGAAGGATTGGGCAATGCAGGACGATATAGAGGAGAGAGAGACAGGGAGAGAGAGAGAGAGAAAGAGCTCTCGGCTTGGCGCAGACCATCGCTTTTTCATGAAGCGGCACCACGAGCTTCAGTCAGGAGTAGCCGGCCGCTTCGTCCAGGCTGTCGGCTCGCCCCGACGCTCGTAGGACGCCTCCGTATGCTCCCCGCACATGAGTGGACGGGCCTTCACTCAACAAGCCAGCTCATTTCTGCCTGTGTCGCTGCCTTGAAAACCCTGCCTTCATTCAGGGCTGCCCCGACTGGATGAATTCACCTCGAATAAAACCAGCCCTACCTTCTGTGCACTCTTCAATTCGTTTTGTTCAGTGTTACACCGCACAGCGTTCAAAGGACAGCGTCTGCAGATCCAGTCGCACGATACACGGGCCGAAACCGATAGCCGCGAGAACTCGGCGAGAGCAGGACGGCGAGCCGATGACAATCCGGGAGCTAATTCTAACTTCAGAAACGAACCGCCGCTGGTAAACACGTCCCGGTGGATGCCGCCTCGACTGACCCGACTGTTTTGAGCAGAGGCAGTTTCTACTCGGATGGGTTCAAGCAGCCCGGTCTGACCGAACGGGCCGCATAGTCATGAACTGAGCACGTGTAACGTAAAACTGAAACTGAGCCAATTTAAAAATCGCGTCGGACAGCTGCCGAAGTGTGTGAAACACCGCGTTGGTCTGTTGCGCTCCTGAAAGTTCATTGTCCTGGTTTAGAGTATGTGCCTGTTGGGCTGTGGGGACCCCGTTCGTGTTTGCCCGCGTCATTAGCATGCACCGCTGCTGTGTGTACCGTTCGACGTGTAAGTTGGACGAGGAAAATCAGAAAATTATTCGGCGGCGACGGCGACGGCAGCGAACTCGAGCAAGCTACGACATTTATTACGCTTTGTATTTAGAAAAAAGGAAGCGGCAGCCGTTGCGGAGCGTGCCCTTATCGGGCTTATCCAGCCGGCCAATGTATTCGCATGAAGCACTAGGCCATGAGCCATGCCTTGAAGGCCTCGCGAAAGGGAGAGCGCCTTCAACGCATCAAGGCCGCCGGCCGCTTCCACCTCCGGCAGAAGCGGTGAGGCGCCGAACATGTCGGGGCGTAGCTAAAGCAGCTGAGGACTCGGTTATTGGGGCGGACAGAAAAAGGACGAAGCCTTCTGGGAAAGGGGGTGTGCCAAACAAGGGGGGGTACCTCCTACAACGGCAAGCGAGGCATTAATTGGCCCTTTGTCGAATCGGTTGGTCGGAACCCTTGTCGCTACGATCGCGCGTCCCCGCACATATACGTAGGCATACATCTCTTCCCGCTGACTAGCACTACTAACTAACACAAGAACCGCCGCTGCTCGGAGAAACCCAGCCAAGTAGAGAGGTACCGGCCGACCACCCCCGAGCAGAGACTCGCCTGTCGAGCTAGTTGCTCGCGCAATCCTTCAATGGGGTGAAGTTTGAGAGGTATCCGAGGCGCCGGCCAGATGGGCGTTCCAAGCAGAACGTCAGCCCTCGTTCGCTAGCTAGCCATGCCTGCGTGAGGCGGAGGAAAGGCCCACGAAGCCACTCGTCCCTACGAATGAACTCTCCCTCGAGCCGCCTCGTGCAGCAGGGAGCCTCCGAGCGGTCGCTCAAAGGCAAAGGAACAAGGGCGAGCCAGCCGTATTGAGGCCCACAGGGGAACCAAGCAAGAGAGCGGCGGGCTGCCAGGAGAATCAAGCAACGAAGGATAAGACCTGTGCCCCAAGCCCTCCTCAAGCAACCCCAACTGCTAGCAGCGTTCTTTGATTGTGTTCGTTCTCTCCTGTACGTGACTGTGTGTGCGCTTGTTCACTCTGTCTTGTGCACCAACAGCTCCCCTGCCGAGGCCTCAATACCGAACCTCCAAGCCAACTACAACTCTTGGCTCTTTCTCTGTCTCTCTCTATCTCTCTCTGCCAGTCCATACCGAGTTGTATGCTATACAAGCTGGGCATGGCAGAGCCAAGGCTAAGCTTCTCTTCCAACTGCTCTAAGGCAGAACGTTGCAAGTGGCCGGACAGGAACACACAACTGAAGCTGCACCACACTACACAGCTTCTACCCCTCCTGAGTGTAACCTCCCCGTCCAGGTTCCCCTCTATCACTAGCGGTCTCAACCTCCTCAGTCGCACTGGCCAATACTGTTGTGCCGCGAAAGCAAAACCCTTCTCGTGCTCGCCGAGTATCACGTTCGCAGCGGCGGCGGAGGCGGCGGCGACGCCGGCGACGACGAGTTGCACGCAGAGGAGTTAGCCTGTTCGTCTGGACCCAGTCCTTCATTCCGCACGAAGCCAAGCTACTGGCCAAGCACGATGGTGGCGGCGGCGGCGGTGCACTGAAGCCATCTATCCCAAGATCCGAAATCTCGATGGCAACGACCGCTTATAGAGCTGCCTGCAGCATACGAAACGGACAGGACCCGTTATTGGCCTAAGCTAAGCGGCTAATTCAGCCAGCATCGAGCACTAGCAGATGAGCCTCGGAGGAAGGCAGGAAGGGAGGGAGGTCTGTCTCTCTCTGTCCGCCTGGCTAGCTGCCAGTGATGCTGTTGCAGGAGGGTAAACGAAGGCGGTAGCTAGGTACGTAGTCGCTATCCAACCCCCCCCCCGAGTGTGGAATAGGTAAAGAGTAGTAAGGGCGAGGTAATGGCAGCGGCGGCCATAGCAGAAGCAGCATGATGTGCTACACCGCGCTGCTGGATAGTCCCCACACAGCAGTTGCGTTGTCGGGGGTATGCTAGCGGTAGTGTTGTAGCGTAGATACTGAAGGCCTCTGGGGAACGAGGCGGGGGAGACGAGGCGGGGGAGGGCTGCAATGGAAGGCGGAGGCAAGATGGTCGTATGCGCCAGTAGTATAGTCAAGGGATGGAGGTATCACGCCAGAGTGAGCGAGAGAGAGAGAGAGGTAGCAACGTGAAGAAATCTAGGCAGCCGGAGCAGGCGACCAGGCACAAGCTGACAGGCGCTCAGTCAGCACATGCCAGCAGTGCGCTCGCGTCCATTGACTGTAGTATGGCGGAGTTCGGTGGGGGCTCTCGGGGCTCTCGGGGCTGGGACAGAGCCAGCGGTACCACTACGAATGTGCTGGCCTGATGCTCACTGCCGCCGCCGGCGGCTGGTCGCACGCGACCAGCAAACCAAGCTGGGCTCGGTCCTGGCAGCTAGCATCTACCTTAAGCCCGAATTACCTATAGGATGCTCCTCCTGCCAACTGGTGACGTATGACTGAGGACAAGAGACCAACCGATGCGGCGGCTGCTGCTGCTGCTGCTGTTTATGATATTGGTGATGCTCGCTGATTCAAGCGCGAATCAGGCGAACGATCACCGGTCGGGCTTGGCCTGGGTCTCTACCCAATCTCGTCGAGCTGGCCAATACTCGGACACACTCTACCCACACTACACAGTGATATCCTTCACGCACCACATTGCTATACGAGGACAAATATACAGCGGGGTTGGCGAGAACGTCTACTGCCAAGATTGCTAACGGCGTAGGCAGGCGTGCGTCATTCTTTGCCGACGCCGCCGACAAACTCCCTCTCGCTCGTTAGCTATATCGGTTGAACCCCCCCCCGCCGCCGCCGCCTACCTCTGCGATAGGAGACCGTGTACTGTACGGCGATTTGAACCCGCTCGCTTTGTCAACTCTCGTCGTATGTAAATCGTCACAATTCCGCATAGCTCATGTCTCAGCCCACTTGTACCTCATCGACATCGAGTGTCTGGGCTACCACTCGATAGATAGATGTATATATATATATATATATATAGATGGAGAGAGGGGGAGAAGGGTGGCGTGTCGTATCGACCAATGCTAATACCGTTCGTAGGCATAGCGTACTATTTATTATACAGCATAGATACAGAATAGATGCAGAAAAGCGGAATCGCATCTCATTGACGCGTAGGGCAACAAGTACGGTACAGGTGGGCGCAATAGAATATAGCAACAATATAGAATAGCAATACAATCCATTCAGCCGCTCGAAACATGCATCCTATACACATGTGTATATATATATATATATATATATATATATATATATATATAGAACACATGTACTTAGTGCTCGCGTGAGATCACAACTGAGCGCTCATAGGTGTAATCATAATAATAAGCATGGCCAGCCAGACAGAGAGGTAGTCGTCCTGTAGTCGACCGCAAAAAAGGAAGTCTGTGACCTCAACAGTGACCTATATATATATATATATATATATATATAATAGATAGGTACATTTGTGCACACAGTTGGTATTCTAAAATCGGCACTAATCTGACGCGCTCAGTGGGGTTGGGGGGGATGTCTGACAATAATAGTTGATCAATTGCGCTACTGATCTGTTCACCCGATCCGATAGTACGGGGGCCATTCAGAACGCGATGGTGGACGCCGGTCGCTGGCCGACAGGCTATGGGCTGCCAAATGGCGCGGATCGGCGACAATTGTCACCCAGTCAATGGCTGTTGGCTGGTCGGCGGCCAAGACCGTCGGGCCAACACGACCACTGTAATCGTAATTCTATTTGCCACGAACGTCCCCATCTGCTCATTACCGGCCAGTGTCTAATCCCGATCGCGGCGTCGACGGCGCGCGGAACGATATGCAAATCTGAGAGGCGGCCATCTCCGCACCTCAAATCATGCGGTCCCATGAGCGCAAGCCGGTGGATTGCACTCGGCCATTCGCGTAGCCGCCAGGCTCCATCGAGAAATTGGGCAGAACGCTTTGTGCCGTGACACACGGACAGATGTTTCCAATTGGATTTTGATTTGCCATTTTCTATCGTTGAGCTTCTCGTTGTGGATACCTTTCCCAATACTGGATCGCGCCACTGCAGGTCGGCCCGAGAGGAGTGCACGCATCCGTTAGCAGCTGAGAATACGATCGGACGCATCATGATTCTGCTACTAGTTAATGAGTCCTGTATCATCATTCACTGATACGATTATAAGCTCGTCATTTTTGCACACCACACAACTAAGCGATGAGAATAAATAATATTGTTAAGGACGCGATGGAGTCAATGAATCCTTCAGACCAAATGCTTCTCGCTAACTTTCCGGGTAGTTCACAGCATAATATATTGTGTGCAATATAGCAGCGCGTTGTGACCATGTGCGTGGATGATTATTTTCCGAATCTCAGCAGCAGTGTACCGAATCTTACTTGTCTCTCTCTCTCTCTCTCTCTCTCTCTAGCAGTCATTGTATGTATATGATATTTACATGATAGGTGTATCTGCAGTATCCGCACCACGTTGATCTAAGCACGCTAATGAAGCACGCTCAGTTAACAGCGAGGTCGGTATCAATGTAGCTTTGTAAATACGTACAACGTGGTTGGCTGGTTGCATGGACCAGTTCGACAGGGGCACCTACAAGGGGACACACATTGATCAATGGGAGCTGGTGCCCGTAGCGGCACGAAGCGCCGTAATCAAGCACCGCCAGCATCCACCGAGGAGCGGTCGCTGGGCTTTGAAACCAACCTCCTGTGAACTGACTCGGAGATTGGCCTGGCTAACAACCGGGACCTTCACAGGACGGATTCAGAGGAGCGAACGATAGCTGCTGCCGTGTATGCTCATCGCGAAGCAAGAAAAAGAAGAGACGCGCTGGCTCGCAACGACGACAACGACGAGAAGGCAGCTTCGAGCGATTGAGCATTGGGCGCGTTAAACGGCAACAGTACTTTCTGCATGAGGAGGCTGTTGGCCGCGCCGGGACTCTGGCCACAGCCGGCCCTCCGATCCTTGGCAGCTGTCGCTACTGCCCGAGCGAGCGAGCGAGCGAGCCACTGGCCGCAGCGTATCACATTCGTTGAATAGACTCGACGCGTGCGCCGAAATCGACGGAGCAGCCAGAGGGTCAGTCGCTTTTCAGATCACCAGGCACTGCGTTGCTTCACTGCGTTTTCACGGTGCGCGGGCGCGACAAATTCGCTCAGCGGCGTTCACGTGAAGCCGACCACTGACGCCAGAAGATCCAGAAGCCAGGCCGCTCTGTGCACTGCGCTGACTATCCGTTGCCGTTGAACGGCTACTGCGACTGCAGGCCGCTGCCGTGCCGTTCGCCAGCTACCCCGAGCCGCTAGCCTACGGTACGGATGGATAGTTGTGTACGGCTGGGACTGGCCACTTTCGCGTCCCAGTGCTCAACCGTGGTGAGCCGACAATGGATGAAAGCGCTCCGTCCTACGCGTCCCATGTTCGCAACACAGAACTTGCTGTGTTGCTTGTGACAACGGCGAAAGGCTATCCAGGACCGCGTCCTGCTGTGGGCCTGCATGTGTGTACGTGTGCATGCATCCGTGTTATCACCATTGGCTTTGCCCTATCTCAATCCATCTGTCCCTGCATCTCTCGCTCATAGTCCCCTTTATTACGCGTTCGACCTTTCTCGAGCCCGTGATGACGAATACATAGCATTGTAATCTAGCAACGTAGTCCGGCACTCGGGTACCAATTCGCGATCGTTCGCCGCGCTGAGACACACCTAACGAGCTTGAACGGAGCGCGGGTCCCTCGCGAGCCAAAGGGGGGGTGGCAGCGGCCTCCTAGTTCGTCTACCGCCTGCTTGAGCTGTTTTCGCCCTAAATCACTCGCACAGACGACGAGTTCACTACAGCGAACGGTGCGTACAACTGCGACAACTGCATTAAGCATCCGATGCGAGCTGACTGATGGCGTTGACTCGCGGATGGGGTAATCCCCGTCGGTAGACGAAGGCCTAACGGCTTGATTGGGGGTTCGCCGGCGCTGTAACCCCACTACCCTCCCGCCCATACCGCTGCTGGATTAGTTCTCGGTTCAACGTGCTTGTTATGGTTATATAAATGAGATTGAAACCACGGCAGCTGGCACTGTCTCGCATTAAATGCTACCTGGTTGAGTGACTGTACGAAATTTTAAGCTTTAGCCAGCCGGACGAGCGCTGTAACATGGTCGGACATTGTTGGACATTGGCGAGTAGCTGCTGGATACTCATATAATATTATTGATGCGATGTCGTCAGTATTACGATGCTCGACTCAAAATGATGACATAAAGCACAATTATGCAGTAATTATCGATAGCTAATCCACACACATATAATGAATGTATTATATATATATATATATATATATATATATATTGTAACGAGTAATCCACCTAAACGGAATTATTTGGCACTGCTTGTTTTCGCACTAATCAACGCCTTGTGGCGGTCAGCATCAGCGTAATGCATCCATACGTTGGCAATACATCGGTCACGATTTTCGTGGGGCCGCCATAGCCGCGAATAGCAATGAAAATGGGGGTGTCGATCCTTTTAGTAGCCCCCCCCCCTATCCGCCGCGCCATAATCGAACCATCGAGCGGGGAGCAACGCCACTCTTCTACGTGATAGAGAGTGGACACGGGTGCTTGGGAAATTGTGACGAATAGAGATGGGGAATGGCCTTCCCGCTAGAGGGGAAGCGCTTTCGAAGTGGCATGCCAACGTCGTACGCCAGCCGGTGCGCCGTAGAGTATGCACGATCCGACATCCGAATCTCGGACCCTTCAGAGCATCGGGCACTCGTCTGAGCCTGTCCACGAGTGTAAATGCTGTATAATCATGTATATTATTGACACGTCACCCTGAGACGTGCCGGCGGACAATGGTATGACACGCTGTGAGGCCGAGCAGAGAGCTCTGCGGCCGAAAGCAGAGCTCACCCGAACGAAAAGTGGCTAATTGATAGGCAACTTATATATTTTATTTTAACTTATTTTTAACTTATTGACAGCCGGTGATTTCCATTGGTGACGACGGCGGCGAATTACAGAGACATTTTGGTCTGTATGTTGACGATAGAAACAGCAGATTACTCCATCATGGTGAACATTACCGCGTAGTAGTGCATAATGTGAATTACTATTATATATACGGATCGTAGTGATCGCGCAGATCGTAGTGACAGGGCAGACGAAGAGCAGCATCCTAACCTGTGAAACAGGTGAGGATGTCATTTGTCATTTTACAGCCTGTCATTTGCTCTTCTCGTATAGATATATTGGCTGTACAATCTCTGTCTGTCCAAGACCACTATGACTATCGAAGTCAAAGCCGCACCACACAGGGCCCTATATGAACTCTATTGTGGCGCGTCGACAAGCGACGCCGTAAGGTCGTCCCACATCGCATGCAGGCCCACGAAAGACGAGAATACTTTTTTTACGCAGTTACCTAGCTAGCTTTCATAATATAGCTGCTACTATTGCAAACTTGGCTAATAAGAATTATAATCGTCAAATTTTGGATCATCATAACTGCCTAGGGTGGCTTCCCACAACCGCCGCCGCAGCCGCCGCGGCCGCCACCGCCGCCCTCTTCCGGCCCGTGGATTTTCGTTAAACGACAACAACTCCTGGCAAATCTGGCCGGCTACTACAGTTGGGCTGTCTGCCCGCCCAATCCACCATTGCGGGGTTGGCTACCATTATGAAACATTATCGTTGTGTGTTTAGACATGGTATGATATCGACGCTCGTACCCTCGGCAGGAGTCATACGGGGGCAGTGTTTAGCGACAATTCCATCCGACGCTTGCTAGTTTCGTGCCAGTCCCGTTGGCGTTTATGTAAGCACACCCCGAGCGCGGGTGTATTATAGCCGCACTGAGCGAGGGATATGAGCGAGAGAGAGAGAGAGAGAACGGGACCCGCTCCCCGTGGGATCTATTCGGGGGTACACCGTCCATCAGATGCACTATTGCGCGGTGTCCACCCCCGGGGGAATTCTGGGGTTGCCAGTTGTTTCGGCAACCTGCAGTGGCCCATACCGGCAGGCAGATCCCCTCGGAGGACACAGATCCACCTCGGTGCCAGCCGTCAGTCGACTGGTATCCGCCCTCGACACAACATTCGGCCATTGCTGGCCCCGACTGCCAACGTCATCGACGCTGGCGCAATAATCGAATATGATTAGTTGCCATAACAGCGGCTGTTATGTCACGTGCGCCTCCACCGTATGAGAGGGCAAGTCACAGACTCGCCAGGGGTGTCCGGGTGCCCCTGGGGTGAGCAATAGATACCATCTCTCGAACTAAAGAGAAAATGGGCTATCCGAACTACAGCTAGCACCGCCCCAGCGGCCGGGGGATCCTTTACCAACGCGTCCCGCCTGTGCAGCTTCATAACAATGGGCAGAATTCACCGGTCATGAGTAGCGACAGCAACAACAAAAACCCCATGGCACAAAATATGGAAAATGACGAGGGAGCAATGGTTCGGGGCGGTGTGGCCCGGCCATCATAGTTATTACCGTTGTCATGCCATCGCACTTACCACTGTCGTTATTATAATAACATTATTATATTGCTATTATTATTAATTATTATTCTTATAGAAATAATAATAATTGATCACTACGTTTATTTTAGTAACAATATCAGTAGTACCAGTGACAGGTTTCATAGAAAATGACATCTTATGTCTTTATATATATATATATATATATATATATTGTGTACTCGGTAAAAGTTTGTACCAAAATATGTTTTCTATTTGGATAGCAACCCACTCAAGGTTGCATTACGAGACACAATTTGTTCGTCTGCCTCTTTCATTGGCTGCGTAATCGCCATTCAGTATGCTCTTCCATGCATCGATACGCTGCTACGCATGTTAATAATATTAGATCACGTCAAATCGCCAGGTCGATCCGCAAAGAGGGATGGAATCAACGAAATGATCTCATCAGATTTCGTCATCTTTGTCAGGTTCGGTCCCGGGGCCGGAATACGGTGACACTGGTTTGTCTAACGCGGAGATGAAGTTCGACACGACCCTCACTGGAGCCGACTGGCCCGCCGAAGCTTAGCTATACGCTGGTCTATTCGAGTACAAATGCAGACAGATACGTTGGCGGGCCAGTATCCACTTTATATCTCGATGAGCCGATCGAGAGAAGGTGTCACACGGCGCAGGTGTCTGAAGCGACGGCCAACCGAGCTACAGGTCGTGTCCGTATTCAGCATCGTGGCGTCGTGATGATAGCGGCGATGGAGGCGGGAGGTCCTCTGGGCAATACGCATGCGTTAGAACAGTGTTATTCGGGGGGGACAGGCTGGGTACGATTTACCGCCCAGCGTTTTCTCCTCAGTGGACTCGAGCAGCGATTCGATAACAGCGAATCCCCACTGATTGTTCACTCGATAGATTACACGGTTTAGCTCGCTTGTCGACTTTACTGCGCGAATGCATGCATACGCGCACGGGCACAATAGCCGGTAACGACAGCTGTGACGTACGACAGGCCTCTAATATGTAACGTGCTTGATAGCGTGCAGTGACGCCGCATCATTGATATATATCTTTGTGTGTTGGTCCCCCGCGCTCGACTTCGAAGCTGCTAGCGCCGGTACGTCAAACTGTTGATGGACTAGTGGCGGGCAATAGCTGCCTGCGCCGTTGTCACTCGATGGTGACAATTTTTTTGCTTTTTGTCCTATTCTCGCTTGCTGTATTTTAAATTACCGTCCTGTCGACCTGTTCGCTTGGCCGGGCACTCTCTTCGTTGGCTGTCGTGTTTAATCTTCTAGCTGAGCCGCGGACACACGTGCATATATAGTACACGCGCCCAGGGCTCGTTCTCCTGAAAAGGCAACCGTTGTCCTGCTCAGCGTTGTGTTATGACTGCTCCTAACGCTCCTGTGTGAGCAGCGTGGCTCGCGCGTCCGTCGTGCTGCGTTGTTCCCAACGCACTGTTGTACACATTGAGATACAAAGGCAGGAGGGGCCGAGAGAGAGAGCGAGAGAGCACGCCGGCTCCAACGAAGCGACATTAGAGATGTTGTTCGAGGCCTAGAGGTGGAGCGGGCGTTTTCGAGGTAAGGGGTAATATTGCTCGTAGCTGGTTGGCTAACGCTAAGTCGTAGCTCGCGACACTGAACAAGAGCGAGCGTCGGACAGACGAAGTGAGTCGAGGGACGACCCGCTGTCCCCGCCTGGTCGTCGTGAGCCGCTGGGAGCAGTGGCCGGTAGCGGTTGGGGCGCGGTGTGCAGCACGAGGGGCGATTCGGGGGCTCGGCCGGGGGCGGTTATGAGAGACTCACATCGTTGCTGTCTGGCAGAGCAGACTGCTAGCGGGGGGGGCTCCCGTGTGTATGTGTCTGTCTGTAATATGATGAAGCGCCGGAAGCTCGGGTAGTCGGGGGGAGGGGGGGTAGTCGGTGGTCCACTACTGCTGTCACCGCCACTACCGTCAGCCGACAGGGTTTCTGCTGTGGCTGTCTCTGAGTCACATTACCTAGATCGAATTTGTGCCCCACTCTCGCCATATCCCCCTTGACAGAATTCCCTGGATTACACAGCGCGGCCTCCCTTCGCCTCGCCTCGCGTTTGCCAGCCAACAAGCGCTTGCCGATCCTCACGGGCTTGCCCGTACGAGTGTAGTCGGTCGAGGATGTTCTCCTCCAATCAACACAAGGCATGAGCGACGCTGAACACAAGCTCTAACGCACAACAACACACAACTTTGAGCACTACATGCGCTTGAGACGAAGCCAGACGCGGTCGGGGAGCAGAGAGAGAGAGAGAGAGAGAGAGAGAGAGAGAGAGAGAGAGAGAGAGAACTCAGGAGGGTGATGGCGTCACAATGCCAGCTGACTCCGCGAGTCCACCACCAGCAGCGTTGCTGCTGCTGCTGCTGGCCCGCCAACGGAGTGCTCCCCAGGGACAATGATGCACAACCTGGTCCACGGGAGAGCCTAGGAGCGTCACGAGTGAACTCAGGCTGAAACCGACCAGCCGCCGCCGCCGCCGCGACTGTTCCCACTACCACCTCCACCAGCATCATTATGACGACAACACACAGTGGAAGCTGCACATCGCTGGCGCGATCACCACACAGATAAGCATAGCCGAGCATAGCACAATCGTATGTGTGTATGGGGTACACATATACATCGGTGATACATACGCACATAGCCATTCCCTTGAGCGTCTCCTTCAACAAGGCAGGATTCTTCTTCCGTTCCACACTTACTCCCGCCACCGCCACCGCCGCCGCTTCACTACCTCTGGAGCACTCTCGGAACGTGGACCCCCTGGCAACCCAGCAAGCCAGAGACGCACCCAAACCTCTCCAACCGCGTTCCCGTTAGCGGCCACCCCCCACACCCCCCAATTGCATCGCTTCGATTCGTCGCTCCATCGCTTATGGCAACACTCTTCTGTCCCTGCGGAGAGCTTGGCATACATTGGCTTTCAAGCGCCTTTTTCTCGATGACGCGGCAGCTATGAAGTTGCCGCATGTGCTACTCGTGCCGTCCTGTCGAGAGCCTCCGCCGGCAGTGCCCGCATCGTTCTCGTACGAGAGCGGACGCACACAAGCACACTCAATGACCGTATAACAGCAACAATAACAACGACAACAACGACGACACAATAGCAGCAATACTGACAACAGGACAACAAGGTGAAATACTTCCAGCAGCAGCAACAGCAGCGGTTGCAGCGCTGGCTCTCACGCACAGCGAGCGAGCTGGCGGCGGCGGAGGAGCCAGGCCGGCAATTGATGAACACGGCCGCCCGCGGAAGCCGACCGCCCAGTGTCGACGCCGGCACAGAAGTAAACAGCGAGCACCGGATGCGCGCGCGGGGGGGGGCAGCGTCGCCTATCTGCGATGCGTGTCCGTTTTCTGTGTGTGTGTGTGTGTGTGTACGCAGGGCGACAGCTTCTTGAAGACGCTTGCGAGGCTTCGAATCCGAGTGCATAGGACATTGTACGCGCTCGGTGACGCGTAGCCATTTCAGGCTTTCGCCACGAACAACACACACGAAGAGCACCGACACCGGCTGTGAACACAGACTCACGCGCGGGGGGGGGAGATGGTCGTCCGGGGTGTATACCTATGATAAATCGTACGTGGTCCGGCCCGCCTCACTGTTATTTGGGTCTCGGTTTCATTCACGGATTGTTTGCTGTTATACGCTTCCGAGGTGGACGCAGCTCGCGCAAACAAATCATCAAAGTATCATCGCGCCTCCCTGACACATTCGTCACTGACCAGTGCAGTGACCGGTAGCGACGAGCTGGCCGCGATAACAACCACGAAAACGAAATTCGCCACGACTATTGTTCGGCCTCTCTGCGACAGCGATAGGTCAGGCCTATGGTAAGGCCCTGTCTCGGCCTTGGCGATATGTTATTATTATCCAGACGTAATTAGCGTTTACTAATCTTCTTATTCGCGTACGGACCTGTAGCATCTTCAGGACCATGCGCACTTTCTAGTTAGTCTCGCTTTGTGACGCTGGGGACAAACACGGCCAGTTATAGTGCACCATTCTCATAAAGGATTTTTGCTGTATGTATCTATGGGCAATTGGGAGAAATAAGCAAATATTTGTCTAGTATTCTAATCAAATTAGATAAATATATATATATATATATATATATATATATATATATATATATATATATATATATATACATGTGTATAAGAAAAACATTACATACGGCCATTGACAGCGGGAAGAAACATAGAAGAGAGCTGGTAGTGGGCAGCAATATCGAATTATTATTATTATTAGATGGAGCTTATTTTGTTCTAATTGTCCTAGTAATCAAGTTTTCACTGTACTCAAGTTTTATCTATCTGGCTCGCTGATAGATACCCTGGCGTATTTGTCTTGCCATGGTATCGTCAATGTCAGGGCTTGTACGTTTATGCTACCACAGTTCTGACACCGTAGAATTATTGGTGAGTGGTCGGCTGTGCGTCAGCCCGGAAAACCTAGTCGAGTTGTAGCGAGCGATTTTAAAGCGGCTACCCCTGTGTCCCGCAGCAAGGAGAGTTGTTGAAGTTAAAGGAACGCCGCAACAAGCGGGTACCACCGCCCCGCCACCATCTCCACAACATTGTTGTGGAACAGTCGAATAAGACAAGAGGTGGCGGCAAATCATAGCGCACTTGTGTATGTCTACATCCATCACATCCGTATATTGCATATATATATAGAAATGTTTCGAGGTGACGTATAAAGAAAACTTACTCTGTATTTCGGTCTGTTCCTTGGAGTGCATCTCGTACGGGACGGGCTGAGGTGTGCTGTGGGCCGCTGGGCGATAGCTTCCTGGTGCTGGCTAGGTGGATCGGTTAGCCTGGGCGAGGGGGAGATAGAGTGAGTATAAGCTTGGTCGGCTGGCTACCTCTGGTAGTGCCAACGAACTCAGCTTGGCTTCGACTCGAGGCTAAGTTGCGTTACCTCTCCCCCGTTGGCCCTACACGAGCTGCTGCTGCTGCTGCTGCTGCTCAGGAAACTCGGAGATTGGGGTACACTCGCTCAGTTTCACAGAGGCGGGCAGGGAGAGTTCACCCGGCAAATCCTCACAGATCAGACTCAGGCCAGCCTGTTCTGGGCGTTGCTGAAGTGCTTTGCTATTAGAATTCTCTATGCTTTTTGCTGTTGTTGCTGTTGCTGCTGCTGCTGCTGTCGCTGGGGTGCGCAGCGGCGCAAGCGTCGCAGCCGGGCGTGTCGGGGGCCAGAGGTGGACAAAGCGGACTGGTTATCCGCTATCGGCGCGTTTGTAGCGGCACTGAGCCTGCGCACCGAAAGAACGACAACTTGCAGGAAAATGAGTCGCTTTTCTGGGCTTGGGTGGCAGGCGCGGTCGAACGGAGGAATATCAGACAGAGGCGGCGGCGGCGTTGGAGGTCAACGTTGTTGCCCGGGAGTGGTCAGTCTGTGGTGGTTAACTCGCGAAGGCGGAGGGACTCGGCATGCGACGAGAAGCAATGTCACCAAGGAGAGCGTCCCGTAGCTGTCCGGGTTGGCAACTGCTGGTCGGGCAATAGCGACTGTACGGCGCAACAGTGGTGGTGGTGGTGGTTGTTGTGGCTGCGGCCGTCGTCACCATATGGATATTCCTCTCAAACAGAGATACACGCACAAACACACAGATAGCCTTTCTCGCACGATCTCTGCGTGCGTTCCCTCCCTTCGTCGCGACTGTTGGCTGATTCCTGATGTGGGACTTCTTCAACCAGTGCTGTTAGTGCTCCTGCTACTTTCGAAGGACTTTGTAGTGAAATGCCATTGGGAAGTGGCTGTTCCTTCAAGAAGAAAAGTCGCACCTCACTCTTAATTGTTGTTATTCCTCCTACTGCCGCTGCAACTGCAACTAATCTGATATATCGCGGCCACCTCCACTCGGGTAACTTCCAGAAAGTGGCGTCTTCCACCTGTTGTTAAACGCTCCGCAACACTGCCTCAGCTAGTGCTGGCCGTTCGTCAATCGGCTGATTGAGACGATCAACGAAATACCGAGGCCGCTATTCACTGCCTGGCCACACACCGAACGCACGCAAGATTGTGAATTTAGCTAATTATTGTTTCCAGACCGAAAAACGCTCCGACAGTTCGCTATTGAGGAAGGCGAGTATCGCAGCGAGCATTCACTCGGACACTGCGAGACGACGAGGGACGGGGGTAGAGACAAACTGGAATCGATTTGAACACATGAGCAGACACAGATCGACAATGAGACGGATGCAATTGAAAGTGACAAAGAGAGAGAAATAGAGAGAAAGAGAGAGACAGACAGAGAGAGAGAGAGAAAGAGATAGAGAGAAATGAATCAATAAAGATAAAGAACAAACACGTCAGAAAGCGTTTCTACGTTAAGTGGCACGTGGCTGCGACGTTTACGGGTGCAGCAGGAAGGCGTCACGTCGTCAACGTATGGATAGATCGCGGATAGCGACGCAGGTACGTATCCAGCATCGACGGGTCGGGGATCAAGGATCTCTGCTGCACCACCACCGTCAAATTCGAGAAACGCACACACACAAACACACCTCTTTCAGGAGAAGTACGTATGAAAGATACGCTCAGATCCTCTTGGGGTCACACTTCCATCTAGTCTCCGTGTTGCGAGTTCTCTCAGCCGCCACCAGTTGAGGGTAGGCTTGATCGTTAGCCTCGGTCGGTTCCGTTTCTCGCCTCGAGCGGTTTCTTCGAGCCCGGTGTAAACGTTCGTCAAGAGCGGAGCTTGCCCCACAGGATCATATCACGATGGTGTGGTAATGGCACAGAACTCTTCCAGCCTTTAGTTGCGCTGGAGATTGTAGGGGAAAAATCGGCCTCCTTCGAAAGTTGGATGCCGCTGTGCGGTGATCACGATGAGTGATGATGGTTGTTGCTGATGTCGTTGTCGCTGTTGTTGTCGGAGCGGTTGTTGACGCTCAGGAGTGCCGATGCAAGCAGAGGTGACAGTGCGAGATTCGGACTCAGAGATCGCAGACTCGCTTGCAGATCACACAGAAACAACGAAGATTTTCATGCCTGACAAGAACACAGTCTACGACAGCGAACGGAACGAGAGCTCCAAGATTCGGCGAGAAGGCGAAGAAAAGCGGCAATCGTGAAACCGAAAATCGCACAGGGAAAATTTCGCCGAGAGATATTGAACAGATCCGAAGCTGAGTGATCACTTCAATTTGACGATGATGGCGATATTCTTTCTAGAGCTTTCGGTGGCACGCCTTCTTTGTTTTTCTTCGTTTGAAACAAGTTGTAAGAACTCGAATGTGTGGGCATAAGTGTCGAAGGCTATAGATAAATTGAAGGCTAGTTAAAGACAGAAACGAGGACGTTTGACTAGAACACACACTGATCCTGACGTAACTAAACACAGACCACCAGCCCCCGTTCGCACTTGGGTAGACACGGCCTGATGAACTGGCCTGGACGCGGCTAGAGAAACGCGCTGCACTTCGGAACAACAGCCGGATCGCGAGCCGTCGCTCTGTGAGAAAATCGCTTGTCGATCTTACACCGGTGCTTGCTGCGTTGTTGGCGTTTTACTAACGCGCCGGCTTCTCGTCGTTTGCACAGGGGCCAGCTGGGCCGACCACGGGACGCCGGCCGGACGTCGACTACGATCCTCTGTAACGCTCCGTTTTGATCGACACGCCTGTCCGTCCGCTAACGCTGTGACTGCGCGACTGTTGCTGTTATTGCCGAGCTGGGTAAATTTGCCAGCTGCCGGCCGAGGTGGCAACCGCTCTATGGTAGTACCGGGTAGCGGTGTCAGATTAGCCTGTACGTGCGGTACGCTGGTGGGGGGTAGCGGTCTGAATCAACTCGAACGAAACACCGGGCGGTGCGCTATCACACCGACGACGAAACAGAACGGCCGCTCTGACTGGGGTTCGTGCGCCCTGAGAGAGGAGACTAGGCTGACTGACTGGACCGCGGGCTCACTGGCTCGGATGGCTGGATAGCAGCAGCAGCAGCAGCAGCCAGGCAAGCAAGCAAGCGCTCGTGGGTTCTCGTGGGTTTCGCTAGGTCTCTTCTCCCTCTCTCGTCGGCCGCAGCAGCCGAAGCCACTCCGTGGGTTCGCAGCAGCAGCAGCAGCAGTAGCCGCGCGGCGGCGGCGGCGGCGGTAACGGCAGCGGCGGCGGCGGCGGCGGCGGCGGTGGCTGCTGCTGCTGCTCAGAAGTGGGGAGCGCTAAGGCAGCGATGCCGACTGAGGGCTCTCTCTCTCGCTCGCTAGCTCGCGTTCTCTTTCTCTTTCGATCTTTAGCTATCTCTCTCTCTCTCTCTCGGTTCTCTCTGGCGCCGGCCGGTGGGATAAGGGGAGAGGAAGAGACCCGAGCATGAGCCGCCGCTCTGCAGCGCTACTCGCCGCCGAAGGACTGCGGCTGCTGGTCGGGCCGTTCGTCAAGCGTTGGCTGGCTGGCTGGCTGGCTGGCCAAGCAAGCCTCACTTTTGCTCGCTGCTTACTACCGCCGACTAGCTGGCTCGAGTTCGAGACTGCAGCGTAGCGGCGGCCGCTGCTTGCGTTTGCCGGCGGCCAAGTTACCGGCCTCGAAATCTGCGGCTTGGTGTGGCTGCGTACTAGATGCGTATGCGATCGTAGAGGCGGTGTATGGTATCGAGCTCGCAGAGAAGATCTACGTTGGCCGTGTGGCCAGTGAGCCGATAGAGCGGCGAGCCGGCGCACCGACACAGGATCTATGCTTGGGCCGTTTCTGGCAGTAGCAGCCAACGTCGGGCTCGTCTACGGCGGCGGTTCCGTCGCTGACTCGAGGGGAACAATTTGAGGGAAAGAGAATGAGAGATCTGAGGTGGCAGCGGCGGCGGCGCAGCAGAGACGGTGGCGGCGGCGGTGGCGGCGGCGGCGAAAACCCTCCTCGCCCATCCGCCTTGTTGGGGGGCTCAGGCGGCCCAGCGCCAGCCGGAGCCGGCGCGGAGGTTTGGGAAAGGAGGACAACACGCACGAGATGGGAGAGGAGCGAGAGGAGCTAGGAGAGAGGGAAGCCACCGAGCCATCCACCACCACCACCGCCACCACGACCACCTCCCCCACCGCAACCCCCCCGCACCCCATCCGCTACAGATCCAACCCTCTCACCCCCGGAGAGCTAACGCCGGCCGGTCAGCAGCGGGCCGGCGCGCAAGCCAAGCTAACGAACGGCTGGTCGAGCCGTCGTTCGGTTAGGCCAGGATAGCTAAGCAGGATGGCCATGCCGGCCAGCAACGACGAGACCACGAAGTAGGAGTTACTGTATGTGCCGGTGCGGCGGCAGCGGCGGCGGCAGCTGCTGCTGTCGATGAAGGTGGTCGCTAAGGTAATTCGCTGACCTGAATGGAAGACTTGCTTGCTTAACGTCAATGATACTTTGAAAGCTGATGAGCCAATATAATTATACCGATATTATTATTATTAACTGCCGTTGATCTAAGGTGCTAACTCACTCAAGATAACAACAATATCTGCCACGGTCGATCTATTCACAGCCGTAGAGCTTGATGTTATTGAAAATGATAACCTCACATTGAGCTGTCCGCATACCCGCTCACAGATATTATGCGAATATTATTAAAGAGAGTAATTAAGTTATTATATTAGAGTTACTAGGGGGACGTTTTTACATTTCATCAAGTAAAACAAAGCGCATACAACGAATGCCGATTGATTACGTTAAAAGCAAACCGGATTTGTGCCTCGTAGAATAATTCGATCAAATTAGTGGTCACATACTGGCGAGCTACGAGACTCATTTGAGTGTGTTCAAGTAGATGGGTTATGCTAAAACAAACAGCAAAAAGATATCGAAAATAAGCGTTCACCACTGGGGCATACTCTCCGAAAGCTGTAATAGGCAGCAGCGAGTCGATGGCTGTCAGCGCTGACTCTGTATGTGTGCATCTTGTTCTCGGGAAGAATCGTCCGCGTGTAAGGTTGCTTTCGCGATTTAGCTGCAAAAGGAAATCGAACCCGTCGAATGCACTATTTTCTTCTGATAACAGTCAAAATCGCAAATCATCGCTCACAAGTTCGACTTCGTTTACTATACGAGGTGGTAGAAGGCCTCTTCTAAAAAAAAACCAGAACGGTGCGATGTTTCGACAATGTGTGCGCTTTGAAAGAGGATCTAACTCGCTCTGTCCACATGCAGCCTTTGTCTAGGAGTCTATGCATGGACTGAGGCCAATTTTCCCCCAAATGTGTGTCACACATTGCCCACTCCGAATCCGGGGTAGTCATAACTGCGAGAATGAGCAGGGGTCCTAGTTCGAATCTAGAAGTAGGGTCCTATATAATATATTGTACCAGATCAGACACATCGGGGCAGTACGAAAGAGCCAACATGACGGTTCACTGCAGAAGTCCTTACGTCGCCTCATAGCTGCTTTGCAAGCCCCTGTAAACGGTAGACCTTTCTATGCAGGCGTCTGGAGTCCTCCTAACCGGTTGTTCCGACAGGTTCTCGCCGACCTCGCCAAGCGATCGTACGTGCGACCAGCTGTCGAACAGCTCCAGTCAAACACACATAATCCTTTCCCCGAGCACGAAGTGAACCTATGAGAGGAGTCGTCGCAGGTGTCGGCTTATTCGTGCTTCGTGTGACGGCACAAAACTACGGAACTCAGAGGACCAGTTTTCACTAAGGTGAACACCCCTTGCACAGACAGGCCGTTGGCTTCGGTGCAACGAGTCCGGGGATGCATGCGTGGCTCCTAATGTCGTTCCAGTGGGCATTTTCAAGGCGAGACGGAGTAGATGTTGTAGTCTTGACGGCTTGTTGGCTCCGGGGTGCGACTCGCTGTCCGCAGGCATTGGTCGGAGCGCAAGGGACACGACGCCAACGGGCTCCAATACAGATATGTGTAGAGGTCCCCGACTACGGCCTGACGCATATATAGAACATATACTCGAAGTCAGATACATGTGCACGGAGTGGACAAAATCGTCGTTTGCGCATGGCGGTACCTTGGCTGCGTCAGCGGTGATACGCAGGAAGAATCGCGGCGATCGTGGATTGCCGGAAGGAAGACTTACGCATGTTCATACTAAAGCCTCTGTACGCATACACGATGCGTCTTAATAGTATAACATGGACAAATGATAATTAAACTTACTGACCTAACTAGAAGATACAGAGACATGACAAATACAATAAGCATAGTGCAACTACTGCTTACTATGCCGACGATAAGCCGCTACTTAATAATTACTAACCACTCACAGTTAATAATTATTAACCACTCACATTCTTAACTTTTGATGATTTTTTTCCGCATTATGTAGTCATTGTTCATGTTGGCTGCCGGGAGTGGTGTACTTTTGTTGTTTATCAATTCGTCCTTCTTCGTCTCTCATATTCAGCAGAACTAGCCTTCAAGCGTATGGATTGTGCCGATTGTACGTGCTGATGTTCACAGCCAGCTACGGCCGTCAACGTGCATTACACATATAGCACAATAGGGGTAAAACCGCTACAACACGCCTTTACGTGCCTGTCGCTGATACAACCCTCGTTCGACTATACATCCATTCATATTCGGGTGTCGTTAATTCAATTAGTGCCTCTTAGTACGGACAACCACGCGAGGCGAATTAGTGACGACGTGAACTCGACTTCCTCGATTGCTCGACCTTAATCTATCCGGCTACGCGGCTTTCTTTAAGCACGCGTTGACCTTGCGAAGGAGGAGAGACGCGAGCTGGGCAGGGGCGGGACAGGGTACATCAATTAGTAACCGTTTGCATTACCCAGGGTAGATAAGCGAATCAGACCAAGTTAATGAAGTCTACCAAGGGAAAATGCCTGCCTCTCTCTCTCTCAACCGCGACACCAAGGTCGGGCAGAGTCACGCCGGCAAGAGTCGTTTGGGCGTCGCTCACGTCGGCAACAACGTGAGAAATGGTAAATAATTTATTGAATGCTGCTGCTGCGTCTTTCTTGTATTGACATCGATTATTTTGTCCGAGGTTTTTTTTTCGGCGTTGACAGAGCAACGCGAATCGGTTAATCGTGTGCGATTCCACCCTTCGAACGGAGAGCTCCTTCGTTTCTCGTTAGGATTCTACCCTGAATACAATTAACGGGGTATATCCAGAGATACCTATTTCTGGGGATTACGTGTACTTATATATGTTGCTAGTGCGCGATGACCTGTTGCTGACGTATGTGCTACACTGTTGGTAGTTTCTAGCTCGTTAGAATAAGCTATTGCTCATTGATAACGCTTAATATCAGGTCAACACTCACGTCCCGTCGAGATTATCATCGTCATTATTATTATTATTATTGCTGTTATTTTTGCAGATCCATGTTCACCTTGAAATGAGCCCATAACTGCGTCGTCCCTAGGCATCTCCCCGCAAATGTTCCCCTGCGCATTACCGTCTGCTGCTGCGCTGATTTACTTCCTGCTGTGTTTTCTCCGGTCGCCCGCGTTCGCCTACCTAACATAATGGGAACGGCAACTAATCCATGCGTGTATACCAAACAACAGCGTCGCCACAATGAGCGGATGCGTTTACTGAAGCACCGGTGGCACCCTGGTCTCCGGCGTCGTCGTGAATTTAACCAGAGGCCATATTTGAAGGTCTTCCACCCATCTTCCCCAATCGTCGTAGGACAGCCTCCGCTGAGAGCTGCAACTTCTCGCTGTCCACGTGTAGCATCGTCGAGTAAGGTACCGCAAGGGTCGTTAGGCGGGCTACAACGTCTCATCAACGTCTCATCTCAAGCTAGCCGTGTTATCTGTGCCGGTTCCTCTACATGAGCATCGAGCTTGTCGTCGCTGATCTGAGGTCTCCATTTCTCCTCTGGTTTCCTCTGATCTCGTCGAACTCGCTCAAACGTTGAAGAGGCCCGCCTCCAACGCTATGCGGTCCTCTGTCGGATCGTCGTATCTCTATCGTCGTCGCGCTTGTCTGGGGTTATCTTTTGAATCGTTATCGTTAACGCAGTGTTCCTCTACCCCCCGGACTAGCTCCCGTGACTTGCCCTCCCCTCGCCGCCTCCACGGTTAGCCCATTTCTTCCGCCACTTTCAAACCCCCCACGTTCAAGTCGCCGTTCCACGCCCCCCCCCCGATCGTGCTCCGCAACACCACGCAGCTATGATGCGTCCAAGCTTCACAGCGACGTCCCAGACCCCTTCGGCTTAGTCGATCTTCTGACGGCTGCCGACGCCACCACTACCATCGGTTAAGAGGTTTCCCCCTATGGGGCTGGCTCACCCGTTTCGGGGGTAACAGGCTCTGGAGGGTGGCTGACAGTTGGGTAGCAGCCCCGACCACCAACCACGAGATCGACTATATGGAGTCCAGCAAAGGGAGAACTCGATGGCTCATCGAGGGTCTGGAGGCACGGAGCGAGCTGGATGGAGCCCACCCCGCGTAGGGGGGCGTCTTGGCCGCCGCCACCACCGCCGCAGTCTCTCCTTTAACGACGAGGAATGTGTCGCTTATGAGAGGACGGCGAAGCAAACTAAAGAGACGGTACGAGGCGTCGCACAACCCACATTATCTACTTGGGGCTCGCGTGCCGCCACCAGCCGTATGTATGGTAGTCTCATATTCAGTGAGCTTACTCAACGACGCCGTCGCTAGCGCAAAGGCGGACCGGACCGCTGGGGTCGGCAGCAGCGGCTGTGGATTCTCCGCGCGCGGCTGCTAACTCTCCGACGCCCTGCGCTCTACGCATAGCGGCAGGAGTAGAACCAGCAGCAGCAGCAGCATCACCAAATGGAGTATATATATATATACATATATATATATATATATATATATATCTTTGCAAGTATATGGATACGCTGGTTGGTGCTGCGTTTGTAGCGAGCTGCTTTCGGCAAAGGCACGGGCCATGAGCAGCCCGCGCCAGCAATCGAACACGCGCAGCTTAACCAGACCCGGCCCGACAGTGTCCGGCGCCTGCAGATGACCGCGATGATGAGGGGCAGCGATACAGGCAACAACAATGACGACGACCAGCCAATGAAACCATAGTCTTGCCTCATTTGTGTCCGGGTTTAGCTGCGTCTTCCCTGGGTGCGAGTGGGTATGAGTCTGTCATTGGTGAGCGTCCATTGCAAAAGTACGGTGGTGTAGCATTTGCATTTCGATGGTGATATCTTTCGAGCGAACGTCTTTGTCTTACCAAATATAGCACATTTACTCGGTTCTCGCATCGATCCGACTAGCCTTTATCTCCATCTAATTACTAGACGATATATTGGCTAAGCTCATATGGGTTACATTGAAGAAAATCGAAACTGCACTCGGCGAAACACAAAATTGACTCACTCAAATTTAACTCTCACTCATCGTCATTATTTGTTGACGCTAGATGACGTATTTGCATATTTTCCTGTTCACGTATATGTGATCCGTTAGGCGAAAATACGTATATCGCCAGCAGTGTCAGTCTCAACCGCGCAAATCGTTGCCACGTCGCTCCCTGGTAGACAGCACAGTATTAATATTTTAGCTGTAACTCGTTCATCATAGTATTCTTGCTATATATATATATATATATATATATATATATTATATATCGTTGTCGTTTGACGGCTCCTGGTTACCTCGTCATAAGCGAGACCCTTTTCACGCAGCATGTAAGCATTATATATATATATATATATATCGGATTGAAGAAGGCATATGATTACTTACATGCTGCGTGAAAAGGGTCTCGCTTATGACGAGTATATATATATATATATATATATATATCAATATTGTCTCAGTTACAATTCGCAGTAGGCATTTCTATTTAGAACTATGTTCTCGCGATGTCTTGTCATGTGTCCGTCTGACGGGTCTGACATTCATCTGTTTCTCTGCTCCGCTCTATGACTATGTGACCAAGTCACACATTTCACACCGGCATATTCCTCCTGCGGCGCGCTTGCCCGTGCCATATGCATGTGTTACGAAACAGCGAATGAAAAAAAGCCTACCGCACAATGTATTTCGCCCTTCTCTCTCTCTCTCACTCTCTCGTACGGGGCGGCGCGGTGCCGCTGCTTCGGGCCTTGAAAATTCTGCCTGAGAAAATCTGCTGCAGGACATCTGCCCGCCCGCTCGCCTCGTTGCTTTGGCGACGCCGCGTTGAAAGCCGAAACGCAGCGTTTGTAGCCACTCGGCATAGCGGCAGAGAGCGCTCTCTCTCTCGCGGCCGCACCCGTCCTGACGATACATGGCCACCGCCGCCGCCGCCGCCGGCGGCTTGGCCCAGTCTTGTTGATGCTTGTCGAGGAAAATGTGTGAACACACCCGTGTGTCCGTGTGTTCGCGCGCGCGTTCGAACCATGTGTCCCTACAACATCACCTAGTCCCGGGTGCATCACTGGCCGCCGCGACTAAACGGGTTCTCTGTTTTCTTCTCTCGTTCTATCTCGGCCATTCTCGGCGGCCTTTATGCCGATGCTATACCTCTTGGCTCCTGATAGACCGCTATATGTCCTCTCTCTCTCTCTCTCTCTCTCTCTCTCTCTCTCTAGCCATTGATGACAGTTATGAGTGGCTGTTAACTCTCGACAACGGGGAAGAGACGGTGACGTCTCCCTGCGAAACAGTGGGGGCGTTGGCCGCCGTCTGGTGGCTCGATCGTGTGCCACTGCGCTTCCTGTTTCCACAGCTGCAGCAGCAGCAGCAGTAGTTGGCAGAAATCGTCGATCGTCATCGCGATGGACGGCGTGCGCATAGCTTCGCACGGCTCTGTTGTAGCATCGACCTTGCTGACGGCCTGTCGCCGGGCATTAGCGGGCTGGTTACCCACTATCCGGATACACGATGTATTATTATTATACTAGCTATGGTCTCTCGGGCTGACAATCGGTTGGACCGAGCGGGGAACAGAGCCGCGCGTTCGAGAGACATGAAAAGGATGCTCTACATTGAGGAAGCGAGCGTGTGGCGGGGGGGGGCAGCATCATCTCACGAGGGAGAGAGGTAGAGAGAGGTGGAGAGAGAGAGAGAGAGCCGTCCTTGCGTTTACCTAGAAAAGATTCGTCTAGCTTGTACCGCCGTGGCGGTAGCCACTTTTTTTCGCTGCAAAGACTTTGGTAGCGATGCCAGAGCGGCAACAGCCTCAGAGGCCACAGCAGTAGCATTGGAAAATGAGGCTCCGGCCGCCACGAGCAGAAATTGTTGTAGTGCTGGTCACGAGCTGGTAGAGAGTTCTGTGTGTAGTTCTGTCCCCGGATATATATATATATATATATATATATATATATAATAGGTAGCTGTGAGTGTTTGTCGATGACTGGCAATCGGAAACGCGGCTAGGCTGTGCTCTCACCGGGCGCACTCGAAATCAGCCTAGCGCTAAGCGAAATAGCTGACGACCAATGCTGGCGACTGCGGGCCCAACGGGCGACGCGCGGTCGTTGTCAGTCTGCGCCAGCAGTCATCCAAGCGAACCGGTTGTTGTGGCAAACACCTAAGCCAATACTAAAAGCAACCGAGAGGACTCTGATCGCGAAAATGACATGAGCGACCGAAGGGCGGGATGGGAGACAGAGAAAAACAGTGAGAAATACTGAAAAAGAAGGAAGCTATACGCCGACGATATTTTCTTTACCGCGTTGCTACCACCGGGGACAAATCGTGAAGACACACTCCTGGAAAACCCAAAGAAACTTGGGGAAGGCCGTTCGGAGAGAAGATCCGAGCGACTGGCAAACGCAGATCGACCAATTAGTCACACAATGGGGGGGGCCGGCGTCGTTCTCGTCGACGAAGGGGTGGGCCGCCGCTTCATACCTCGGAAGCGTTGTAACATGCTCTCATAACGATCGTGCGGCTGCTGAGATCGCACGAGCGCTTGAGGTTCACCGCGAGCCACTGCGAGTCCACTGCGCTGACCGATCGACGGTGGCAGCGCGGAATCTCTGCGCAGGGGACATGATCTTGCCCATGACAACTCATTTCTGCATGTCATTTTCGATGCATGGGAAGGATACGGCAACTCATATAGCAGTGCGCCAATAACATTTGCCTGTACAAGTTCGTCTATGGATTGTAATGCACACGAATATGTATTTATATATTTTTATACATTATGCTCATGTGTAACAATGTAGGTTCCAGCGCTTTTGTCTCAAGGTTGCCTGTATCGTGTGGGTAATTTTTTCAACCAGCGTTTCGGTTATTGCCTATGCTCGCGTACGCCTCTGCTAGCGAATATATATATATATATATATATATATATATATATATGTAATTACTCTAAAAAATTGCAAATTTCAATCTCTCGGGTCACTCAATGGTGAGCCAAAGAATGAAACTTAATGAGGAACAAGCATAATAAATGTCTGGGAGTTCTGCAGTTAGCAGAGCAGACCACCAGCGTGCCACCACACATGACAAAGAACCTGGCAGGTTTTGTTCTAAAAGAAAGTTTCGTATCGACAGGTTGGCCTCTATTGTCTGCCCATGTTCGGAAGTTTCAGACCCGCCGATATCGGGAAGATGCTTTCTCCACCCTCGTGCCACCTCGGGCCGGTCGAGCAAAGAAAGACCTAGAAACTCGAGAAATCAGTAAGAAAGGGAGGATTTAGCGGAAAACGATTCACTTGGCGTTGATGTTACCACCCGCCGCGTGTTTCTTGCGTTGAGCCTGAGATGGCCTTCGCCAGCGGCACACACCCTGCCCCAAATGGTGGTAAGCGCAGCTCGGCCTGAATACGTACACAAAAACAGCCCGATCGCTTCGAAGACGCCGTGTCAAGGGAGACTCACAGAAATCGCTCTCTATTCCAATACATTGTATTGTGTTTGGGCCCGATAAAAGGTGGATATTTTGTTGAACGCGAACTTTTTGACCGAATTATAACTATCGAGAGACGACTCATTGGATCTGTCTCTCGACGAACAACTAATTATAATTTTTTGATATTCGACTTGATATTATATTTGATAGCGGTTGATTTCGCATGGCGCCACCCCGCAGCGAGGAAAATCAATCCCCGACTTTCTATAATATTACCTCGAAACAAGGGCAAGGTCAGCAGGCACCTTGGCGGCAGCAAAAGCTTACAAGACAAGGTTGGCTTTCGAAAAATAATTCAAAGTTTCTCGTACATGAGAAACATTCGAATTGTTTAGACATTGTTTAACTATTTTCTCTCGGCTATGGAACACGTTTCCGAGAGCCAAAACCGTAGAAAAAAAGCGAAAGCGTTCGCCCATAGGCTGACCTAGCAATCGAGAAGTTGTCCGATTGTCCCAAAACCGGCGTCTTGTCCCTGTCTCTCTCTCTCTGTTCCGCGAGACGGAGCGAAGCCAGTAGCAGCAGCAGCAACAGCAGTAAAGTGGATGGTGGTAGTAGGTGCCCTGCACAACGTTCCATCTCAATCAGGACTTAGACCGCGACTGCTTGTAGAAATAAGGAGGGGCTCTGCGGGCCTGGCCGGGTATTCCCTATCACTGTTGCTGGTACTTGCTATTCTGGCAATAGTTCCCTTCGACGGACTCTTCTCCGATGGAACGGGTGAAAAGAAACGCACCGCCGGTGCCTTTTGTTACCAATGTGTGGGCTGTGTGCGTATACACGCGCTCGAGTTTCCCCTCGAGTTTCGCTGTGACACGAACGCCTCACTCCTAACTTCCTTTCATTCCATTTGGACTCTTCCGTCGTTCGTTGGAGCCGACAGCCGCCGCCGCCGCCACCACCCCCCACTCGCCAGTAGGATCAGTTAACCCGCGCAGGCGTAACTCAGGATGCCGCTTGCTCTGCCTGCTACGCCAGGCTCCGGGCAGTACGCTTGATGTACACGTATTAGCGTATCATTAATTACGGTCAACCCTTCCCCCAGCATCTCTCTGCTGTGTCCCTGTTCGCCCAGCCTTTTTCTCTGCTCTCTCTTTAGCTATCTTTCGCGTGCGATACGAGACCCTAGTCCGTAGTCGGCCAGATCCCCAGCTGACACGCGGCGTACCATTTCCTGGTGGCGCGCACACCCATGCCTCTCCTTTTACCTCCCTTACCACGGACAGAACAAACCAGGGCCGCTGGTTGTTGGACGAACCGCAAGACAACCCCCAACTGGTTCGTAGTCGTCGCCAGCAGCAAGCAGCAGCTCGCAGCCGCTCCCGGTCAGCGTGACCAAGAAGAGGCAACTCCGGACGGGTCGGCAATCGCGGTATCGAAAGACGTTGGATGTCAGTCAGGTCGCCGCTTCCTCCAGATCGCTCCTTGTTCGTACCGCTCGAGACTGCTCACAAAAGCGTGGCTGGTTGGCCCGCTTGCTGTTCCAACAATGACATAGCTGTAACGCCTGGCAAGAAAAGGGAGCACGGAGTGAAACGAAGAGAGAAAAGGCCGTTCCACGATGCAGTCTCAGATAGAGGAGGATCTGAGGTCGGACGGCCAATGCGCCGATGCGTCGGCCCGTTCACCCGTTGCCTGCCACCACGAACGTTGGCGCTGGCGACGCCGGCCGTGGCAGCAGCGGAAGCAGCTCCTCCGCTGCATTGGCTTTGGGGAAAAGCTGTCAAACTCTTTGAAACTCCGGGACGACGGCGATAACAAACCCGCCGCTGCCACGACTGAAGCCATGGCCGTCGCTGACTACGACGACGGCCAAATCCGTGCCCCCACGCTGGCGCCCCCGCTGCTTTGTACCTCCCGGATCTCTCGCTCGCCGCACCCGTCTCTCTCTCTCTCTCTTTCTCTCTCTATCTCGCTGTGCACTTTGCTGAAATGTAGAACGGCTTAAGGGTTGCTCCGCAGCTACCGCAGCAAGCTCACGGACGCTCTAGCTCGCTAGTTGGGAGCCACCGCACCGCACCGCACCTCGACTCTGCGGCATCCCAGCTACGGCAGCGCGCTGCTCGATCGAAAGAAGCAGAACAAACCCCGCCCAGCATTACCCTCTACCCCCGCCCAGCATTACCCCCACCCCCGCCCGTGCAGGCTGCCAAGCCGCCCGCCCGTCTAGGCAGAAACGGGCCCCCGCTGCCGCCATCATCATCATCGGCGTCTTCTAGCAGTCCCTTGCCAATGTTGGTCTCACTATCAACGGATGGTGATGCCGCTGCTGCAATAGCGGGAGCATCTACTGCTGGATGGCCATGAGGAGGAGAGTATTGGCAAGATAACGGCCGGTAATGATGCGAGAGCGACACGGCCGAAAGCCAGCCGTAAGATCGTCGGATGGAGGCTACCATCGCGAGGTTCTGCGTGCCGCAAGCAATGGGAGCAGTCGCCGCCGGCCGCTGACGAAAAAATAGATAACGATGCCACATGGGCGGTGCCATTTTCTCCTCGTCAGAAGGCAGAGGCGAGGCTGTAGAATGGTGTAGAGTGTCGTGGCGTGTTGAGGCGAGGCTCTAGCGTAACTGTGCCGGCATGTCCCGTCTCCGAGGACCCCCTAAGTCCGTTGTCTGTCTCCGAGCGCCGAACCGACGGTGCGCGTTCCCGTGGCCGCGATCGCGGTCGTGCGGCTCAAAGCGTATGCCTGGAGGTCACTGTGTATCTGGAGCGGGGGAGAGGGGGGTCTCCGAATCCTTGCTACATCCTCTAGTGGCTGGGGGACAAGAGGCATGAGTACGGAACGGAGGTTGGAGATAAGCTCCCATCTCCTCTCTTTGCCGACCAGGACCCGCGCCTCTGCCAATGTCCCGTTCACAACAGCGTCGGCTGCAGCAAGAGCATCCGTTCAAATGAAGCAAAGGCCGACCTTACCCAGCTGCGCAGAAGTCCTACCGTGCAGGCGGCCTGCTACGACGTTGTGCCCTGTGCCTTGTGCATTGCGGCAAGCGCGGCGACAGGCCGACAGCAGAATTAATCAATAATTGTAGCCCGACCATGCGGCCAGCAAGGCCACAATCGACGTCACTGTTACAATTAGATAAACGAGATAACGAACGGATTTATACCGGAAGAGATATTCGATGTTGGAAGGCGGGGCGAGTCAATACAATGGAGGATGATGATGATGATTCGTAGATGGGAAATTTCGAACCATCGAATTGTTGTCCTACCCTCGAAGGCCCTGGTCCTGGTCGAGCTTTTCGTAATCGTAGAACCGTTGTGCTCAGGCATCTGGCAACGCACAGTCTCGCCCACAGGCCCAAGGGCCTGAATGGCTCCACTCAAGATCATGGTAAGACAACCTCGGCCGTCGTTCCTTACGTCGAAACGTAACACGAACAACAGGGTTGTGTTATCCCCTTTGAGTCCTTTGTCATGCCTACATCGTCTACTTTAATTGGTTTCGGCCTCCCTCTCTCTCTCTCTCTCGCTTGCGCGTATTTCCCCTGCCAACAATATTAGGCAAACACTACAGCTTGTTGCAGCACGTTGTGTAACCGCACGGGCCTAAACGCAGGCATACCCACCGATATTGGGAATATATATATATATATATATATAATACATTTGGTAGAACAATAAAGTAGGAAAATACACATAATCATTATGATGTGTCCCTCGTCGGATAGCCGAATGGTGGGAAACTAAACCGAAATTGAGATCGGCCATTTTCGCCGACTATCGCTTAAAGCATTTATCTGATTTGTCGGCGTACATGTATGCTATCAATTATAATAACAATTAATCTGCATAGGCAACATAGACGAACATCACACACACACACACACAAATACGGGTGCACGAATATATTGATTGGACGACACGACGGCGTGCCGAAGTGAGACAGCAGCCTGACAGACTTCTAGTGAACTGGTTAGCCCACGCAAGGGGATGAGGGACTTGCGATAAAAGAGATTGCACAGGTAGGAACAAATAGCAGCATTGCGGAACAAGAGGGACTCGTGGAGTGTGTGTGTGGGGCGTCGATCACTCATGTTACGGATATTCAATTGCTCCCCCCCCCCCCTGGGGTTCCAGCTGTCCTCTGGCGTTTCCCCTTGACAGGACTAGTGGGCGCAGACGAAAAAAATGTGTCAGTTCGATTTTTTGCTAATTTCTGGATAGTGCACTTACCGACAAAGACGGCCATTTGACTCAGACGTCACGCAAACTATGTTTGCTCGATGCTGAGCGAGGTGCGTCCGTTGTATATATTGTACTTACAAATGATACGAGAGAATTTAGATAGGATTCTGCTACCCGTCTGCTTCGGTATGGCTTCTTATCTGGCCATTGATATGATTGCACCGTTTCTACCGCTAGTACATACGCTTACCTGAAACGGCAAGATAGAGTAGAGATATGAGGCGTTAGTGTACATGCTTGGCCCGTAACACCTTACCGAGTTTTGCATCAAAAGCAACACACCAAGCAATTTCTCGTTCGTGTGTTGAAGTTGACCAAATTCAACGCAGCTGGACAGGGCCAGCAGATTTCCTGCTTTGCCTCGCGTTGGCCGACCGATCGGCGATATGTGCTTGCAGGCGACTGCTCTTTCGAGGACGCCGTTTAATTTCCGAAGGGGCTCACTAAACCATGAAACTTATCTGCTACAAAAATCTACGTTGAACGTAAATGACCGATTAACTAAGGAAAAAAATTAGCCTAGAGATATCCGAGATGTCCCTGTGGTCTCCGCGACGGGACCGATGGGAGCCGGTCGACTAATTTGCGCAGAGCGGCCCCGTGTTCGACCATCGCTTGCCCCATCCTCGTGTAATGTTACTCCCCCTAAAACACTCCTACAATCTTTAGCCTTTTCACAATCAAGCGCTTTTCCTCTTCCTTGAAGGCAGGCAGACACCACTCATGTAGAATTCGCCTTCAAAATCCCCTCTCCCCAACCGCCTGCCGCGAGCTTCAAAAAGGTCAGCCCGAACTACATCAAACCCCCTTTTGGTAGTGTTCGCACTCAGATCTCTCGAGAGTAGCGCACTGCGAAGGCACGACGGGAACTGTTCCTGCTTTACCTTCACGTACAGCGGATGACGGTCTGTGGGTGCCTTCCAGTCCACTGACGAACGTCGATCGTCCATGTTTCCGCTGATGCCGCCGCCAGCACCCACCCACCAGCCAAATACCCGCTCGGCCTCGTACCCCGCAGCATATTCCATTCAGCACAGGACCCTCCACCTGCGTTGTTCCCTCCATTTCTTTCCAGTAATTTTTCGGCTCCCATTTCCTCCGACCGACCGAGCGACATTCGTTTGTGTCACGCCGGAAGAAGGACTTCCTTCTTGGAAGGCACCGGGGGATCGTGGCGGCGCATGACCCACAGCGAAATTCGCGCGGAGGACCCTTTGCAGACGCTCGAGCTCCCGATGTTACGAGGCGAGGTGGAATATTCAGTATGGCCCATCTGAAAGCGAACGGCGATCAACGTCACAAACGCTGAGGCGCTGACCGATCCGACTAAACTCGGCCTGGGACTCCCGCAAGTAAAGATGAAAGCGACGGTCAATGCGAGCATATCCCACTGCACTGTTGTCATACCGTGCTGTCGATGGATCTTCGCTGGCGTCCCAGTGATGACGGCCTCTCTGTTCGTGTCTATGTAACATCCCACCGATGGTGTGCAAGCGCAAAATTGTGGGTGGTGGTACTAGCAAAAGGACAACTGGCGGCAAGGACCTCGCAAGCGCAATCGAACTTGAGGTGACAATGGATCCGCTGCTATGATCACAAAGAAATTATAATTGAAAGGCCAATAGCGAAGAATCAAAGAGCAACGTGGACACAACTATGGACACTTAAGCCACAAGCCAGTTGTTCCTGCGGAAAACAGTTCTAGACAGTAGATAAGAGAGAATCTCGTTCATATACTGACTCGCGCTATGACGAAATGTTTGCCCACGAGAAGAAAGAGAAGAGGAAAGGGAGAGCTTGAATGTACCAGATGTGCCGTAACTATGAAGCAACTCGAGCACCAGCTCCAGCTGCGGCTCCTTCTCCGATTGCAAGAAATTCGAGACATAACGCTATGTGTTAGTATAAGTGAGGGATGCGCCTGCACGTATGTTACACTTCGCGTTGGTTATCGACCTCTTGATTTGATATAATTGCATGTCTATTAGGAGGTCACCCCTTTTGCGATACATGGGTCACAGCCGCACTGCTACGTTAAACCCGTCGTGTTGTACAAGCCGTTGCACAAGACGGATATCGATGGCGCAATCGACTCGATATCGATGTGTGACCACTTGTTGCCCCGTGATAACACGGGGGTAGAACTGAATCAGCGTAGACAACGTGAGTGGCCAACATGACGTGATCAAGGCTCTCTGACAAAGCTCGCTGGTTGCAGCAATCTCATGCTGGTGCGCTGCTATGTGCTGGGGAGGACGTGGCTCCGGGGTACAACTCCGAACTGCAGGGCATAGGCATCTAACGCCTTGTAGCTGCGACGATGCTCATGCGACGAGGCCAGGTCGAAGGTAAGATGAACAAGTATACAACACGGCGTATATGCTCACCTACCGATATAATCAGTTCCGAGGGGCGATAAAACAGTCCGAGGCCAACTGGTAAACGGAATTCGGCGGGGAGCTAGTCAATCGCCAGCCAATCGAGGACACTAATAGTCCGCCGTAGCTTGACGGCGTCGGCAATGGCGGCGGGTTACGCGTTCTCTCCTACTCTCTCTCCTCAATATTCTCTGCCGTACGATGTCTATCTTCCCTGGAGCTATAGCCCCCTTACGCGTCGCTGCTACGTGAAAAGATATGCGCCGGTGCGTGTGTGTGCCCGTCGATTCGATGACGAGCCTCCTTCAGCCGGCAGAGTCCGGCCACTGCAATGGTGTCTGGCAGCATTGATGGAGTAGCTTATTTCCACTGTTTAACGAGATGAACATCCGCCAATCGCCCGGCATACCCCCCCCCCGCAACCCCGTCTCAACCCCGCAAACATGCACTCACCCACAGCACAATAATTCAACCCCTCACCCTAGCAGCTCCCTCAGCCCCGAGAAACACCCGTTCTTCGCCTTTGCTCCGTTCTGCTCCGCTCATGAAGCTCGTGGCTCTTCCCGGTATCGCGGCTGCGTTCCTCTGAATTGCCGGCGGCCATTGCGGCAATGCAGGCAACGAGCGGTATTGAGGCAAGCAGGCCATGTTCGGCATCGGGGGGCAACCAGCCCCGCTATCCCCAAACGGCGCCCCAGCCCGAGTACGCCGAGAATCGCGCAGCGTCGTTCATGAAGCCCCCCTGCTCGTTCCTATCCGTTTGGCATGGGAATGAATGCATTCAGCGAATAAATCGACGGTAACCAGCTGGACGCTGGAAGGGGTCTCGCGTTCGCCCGCCTCCCCGGCCGCCACAAACCTCCCCGCCGAGGAGTATGATATGGTAATCGCCCGCATTCATTATCCGCGCGAGAGCGGCGGCGGCGGCGGCAGCTTCGACGCACGGCAGGCCCAGACGGACGAAACAGGCTTGGAGAACAGGCCGATGTAATGCGGCTGCCATCACGACATAGGCCTGGCTCTCTCGCTGGGCGCCTGACGCTCGGCCTCTCCGCCTATACCATCCACGCCCGCCGACAGAAGGGGCAACCTTGTATTGGCTCACATTGGAGGCACATCTGACACACAGCACGCACAGACTTACACAAACAAATACATATAGGCACAAATGCGAATTCACACACAGAGCGGTAGACAGATCTAGAGATCCACATCGCCGGCGGGCCGGCGAGATCGGCTTCGACAAGCTGCTGCGGCCGTTTGCCCGACTTGCACATGCACACTTCTCCCGCCGAACGGTGATGCTGTACACGATCGGCGTAAGTGAGCGCTGTATACAGGCGGCTGTGATGGCTGCTCTGTGACTGCGGTGCTAACGTCGGTGCTGGTCGTACATGCGAGACACTTGAACAAACTAGCGGAACCGGCCGGAAGGGAAGCTGCTATTGGGCGGGGCTGGCTCGCTAGCGCTGGGGACGCGATGGGGGGTACGCAAAGAAAGTAGATGCCAAGCCGAATAATAAGTGTGCGCGAGAGAGAGAGAGAGAACCCCGGCGTCGCCTATTTAGCTGAATTGGCTGGGGCTTCCCGCCTCGACAGCAGCCAAAGACAAGCGGGATGCCAACCGATTCGTCAATTGAACACCCCGCCGCGGCTGGTGGGCCTCCGACCGCCCAGTCCCCCCAACCCCCACCTGACAGCTTTGCCACTAGGATCCCTCGTTGCGTATCAACCGCCAGCTGGAGCTGCCCTCGACCGGTACGAGCTGACGTAAACACGTACGTGATGTACAGTCACTGGGACAGTGTGAGCGGGCACAAGATGCGTCAGGCGAGTTTGTACTTCACTTGCGAGACGAAACAGGCATCGGATGAGGCGAAGCGGGCGGCGGCGAACCCCCTGTATGAGCCTATGCGTATACGCCTATAAGCGCCGAACAAGACGTATTTTCTTTGCGGAAATCGAACGGACTTCATGCTGTGAGAGAGTTGGCCGTCTGAGATCGACCCGGGAGATGCGGCGGGCATGCGACCCATGGGCGAATGGCGATAATAATAATAATAATAATAATAATAATAATAAGCACTTGCAATAGCTGTTATAGTAAAAGCGGGGGTCTATATTATGCCCCCCACCTTTGGACTGTTTCAATTTTCGAAACGCTGTCTCTGCAGGTAAGCGTGCCGCGAGTCGAGAGCCGAAAAACCTATTGGTTTTGATCTTTGTCTTTGGCGCACTCTTCTATCTTACTAGGTATAACGTCCCCGAAAATCTGCACACTGACAGTTGTGTCCGATGTAGTCAAAAAACCCGTCTCCGCCTCCTATTGCTTACGAAGGCTGTATCATACGGATGCAGTGTCCTCACAATGGGGATATATCAACGAACGCCGGCCGGGATTCCGCCAAACGAGCTAGCTCTGTCGAGCAGCGGGGCTTTCATAGCAGTCACCTTCGGCTGTTTCGAGCGCCGAGCGCAGACGGCTAAGACTGCCGTTATCGCCTTGGCAGTCTTTCACAGTCAATCTCCCCACTGCTCCCCGAAGTGCCAGCGTGTCCCGCAAACGGCAACGCCGGCCTGCGTCGATCAGGAATCCCCCGAATCCTTGAAGAACTCCGTTCCTGAAACCCCTTCGCAGTTGGCTCACTCAGTCATCAACGTTGTTCGCCCCCCCCCCCCGCCCTGATCCGCGCGTTCCGTAGAGACTCCTACCCTCGACAGGCGGTCGCGGAGCGGTTGCCCGCTCGTGGCCCCCTCTTCGTGGTGCCGCCCACCTCGACCCAGTTTGTGCGTCGGTAACAGCAGCAGCAGCAGCAGCAGCAGCAGCAGCAGCAGCAGCAGCAGCAGCAGCAGCAGCAGGAAACGCAGAGAACCAGCAACCAACCAACTAACTAACTGCTTGCTACTATCAGCCCGCAGCGAGCGCAGACGCCTCTTCTCTGGCGACTGCCTCCCGCGCCGCGAGGAGCTGGACGGCTGCCGACTAGCGACTGGTTAATAAATAATTCTCATTGTTCGAGTTTTCGAACGCCTTTTGATGATTGAAAAGTTTCAATTGGCTCGAGGAACATAACGAGGGAGAATCCCGACAAGAGAGCGATGCCAGGGAGCGGCTTATGAGGACGGAAAGAACACGAACGGCGGCGGCGGGGGCTGCGGGGGCGACGGGGGTGGCAGTGCCGGTGGTGTCGTGGGGGGGGGGGGGGGCGGTGCGGCGTGCACAACTTTCGCACAACAGCAGCAGCGAAAGTGCTGAACCGGGTCGGAGGAAACGAAGGCCTTGGACCGGTGGAGCGATAGAGTTGGTCTCTGCCAGTCGCGCGCAGCTTGGAGCCGTGCACGGAGGTAGATGCGTCTGGTGGCTCATGGGGCTTGGGAGGTGGGGGGCGGGGTGGGGCTAAGGGTGTATCGGTGTGGACGCATTTTCTGTGCGTTATGAGAGACGGCTGGGGTTCTGCTGAGTACCACTCCCGGGGGTGGTCCGACAGAAGTATGCACGAATACCGGCAGGTACGATAGCGCTAGCTGCAAGCGAGATGTCGGCAGCAACGCCGGCTCTGGCGGGAGGGGAGCTGTTACGCGATAGATAGATCGAAGTTGACGGCGGACGATAGCGGCTGATCAGCACAGAACTGTGATACAGATTGCGATCGGCGTCGCGAGAGACATCCGTACGGTGCAGCTCTCTACGAGCGTATCTAGAATAACTACTATTGTACCAGCAACTAGAATTACAACCACTACCACCTGCGAAAGAGGAGGAAGCAACTTGCAGAAGCGGAAATTCACTTTCATCTACACAGTTACATACACACGCCGACAATATCAGCCCGTGCTCGCATACAAATAATGATGCTGTATCCGGAGTGGATAAACGGGGGGGGGGGGGTCAGAGGTGGATAGATGTAGAAATATCGATTTCAATGGCCATCATATGCAGTGCACACCCGATGAGGAGTGGTGGGCGAGACACGATGGGCGTTAGTATTAAATATAGCTCAGATTAATGTTCCTGTTCACTTGTATACATGTACAGGCGTTCGTATGTATTGCAGCCACAGTGGACTTGCACAACTGTCCGGTACTATGCTGTTCCGCACGCACACGCACGCGTGTAAGCATCTGCCGGTCGACCTGTTGAGACAAATTTAGGTACGCGCTTGCTATGTTGTGCAAGAACAGACGCCACGTGGGTATGCAGGACGTATGCAGGACAGAACATAGAGCCCAAGCCCAATACGTCGTCCATCGAGTCGCGACTATTCTTAAATCGACATCTTGAGTTCCTTCTCTCTCTCTCTCTCTCTCTCTCTCTCGCTCTCATCTGTCATCATTGTGTCGTCCTCAAAGGTCTAGCAGAAAGAGCCGAATTGAGCTGCGCCGCCCCGCGACCACCGAGTGGACGCAGGGTCATGTCACCTTGATGCTGGGCGACTTTGCGACGCTCTCGATCGCTGAGTTCAGTGTACGTCTCGATGGTTTCGTTGACGTTCCACGTATCCGCGTTGCTGATCCCGTTGGACCCACGCCCACAGCCAGCTAACGACTGTAAGGAAGTGATGTGAAGTGGGACAAAATCGAAATGCCAACCAGCTCACCCGGTCGCCAAGCAGATATGAAGGGCGTACTGCTCGACATGACTGTCTGACGAAGGGGCGAAACGCGAGCGGAACACACCACTGTACCCTTGCGGGCGACAGCCAGTTTGTACAGTGCGTCCTCTTGACCCTAACCTGAGGGATGGTTTGACAGACGGCGACTCTTGCCGACGACGTCCCCTCAGAAAGCCCTAACGTCCCAGATGACCCCAGGAGAAACGGTCTCTGAGAGGCAGGCAGTGGTGGTGGTACCGGGTGCCGCAATTTACTCATCTTGCTTGTTTGCCCCTCTCCTCCCCTTGTGCTCTGGCCGGGCTCTCGTGTGGGCCGAACCCGCCGTGCGTCTTGCTAGACAAGGCGGCCCTCGCTGGCCGCCGAGAGATGCTCGGAATCGCATTATCGTCGGTCGCCGAAAACCGCCGCCTCCGGCAGAGGCCACTGGCTGGCCGGTGGATGGTGGTTGTTGCGATGATGCTATCGCCGGTGGTAGGCGTCATCTTATCGGAGCGCCGAAAGTAGTCATGTGCGATACAGCGGCCGTATACGGACACAGCGGGGGAGAGCTTGGTATATATATATATATATATATATGTATACATCAATGCAGGTACCACGCAGAATAGATAATCCGCGTCTTTACGTTCAGCGTCCATAAGACACATGCAACGGCACACCAACCGTCAATGATTAGCGGCCATTATCTCTTGTCTCAACGAACACCACGCGCTGTGGACCGGATTTACGCCATTTCATCGCACTGAATAACCCAAAGGCTCTTTGGGCATGACAGCCGCCATGAAAACGGTTTACAAACGACGAGCGTCAGGGTTTCACAGGCAAACTGCGCAGATTCCGCTTGATGCTTAGGTGCCTTCCTCTGACAGAGATGACAACCACCGGCAAGCCCTGAACGGAATAAGGTCTAGCGCCCTTTGAGGCACTGCCGAAGTTGCGAGAGGAAAGATATACAAGCAGCAAGGCCCGTTGCACAGAGAGAGAGAGGAGTAAGACCATAGTGACCCCGAGGGTCACGTTTCCAACCAGCTGACGCAAAGACATACTGCCGGGCTCCTGTAGGTCCTGCGATCCTCACAATTAGTGAACGCTGTCAAATTCTTTACATCCTCGCCTTTTCTGGTTTTCTTGCGCCTTTGTGCTCAAAACGCGCATGGCATCTGAATCGGGATCGCCGATTCAGGTTAGGTTAGTTCGACTTAGCGTTTCCGACTAACTCACTCAGTCGTTCCGTCGCCGCAGGACAAGGTCGTCTTCGCAAAAGCAGACTCTCTGAGTCCGCTAGTTGGTGGCTGCAAACTATTACCTGCCTCCGCCGTCCGTTGTCGGCTCGTTCGCAGCTTGACATTGGGGTTTGATTGCACACAGAAACTTTACAAGTAGGCCACATGTTATGTGCATGCGAAGGGTAAACATGAAACTCATTTTCATATCCTCTGTGGATTTGCTTCTGCAGCTTATCCCTGCCATAACCACACTGGAGTTTCCACGCTGCTTCTAGCGACAGATATCAATCATCTCCTACTCTGTGGCGAGATACTATTCTGTTTACTAGAACAGGTTGTTCATCATGTTCATCTGGGACTGCATCATGGTAACCGAAGCCTGAACCCATAGCTTTCGTACGGAACGTTGCAAGGTAACCGCACCTGGCCAAGATACTGGGAAAGGCGAGTTGACGCTGAACCTGGCCCGAGATTCAAAGGCTATCTGTCCTGTCAGTTTCAATTTCTGCATCTTCTTGCATGGCCCTTATTCCTCGTTCTGCCCACAGATACCAAAGCAACAACCGGCTAGCTCCTTTCACTGCGAGAGGATACGTACAACAGTCTCAGCATGCCCCCGAAATCGGTTTTCTGCACAGAGGTCTGCCGCCCGTCGGCGGCCGGCAGCCTGCGGCCTGCGATCCTGTAGCGTTGGTAGCACCGCTGCAGGATGGCGCTGGTCACCGCACTGTCGACCACCCGTCCCCTTGCAGTCGAGTGAATGTCTAGCCATACATATATCAACGTTGGCGGCGGCGGCGGCCAACGGGACTGCGGTGGCATTTGTTGTAGGGCCGGCGGCGTCGGCCGTACTCAGCCTGGAGGGTTCAGGCTTGCTTCTTCTCCCCAAGCGGCGGCGACTGCTGCTGCCGCAGCCACCGGCAAAGGGTACGATGATACTTGGACCCTCTCCCGAGATCGCTTGGCAGACCGATGCGGGTCGTTTTCGCGGCGGATCGCGGCGACGTCCATTAGGGACGGTACGATAGAGAGCGGCAGGGGTATAGACACGGCCTGGACTAGACAGAGCGGATAAGAAGGGGTGAGGTGATCGCCGGGAGAATCGCCAGAAGGACACTTGCGGCGGGAATATTTGACTGGATTTATCGAGAGCGTCCGAGCGTGCTTAGTGCCCCTTAATACCCCTTTATTTCTTTCCTTGAGGACTGGTACTCGCTTGTCCAAAATTCTTGTTACAACGATAGACGGACGACCTTGCAGGCAATCGATTCTAACGATGATCCTGACTACGCTGTACAGCTAAGCATGTGAATGTAATGTCTACGCAACATGTTGTATACATAGGTACTTTGAATACCGTTTTGGATAAAGTTTACGAGGAGTAGCAGTTTCAAACATAGTAACATCAGAAATCTCAATTTAGCTCGTTTTCGAGAGGGATTAGTGAGAGCATCTCTGAGTGGGTACTGATTAGTATTTGTGAGATTACATTGCGTTTGGTACAACACACCAAAATAGAATAAAATACTGAAATGAACTAGCTGGTACCCGTAGCGAAAGTGTACAAACGAGCACGCTAGGCTAGAGTAAAGGGTTTCCGCCTTCTCCAAACTGACCTCATGGGACGAACCCTTCTCCAATGACCGAACCCTCACGCAGGCGGTGTACCGTCGATACCGGCCGCTGTCGACCCCCCGACCCCCCCCCCCCCCCCGACCCCCCGTCGTGGGAGGAATCTATGAAACGATGTTGATACCTTTCAGGCTCTGGCTGATTCGATTTTTTTTTCATTATCCCTCGTTCGATTCTTTACTTCGTCTGCGTTTTCGCTGCTCTATCTCGCGGGTTTCGTTTCGATGTCCGCGGAACACTTACCTGAAAAAGGGATGAGATGGAGAACAAAAACGAAAGAAAAATAAAAACGAATTATTACGAGAATTGATTGAATCACTGTACCACCCTGACCACATCAGTCTCGATCAACGAGCCACCCCGCCTGCGTCTGCCTGATCGCCTGTGGACCCGCTCCACCCCCGCCGCCCCCCCCGTTCTCCCCTTTGTGCTAGCCAGGCTTAAGGAGCGATACGTCTCTCTTCTGCCGTTCAGAGTAAGAACACCATTTTTCCACAACTACTACCACCAGCGCCGTTGCCGCTCCCGGCAAAGCCACCGCCACCTTCGCTAAGATATCGCCTTTTGCTTGCTGTGCACCCCCCCTTTTCTTTCTGTCTGTCTATACGTCGTGCGCCTCTCGGTGCGCCTCTCGACGGACGGCCCCGCACATCGATGGACCGGAGCCGACGGACCACGCTGAAGTGGCCAGGGAGGCGGAGGGTCAGGTCGCTCGCAGTATGAGCACTACAGCTGGGAGCCTGTCCCAGGTTCCATGGGTTTGGTGGAGCTTGGGGGATAGAATTCGGCCGGCAGCGGCGGCGGCGGCGGTGGTGGTCGTGGTGGCAGAGGATGAACTGCTGAACCAGCGACCACTAGCACCGCGACTCGGCGAGAAGGCCGGAAGGAGGGACGGCGTGGGGTTACAGGGGTCGTTGGGGGGTCTCGGGGGCAGTCACGGCTAGCCGATGAGAAGAGATAACGTCTTGCCGCTGGCTGGGTCAGCCAAGAACTCGCTCGCGCTTTTTCCTCTCTCCGGAGCTTCAACGATCTTCGTCGCGCGCTGCGGCTCGCGAGAAAAGCGAACGGGCTCTTGCTCGTCCGCTGTCAGATGAAATATTCCCCCTATTCCGTGTCCGGCTTCCCTTTCGTTATGGCCCCTTTGTACCCCCCGCGTCCCCCTCTGTTTAGTCCAAGCCCGGACCCCCGGCCACAGCTCCATCCCCTCGCCGCAGACCTCTCTGAGGCCTCTTTGGGGCTGTCGAAGGCCTCCGCCTTACGAGTCCCCCTTTTCGCCATCGGGCCGGCTGGGTGGCCGAAGAAGGGTGTGGGTGAAACGGTGAAAAATCACCGGATATATTTTGGCCGCCTCAGGAGCCCGGCGGGCCAGACCCGCCACCAGTACCCGACGTCTTTCGTGGCCCCCTGCAGTCTGAGATGTCTGAGTGCGTCGCACACCAGCGGGATAGAAGACGTTGCCCGCCTTGGGCAGACAGACCCACGAAGGCGGTCGGTTGCTGGACTCCTTCGAATTTCCTTTGCCGCGGCAGCGCAGAGAGGGAGAGCGAGAGAGAGAGGGAGAGAGCGTGCAGGCTTGTTCCAGGGAACGAAGCTAGGCTTCCTTTACCAATTCCTAGATCCCTACTTCACCGGCAGGCGGAGACAGAGACATCCATACATAGCCACTGATAACTGAGTGAGCCCCACAGCATTCGATTTGCGTCATCTTCAAAGGCCACCCTTCAGGCTTTACTACTGAGGAGAAAAGGCGGAGGAACGCTCTACGTCCCTACGAAGGTCGGTAAGGGTTGTTTAAAGCACGAGGCTGAATGGATGGTCGAGAATAATCGACAGACGTACCTATAAAAAAAATTAATGTTTGCACAATGGCAATGATTGTCACAAGGTAGTGAGGTCGAGGGTGCGGATCGGCCGAGGGAGACGCTAACAGCGTTGTCGGTGGTTTATGTGAGTGTTCATGTTTATCGATCTATCTGGAGTATCTATGGATCTATCTATTCGCCCGGCACTGCCTATCTCATTGGTGATGCACCACAATCGTTCGTGATGGCTAAGCAGGGTACGACTCGAGATTCATTTACCGAATCCTAGGCCGCAGCCGCCGCCGCCAGCCTGCAAGCACACCTCCACCAGCCATAGGTATGTACAACAATCCACTACCTCTGTCTCCTCGAGGTCTGCCAGGAGAGGAGGATTGTCGTAACCTCAACCCAACGAGGGCTCCCCCACCTCGTCGACGTATCCAACATAACAATGTAGGCCGCGGGTCAGGGCGTACACTGACGATATGTTGGCCAGATGGATCGGCGTGTGCTGAATCCAACAACCGAGTCACTAAACTATCAAGAGACATAGGCTCCATCGACAGAATCCATCATGCACTGCTCACGCACCCTCCACGCTGCAGCAGCGGCAGCATCATAGCAAAAGCACAGAGAACAATGTAGCTCCCAGGGACGAGGGGCTAGCACAAGAACGGACGCATCTAGGTATTCTCAGTCTGCCTGCTCACTGCCAGAGATAGTTGTCGAATTCAACTCAACGTTTACGAAGTCGAACTCGCCACACCGAGATATACACACATACACGCAACCCACGCGTTCGCGCTTAGACAGCTAGTGATTTGCGGATCGAGGTTGGGTTTGGCCTGATCGTGAGAATAATATCGTATTAAATCGATTCCTTCCAGCGCCCGATCGGGACCCGGCCTTCGGGGAGGATTGGACGACTGCCCCAACGGCTATAGATAGTCTAAGCGACTCGATGCATTTGTCAACGAAAAGCTGGTTGGGCTCGCGTTCTTCGTCGAATCTGCTAGCGATGAATGTGCGGCAATGACCGGTGGATGACCTCTCATCCACAGTATCGTTGGACTCTCCCGAAAGGAGCGCCATTTTCAACCGTAGCTGAAACCCCTATGCATTGTGGGTATGATCGAAATCTCGTTGTATTATTAACTGCTAGCTAAAATGATCCCAGTGAATCTTCTACGCGCCGGTCAGCTGAGCAGTAGCTCAATCGATCATTGCACTCCGCGTCTTACCTATGCGTGACTATTTAATTTGGAAACGGGGTGTCCAGACTCATTCGAATACTGTCGATTGTCTAATTTAAATTCGCCGTACATGCATATACACCGTGGCGTAGTACGCCATTGCGAAAACGTGTGCTCTGTGTACAACTCTGTGTTCAGGGCTTCAAATCGACGGCAGGACAGAAAATAAGGAGGAACCCGCTTTGTGCATGTTTCACCAGGCTTCTATTATAGTTAAGGCCAAAAACGGAAGACAAAACCCTCTCTCGTCCTATACCGCCCGGCCTCCCACCCCCACCGTACGATATCAGGTACAAGGCCATATGCGCGCGTCGAGCTCGACGTACGGCGTGCAGCACCGAACTAGCGGAGATCGACCTAGCCTAGCTGCTCGGATGCTGCTTTCTCATACGGCAGCATCAAATAGCAGCTGGCACGCCAACGCGTAATCTGCCTCCCTTTCGACCCGGTTCCAAAATGGCCCCAACTCAAGGAAACCAGAAGCGGTTGCCGCAGGACTCGTTTATCTCACGATGAGAGACAGCTGGTCTGAAGTGTGCCAGTGGATTGCTGGCTCCAAAACTCAACAGACAGGGCACCGTCGGCTGAGCAGGAGATCAAGACAAGCAAGTGGACTTGCTAGAGTACCCGTCGTACAGAACTGCTAGCCAAGGAAACGTACATACTAGCAGATGTCTATCGCTGTGTGCTACTATATACATTTGGTATAACTCACCATTAGTTCCGGTCTTCGCCGGGTTTTACTCATTCGAGTTGCGGTCAACGTGTTGATTCGACAGAATCGAGAAGTGACACAGGACTGCATCGAGTAACCGACTCCCGGCGTAAAGCGTACGAGCTTGTCCTTTAGCGTAAGTTCAGGACATTTGACGCTCTGGACGTTCCCTGGCTTTCTCTAGCTCTCCTCGTCTCCCTCCCTATTATGATTATTTTCTAACGACACCCAGTCATGTGTTTTATAACAAGTTTGCGTACACGGTGTGTTTCGACGGCCAAATTGTCGAAGGCGCAGGAGTTCCTTGAGGTCAGGACCTCCGGAGGACCTCACCATCGGCACGGGATAGGCCGCGTTGAAACAGCCGAGCATGTAAACAAAAGGGAACAGTGAATAGTCGATGGAGCCTGCTGGTTGCCGGCCTCTGCCGGCTACAATCGATGCTGCTGCTACTGCAAATAGGCCAACCAGCGGATACGTCCCATGACGTATCAGCGCTCACCGTCTTCCACGTCGGACCGATTTTCGTAACGAGCATGATATTATCATATAATATGGGACTGATTTAGGCGTGACACTTAATAATTATGAGATTGGCTTAATGAATTGGACCTTAGGCAAGACAGCAAGACCCTGCTAAGGTGCGCGTGCAGCGAGCGGTGAGCGCTGGCACACTAATCGACAAAGTAAACCATTATAGAGTCCCGTCTAGCGCCATACCAAGCACTGGAGTCGAGGCACAGAGCACTACGGCCGGCGGACTAGCAGGAACATTGTAACGGCTTTTTAAGACGAAACCAATTTGACTAAGAACAATAGCAGTGTTAAGCTAGAACTATGTTATGAATACAGGTACCAGTCCTATGGAAATGCCTACACGATCTATCAGCGTAACCTCTCCGCACAATTCAGTTCACGCCCACTGGAAGCATTCTGTTTACATGCGTGTTGTTATACTTATTACCCGTTAACGAGTCTAGCAAGCTTCTTTGCTGTTAGTGCAGTTACATGTCATATTAATGCGACGGATATGGGGACGGCAGAAGAATGAGTAGTTCATTGCCCGTGCCAGTGGTAGGCATTGATATTGTATAGTATAACAAATCATTCCTCCATGACATCATCATTAGGCCATCACATTGAAGTGCGCTGGACAAGCGCAGTGTGAGGCCGTGTTGAGGCCTTCTGCTCTGGCCTATCTACGGTGTATAGCTTCATCGGCTCATCTCGCGAATGTCATCAGGCTTCAGTGCCATAGGCCTTCTACACAAGTGGACTTTTCAGATACGATATGCCCGAATCTTCGTTCGGTTCTCTGCTTCGGTTACCCCACCGTTCGCGTAGAGGGTCGCATGGCGTTGGAGCGCGCTGGTCCAATGCCTGGTAAGTGAGGCGACTGGCTGGTAAGCACAGTGGCCTGACTTGCCTTGACCTGCTGGTTGCTGGCCACTCATCGTAAAAATAGAGGAGTCAGTGGGCCAACCCGACGAGCCCCTGCGTCACCCCCCGCTTTTCGTACCGAAGGGCCTCCCATAGTTTCCTCGCCTTTCGGAATTGATTCGGATGACGGGCGTCGGTTGGCCAAGAGCTTGGTTCATTCTAGACAGAAGACATTGAGCTCGTCGTCGTCGTCGTCTTCTTCTTCTTCATCGTGGGCGTGAGAGACCCCTTACAGACGCAGGCTCACTGCGCAGGCTTGCAGTAGTCAGAGGCAATGGCGGCTACTGCTCCTTCTGCTGCTGCTGCTGGCTGACTAGCGGCGATGCGGCAGAGTGGAGCAACGAATCGCTATTGCCAACGATGGGATCGGCCGTCATCTATCCTCAGCAGAGTACGTCAGCCGTGCCCCAACCCCTCCCGCCCCCTCCCGTCCACTACCCCCGTGTGGTCCATCCTCGCAGGCCGTCGACTGACTGCCTGGCTGGCCAGGCGTCGCTTCGCTTCCCCCGGCTGCTACTGATGCTGCTGCTGCTGCTGCTGACTCGTCTCTGCTGCACAGGACAGGGAAAGACACTACGAGATGGTGGGCGTCACTAAAGGCCGATGGCAGGCCGACTGCTCGGACGGACTGCCGGACAGACGCACCCGCCCAGGACGCAGGCCGAGGAGCATAGTAGTCCCAGAAGTACTGTCCGCTGCCGAGCGGGACTGTCTCAGGCTTAGACGGGGGCGGCCACCGGGGGCCCCCGGCTCGTTCGCCGGTGCCTCCTGCTACCATGCTGGGACAGACAGACAGACAGGCCCGACTTCATAAAAACCTCCTTCGTGACCCCCCACCCCCCGCGTCGCCCGCTCGCGGACGACGAACTAACTCTCGGGAGCCAGGCGGACGAAGCGGCAGATGAGCCGGTCGGTTTGGCTTGGAACGACCTGGCTGGCGAACCGGCCAACGCACTCGAAGCTTCGGCCTCTTTCTCTCGCTCGCACTCTCTCCTTGTGTCTCTCTCTCTCTCGCTCTCGGGTAGCTCGATCAAAGATAGCTAGCACTGAAGCCACGGTGATGGTGCTACTCCACAATGTGCCGCGGCCGTCAGCATGGCGCGGACTGTGGAGAGCCTTTACCTGGGAAGCACCAGTAGACCATTCGGGGTAGCCAGCAGGGATGCGGTGGCGGCGGCGGCGGCGGCAGCAGGAATGGGCAAAAGATAAATCGGAGCAGCAGATGAAACTCGGGGAGGCGAACGCTACCGAATGGAGGGGCGACCCAACGGGCGCAGATGAGAGAGCGGCTCAGGGATTCGGGAACGCTTCAGGGATCAGGCAACGAGGCAGGCAGGCAGGCGGGCTGGCGGGCTGGCGGGCGGGCTGGCTGGCGGCGAGGCAATCAAACGGGTAGACCAATGAAGACGCCTACGATGGTGGCTCCATACAGCCGCTTTTCCATAGAGAGCGACGCAGAGCTCGAGAGAGAGAGAGGAGAGAGAAAGAAAGATTGAGAGGCCGGGGCGGCGGGACGCGTACTTACGAAGACGGGCCGATCACCCATTGACTTTCGGACACACACGGTCATACACGCACGTAAAGCTACCGAGACAAGCAAGCGGACGCGCTCATGATGCGGGATATATGGTGAAGTAGAGTAGGAGACATCTTGGACATCAATGAGATGATAAATCGAATCGAAGAAATGGGCTTCTTGCCTGTATCCGCTGTGCGTGTCTCTGACTGACTGACTGACTCACTCACTGTATGTGAGTCGGGCGGCGTTTCTTCGAAACAAATATATTGAGAAGTATCTCTCTTTCTGCGTCTTGTCTAGTCGACTATCTCGTGCAATGCAGTACACAGTAAACTGCGTCGGGGCTCTGCGAGCGCGTTTAGAGAAGGGCCCCCAGACGGAGTCCACTGGACAGGGAGCGTCGGGCCTCATGGGGAGCGGGGAGGGCCTCAATAAGGTGGACACACTCGGATCGAGTAGCAGTTTCGCATCAGCATCAGCAATAGTAAATATCAGATCTCGCGGGTCCTTCCCGCGATGTCCTGACTCAGTCCGCTTGCTTGGCTCGCTCGTTTGTTTTTGTATATCCGTGAGGGGCACATCTGCCATTGGCGAACGTGGGGACGTCCCAGTGGATTGCGCATCGGCTCCACGACATTGCGGACTCGCTTGCTACCTCTGTTGCCAGTAGTAGTGCCATCAATCGCTTCTTATGCTGCCAATGACATACCCCATGGCTGTATATATATATATATATATATGTATATATCAATTGGAAAACGTATATGTATTATCAACATCGCACATAAAGCCACATGTGATCTCGCATGTGTCGCAGAAGGAGAAAGAGTCTGTGGGGGTGACACAGATTATCATAGCTACCGTATGAATGACTGAATATTGGCCTTGATGACGACATCGAGAGCCAGCGAGCGACATTAATCGATAATGGCGCTGGCAGAATATAAAGACGACAAGTCCAAGGACACTGCTGAGTCGATGGCGGGCTTTGATTATATATATTATTTGTAGGCTCATCTGAACTAGGGTCAATAGGCTTTTAATCGTTTCACATACAGGATATAAGCGTATACTTGGCAAATTCACTCAAACTCCTAGATTCAGTTTCCTTCGAACGATGAAAATTAATTAAAAAACTAAACATTAAAAATTAAAAATAAACATTTAAATCCACCTGCATAATCACGCCAACATGCGTCTTCATGCATTTTTTCCATAAGCATACAATGTGATTATATATATATATATATATATATATATATATATATATATATATATATATATATATATATATATATATATATGAAGAGAAGTAGCGACAGTGGCGAGTGCACTGACTAATCGTAGTCTGGATCGGGCGAACACCGTGCTGCTGAGCGCGGCAAGTGGTTGTAGCGCGCGTACGGCAGCGAGCGCGTGGCGTACTTGAAATGGCCACGTGACATTACGGAGAAGAGAACATTGTTCGGTGTGTCGGCGGTCCGTGTGCGACTGCCTTGCTCGGCCTGCTTCGGCCTGGCCTCACTTCCTCGGCCGGCTCAGTCTGTTTCGTTCGTGTTCGCCACCAGCCAGGTCCTCCCTGCTAGGCCCCGCCAACCAACCGTCTCCTCTCATTGTACATTCAATATCGGCAAGAGAGCGTGTAATCGTTTGACGATGCGCGTCTGTCATCATCTTTACATAGTTCGCCAGCGTCGTCTTCTGATGTCGGTCGGTGGAACCGTCCAACAGTCGACGGCTTCCCGACGGGCCCGGGTGGGGTAGGGGCCGAAAATCGGTCGAACCGCCGTTGCGTTTGCCTCGAGGAGGAGACGGGCCGCAGCGGCAGCAGCTACAGCACCAGCCGCAGCAAGGAACCAGCAAGGAACGAGCCAACGGAAGCAGGCGTGGCGGTGTCGGCGGCTGTGGCGACGGCGGCAGTAGCAATAACAGCAGCAGCAGCAGCAGCACCAGCCGCTGAACGAGGATTGAGGACGAGCACAGACAGGCAAGAGATGAGATGACTAGTCTTAGCTTCAGGCGATTCTCCGGCCAAGCGACTCAAGCGGGGGTAGTGGAAGTCCCGACGCCCCCATCTCGTACGGGATCGACTGGCTGGTCGGCCAGCCAGCCAGCCAGCCCCCCGCGCTTTCGAGTCCAATACCATCTCAGACCAATCTCCACGGTCAAGACGACCCTAGCCACTCTGTCCGCTCGCTTCGTTTCTCTCCACTCCCCTGCTCTGCTGTCCCCACCGTCGTCGTCGTCGACGCCGATTCAGCAGTTGGGGGTTGAGGACCCCCGCGCAACGATGTGGGCTCTACTGTCCGAGAGCGGCGCAACCCCCGGCAACAACCCCCCACCCCACCCCTCCTGTCTCCTGTTTTCTGAGCCCAACACAGAGTAACGCACAAGTATATTACTCACTTTAATTGCTAAGGCCAGACGAGGCCGGGAGCACAGCAGAGCCAATCCGTCGCAGGCCGCCAATTGGACACTCGGACATCGCATTTCGTCTCTTCCGGCCGGGGCCGATCATATCGCAGACGGTAATGGGGTCCGAAATAGCCTAGCCGATATGTATATATATATATATTAATCATGCAATTTTTGTGTGAAACATCTTCTTATATCTGCAGCATAGGAGTGTATGAATTCAAAGGGCTTATAAAAGAAAAATATGCATATATATATATATATACACGCTTTGTCCCCTAATTACTCTTTTTACAATTGTGACATATCGCTTGGACAACTAACTCGAACCAATTCCACCTGGAACATGCCACTTCGAGTGAGCACAGCGTCCAGCGTCGACGAGTGGAAAATCCGATCGTTATCGGCCAACTATAATATGCCAGGCTGATGACAATGAACAACTCGCTAATACAATAGACGCTAGCAGGCTGCAATTCCCATTGGCGCACTACCTGAAGGCATCTGCGAGTGGACGACTCTACGGAGAAGAGGGGGTGAGCCTTCGTAGATATACTCCAAAGGGATACATAGTCACTCAGCACTACAGCCATTATTCATTCGATTCGACATTACGAACAGTGCTATTGCCGGGTAGCTGCCGCAAGCGCCAGAGGGCAGGCGCGCTTTTTTTTATCGATTTCCTCGAGCAGGGAAACACTCGGTAGACGAGGATAGAGGACATTGTTGAATAGCGAGCGTGGAAGCTGCATGACAAGCTACAGCGATGGCGATGCAGTGATCGTGCATAGTTTAGGATCGAGAAGGCCACCATCGTGACACTGAGGAATAATTAAAATTCTACGCCGTTCGCGCACCCCTCGATCGTAGCCTCGGTGACAGGCACCACACACGCATAGTGCAGCCTCGTAGAGAGTATCTTTGGGTGGGCGTTCGATCTCGTACAGAACGCACGTTCACGCTAGTGCCTAATGCAGTATGACTCAAGGAAAAGCAACATGGCACACCATAAGGCACGGGAACAGCGGCGAAACGGCCAGTGGCCATGTCTCCGTTGAACATTCGCATATGGCAAATATAAATTGGGACAAATCTCGCGCAGATGGCGACGTTTGCGCGCCAACGCGAACACTCACCACTTGTGTGTGTCTCGGCTGCATGAAACAACGCTAATTCTGGCCTGACCCACTCACGTCGTGGCCGACCAGAGGCTCCACTTGAGCGGATCGGTTAGTCGAACAACTTTCGTGCAGCGGTATGATATGGCTATGGGTTGTGTGCGATAACAGTTCAACTATCAGACCTTGCAGATAAACGACTGTTGTGGGACGCACACGCCCATTATAATGAATGATATAATTTGAATCTGCTTGGTCGGGACAGCCTCCCGCCGGTGGAGTTCATCTCGTGGAGAGCGTGGATCGTGAACCGTGATCCTAGGGGACAAAGGCAAAGACTACCTATTATTCCGAAGAGCGCAGGTTATCAGCAGTAGCAGTTTCTAAGGGTCCCGCCCATTTAGGTCTCGAGTCTGCATTCATTCTGTCTGCCTCAAGGACGGCGATGAGAAAGCCGCACTACAGCGAAAAGAAACCTGTAGTTCTGGCAGATTGTCTGCGGCGCTGGCGGCGCTCGACGACGAGGAGGCCAGGAGACGGCCATCGTTTGGTCAATGGCCGATTTGGGATCTCAACGTTCTGCTGAATATTTGTGAAAACGAAAGTTTCCCCTGGTGATTACTCTACATTTTTTTGGCTGCTGTCGAGTGTATTGCCTGTGTTCGCTCCCGGTTGCTGAGATCTCCAGTGTGACACGCGTCAGCTTGCCAGGCGTGTGGGACGGCGCTGAAATGACTTTGCCATAGAAGGGGTTTTCATTCGCGCATCAATGAGAAGCAATAGGGAACCTCGGGCAGACATTTTACACTAATTAATCCTTATACAATGATACTATCAACAACAATAATGATTATAATTAGCAATAATAATATACGCGTACCTAATCGTAGATATAAGGGTGCAGCCAGTTGAGGTGCACGGGGGTAACAGGCAGAACGCTCGTATAAGCGACATGTCCTTGGCACGATGAGTGCCAAGTTCCTTGCAGTTTGTCGGCAGGGCGAAGTATCTATGCAGGAGGCAGTTACACCTATAGCAACCGCTATGGACTTGTGCACGATTTGTTAGCCGTTGTATGTTTTTCGCCTCGGAAACGAAGCCGGTCGACTTCGCCGACAGAGGGCCGAGTGTGAAGTAACAGGGTAGGCTGAACAGCAACTGCGGCGGTGCGGGCAAGCGGCCGCCGCCGCCGCATCACCCGTATATATAGCTAGCTAGATAGCTATACGAGTCTTCGCCGTGGTGATGGTGGTAGTGGTGCTGCTGATGGCGCCAGTGGTGGCAAGAGTTGTTCGTACGTCGGAGGCCTCTCGAGGCCTCTCGAGAAGGCCCGTAAAATAGCTCGAGGGCAAAGATGGAAAGATAGGACGGAAAGCAGGCCGCTTTCCCCGTACCCCCCTGTCGAAGCGAAGACAGGCCCCACCGTCATTCCCGCAGTTCCTCGCCACTTCGTTCACCCGTTCGGCTGTTCGAGATGCTGCTGCTGCTGTTGCCTCTGTGCCCAGTGTGGCGTCGACGAGGCGCGATGCAGGCGGAAGTCGACGAAAGCTGCTCTCTAGAAACGGTGGTACGCTGCTCTTCTCTCCTCTCCTCTCCCCTCCCCTCGTTGCTCGATCTGCGCCGCCCCCGCGACGCACGAGGCGGATCTGCCGTAAGGTCCCACGATGAGGCGGGGGGGGGTGATCCTTGTACTCGCCTACCACCCCCTGACGCCCGGCACCTTCACCCGTCATTGCAGTGGCTGTGTGGCCCGTCGGCTTTTTCACCTCTGTTGCGTCTGTCTCCCGTCTGTCGTTTGGATGGCGTCGCCGCCTCGTCGTTCTTCTTCGCCGCTGCCGACTCGTCCCTAGGTGACGTCTTCTGTTTATTACTGCGGCGACGTCACAGCGGGAACGCGTGAGTCAGATAGAGACGAGGGTTTACTTGCCTCTTTGGCTGGCCGCAACGATGGACGACATAGAGCAACACCAACACGCTTACGATGCTGCAGCAGCCATGGGGGATGGGGGGGCACGCGAAGAGGTATAATAGAAGCTCCCGTGACAGCCGCAGCATAGACGAAGCAAACACTGCCAACATGGCAGCGCACACATGGAACCCCGAGGGGGGTGGTGGGGGTGGTGGGTGGGGGGCTGTCGAGGCAACCCGGTCCGCAATTGCGATACAGTTGCTATGTTACTACTGCTACTACCACTACTACTATCCAGCTGCAATGCCGCCCATACTCTGGCACTATGAGCCTTGCAGGAGTTGCCACTGCCGCTGCAGCTGCAATGGTGACGTTTGCGGCGTTGTTCACGTCGAGGCAGCTCAGTCGATCCTCCTCGCCCTCGTCGGGTCCCAAGCGCTCCTCGACTCCCCGAACAGCGAGCGGGCGAGCTGAGCGACACGAACTAGTTGCAAGTGAGAGCAATAATGAGAAATAGAGAGAGAGAGAGAGGGAGAGAGAGAGAGAGAGATTGACGGAGGGTCGGACAACAACTATAAAAGAGCAGCGCGAAGAGCAAACGAATGCACTTTACGACGGCTGCACCCACACACGGCTACAGCGACGGCTAGCGCTCGATGCTGCGTCGCTTCTGGCATCGGGTACCAGCGTGTGGTATGGACGGAGGTTGGAGGCGAGGCCGGATAGCTCGCAAAATAGCTGACCGGAGCGCGATACGGCAGCTGTCTCAGGGAAGAGCAGGTCATGGGGAGTGCAGACGGATGCTAACACCAGCAGCGGCCCGTTGCTGCTGCTGCTGCTGCTTGGCTGCTATTCGTTGTGTTGTGCGCGGCAGACGCGTTTCCTTTCCAACTTGCCGCTATGGCTGTTCTTCTATGGACACGACAAGTCCATGGAGTGGCAGTTGCAACGAGCTGCGTCGCAAGGTGCGAGGTCGGTGAGGACGGCGACTAGTTCGATTGGCCAGGTCGAAAATCGTCGAACAGGTAGACAGAATTGAGGAGCGGAGAAAATATATAGTTGAACGGTACATCAACATGGGCACGATTCCCACGACTCGGGGGCTAAGTCGAGAACATTCTGTGATGATTACGACAGGGAAACTACAAATGATCGATGGCACAAACAATCGATATTGGTACAAATCGCTACATTTGCTTGATTGTTTGTACGATGATGTCTATTTCATTTTTGGACGGCACAATTACGCTGTGTAACGGCATACGACAGTGAACCTGCCCGTCCGCATCACTAGAAGTTATAGTACATTCAGTTGCGAGGCGACGAATCTTGTCGTTTTGGTACACCCTCGTCAGCAGCATCATGCGCTGGTTAGGGGTGAAAGGGTCCTATGGACCTGTACACGGCTGTGACTAAGGCTACATAGTCTTCAGGGTTTTGAGGAGCAGACAGAACACGGGGCAAAGCCGCGGCTGGCCGAGGGATCTGTGGCCATTCTGAGGAGGGATGGGGCCTGGCCGCGGAGGGATTTCTCCAGCGAACGATCTCATCACTCTAACGGGCAGGCACGAACAGCCAGTCGGACGCTTTCCGCGCGAACAACCACTTCGCGCTTCGTGAGCACGGAGCTACGACAACTCGATGGCCAGTAGGCGGCAGTTTGCTAGTGACGGCAAGATGTCAAGACTGCTGAGTGTGGACATGAAGCCAGTCAGTGTCTACGACAACAGCAACGTAGGAGCGTATTATATTCGCGATGTGTGCAGTAGCAGGAACGAGGAAACGCTGGCCTGGACAGGCTAGGACCGGACCCCAGATCCTCCTTGGGGCTTGAGAAGAGGGCCTGCATCTAAAAGTTTTGCCAGAGGTCCACTTGTCCACGCGTAAGGAAATAAGAGTCGCGGACTCGGTCCCGGCTTCGGTCCCGGCCTCGGCCGTTGCTAGCGCACTGCGCTCTGTCAGACGACTCGGACGCCTCTAGCATCTACACTGTATAGTCAAGTAGTCGTTCCTCAGCCAGCCGCTGCTCTCGGCTCTGCTTGCCTTCATTTCAGGGCATTGCTGCCGTTGGAGGGGAAGCGGCCCCCCCCGACAAGCGCCGTCCTACAACGCAAGTCGATGAGACGAACAGCGTTCAACTAAGTTCAAAGTGCACGGAAGGCTTGCCTTCAGGGGCCAGGAGGGCGCGCACTGTGCGAAACTTCAAGGTTCATCATGATTGAGGACAGTGGAAGAGCTTCGGCGGCGACGGCAGTGGCCGTGGCTGTCGTTGGGTAGCACAAATGCTGGCTGCAAACTTCAACATACTGCCGTTCGAGTTCGCTGCGCAGCGATGCGAGGGGCTGGCCGTACGGGAACATGATAGTGATGTGAGCATCTCCCTGGCTAATCAGCGCAGATGGTCATTATCTGCGCCATTTTCACTCCCGCCACGGAGGTCACGGATCCCAACTCGCGCACCGAGCACGGACCGAACCGGGGGGATGGAACGCGCGCGCATCGTCGAGACGTCATCTGCGTAGGATTTCCGTTCGAGATAACCTCTTGTATCGTAGATCATCTGCGAACTAGCCTGATCTAGACGGCAGCGTTCGAGCGGCATTAAAGCGGTCTCAAAGCTGCGTCGACTCTGTGCAGAGACTTCGGACCAGTGCGCGGATAGTTGTTTTATCGCACGGGATGGTCAGTGCCGAAAATCCTTCCTCAATACGTTTCAGCTGTCTTTATTGAAGGGTCCAAACTAAAGCGTCTTGTCTCTTTGCTTCAGGTTCCGTTATCGCTGAGTCGGTCGTTGCGTGAACTCGTGAAATGTATGCTCGATAACGATTCACTGGCTGTCTCCATCCGCCGTTCTCTCAACGTTCTAATTACCGCCTGATTTAAGATGCATGGTTAGGAGCGGGCTACTGAAGAGGTCTGTACTGCCAACATTCGGCTCACCGGCCCCACCAACCCGCTTGAGGCAGCACTCTTGAGACTCCACGGCCACCTTACGAAACGAATCCTCCGTACGTGAGGGCCTTCTACTTCAGCAATTCGCTCATCCGGTTCTCAACCCGGTGGCTTTCGCTGGTCTCTCCGGCAGAAGCTGTTAAATGGCTGAGCAGCGGTGGCTGTTGTACCGTCATCGTCTTGACTAAGCCAGTGAATGGTTTCGGCTGGCCCGTCGTGGCTAGGACTGTAGATTGGAAAAGCTTCGGGCAGAAACCGTCTGTGCAGGGAGAAGAGGCCGCCAGCTCTCCTCCGGATCGAAGATAAGTGCGACACGTATACGCACACAACGCGAATGAAGCAAAGGGGGCAGAGAAAGCCGAGCAGGATAGGATCGGGAACGGTCGAAGCAATCCAACGGGATGATCAGTTATCAATAGGATTATCGGCTGAGCCCCAACGAATGTCTCCCAAGACCCTCATTGCTACGGGCTGTTTCGAGTATCACAGCTCCCTGTCCGTTGTCGTATTCCAGCAGCAGCAGCAGCACCCGGCAAGATACAGGGCACACAGACGTGCGCACACGCATAAGGAGGAAGAGAGATTGAGAGAGAAAGCGCACAAAAAGCAATTTCCTTCGAGGTCCGCAAAGCAGCGTAACAGCTCAGCACAGGAGAGGCACGCGTGCCGTGAAATCGCCATGGTGAAAGCAGGCTTCAGTCTGAAGACGTCCTGCCTGCAGACGCCGACGGCCTTCCCATACAACGTTCACATATCTACATGAATGTTAACGATAACATTTCGATAAATACTTCGCTCCTCGCCGTGGTTCCTCATACCCCCCCCCCTTCAACCTGCAACTTCATACCGCAATTGCCACGAAGCTCGCTCCGCCCCGTCCCGAACTGTGGGCCGATGTGCGTCGATCCGGAAAAGTGTCTGCATGTTTTTAAATGCGACAAAACAACAAAAAAAACACCGACGGGAAAAGAAGCAAGCGAGAAAATATTTATCCCCCGGCCCCCACAGCACGATACCCCTCGGACCCCACAAACACACACACACACAGTGTCGCGAGGACAGCGTATGCCGATGAGCTATTTTTATGTAAACCACAACCACCACAGCAGCAGCGGAAGCATCCCCCGTGGACGCCATGTATGCTATAGGCATCCACAGGGGGACCGGACTGCTTTGAAAGGAGAGGGGAAAGCATTGAACAACGAGATGGCGAGGCGCGTCCGGCTCCTCGATCTCTCCCTCTCACTTAGTCTCTTGCTGAGTCGGAAAATGCTGAAGGAGGATGGGGTGCCCGAGGTACGCCCGGTGCTGCTATTCTTATGAGAGTTCACCTTCTGGAGGAGAGAATGTGTAATAAGGTAAGGATTGCTGCTTTCTTGATATATATATATATATATATATATAGCTGGTGAAGCACATGAAAATCAATAAAAAAATATATCGATTGGATTAATCCACAGTTTGCTGCATAGTTAGTCATATGAGTTCATTATTATATTTATATATACCAGCACAAGGCTGCATAATCGATCAGTGTCTGATCTCTGGAACCGAGCGCTATTCAGATCAAAGGGTCGTCCCGCGTGCGCCAAATGTTTGTCACTTGTTTCTGTAAACACGATCTACAATGAATAGAACCGGCATCCATGATGCCCAAAGTGCTGAGTACTGTGGTTTGAGCCATCACAGGCCTCCTCTGGCAAAAGCATCGCATAAGAAAGCGAACGCCCTCGATACACAGGATGCACATTCGGGAAGTTCTCAAAGTTGCTGCCGGGTGTCGCCGTCGCTGTGACTGCCGTTGTTGTTGTCACTGCCGTCGCAGCCTGTACATTGCGACACGACCGCCACAGCGGCCGTTATCACAAGTGGGCCGATTGCAGCCACTGTCGGTGCAGGACTGACTTCGAGATCAAAAAGACGCCTCTTTCGTCCGCCGATTCGCAGCAGCCCGTCACCCGAAAGTGGAGAACGCTAGCGGGCGTCGGCTGCTGCCGCAGACGACGCGACTGGCTTATATGCATCAAAATGTCCGGTTGGCCCCGATGGGCAGACGCGTCGAGTAGCAGACCTATCAAGCTATGAGTGGAGATCGAGTGCTTGCTATCCTCACTTGAAAGGCGGCCGGCTGGTTTGGCCAACTCCGGCGATAGGGGAAGCTGGCTTTGCGAGTGGATTTGCCAACTTGCTTTGACACCGTCGCGTCTCTCGGACAGAGGGGGTAACGAACATGGGGTGTTGGGGGGGTGGTGGGAGGGTAGATCTAGGGGGGTTGTTCCCATCAACCCACCGTATTCGCCCCCCGGTCGTTCGTCGGCGGCGGCGGTACGCTCCTCGCTCTTCTCGACAACGCGTAGTGGTTGCCAATGTTAGGCCAAGCAGTGCGCCTTGCAGTGGTTGGCTCCTTTGAAAACGTGTCGGTGTCGGCGGCTATCTGCGCTAGCTATCGCTACTCGGTGGCAGCGCGGCTAGCGGTAGCTTGCCGGATATGCACTCCGCTAAGCGGGAGCTGGCGAGAGCCGACCTTTCAGGCCTCCTCGAATTGGTGGTTCGCGGGAACTTCCTCCACAAGCATGCTCATCCACAAACAGTTGCTGCCCTTGTTTGGGTAGAACCGCGCGGGCCGCCTCTCACACATGTAAATCTGACTATTCGAATTCGTCCGCAGGCTGGCTTAAAGGCAGGCGGGCCGCTTGCTTGCACAGTCCGGCGGCGCGCGCCGATTCAACCAGCGTATAGCGGGCTCCATGGCCGCTATACACATGTAAATGATTGCGTGTCGAGCCCCTCGGATATGCCCCACTTCGACGCTCTCGGCCGTCTCCAGCAAAGCTCCCAGCCCAGCCCAGCCCAGCTCGGGCGGGGCGCACACTGGCCGACTAAGACTAACACGCAAGTCGAGTGCACTCGCTCGCGCGAAGAAGGTTAGCGCCGCGTTGGAGAGATTGTGTGTGTGTGTGTGTGGCCAATACACTGGCCCCCGCGGAGGTGCCGGCCAGCCGACTCACCAAGCAAGGCAGGGTACGAGAGCGTGCACCGAGCCAATTGTCTTGCCGTCAAAATTCATGATGAATTGAATGACAGAATGAGTGCCAAGTAGTGAATAGCGACTACTGCCTGCGCGGAAGGCTTGCGCGTCCTTCGCACCGCTCGTCTCAGCCGCCCTCGTATCGTACACTATATCCAATGTGAGGCGGAAGAGATGCTCGAAGGAGATACTCGTAGTTGGCCGGCCACCAACGGGAGCGGGACTTCTCCCATCGTCACGTGATGATGGAGTCACAGCACATACATATGATAAATCAGTCATTGGCCAGCTAGACGGGACAGACACCTCTGCCAAGCGCTCGCACTACCTATTTTCTCGCACAGAGAGCGAGAGAGAGAGAGAGCGAGAGACAGAGAGAGCGAGAGAGCGCGCGTCGCCAAAGAGGAGCCATGAACACGAGCGCGGCGAGCAATCCTCGCTGCGGCCAGCACGTCCCGTCAAACCGGTGAAGGCGACGACTGTGGTGGCAGCGGGAGCGATTCGTCCGATATTCCTCCACAGTTGTCTCTCCTTAGTTACTCTGTGTGGGGGCGCTCTTAGATGCTCAGATGGCATCTATCTGACGAGGGAGGTGCCGCTTCATGCTGACTACATTAGGAGACTCGCAGCGAGGTTGACAGCGAACTTGACGACATCGAATATCAGCTCCACACCCCCCGCCCCCCTGCTTCACTGGGCTTCGTTCGCTCACAAGTCGCCCCCCCCCCCCCGCCCCTCCAGCCAGAACAACCAGCTGAGGAATGGTTTAGCTGCCTTGCAGAGTATTCCACCACAATCGACACTCTATATATACCCCTCAGCGCAGCTAGCATCCTGTCGAACTGTCGCTATTCCCCGTTCCATCAAGCAATTCTCTCCAATCCGAAGCCGGCCGACCCATCTCAGTCACTGCGGCGCTATGGTGTTGTGTGTGGTAACCCTTGAAGTGGTAGATGCTGCCTCGGATGCTGCCGCTGTCAGCGCATCCCTTGGCGCGCATATTGCTCGGCGTCTCCCCGCATTCGCGGGGTCTGCTTTCCGACGTGGCTGCAGAGCTTCATAGCGTGTAGTGCTGTATCTATCACGCAGGGCAGCAGCAGCAGCCTTTGCACCGGCACTCACGGCCTCGGCGGCACCCGCCGCCGTTGTTCTGCGTCAGCCACGGCACCCAAGTCTGCCAGCGGCCTGCCGCGCCGCTAAACCTCTCGAATGCAGTCGACGCAAGCCCCAAGACGCGCTGGCCAAGTGACTAGCTCGACGTTTGGCATTGCTGACAGCGTTGGCCGACTGGGATTTGTTCCCTCCGTGCAACCTGTTCCAGTACCCGTTTAGGTGGCTAAAACCTTTGTGGCGAGTCACAGGCGTCTACAGCCGAAGACACCGAACCCTATCCCCGTTCTGCTTTGGCAGCGAATGCACGCGCCGGCTGTATCCGTAGAGCCACCCAGTCGGGAAGGAAGTCGCCAGCGATCCACTTTGTGCGAACAGGTAGGTGACAGCTTGATAAAATCTAGCTGCGGTTCCGCGAACCGCACCGCCGGAGACGGCATCATTGGTCTCGGCCGGCCTCGAGCCACCTCCATCTTCCCGCTTGGGCTGCATGGCGTCGATGGCCGCATGTCTGCCATCGTTGGCGCTTCGAGAGACTTGATATGCTAGTAGCAGCTCTGCGAGGCTTCGTCGGCCTCGCAGGTTCTTCCTATCCTATGAGCGGTTTCGTCTGCGCGGTGGCGGCCAGCAATGGCTCGATTCACACACACACAGGCATCGACGCGGGCACACCCGCAGAAATATATACACACGCGCGTGCCTGCCAACCTGCCTGTCCTCACACTATATCGACTCTATAGCGGATGGCTGGAAGCCCGCCGCACACCAGGCCTCCTTCGTCGGCCTTCTCGGCTCAGTACGCGCATAGCCGCCCCAGCAATCCCCGCTTCGATGGCAACGACTTCCATGGATCCCGTTTGCTGCTCCGGGCTAACCCGCCCTGGGTGGATTCGATGGGCGAAAGGTGGTGCTCCGTTTGTGAGATGGATGGCCCGCCACGACCGCCTTCGGCAGGTCGGTCTGTGATGAGGACCGACCGACCGACGTCTGCGGGTTGGGCCTGGGCTTTGATGGCCGGGTGGCATGGCGACGCACACAACGCGATGCGCGGGCTAACGATGCCAGTGGCGGTTCGCTTTGGGAGGATTGGCACACACGTGCCAACATAAAGCCCTCGCCAGCCCCAGTACCTGTCATGCTGTCGTAGGCAGTAACGTCCGAGGCCGATAAAACAAAACCACTGCGCTCCACACATACTCGCCTTGTGCACCGCTGACAAGGTAATGTGCAGCGGGGGCGTTTGGTCGGAGGGGAGTGGTGGGGTCTGCGAGGAGTAAAAAATCATCTCTTCTTGACTTCGCTCGGCTTTTGCCAGAGCTCATTTTCTTGCTAGCGTCCAGGGGGTGCTCCGGAGGGGGGGGGGGGGGTGCTGCGCGCAAGAACCCCCCGCGCAAGCACACGGCGGTTGGGATGGATGGTGGTGCTCCTGCATTAATAAAATGAGCGCGCCAAGCCAACAAGCGGCCCGATCGAGTTTGTGGTGCAGGTGTTTACTTGCCAACTCACGAACAATGCCCGACGCCGCGGCCGAGGGCGCTACTACAAAATAGTCGCACGACGGGCATCGATCGTAGAGCGTCCCACAAGGCTGCCTTATACGAGGCGTCAATATAGAGAGACGGACGGGCTCTCGCCTGGCGACGGCCCGAGCCGATAGCAAAACATGAACCGATCACCCGACGTAAAACGGTGGTGGAAGACGTCGAAAAAAAAGTAGAAGACAAAAAAATCCTTTGACATCGTTCCTTTCCGCGAGCCACCACGATGACGATGCAAATCCATCCAGGAAGCGGGGGACCTGTATATTCGTCCTCCAATAGAGACAAGCGCTCCCGTGAGCGGACCGGATAGGAGCGGATCGCTATTATTGATTTGCCCACTTTGTTGAGTTTCGTGGCCATAACTTTCGAGAGCTTCTCACAGAGCCATTGTGGCATATATATATATATATATATATATAGACGCCTCCCCAGGGGAGAGAAGTAGATGTGGGTATATGTGCGGAGCGTAGCTAAAACCGGGGGCGAGTCTGCAAAAGAACTGAGCACAGAATGTGGATGGCAATGCTAGCTTGACTGCCCGCACCCACTGGTGGTCCTGCGCACTTGCAGGTGCTCAAGTTGGGGACCATCGTGACGGGACGCGGCGAGGCGGTCCAGGGTAGGCTAACACAGGAGCGAGGGCCGAGCCGGCCGGGGTAAGGGACTCACTCTGCTGTTCGGTAAGCTCGGGGATAACATGAGTTGGAAGCGGAGAGTTAGGTGCAAGTGATGCCTTCCAGACATGTTCTCTTCGCCCAGCCTCCACCGCCGCATGGTCCCAGTTCGCTCCTCCTTGCCTTAACCTCTCCCGCCACTACGTCTGACATTGGAAAAACCGCCGTGCCGAGGAGGGGGGATGGGGCTCAGGGATCGAGTTCGCAAGTAAGTATGCTCCTTCCTGAAGCCCTGCTAGCCCCCGCGTGGTAGCACCAACTACAAGACGTCCTTTCCAGACCACTTTCGAGAGCTAGGCGGAAGGCAACGACAACAGCAAGGAATCTGCTTGCCTAGCTGCCCGACCACCGCCCCTGGAGTAAGGCCCAAACTAGGTGTACCAAGCAACCCCCCCCACGAGCCCTCACAATCCCCTCTTCCAACTATCCTCCCCGAATCAAGCTTCCACGGACCTCCTTCCCCGGGGGCGAGACGGCTGGTGCTGCCAGAGAACGGTAAACAGCAGGTAGTAAGACCTGCGGCGACTAGAGCTAGGTTGGCCCAGGAGGAGGATTCGAAAAAGGAGACCCGTTTTTATTATTCAGAACATGGCCGCCCGTGCCTACCTTGCTTTGTCTTGCCTTATGTGCTCGCATGTATGCCGGTCTGTCAAGCAGCGTTCGGTTTCTAGTATTCCGTGCGGAAGCCGAGAGCAAGTGCCAAGCCAAACTGCTGGCCACTTGACGGCTTGGATGTCCGGCCGCTCTTTAGCCGACCTTGGGACAGGACACCGCTAAGTGTACTAGCTAACTCATAGCACATAGTTGAAGTCACTCGCAAGACGTGTCCGGGATGGATGCGTTTTACTTCAGCTTGGTTCAACCCTCGTCGTCCGCGCCTTCTTGGTGCTGGGTGGCCTCTTGGCAGTCGGCTGCTAGCGCTCGGCACCCCCCTTTCGTACACGTACAATGAAAATACACCCACCATCGCTGGCCGGTACTGCATCGTCGCGTGGGCGGCGTGGAACGCTCATTCCTACTAACATAAGCGCATGCACACAGGAGTACAGATCTGCCGAATGACCAATGCCGTTCATGTGAGCCTAAGCCGTCTCACTCGATTCGATGGGGGTAGCAGGCCCGGGGGCGGGCTGAGGGCCTGGCGGGGGGGGGGCGGATGCGATGGAAAGCGTGATAGCCAGACGGGCGGGCCTGCTCACAGCAGCAGCCTTGAACATTATAGGACATGAAAGCAACTGGACGACATGGACCCTGCCCCTCGGAGCCACGATAGGACCGAATTGTAAAAAAGGACGACAACAACAGCGAGGCCATAGAAGGGACTCGCAGAGCTCTTATTTCGGCTCGCCCTTTGACCTTACTACAAGTCCTGATAGTGCTGTTTATCTCCTGTTGTGCAATGTTGTCTGGACAACCATCTTCTCCATTCGGCAAACACATATTGCGAAAAGAACAGCTTGCAAAGAGTCCAACCTCGTACTAGTCACAGGAGAATGGTCCCGCCTAGGGACCACGTCCTCCAGCAAGCGGCAAATCACAAAAATCGTAAGGGGCGAATTCGTGCGCACATTAGACGCCGCAGCGTGTGCTGGCGACTCGCCGCACTGTCGCACTCTGTTGCTTGTCAGCTTCAAGTAGCAGAGTAATCGTTAATAATCGATCATGTTATTGAACATCGTCGGCGCATCGTCGGCCTGCAGCCACGGAAACAAAGTAATTCATTCTAACAAGACACTTTGTCTAATTCGTCCACAGTCCACAGGACGACAAACTCATCGATTTCTAATAAAAGGCAACTTATTATAAAATTGACGTTCGATGAATATCTCTAGGCAGCCACGCCCCCCCCCCCGTACGTCACTAAAAATATTCGATATATTAAGGCAAACAATAGTATTACATAGATGCAAACTGTCGCTAGAAATGCATCTCGTAGAGACATCACGAGTGGGATGGCAGAGAACAAGCTGAGGCGACCCGTCGCTTTCACCGTACCCACGACGAAAAAGCACTAATTAACACCGTTCGGCATCTTCGTTCCCTCGAAATATGATTATCGTACGAGGGTAAACGTGAGGGAACATCCACGCGCAGGGGGGAACATTCACATTTGGGAACGAATTATTGCGACACGCCTTACTCATCTTGCTTGCGTCTCAGGAAGTAATGCCGCGAAGCAATATAGCAATGTAGCAATGTATAATGTTTAAGTCCGATCTTCGTCAGCCTGGAAAAACGACTTTCCTGCTTAACTAATATTTATCTTGCACAGTTCATATACATCATAGTAGATTTGTATGAACTGTGCAATGTATCGCACGAACTGGCACAAATGAACGACAGCGTCAAGTAACCCACCCGCGTTTCTATCTGCCTGTTACCAGTTTCGCGTCGATATCCAATGTTTCACAACACGTAATGCGGCACGCACCAGCGCGCGATGGCAAGACAGAACGGGCAGTTTCAAACGTGAATAGCAAATGAAAAAATTGCACGCGAAATATCAAAGCAAATTCGAACGAACGAACGAACGCCGAACCCTTTACATATGTCGTCTTCGAGATGTGACTACGGACTGTGTCACATATTTGTCGTGGCCGAGGTGGGACCGAGCCCATTATGATTCATTTTGCATTTACACAGGATCGTCAGGAGAACACTCGCGGGTTTATGCAGCGACAGGGTAAGGAGAGAATTAAGGGGGGACGGGACGACGGGGACACGAGAGAGTGTCTTCATTTTTTTTCTTCTAAATTATATGTGTACAGCTGAATATGCTAGAGGTGCTGGTGGTTCATTCTGCTCGCACGCGTCGCCCTGCTTCTCCGGGAACGACGACCACCTCCTCCGAGAGCAATGTCGGTCCTCCGTGGGGCCGCCGTCTGCTGTTCCCAGAGTTCCCGACGGCGCTGGCTTTGGCTCGTACGCTCCGACGTCTCGAAGCTCCGAAGGCTCCCTCGCAGCCGGGCTTATATTCATGGCTTATCTTCCGAACCGTCGCCTCCTGACCCTCGGCTCTGGTCTGGCCGGACTGGACCGGTCGCGTCTCTCTCTGCCAGTAACGAATGAACAAGCGGCAGCAGAAAGCCGAACTTGCCAGTATCTCGCGTTCGCCCTCGATCGGCGCCATGAATCGCAGACACCCAGATAACGGTGGGCGTTGGCAATGTCATTTCTTCCGCAGATGTACAGAGCAGAGACGATCGGACGGCCGGTAGTCGTGTCTTTCTTGTCACAGTGGCAGTTGCGGCTTTTGCTAGTTTGCTGTAGTATAGTGCCGACATTCGCGAGGAAAAATCGTCGCATATTCCGTGAAATTTTACCCACTCATGGGAGTGTGAAGCTGTCTCTCGGGGTGCCTCGCTTCTGCCACCTACTGCATGTGAGCAGCACACCGCAAGTCGACGAGCTCAGTGTGTTCTAGCGGAGTATATCAAGGCGGTTACAACTCTTTGCGACTCTGGCCGTACAGATACGCTGCTTCAGTTCTTGCTGGTTGTCCTCATGCTGTAGCTCATAGCGGTATCGTGTACCGTACGAGAACAATAAGAAGTCACAATGGAGGCTCCACTGTTCGCCTTCGTGTAAACGAATTACCCCAGGGGTGAGCCTGATCAAACAAACGATGCTTATGGCATATCCAGATATTCTGAGCAAAAGAGACAGTTACCACACTACTAACGTTTTCCATAGCTGACGGTCAGCTATGTGCCTCGAGGATAGATTTAAGGACCTCCCAACTGCCACACTACCGTTAGCACTACACCAGGAAAAGCCCTATCAGTGTCTGGGGGACACAGTTCGAGGTTAGGAACAGGCTAGTTGCGCCTACATCGCTTGAACTTCAGGGGGCGCGAGGATTTCGCCGACACTTTGCTCACGTCGCAACCTGCTCCGCAATCTTCCTCAACATCTGCTTTGAGCCATTTTCTAGTCTTCTCTCTCTTTTTCTCTCTCTCTAACCCATCCCTCTCTCGTTCGCTATCTCACTCAGTGCGCTCGTACATAACAGCCCAAATGTGCCCCCGTGTACGGCGTGCTCTGGAGCCTGGCGTTTAGCGCCCACCCGGAAACCTCAGCCGACGAGCATACTGTGGATTCCCAGCACACTGTGGATCTTAAACTGGCCAGCTAATACCGACGACGATCCCACGGCCCTTGTCAGACCCTTTACTCTCAAGCCTTAGAGATCAAGTTGTGTGCATATGCACCTCACGCTGTACACACAGGCACAGACGCTGACTAGCACCAGCCCCACCTAGCGGCTCGAAATTCCTCTCGGAGAGCCGTGCTGAGTTCGTGAGCTGGCTGGCTTCAGTTGCACTTTTTGTGTTCGCCCCTCTCTCGCTCGCTCAGGACTATCAAGCTCGATCCCCTACGTGTTTCCCGTGGTTTTCCTTCTGGGCTCAGGCAGGCGCAGCCACACGTTCGTCGAGGCTTATGCATGGATATACTCAAAGTTCCCGCTGGAGTCGCCTCCAGTCTCGTGGCTGGGAGATGGACGGTTGCCTCTCGAACGAGTGGGAGAGAGAGAGGTGCGCTCTTCTGAGAGGTAGTAGCGATGTTGTGTTGGGGGGTACGAGGAATCGACCGGTGGGTCTGGGGTTCAGCTGCGGGTCTTCCCCGGGGAAGGCAGGGAGGGGGGACAGTCAGTTCTGAGTTTTTCAAGAGTTGCCCCCCCCCCTCCCCCCGCGCAAGCGCCGGCGGCGGTGGCTCAACATTAAATGCTTCGTGTGGCTGCTCGTGCTATGGGTCTGACTGCCGTGGGCGTACTGAGAGCCATTGCGCTTAGCCGTTTGTGTGTGTTTGGGTGTATGGGCGTGATCCTATGTATGGACTTTTAGCCGCGTATACTCCCACCTTCGGACGTGTGAGACTGTGGTTGGCATCCGTGTGGGCTGTTGCTTTGAGAGCCTGTCGTCGGTTACTGCAACGGCAACGGCTCCTCTGGCCCTCTTGCCTCACTCCCCTCTGTATTGCTCAGTGTCTCCTTGAGTTCGTCGTTCCAATGCGGTCCGTCCGGGTATCTCGCGAGTGCGCAAAGCGAGAGAGAAGGTCGGAGATGATAGAGGGAAAGGCGCATGAACAGCTTGGGGAACAGCTTGTGCTTGGTTACGACAGGCATATTTGACTTGGACGAGGAGCAGAGAACGAACCGGAGGAGGAATGCCCCAAGCTGGGACGCGATACATATCCTGTTGAAGAAGAACATGCAGCGAATAATCACCGAAGGACAGGCGAGCAAGCGACGCCTTATGTAAACTTTCCGGTAAGGATCGCCAAAATAGAGACAAGAAAGTCACACAAGAGAGAAGTAATCTTCTCGTTCTGGATATTGGTCACTCGCTTACCCAAGCCGAACAGACGAACGTACGCTCGTTCGCTTCGGACTCGTATACGAGAAGGCAACGAAAACGATGAAATTCGCTATCGTATCACTTTCTCGCTGACCTGCACGAGGCTTCGGGTCTCGCCATTCGACGGAGGTGAATTAAAGCAGAGCGCAGGTAATCAGAGGCGACGAGACGAGGATCGAGGGCGTAAAACGAGGCGAGCAAACAGCGAAAGATGGCAAAGAGGCGACATACACTACGCGTCGATCACGATGAATGAGAGCAGTGATAATGAGTACGGTGGTGTTTACGATTGCTTACTATTTTGAGTCCATTCAAAGCCGCTAGGCAAGGGGGGCGGTCGTTAGGCATTGAAGGGAAGGGTGCTGAGTACGAGGGAGGCTGACCTCGAAGGATTTGATCGTATGAACGTGAGCAACGAGTGATCCATCCCCGAGAGACTTTAAGATGCCGAGGAGGTCAACGCGTAACGTCGAATTAGGATTGAGGGTGACCTTGCACCGCGAGTTCGGGTGGGCGTTTGCGCTTGTCAGGTCTACGCCCATTGTCCCGTGATGATACACGGGACGGGTAAAACATGTCGAGTGCGATAATATGCCCACTGTCATCCCAATACAATGTTGAGATTTTTATTTGAAACACTACCGGTGCATAGAAGAGTAAGGTTTAATATGTAACTACCCGGCGACGCAGATGTACACCATTATACACTTGAATGTTTTTTGGCCTCCATCAATCCATGACCGTGTTTGTTTTGTGTTTGCTGCATTTTCACGCCTCGATTATAGTGGTCTAATTAATAAGATCGTGTGCATCTATGACTCCGGCGCGTACTACACACATACCGTGTGGAAGGGACCGCTTTGTAAGCGGGGCTTTTCGTTCAGTCAGGCGAATCTCATCGGTGACTAGATCGCCCAAGATCTGTATGTGGCTAGCGCGATTCGGGGGTGCTCCCACCCGTGTCTCAAGGGTGAAGTCACCGTCATCCATCGGCTGTGCACCAAGTGTCACTGGCGGCGACTGCCAGCGATCGACCACGGCCAGATGGTGGGAGAGCGATTCGAGCAACATTCGCTGATCCGAGGGACGCAACGCGATCGGCGACCGAGGGTCCCACCAGCATCCTGGGGTTGAACCCCACAGATCCCCCTGCCCCCGGGCGGTGGCGCTAAACTTGCGTGGCTCACTGGTCGCTTCGGAAAGGGCCGTTCCACGTCGTTAGGGGTGGATCGAGGAAATGACGAAAGGAAAACCTGCCAGGGGGGGGTCCAGTATCGTGGGGCCCAGTAACGTAGATGGCAGGGGAAAACGGATCGAGGATTTGAGGGGTTGGGGGCTAACGAACCTGTTTACATGGCGGTCACGTCGCTAGGTCTGGCGTCTCGACTACCGACCCTATCAGCGGCGATCGTTCTCCCAGAGAGGCTGAGAGGCCTGCAGGGTCTGCAGCTTGGGACGAGTGATCCCAATGTCAGCGCTCGGACGGGCGATGCCCGGAAAGCTTGAGCATTCCCCCACTGAGTTCTCCTCTCCCATCAGGTCGGTGCTTGTTCGAGTCGCCGCGTAACGCATCGAGTCAGCCAATCCAAGCTAGCTGACTGCCTGGCCCGGCAGCGCCTGCCTTATAAGCACGATCGAAACGCGTATCGCCACAGGCCTTCATGCCCACAGGCACATTGACCTGTGATGTAGACTATAGGCGACGATCAACGGCGAATTCAAGGCTCAATGCGTCGTCCTCGCCGCCGCCGCCGCCGCCGCAAACACGGGCGAAATCAGCTATAGCTACACAGAAGCTTGTGGAGTGAACGGTGCAGTAGAAACAGATACGAAGCGAAGCAGAACCTGGCAATATGTTTATCTCCCCGTGGTGTAGATAAACGAAACGAATGAGGGGACATCCGATACGCCTCGATGTTCTGGTTAAGGTGAAACCGGTAGGGCCGCCGATTATAATGGTTGCATTCGAATGCCCACCATGAGCTGCAGCGAGTCTTCGCATAATGGGTTCTCGAGAGTGAGGCGACACAGCCATCCGGTTTCTAGAACGAGATATTCGGGTTTGACCTAGCTGGATGATCTTGGTGGTGCAATGCTTTGCGCCAGCATGCTTTGAAGATATTCTAGCTGAGCATGCACTCAACTTTTCGTGAACGTCGAAGAGCGTATATTGCTTACGTGTCCAGCAGTGGAAGCTGATATCGTCTCACGATATCGCTGAGCGCTCGCCGAGCTGACCCACCGTAGCGTCTCAGCAACCACCACCTAATACAAGGTCCTATGTTGGAGCGTAGATGAGCGATATGCTCATACGGATCCGCAGAGAAAACTGCTGCCGTAGCGTCTGGTGGAGCTCGACACCAACATGGCATCACTCGTTGCCGTCCTTCGCTTACGTACGATGACAGGAAATGTAGCGCGGAGCAACGGGCACAGATCGACGACTCAGCGCCTTATTCGCTATTTCACCTTTAACTCTCTCTCTCGAAGGTGCACATTATTCTCCTTCTGGTTGGCGCGTACCGACGTCAGGTCCACATCGTTCCGATCGCGGCGGGGGTAGCGGCTCAGGATAGACGCAAGGGGAGAGAGCCGTCATCTCTGCTGTGTGTTGCCCGTCCCGGGGCGCCGTTGCTCGTCGGACTGCCTGCTTTACCCTCCCCCCTAGCTGTTTCCATGGGGGGCAATGTGCAGCAGAGGTCGCGCGCGACTTTTGCTGACACAAGATGCTTCGATGCATTCCAGCAGAGTGGGGGCACTGCCTCGCTGGCTGAAAGAAGAGAATGACGCGGTGATGACGTAGGCCATACATGAGGTTCGCAAGACCCCTCTTATTCCGCCGCTGGCCCCTACCTGGCGCCGAACATGGGACACACCATCATGTGCTTTCCGCCCCGAACGAGTGAGCTTGCGAGCTGGCCCGATGACATTGACGACGCTACGCAGATTCAGCCAGCACAACGGCCGAACAGAAGTACGCCACTAGCGGCGTTGTCAGCGTTGCCGCCACCAGTACTATCACCACCGCCACCGTGGTCGGCCCGTATTCCCGAGCGATCAGCCAGCCAACTTGGTTTGCCTGGGTTCACGAACCAGAGACGTTCCCCAGCTAGCGCGTGGGAGGCAGGAACGTATTGGTATTGGACTCAGGTGTCGGGACGAGTCCAGGACCGCGATCGCGACTAAGGCCAGCGGCCGGGCTGAACAGCACAAGAAGCGTACGATCGAGAACATCGGTAGCATTGGATGGCGGCTGGCCTGCCTTCCTCGCCTTCTTGAGCACTACCACTGTCGATGACATACATAATGGGCTATGCTAATTTTCGCTCTCCTTGAACCCCCGAACGGCCTGACACCGCACAGCCGATCTGGCCCGTCGTCGTACCGCCGGTACGTGGCCGTCTCCGTACACAAGCAGCGGTGGTAGTGCCGTACATCATCGCCAGGCAGGCAGGCAGACAGGCCGGCAGTCAGCGAGAAGAGGGCAGCGTGGACTTGAGGCTGCGGCGGCTGTTGTAGAACGCCCGGACTACGTCAACAGAGAGACAGAGAGAGAGAAAGGGGCGCGGGGCTGGGAGATATGAGAGTGCATGGGAGAGACCGTTCGTCTCCATCGTCGTCGCCGGAGCTGGAAAGACGGGCACCGAACGGCCGGCGAGGGCGGAAGAAACGAAGCCTTCTGCGGCGAAAAGCGAGGCTACTTCGCGATGTGGGGTGGTTAGGAGGAGGGATATGGGAATGGGATGGGTTGAGGTGGGTCGGAGCCTCCTCCAGCGACGCGTACGGAGGGAGCAGCATGGCCCGGCTAGAAGCTACAGCGTTGTTGTCGTCGTCGACGGAAAAGACGACGATGGGACGAAGATGACGATGAGGAATAAGATTGAAGGGCGGGGACGACACAGCAGAGTCGGGTGGAAGATGGCAAAGATGATTGCAGCCGACGACGACGCCGGTGGCAGCACCAGCAGCAACAGCAGCAGCACCACCACGATGGAGCTCGTGGAATAGCTGGCGGGGCCTTGCAGGCTGGATAGGGGCGACGGGGCGCAACGAGGCTCGGTTTGTGATGGGAAGTAAATCGGGGTCGCCAAAGAGAAGTGCGCCGGGCGAAGGGAGACTCTAGCGACTGGCGGCACGCGGGAAATCCGAGTTGCAATTCTGAGACAAGCGGGCTACGCCAGCAGCAGCAGCCGCTGGGCGGACGCGAGGCACTGCCGGTGTTGCGAACGGAGGTGGGACTTGGTGGTGGGCGGTCAGGGAGTGTTATGGGGCAATAGACGTCGTGGTTCCGACTAGCGAAAAAGGGGGATTTTTGGGAAAATCGGGGGTCTAATTCCGTACGGGGCCAGACTGCTTCGCCTTCCTGCTGCCCGTCGTTCCACCAGCATCCCTAGACTTCCAACGTTCACGCATTCCCCCTAATTCTTTGTGCTGCAGGCCAGCCGCGGTATGGGTTCCCGCCGAGAAACTCATAAGGCTATAGCAGGCGGAGGGGAAGACTACGAGGGGCACAGGTGTCGCGTTGCACCGCCTAGCAAATTGCTCTCTGCTTTCATTTTTGGTAACAAAACACCCCCCCCCCCCAGTTCTCCGTGCCACTAAAGCTTGCTTCCACCACGCCTCGAGCTTGCACTGCTCAGCTTTTATCCTCGTGCGCCTCGGTCCACCTCCGCTGCGCCCCTCCCCCCACGGGTGTTCGGAAATCTCTTTTGTGGACCCGTTAGTAGGTGCCTGCCCTGGCTGATGTTCCCCACAATTTCCGAAATCCTAGTTTTTGACCCCTAAGACTCACCGGCACCTTTCAATCCCTTTCTTAACCAGGAATGGCGGTCCCCTTGCCGGCGGCTCAGTACAACAAAAACACCGGCCCGAGCGCACACCCACGGCATAGGTTAGGCTGGCCTGACCTGAGGTGGGGGACAATCGCGTAGTTTTCCCCGACCAACGATCCTATGTCGCAATCAGAGGTCGGGGGAAAATAGCGGCAAGCATTTTTTTTCCCGCTAGAATGTAACAAGGCTACACGGATATGAGACATGATGACCTCCATGACGCCCGGACGACTCCATTTCTCAAACCTAAAGGCCTGAGTTGGTTACACATCCTACACGCCTAATAGCAATTGAATTCTTATAGTAACAAATGTCTAGCCATTGAGGCCACTCATGGATCTCTCATAGATATGCATATATTACAAAACAGCACGTCCTTGAATACGTGAAACTCGTTTTCAATTGTTGGCTCGTTCAATCGCCGCCCCTTTGAAATGATCCTCCCAGTTCAAACTTTCCTGCACCCCCGGTGGGCGCCGTCGCACCCTTAAGCGTTTGGGTCTAGGTAATAACAGTGATAATTAATAATAGATTCATTTTATTGCGATCCCCATCGTGTCGAGCATCACGTATGACACTCCACCACCGTGCGCGCCCCCGCAGGATTTCTCCCGCTCGCGGTAACACTCACGGCTTAATGTTCTCGGGAAGGAAAATTACGTGCCTTCTCCGTTGCCCTAGCCGCGACCTGAGTAACGAGCCGTCATGATGCATATACATTCAACAAATTTGAGCCACGCGTAGAGAATTAATATATATATATATATATATATATAAGCGGTGGCTGTCGACGAAGAAAAAAGTTGCCTCTCGTCAACTTTCTCGACTCGACCCTAATGGATCGGCAAGATTCACAGTTTGTGCGTGTCGAAACAGTGTTTTAGTAATAATAATAATAATAATAATTTTAATTTTAATTACTCGTGCTCGGATGCCGACCCGATGTAGACTCGCACGCCGCCGACTGAACGTTCGGCGAGCGGTGCCCGTATTTAGCTGCTGCTTCTGCACTCGTCGCAGATCGGGAACAGGTCCGACAAGCTCGAGAGGAAAGGGAACAGTATAATACACGCCGCGTTTACCCCAACTCAGACGACATCAGCAGATATCGAGCGGGCAGCCACACCGCCCGCGTGGGGAGGGGACAACGGTGTCGTGATGGAAGCGCGAATTACGCGCAACAAAGGTACCCTGTACTGTGTAAAGTTCCACGATCGCCGTTTAATAATCTATGGTAATCACGTGTGGGGCAAGCTGGGCCGAAGCAGGGCCAGCGGGGAACGGGGTCCGGCAGCGCCGCGTGTGACCAGCATACCTGATGAAGGATTTTTAGGCTCGAAATTATCGCCTCGGCTAGAAATTAAACCCCATGCTCTCAGGCATCCTGAAGCGGCGGCGGCGGCCGGAGCCCTCGGTCAAGGGGGAGTAGCAACGAAGATACGGGAAAGATCTCGGCCGCCCTCCTCCCCCGAGCGCGGTCTTAATGTCGACATAGCGCTGCCAACATGGCCCTTGTAACGTGTCGCTCTCAAAGCAGCGGCGGCTGCGGCCCCGCGCCGTACCGTCCTGGACTGCGTACCCACATTATTAATATTATTGGAGAGAAATCATGCTCTTTACGAAAGGAAACTGCTCCTGGTGAACTTTGTGATATCGGCAGCCAGCGTCATCGTCGCTCAGGGCAAGTTCGCCACCGGCATTGTTCACTGGGACTAAAGACAAGTATTTCGACAGTACAAACTTGCTTTTGCCGGGAACAACCAAACACAACGTAGACGCACAGAGTTGCCCCACAGAGCAATTTCACAGAGTGGTGAGTAGACTGGCGCTAACACAATATGACTTTGTGCGGCAAATGACGGCGAACATCTGCTGTAACTCAAGCACAGATCTTGGGCACAGATGTGTGCAATCTGGTCCGAGGTCATCTCTACCGAGGAAACCGAGGCGTTCTCTAATGCTCGACAATGTAAACTGAGCTTCATTCGAATGCGGGGAGAGGGGAGGGCCGACTTAGCAAAGCCACACTACAACGCTGCCTGCTGCTCACGGCGATGTTACATTTCCATATACGTATTAAATACCTCTTAGGAATTAGAGGTTTGGCCTGCCACAAGCGCGCATCATGCCTCTCCATGCCTCTCCAATCATTGATTACACGAGGGTGCTCGTACAGACGTTGATATAGGCGCCAACAATGCAATGTGTAACACGTCATTTGTCGTCCAACGGGTGGACGTCAATGACCACACGTTTCATCAACACTAGCGACATTTCTTCTCATCGTCGCTAGGCCTGCTGGTGTTCGCCTTAAACGATCCGCGCTGCAGAACCAGCCCACGCATCAAGTCGGTTTGATTTCGCGGCGTTTGCGCCAATCCCACCGGCCGATCCCAGCAGGTCCTCAATTGTCGATCTTGTCCTTGGACCCTCGTTCGTAGATGCTATTATAGATGTCGAAAATCGGCACCATTTCTTCCTGTCGCATCGTTGTCCTGCTGTTCCTGCGTAGCTGGCACAGCTATTACAGTATCAGATGGTGGACGACGACTCAAATGAGCTGCTTTTCTGTCCCTATCGTTGTATATCTCTCTCGCTCTCTCTCTATTATTTGCCAAGGGCAAAATGTCCAGCAGCGTCAGCTTGGCGTCGTAAGCCACTAGTAACAGGTGTCATTCGATTTGGTCCTCCGATTCTTGATGAACTTGTCGATCTGTCGCAGACACCGGTTGACCATTAGCGCGGCCGGCGACCATCGCCGCCTAACGATTTCGAAATGCTGTTTGGCCAGCCGCTGCCGCCTCATAGAAGATGGAATCTCGCCAATAATCGAGACCCTGCCCCTCCCGAGAGTTAGCGTCATTTGCTGACTTTTGTTCAGATCGTAGCTGTACCACCGCCAGCATCGGTTAGAATCTATGGCGCTGCTGCTGCTGCTGCTACGGATGATGGTGGTCGCTGATGGCGGTGGTGGCTGTTATTAACTCGTTAATTTGTCGTTAAAGTACAGACATCCGGACAGGCCAAATGGAGGCCAAACACAGCTAATGTACGAAACGCTTTGTTATATATATATATACATATATATATATGTAATATTTTTTACCCAGGTAAAAGTGCCGGTATCGTACTCGCTTTCCTGTTAACAGACAATGGCGTACCTTTTACAGCTACTACTATAATTGTGCACAATACGTAGCAAGGAAGCAATATTTCGCAAAAAAAAACGCTATGACTTGTATTGACGCTCCTAAAAAAAACGTGACGTTCCTGTTCAGGGGCCCGGACCCTTGGTCCAAGGACCCGATCGATCGTCTGCAGAAGAATTGTAGCAGTATTATATTGGACGCAGACCGAGCGGGACAGTGGCCTTAAGTGGCCGTCTCTTTCTCTTGGAATTGTGTAGCGCAACAGATAGGTACAAGAGTTAAGCACCACCGAGCAGATATCCATCCGTCGGCCATTGAGCGGCAGCAGAGCACGGCTTCGCCGCTGCCATTGTACCGGACACGTTTGCAACTGTCCTCAATCCGATGAATCTGTGTATTTATTACTATTCACGCTTGCTTGGAACGCATGCTTCACACAGCACACCACTGTTCAGGAGAGGGGCCCGTCTTAGAAGGGACTCGTTTAAGCGATACGAAAACCCTTTGTTGTGCTATATATATATATATATATACATATAATATATTTTTTCGACTCTGGAGTTGTTGGGCCATGGTTCGGAACTACTTCCAAACTATTACTTTAAGCCACATTTAAGGTCTGTATGAGGTCAACTACGCGAATGTATTATATACAAGGGTCGAATTTAGCTGTTGGCGCAACGATGCCCAGTCTACGGATGTATTCGATAGCCTATATACTATATATATATATATATATATATATATATATATATATATATATGTGTATCTTATTAGTAGGTTGGATAAAGCTGCCGTATGTGTGCATGCGGCATCACGCCTCGGGCTTCGAGGCCGATACGGCGAAATAGACGGGGCGGCGTTCACCATCGCCGTTAAGAGGGAACTCTCTCTCTTTACCTCTCCCCCTTGTCGCCTCTCTATCATCTGCACGTATCCTCGTTCTGGCCCTCCTAATAGCTGAGCGTTAGCTGGGCTATCATCCCTCCACGATCAATGCGGACGGGCCGACGGTTTAAGGGCTGGCCCGCGTGCAACCTAGGTATGTATATACCCTTGGTGGCGATGTTATTTTTAAGCTTTACTCGGCCAAATTGAGCTCCTTTCGTCGAATGGCGTCAGCCTTGCAACAACGTAATGAGCAAGCTAGCTAGCTTTGCAGTGGTGGCATTAGTATTAGTAGTAGTAGTAGGCTCAACGAGAAGGCTACAGCGCCGCCCACCGACCTACACCATTAAACGGAAGCACATGTTCGACCACGAGCTTCAACGACGAATCTTCAAGAGAAACGGATCCAGCTCACCGGTGCTCCCATCAAACGGCAAACGATTTGGATGAGCTGACGACACATGGACTACGAGCCCGATATGCGATAGCGATAAGCTATTAATTTTTACCGGGGCTGCTCTGTTAGCCCGTCGTACTTTGTCGTAATATGTTGTTCGGCAAGATCGCTTTGAACAGGGCTACCGAAAGCAAACTAGTAGAGTTCGAGTATATATATATATATATATATGCTATGTAACAGTATATATCGTCGAACGTGGTTTGGTCACTTAGGGAGCTCATCATCGGCCCATTAAATGTTATGGTCTACTGTAAATAAACACGAACCATACAACGATTGATTCTTGACTTGAGCATCAATCATTGATAAATCTAGCTTTTCTCTCATTTTCTGAATGGAAACATGTCGCAATTTTGATAATGCGTAACATCCACCTTTCTTTTACCTAGGGACGCAGCAGAGTACAGACAGCATACATATTGTTCCGTCAGACGCAAAGGTTGTCCAATGTAGCTGTCAATTGACTAACATTTTCCCTCATAGATGCGGACGTTTCGAGCCTGCTTACCTGCAAAACAATGACAAACAGAGAACAATAATGAAATGAATATTTCGAAATGACAATATTATTAATGTATTATCATTATTATTATTATTATTATCATTATTTTGATTTACCGGAATAACCGTGCGACAAGGTTAAATGTAAGCGTCTCATTTTCGAAAAATCCATTTCGTTGATATTTGAGCAGTGAAGACTATTCTGCCTCTGGTCCGGTGCGAACAACACCAACAACAAACAGATCACCTCAACGGGTTCGACCAGGTCGGCCCATGAATACGAGGCATTGACTCTTACAAATCCTTGTTGCTAGCTACCATTCTTGTTGCGCAAGCATTTTCCGTCTGATTGGGCCCAGTGGTTCGGCTTGCATTCGCCAAGCAGCGTTCGATTCATACCACCGACTCGCCCGAATCGGATGCTGCTGGTTGATCTGGCAAAACGCAACGTACGTAGAAGGGAACACTGGTGGCGGAATTGCCCCGGCCGCGTTTAAATACAAGAGTGGCATTTGACAGAGCCAATCAGTATCAGGTCGGGTTTTGCTTGTTGTGCTCGGCTTTTGCCGGGCAGGCGGGCAGGATTTTAAGCAGAGCAGGCCGTAAAATTTTCATACGCCTAAAGCCCAGTAGTCCAAAGCTGAAGGCAACGCTCGTCGTGCAACTGAGGGTAACTCCAAAAGGGAGAATCCCCATGAGACTTAAGACCGAACGGCGCTCGGAGCCAAGTTCCTGCTGTAAGGCCGGGGTCTTCAAGTGTTCCGTAGGTCTGCCGTACACTAACAAGGCAAGTAGGTCAGGGAATCTAGGATTCTACGGAGGTTGCGCTCCCTACGAAATATTTTTTTTCTGCTTAACGTCAACAGGGATTCGAGGCTTAAGTCCTAGGGAACGGGGGGAGGGGGGCTAAAGGCTGAGGCGCAGCAGCTACGCAGTCCTCCATCTTTCGTGGATACGGGGCACGGCATTGTATTCCGTCATCACAGCTACAATTTCACCATATATGTATTCGACAAGGATATACCATCAGTGAAATGCGCTTGAACATGATAGATATTAGCACCCTGATTTTGCCCATCTGATTTTAGCTAGAAACGCTCCCGCCATCGAGTTGTAATTGTGCTACAGTTGATTCAATGGAGGATTCGGGAGACTGGTTTTGCTAGGAACCGAATTTTCTCGCCAACGGGTTGCTGCAGTTCCAATGCACGTTGCCCAAAAAGGAGCCAATATGTTTAGTTCACATTTCTCTACGGATCCCATTTGCACGAACTGTATGCACTGATACACACTCTCTCTCTCTCTGCCTCTCTATGCGCAATATAAATGGCGTTGGCTTCGCACTTCTGTTGGGCAATCGTCATTTTGCCCAAAAGCCGTATGAGAGGTGTTCGTTCATGCATTCATTTGAGGTTTATTTCCGGAACTGCAACTTTGCAATGCTCATATTATCGTAACAAAAATGCAATTATAACTCAAGGTATATCGAGCTCCAGACGGCAGGCAGCCGATAGGCAAGTGCATGGCGACTAGACCCTTTCACGACGGAAGTCTTCACAAACACAGTCGTACGGCGGGTCGTCTTTACTTCAGTGGGATCAGTGATCACTTTACCATATTGCAACATCGCTTCACACGACAACGTACGGCCCGAACCGTTGTGACCCCTGATATGCCGCCCCTGTCATCGTCGTGCACCGTCCGGTGCTCGTGCCAACGCTGTCGGTACGACAAAAAGTGTTCGGTCACCGACGCTTGTATGAGCAGCAAAAACAACAATAAGGACTGCAAGGGTTTCTACCTTCCTTATATGTCCACAGCTAGCCGTGGCCACGTAGCGCTGTTGCATCATGGGACCACCGATGAGTGTCTGCACGACCGGCAGTGGCCGTGAAATGGAGCTCCCGTCAAACGACGGGACGGCGTCATTTGTCACGAGGGCACAGCAGGCCGAGAAGGAACAGTCTACGACAGGCTGAGACAGTGTACGCCTAGGCCCCGACTCTTATTTTGCCCCACCTCGGGCACCGGAGGCTCTCTCTTGGTCGCCTGCTCATCCACCGCTATCGCTGGCCTTCGTGTGGCCTCGTTTGTTCCACGAGATGCCAAACGGCTGCTGTGCTAACCTCGCGTTGGTTGCTTTGTTGCGTGCTACCATCATCTGCTGTCACCGTCATTAGCAGCTAGGCTCACATGGCTACAGCCACCAGCTGCATGACAGCAAGGACGACTATGGTTTCGCTGTTTTGTGAAGTGGACAAGACACTTCAGTGGAATCTCTTGAAGGAGGTGCCCGACAATCGAGGGAATCTTGTAACGGATGGTCAGTAGCCAACCCAGTCAATATAGAAGGGCGCCTGCACAAGAAAGCGATTGACAGCACCGTGTGAACCAATCTGAATTTCGAATCATACATATCATTACAGGAGAAGTTGCACGTACAAGCAAAATACGTTTACGCTACACCCGTTACGCGTTGTGCTTTTGGTAGCATTTATTTCCTCATTGATCAACACAGCTAATCAATCAAGCTTACATATCATGGCTATTCTATCTTGGTATATCGTGGCCGGCCAGTCTTACATCCTAATGGATATATAATATAACGTTCGAAGGAGTGCGACGCATCACGATCATCATCGTTGCCGTTGTATAACGTTTGGTCAACCACAGCAGTCACTTATTTCGACGTAGTTGAGTGCCATTCGCTAGTGCACCTCGATCACTATTTATATCGTAGCGGTCAAAAAGGAGGGGCCGTGAGGCAAGGCGGGGTTGCCGGCGGGCGGCGGGGGCCACACTAGATGGAGTTTATACTGCAGACTTCTCCAGGCGGGACTGCCGCCTGTCCAAGCCCGTTACCAGGCCAGATATAATAGAAGTGTTTTTTGACAATTTTTCGCATTCTACTTCTCGTCTCGTCGACCGCCTTCCTTCGAGTCGGCCGAATTCGGCAACGCCCCCAATCCGGCCCCTCTCCGGACCTGTGCTCGGCTGCCCCTTACTGCGACCGACTCCTCGGTGCAACCTCCCGTCCGTCGCAAATGGCCAGACTCTAGGGCGAGGACTGTGAAGCATCGACCGTCACAGGACCATCAAGGACCAACGAACCGCGCGGGTGGCCTGCGGGAAGCTGACGAGTGGATCGCCTGCTTCGCTTTTCTCGAGGGTTTTCCCGATCCTGAAAAGCTCGCTCGCTCGCCCACTCGCCAGACCGCCTGCCCGCCCGCCCGCTAGGCAGCCAGCGCTTGCCCACCCAGTTGATCATGCTTGGATCCGCAAAGATCTTTCTCGTTCTCCTTGTGTTTTCCACGAGACGAACCGCTCCCTCGGCCGGCTCGGCGCTCTAGAATCTCTTCGAGCAGCGTGGACCTCTCCCTCATTCCCTCACTGGCGACGCTACGACGTCTTTCTGCTCGAGCCCGATGAGGCGAACGACCTCGGCAGTTGCGATTTTAAAGATCGATCCTAAAGTCGATACGTCGCAGCGCGCTGGCGGTGTGGCCAAGTGTCGGTGGGCAGGCCAGGGCCCGCGAAGCCAGGCCAGCACAGGCTGTGCTGCCACCCAGCAGGTCATAGGTGGTGAGTCTTCGCCGTCATCTGAAGTGTAGCCAGCCAGCCAGCCATCTAGCGAGCCGAACGAGCGAGGGTGCCTAACCACCCCGTACACGGGCTAAGGGCACAGTGCTAACGTAGCAGATCCACGTTAGAAGTCTATGGTTTTGATGAGGGCGGAGAAAAGAGACTTTGCCGATGGTCGAGCTGTTACGGGCCACCGGGCACGAACCGTTCGTTCGGGTGGCGGCTACAGGGATCTAGATCTAGTGGGTGAGACGATGGCCTCACACTTACGCAGAGAATGTGTCTATAGTGGAGCTGGAGTGAACAAAGTGACTCTGTCGAATCGCCAACGAACGGATGACGGAGGACAGACAGCGTCACCATCTCCACCTGGATTCCCGCCCCGCTGCGCGGTGCCCTATAATATAACCACGTTATGTACAACCACGTTGTCGCACCTATCCTGCTGAACTGCATCAGTTGCTCGTCATTATAATACGATCATTACGAACACACGATGGAGTCTCTACGAGCGTCGCATTCAGCTGTGTGGTGTTGGGAGGGCGCGGGGGCTAAAACGCCAAGAAACAATCTCGTTGTTGGCTAGTTGTTCTTTATCGACAACCCAATGCGATGACCCATTGACATTTACCAGGTAGACACCTTGATAAAATTTGGCAGTGTCTCTTCTCCGTGTCGGTCCAGTCTTGACCAATCTACGAATCGTGCTCGTCCTTCGTTCACGGTTACCTCAAACAAACACATTGACATAGAGAAGGAACAATTGTCCATCATAACTCAGACGAGGTGCGTGTGTCGATGAACCATTGAGCAATATCTCCAAAGTGAAACAAAAGCCATTGTTATCTCCCTCTTTGTCCCCTATGCATGTTCATCTTGATGGAACATCGCTGCCACAGCTGTCAACGAACAGCTCCCGGCAGGCCACTCGGATCTGCTAGCGTGTCCTTCCAACGGGGTAGTCTCAATATTCGCGTCACAACATTCATTTGACAACCTCCCCAACGTTCCACTTGTCTCGTTATTTCACATAGTGGCCGAGTCATAGCGCCACGGGATCTAACGTACAACACTTCTTTCCTAGGCGCGCTCCGGAGACAATCGGCCGCTCCGTTTCTCTTTGTCATTCCATTAAAAACCATTAGCCATCGTCGTGGCCCGTCCTGGGGCAAAGGGCTCCCCGTCTGCTCCTGCGTGGCTTCTGCCAACAGCCCGCAGAACGACAGAAAACGACTATATCACTGCCGTGCGTTCTGTAGACGATGTCTCGCAGCGTGGCACCGGAAGTCTTTGAAGTCGTTCGCAGGACGAGAGGGGGGAGTCAAACCTTACCCGTTCCTTCGATCTCCCCTAGAAAAAGCTAGCACCCTTTAGCGACTGTTATACGCCTCTTTGCTTTGCGTTGTGTGTGCCTCAGTTTGTGCGGGGTCTTCGCATGGCCTGTATCGAAAATGATTCCCTTGCACCTCCACGAGAACGCACTACCTGCCTACTGTGACGGTGCTGGTGAGAGCGTGGTCAGAAGCCGGCTAGCAGCGTTCGTTCGTTGGAACGAACGAAATCTTTTAGAGGCTGCGTGCAGGGGAATAGAGAAGGAATTCCGGTGTACGGCCCCATATTTCAAGCCCTTGGTTTCCCTCTTCCGGGGGCCGACACGCTAGCGGTAAATGGGGTAAGGGAAGGCACTACGGCCGGCGGCACTGCGACGACCAACACGAACGCGAGAAATAGGATAGAAGGAGACAGAGAAATGAAGGCAAGGAGCAGGCACGATGTGGATATTTATCACGATTAGGTGGATCCCTAACCGATCCCGGGAGTGCGGAGGGGGCCTGGTGTGGCTCTACCACGGCAGTGGGGCTCCGTGAGTCAGTTTCCACATTGGCTCACTCTGCTCGTCTCCAATGATGCCTGCAGTTTAGGGAGACCGCAGCAGCACAAGCCAGGAAACGCTGCGCTGTAGCCGAGCCGCCCACGATTGCATTGCATTTGCGCCTCGCACTTCGATTTCTATGTGACGGCCCATGTGCACCGACCATTCGCCGACCTACCTCTTGGCTTTGCTGCCAGGATTGCGTAAGCAGGCACGTCCGGGGTCTCTCTATCGATACGGAAAGATTCGCTCAAAATCAACCGTGGGAAAATCGTGTTGCAAATACAAAAGACAGAGACGAACAAACCACGAACAAATGCGATGCTAACATTTCGATTGACACCCAACTATAGTGCAATACGTTAAGGCTATGGAACGAGACTGAAACAGCAACGATCTGATCGAGTTCGACATGCAAATCGCATTTTTCTTTGGATTAGATTTGAAAACGTAGCTTTATTGAGAACATTGGCAGGATTGCAGGAGCGGCATAGCCCCCTCTCTCCCCAGGTATCATTCCTGTCCAGGTAGCAGTGCAGATGTATTTCGCAGGAAATCTTGTTTTAGAGACCGGGCAATTTTTTATAATTCCGAAGAGCTACAGGCAGCTTTCTTCCTATACTATAGTGGCCTCGCTCTTTTGTCGTACCTAAACCGTATATCGCCGTGGTATCACTAGATTGCATCCAGCATCGTATCTAAAGCTTCGCGAAGGATAAAGGTAAAGGAATATTGGTTTATTAAAGGAGCTGCAATTTTACAAAGGAGTGTCAATGAAGGACAATTCAAGGACTTCAGATACCAAATCGCCAATAGACCACTTGAAGACATGACTGGTGGGCACTAGTAAATGACCAGACGTTATACGCCGCTGCGGAGCTGACGAACGTAGAACAAGGGCTGGTCTCAGAGCATCGTTTTGAGATATTTGAATTCTGTGCGAGACTGCCTTGCAGGTGACTTCCTACCCCCAGATGTCTCAAATGCAGTTGCTCAACAGAGGGTACAGGTGCAGTAGCAGATCGGTTAGGTAAAACGCGAAATATGCCGACGAGGGAGATGCAATCGCCAGCCAGCCGTCATTTGTTGTTATCTGATTAGCTGATTTCGACCACTTCAGGTCCTCTTGGAGAACGATACTAACAACTAGCTTTGAAGCCCTTTTGTTCAAGATTTCCGACACTGGAGGTGTAGTTACTTGGGACATGGTGAAGATGCGTCCGGCCGTCGCGTCAGCAGGCCCGACAACAGTGCGAGCAGTGCAGGCTGAGACGAGAAGCGTGTTGCACTCGGCGCGTTGTCTAATTCGTGTACGCACCGTACGAAGCCGATCGGTGGCTCTCCGATTTCGGCTAGTCGCAGCTGAGACGGTGGCCCCTTGGCCTTCGGCTGGCCTCGAAGCAGCCTTCGAGAAGCAGGGAAGAAAAAAGCCAATGACGACGACAGAAAGGAATGAAAGGGCGTTTGTTGTGCAACCTATCCGTCCGTCGGGTGACGGCTACAAAAAGGTTTCTTTCGTCCGGGGACTGGGTAAAGGAGAAGATATAGCGAAACGGTGAGAACCAAGGGGCGAGAATGGGAGTGGGCGAGGAATAGCTGGATTCACTGCCATCCGATTCGATTGTGGACATGGATCGCTGGGTGGCCTGGCCCTGTGGCGCTCTCTGGCTAAGAAAGCCGCCGATCTGGCAGAGCGGGAATGAAAAGACAAGCGCCAGGGGCCCTCTTCCTCACGAAGGAGTGAGCTGGAACGTTCGTCGGCCGAGCAGCAGCAGAGGTCTTGTTGGGACTTTGCTGGAGGGTGCCCTGCTGAAAGGCAGGAAAGCACGGGCGAGAGAGAGATAGAGAAAGAGTGAGTTAGCGAGAGGAGCCGAACCACGAAGGCCGGACGAGACTGAAATGGCTGACGTTCAGCCCCCCTTGACCCCAAGGGCCTTTGGTCTTAGCGTAGTGACGGTTGGTATAGAGTCGCGCTGATGACGGTCCCTGCCACAGGCACCGCCGCTGCGGCGGAGTGGCGAACAGTCGAAGCTGCGGGAGACACCGCGACAGGGCCAGGCTACCAAAAGGGCCGAGACCAAAGGCCAAGCCATTGTTTGTCTTGTGAATTGCGGACGGACCCGGAACGCGTTCACGGGCAAGCAAGAGCGCGAATCACGGCCAGCCGGCACGACCCGTCTGTGGCAAGCGAGAGCTGGCGAGAACTGTTCGCTCACATGGGAGCAGTGTCCTACTTTACATGCAGTCTTCTTCTTTAGTCATCTTGACTGACTATGCAGGGAACCCTACGTATAGTACGTCATTGGCCTGCTCGTTTGTACCCAATCTCCCCGCCCGGCTTTTCACTTTGTCAGCTTGAAGTGCTCTCTCCGCTGCAACGGGAAACGCCGTTGTCCCGCTATTTTGCCGTAACACCCTCGGCGTCGGGTTTTTCCATTTCGCAGTGTGAGAATGAGACCAGTCGCACGGCGGTAGGAATCGACGACAGTGCATCGATTCCAAGGGCCATCTTGAAGGGCGGTTAGACTTCTTCGCTAGGAAGTTCCAGAAGAAAACGTGGTTGTGTGGTCCGGGCATTCCGGTTCTCCAGAGGCCTCGATAGAATGCATGCTTATTTGTTTGAGTAGTGAACGAGGCGCGAGAATCATTAGTGTAACAGCGTGTGTGCGCGACGTCGGTACGGGAGACCCGCTCGGTTAGGGAGACGACGCGAGCCGCGAAGTTCGTACGGACGGTGCCGAAAAAGTCAAAGCATATTTCCAGTGACTGTCCAACAAACGTGTTGGATTCAGACCTTTCCTACATGTAGCTTAACTACCTCCTTTATCTCAGAAGTAGCTGGCCGTATTCAATGTATGATCAACCAGAATATCGAAAGTGCCAGTCGTAGAGTAGGACTAACAGAATGAGGCGCCAATTCTGCAGGGCAGTATCAGAGTGGTGAGACGTCTTGGGAAATATAGTGTTGATAAACGCTGCGCCAAGTATTCGCGTCATCGCCTCATCTGACCAAACGGAATCTGTCACAAAAGCGAACTCGAGTTAATCTGCTCGAATGCTAATCGTCCATGCATCCGCTGCGTCGCTGCGTCGCAATCCGACTGTTTTCCTTTCAACGAGCTCTCGGCTAGAGTTCAGGGCGAATGGCCACCCATCACGGCACGGACCATTGAGGGTTCGCAGTCGACTATTCACCCTGCAGATCATCGCCCTTGCAGATAGATATATGCGATGCTTCTCCCGTGTTGCGAGAAAACGACGACGACGACGACGTATCGTATGTAGACCGATACGCGGTAAAGCAAGCGTAGCCAGAGGCCGCCGCCGCGCCGCTTGCCCGAGGACGCAAGGTAAACGAAGCAGCATTCATCTGCTTTCTTTCATTGCCGTTGTTGATACGAATGCCATTGCAAGCTGAACAAAGCAACGGACGACGGGGTAGCTCGTCCTTGCTAGCCGGGCTGGCTCGTCACTGGTCGCCGTATATTTCAGGGGTTACTGAACGAGGCGCGCGGGAAGGGGGTGTAGGGTGGTCTCTCAGCAGGCCGCGTTTTCGCTTTGAGGATTGACTCGCTGTCTGCCTGTCTCTCGGTCGGCCTGGTTGACTGTTGTTTTTTGACTACTTGCATGCTCAGCCAGTCCGAACGGAGGCGATGGACGAAGGGGCCAATGGCTGGTAAAATGGGACGGGAGAGGGGAGTTGGGAGAATAACGGGAGAAAAACCGGACAGGGGTCGCGGACACCGACACGGCATGCGTGGTCTGTGGGGGTGCTGGTGGTGGTGGTGGTGGGGGGTGATGAAGAGACCGTCTTCATCGCACGCTTCAGGGAGCAGGGGTCGCTCCATGGGCGGAGGGGTGCACGCAGCGATTCGACGAGCCTAGAGAAAAGGGGCGAATCATCCAGGATGGCGCACAGTCGCGCGGTTGAGTCGCCCCCGACCATCTGCTTGGCTTGGCATTGGTCTGGCCCCCCCGCTGCACACAGATAAATAGTTCCCTTCCTGGGCATGCTTTCCTGCGAGCTTTCTGAGTTGCAGAATGCCGTCGCCGCTGCAGCTGCTGGACGGCAATACGTTACGCCACACGTCGAGCCCGACCGTCGAGCGAATACCGGCGCGCGCACTCCTCTCTCCCTTTCGTTGTCTTGGTGTATTTCTCGGTGGCCGAGCAAGGCAGGTCTAAGCGCGCCTCGAGCGGTGCATCCATCGCGGTACGGGTAAAGATGGTAATGCATGAAGAGATGGCGAAACATAGCTTGTGGGAGCGGGCGGCTAACGGCGACAGTGGCCGTAGAAACGCAGAGAACGGCGAATAGTTAGAGTGGGCGAGTGGGGACGCAGGGAGCAAAACTAGCGCCAGCGGGACGGGCGGACTAAAGCCGCGAGACGTGGCAAGAAACGTGATGCGAAGGGGTTGCCGCGATGCTGCGCTATCTCTCTCCTTCAAGAGATACTCGTTTTTAAGCAAACTCCGTCCGAAGGGCTGTGGCGGGAAAAATCGAACGGGACGCTCGAAAATGGTGGAACGAGGAGCAAGAGTGCCCTCTCGAGAAAAGGGCAGGCAGCGTCTCTTCAAGGGAAAGATGAAGAAAAGGAGAGAGAGAGGAAAGAAACAGAGCTGAAGAAGCTCGAGGAAAAGAACGACGAATTTAGGGAGGACCGACATTGGCGAGAGCAGCGAACTGTGTTGCGGGTGTGTGTGGGCGAAGAATTTTGTCGTCTGGCAGAATCTTCGTTGACTTTGATCACCAGAATGAACGAAATGGAAGACAGGGTGGAAAATGCAGGATCGAAAACAGGCCACTGACCCCCAATTCTTGCGGGGGATTGGCTGCACGCCGGCACGGTAAAGCCGCGCAAAACCAAGCTAAACGCTAAGGAAAAGGCCGTGGGGAAATTTGCTGCCACAGCAGACTCTTTTCTGCTTCGCGGTAGGTGCCCTTGTCTCGCTACCTTCGTGCCGATTTACCGCTGGTTCTCTTATAAATCCTCTAAGATGTCAACCCGCAATGGATTGATTGGGTACTCAAGCAGGGAATAGTCAATGCTGATGCACTAGATAGGTATGCATCAGAGATATCTGTGACCATTTTTATTATATGGTAGTGGCAACTAGAATGACCCCTAATTAAAAATAGATAGCTTTTCGATAATTGACAAGTCAAATTCACTGTACAGCCCAGGATTAAATCTCGTCACCCTACACAAAAGTCAGATCAGAAACGCCGGTGCACGTGTATCCGACAACAAATCAAACGCAGCAAACATGGTCATTCCTTCTCTAAATCGAGAACTAACCTCACCAGTGAGCCAATCAGACAAATAGGAGATATATTAATGCAATATATTTTTCTCTGAGTTTGGTGTTAGACAAATAGTATAGACTAGCCACTGCTTAAGAAAATCGAATTCATTTCCACCGATCTGTAAAATACAATACCTTCTAAGTATATGGGGACTAATCAACTTAAAATCATACCCGATTCATTGGCAGCATCTTTAGTCGAATTGCTCAGACTTTTGGAGCAGTTCTAACTACCTAGCAGAAATCACAAGATCAAACAGTTCCCACAGATGAATATTCCTGTAGTCGTAGCAGGGCGACAGTCGGGTATGCTTACCTGAAAATCAGGAAAAAAACAGGAGAATTAGGACATTATGCAAGTCTACAGCAGACATAGATATAATATATAATGGGATATAATCATATATATATATATATATATATATATATATAAGCTGCATACTCGGTTGACAGGTACATGCGTCCTGAGGGCGCGAGATATGTTGGCACAGGCGTGTGATGTGATTACTCACAAATCTGCATCGGTTCACTGAGCAAGATTCGATTTTTTGCCTGGAGACTGCCTGTGCAAGCTGCACAGACAAGTTGGAAGTTTGGGAACCCACACCCAGGATGGACCCCGCCTCCGCTGTCATTCCAAGCCACCGAGCCGACCGCATGCAATACCTCTAATCATCATGCAACTGCAAAAGCTTGTAGACCTTATATAGTCAGAATAGCCGCATGCATAGATAGCACCAAAGATCAGTCACGCCAAGTGTCCGGCCATCCACAAAGCCGTTACCGCGATAACCGGCTGACCCATTACGCGTCCAGCCGTTAAGAAGTCTTTGTAAAGCGAGGGCCCGGCTTGTCCCATTGTATGTTTAGGCTTATGCGTGCACGTTCGGATGTATGTGTGTGTGCCTATTAAACTCACACAAGAAGAACCGCGGAGGGGGCAGATGAAGACCGACTTTGGAGGACAACGAAGTTCGTCACCCCATTGGATCTGGATGTCAGTACGCCCTGTTAGGTCGCCCTAGACCACTCCCCAAACTCCGAGTCCCCACAAAGACGGCGGCGGCGGCGGCGGCGGCGGCAGCGCGTTATGGGTGGAAACGAACAGCCATCGCCAGGATTCCCCGCACCCGCGCGACAGTTGCAAGTGTCGTTGGTGGAGGCGGTGGTGGTGGTGGAGGCGGTGGCGGCGGTGGCGGCGGTGGCGGCGGTGGTTTAAGGGAGGCTGTGCAAAGCAAGCCATGCCAGTGAGCGGGGAACAGCGAGAGACGCGGCAGAAAACACGAAAGAAACAAAAGGCGACTAAAAGACAACGATCTACTTCGCAGCAGCAGCAGCAGCAGCAGAGACAACAGTCTCTGTACAACCGACGCTGGATGAGTGGCGCTCGACAACGGCGAAGCATCATTTAAAGTTTGCTTGTTCCGCCATCTTCGCACGCAAAGAGCGAGGCAGATAGGGACATATACATATATATATATATATATATATATAGGGAGAGAAGAAGAGGGGGGGACCTTCTCGCCGGCGCTAATGTTTCTTTCCTTTGCCTCTGCTCACTGCATCCGCTTTTACACTCGGCTCGCTTGTCTCCCATTCGCTTTTCGTCGCCGCCTCCGCTGCGGGCTTCTCTCTCGAAGCTGGCGGGCGAGTCCATGCGCCAATGCGAGTCCCGTGTCGGCCCGTCCGCGCCTCGTCGTATCACAACGCGCGCGCTGCTTTCAAAGAGCTTTCTCTTGCTGTCCACCAGTGGGCAAAGTGGCCGTTTGCCCACGGTGAGCGATTCGGGCAGATGAAGGGGGACAGACGAGGGCTCGGCAGCCGCAAGACCACAGCCATGAGACAACAACGACGGCGGCGGCTGCGTCGAGAAGAGCGCCTTCTGGGACCCCTTGTACTGTTTGCCTGTTAGCCTGCACTTTGTGTTATAGCTCACTTTGAAGAGGAGATTGTAGGAGTATGTATGGCCACTGTAGTTGGGGGACTGGCCGCCGCTAGTCGTTGGGGCGTACGAGGGGGGTGGGGGGGGGGTGGATGCTACTGCTGTCGCGTGGACAACGAAGACGACGCCCAGACCAACGTCTTGGCGGTCGTTTTCAGCGCCGCTGTCTCCGCTTGTGAGGCGGCGGTCAAAAAGCAATGAGCCAAATGAGCATGCGCTGCTGCTGCTGCTGGATGTGCAGTGCCGCCACACACTCTGCCAGCAGCAGTCTCAGCCTCTTGCGGCGGTGCCCGGCACCACTTCTCCGCCGCTACTTCGTTCCTTTGCTAACTCCTCTCGGAGACCCGCGCGACGCCACAGAGTGGACCCCCACACCGCGGACGCCGACCACTCAGCGTGGTCCGGGATGCTCTTCACTACAACGACCCGTAGTGGTACCATCACTTGCCCGCCTCCCCCCGCTGCCGGCTGCCCGCTGACCGTTTTCTGCAGGCGTCCCCACATGGACACGGTTGTGTTGTCCTTTGTCATTGTCTCCCCCCACATGGTCCCCCTGCACAGAGACTTTCCTCGGGGGCTTCAGCTGCTCCATCGTCACGATGTCCATCGGCAATGAACACAAAACGCGGCGAACGCCTAAATCGCTATGGGATTTACGCGGATATAGGGAGAAGCAGAGGTAGGGCCGGGGGAGCGCTTTATCCTATTCCAACGCGCGGGGGGGGTAACAGTTGCTTCTCGTGGGGGGATGAGGGGGTGCCGTAGGGGTAACTGGAAAACTCTAACAATGGGTCGGGTGAAATGATATCGCTAGTGTTTGACCATGGCTCGCTTTGCAACGTCAATGGTTACGGCTAGCGCTGCCTGCTCCGTCGCTGGTAGCGACCACAGTGCTGACAAGATACAAAGGTGTAAGACGGCCATGGTTGGGCCGCACGTGGTTGTGGTAGGAGATGGGCTGCCATTGCAGGAGCTACATTGAGACGGCAGAGATATGCATTAGGTTAATGGGCATGGGAGATCTCATTATGACTCTGCCTCCTCGCCATTCTCATCATTGGCAGTAACAGTGGTGATGGAGCAGCAGCTTAGTTGTAGTGCACTTCGCCCTTCCGTCCGTCTGTACTGGTCTTCGAAACGGGCCGTCCTTTCCCGCGATGTTCGAGTCCTCGCCCGACCATAGCTCGATGTCTTCAATCCCTATCGTCCAGCTAAACTTGCTCTTATTCCTTTCTTGGTAGGTTTTCCTTTTCTTCGGCTTGCCTTCGCGGTCGACCAGCTCGCTGCAGATCGAGTATGAGCAGCAGTCGTCTTTCGTGGGTGGCGGACAGTGTCCATAGTCTTATGGCGGGTCTTGTGTCCGACCCGGCAAGCTGGGCCGCGGTTCTTAGTGCACACAGAACGGCGGCAGCAGCAGCAGGAGCAGCTTGTGGACGCTCGGGAGAGTTGGACTGACTGACTGACTCCTTCCCGATCTCGAGGGTTATAGGAGAACTACTTCCCCACCTCCAACCGAACAGGGTGGCTGCACCGCCGCAGGGCCATAAGGGTCCGGCGGGGAAAGGAGGCTGGATTACACGCTCGACGAGTCCCACAGAAGGGCGGCGTTGGGAAGCTCGTGGCAGCCCGAGCAGCAGCAGCAGCAGCAGCAGCAGCAGCAGGACCAGCAGTGTGGCTACAACTACACCCAGGGCTGGCGCTACCACCAGCGTTACTTCTGTTATCCAGTTTCTACTGCCATTACCAGAGTGGGATGCTGCGTTGGGTAAAATGAGAGGGGCTGGCTGGCGGAGTCGGGTGCGCGGTCGGGGGCTTGAATGAAGGCTTGGATTGAATGAAGCCACGCGAGCGGAGCATGCAGAGCCAAACGCGAAGAGATAGAGCTCGGGTAGAGGGTAGGAAAAGACGAGTGAGAGACCAGTACGAAGATGGAGATAGACATGATGGTGGACGTATCGGAGGATAGACGGGAAGGAAGGTAGGCAGACACACCTCTCTGTATTTGTGCTGATCTGTATACTGGTCGACCGGTGCGTTGGACGGGGCCAACGGAAGTACGAACGATGCTGCTGGAAGAGCAGCGGTGGCGGCCATAACCGCCTCGGCTGCCGAATGGAATCACAACCTTGGAACAGGAGGCATTCACTTCCACTAAGCCGCCCACCAGCGGACCTCCGTACTCCGGCTGCCCTCAACCACCCCCGGGCACGCGTCTTCTTGTCCACGTATCTATCTAGTTTGCAAGGAATAGGAGCAATGCAATAGTTAAACGCAGGCTGGCGAGCGCTGCTCGGTGCGATTTGGCCAGTCTCCCAGCTATCGTGATCGAGCGTACCCCTAAAATCCCCATCTCCCTGAGGCATGACACAGGGTTGCAGGGTGGGCGGGAGACGCAGCTTTCAGGGACACATGCGCGTATGCTTGTAGTGGTGGTAGTGCAGTAACTGGTGAGGCTAGAAACGGATGAGAGGGGTTAGTTGGGGGGCTCAGGGGGGTTAGTTGAATCCGCAACGACCGACGCAGGGATCTGCTTCGTCCGGTTGCGATGTCTGCTAATGGTTTGTTGTAGCGACTAGCTCCCTAGAACTCCTGCCATCCGTTCCGAAGGGTGGGCGAAGGTCTCCGGGGGGGCGGGGGGGCGGGGAATAGGCTGGGGTGTTGTTGCTCTGCGTACGTCGAATCGGAGAAGGGATAGAGGCAGTCTACACGATAGCTGGATAGAGTGATGGCTGGTTGTTGTGCTTCTGCTAGTGGTTGCCGTCGCCGTCGCACTCATGGCCCTGCTTGCGGTGTTGGACGATCGAGCCTGCGGTGCTTTCCGTCCCGTGGACAAAGTGGGAAGGAAGCCTTTGTATGTTGGAGCATGGGTCACTATTATTCAAATGGGACGAAGGTAACTCGGTCCGTTGCCGCGGTGGACAACGCGACCGCCTGCCACCGGAAACGGAATAGAAGAACCTGCCGGCCGGATAAGTGGCACAGCGTAGCGTTGCGGAGCGCTGAGATGCTGCTGGCTGTTGCAAAAAGGGGCTGCAAAAAGGAAGCCGCGTAACAACGCCGCTCAACGACAACATCGACGACGAGCGGCCATCGCTTAGGCAATACTAGAAAATGGTTGGCTGGCCGGTTGGCTCCTTCAGCAGGTCAGTGACAAGCGGACAATGGACGGACGCTCATAGAGACGTGGGTCATTCAGCAGACGCACTACCGCCATAATACGGCCGACTGACTGCCGTGGCTGAAGGACACGGGGTCCTGCCGCTTCCTGAGACATCAACTCGGGCGCTTAAGAGAAATGAGTTGAGGCAAAAAGATGGCCACTGGAAAAAGTGTACAGCCCCTCATGTTATAAACATCCCGCCGCCGACTCGCTTCACTTACTCACCGAGCATTAGCTGCGATGGCAACGCATGGCGCGCCTGGCTGCCTACGAATTGACACGTGTCAGGAAGGAACGAGCTTTCTGGCAAGACGTCCGACCGATCGTTAAGACAGCTGGCAGCCGCATTGGTCTGGGCTGCGGTACTGCCTACCAAATTAGATGTCAGTTTTTCCACCAGCCAAACGCTGTTGGTGTGACCCTTTTGCATGAGGGCGTCGGGCAGAGTCAACAGATATATGGCCGCATCGTCCCAGGCGGTGGCATATACCTGGTATAGCTATTTTGTGCATTCAATGTTGAACGAAAAATCGGACGAAAAAGGGACGACGCTAAGAAAAACTTGAAAGAACTCCACAAAGACAACGGCTTGCCTATATACTGACAGTGAGTTCTATGGGAACATGATTTTCAGGTAGTTTCGTCATCCTTGATGTCGACTAGTTTTTGTGGACGGGTCGCCGCTATTCACACCGTGGTGTCCGGCCGAGGTGACCAGCTCCTCGACGATCTGAACGGAACACTGAACGGAGCAGAGCGCTGAACGGCAGCGATGTTGGCAGCAAGAATGCCAAAGCCAAATACTTACCGGCCTCACAGCACGAGCGAGGGACAAAGATAGAGAGAGTGATGGAGAATGGACAAATGGGACATCATGTGGGAGGTCGTTCTACCCACCTGTTACTAAGAAAATGTAGCTTAAGGAACAGAAGAAGCAATAGCTGTAGCAGCATCTACAACAACAACAACAACATATGTGACGTCGGTGGAACTAGGGAGATAAAAGCTTTAGAGATTGGCTGGGGGTTGGGGGCCTGGGGATTTAGGGCATGCCACCCCCGGGGGGAGAGATGACGAGAAATACCGAGCGGAGGGAGGATCTAGGAGTCTGTTCGGGGAAATAACCCACCCCCGCCGAGGTGCACTTCGTCTTCTACCTTGGCAGCTCGCAGCATCGGTGTATTGTGTCGATGTTGTTATTGCATTTGTTGGCGTCCTTTCTGCTGTTGATTGTGAGAGCCGGTTACTGTTGTCGTTGTTGGATTTCATGGCGTCGTTATTCAAGCTCCCAAGGTTCGTCGCCTATATATACATATATTCGTTTCAATGTATCAGCGCGCCAGTTCGTTTTAATCAGCAACCATTTGTGTTCTACATAATTGAATAAGATTACGAAACACTACGCTTTTCGATGCTTCTTCTATTGTTCGTATCATCGTCATCATTATTACTATTACGGGGGGGCTGGGCTGTCCTGGCCTCACTTCTACTACAGAACTACACTACTGGTGGCTTGTTTTTTTTGCAATGTTTGCGGGGGGGGCTACGCAATCGTTTACGTAATGGAAAAACGTTCGGCCTGATTTCTGAACGTGAAGCCCCTCTCGCTACACAATACGATCTTATTCGATCGAGTGTAACCCGCGGCCAAGAAACCCCTCCCGTTCGCACAACCAGTAGCGTGTGCCGCGTCCAACGGAAGCTTCCGAAGCGGAGGGTGACGCCGTCCTTGGTCCGTTGTTGGTCGTTCGGTGAGTGCTGTCGACGGTGTTGAGCTTCGTCTCGCCGCCGAGCAGGAGAGAACGGGCGAATTCTCATTTCGAGATTAAAGTCGCCTCCGCTGCTTCTGCATTGCTGCTTACACTTGGCGGTTACTATTGACCGGCGAGCAATGGCCCACTATGGAAACCATGGAGGGACGCCACAGCAATGCGGCCTGTGCAGTGGTCTGCTGGTCTGCAATCCGTCGTTGTCTCCCGTCGACGTTGCTGCTGCCGGAACGATGCTGTGGTCAGCCCTTGAGCCGCTCGAACCGCGGTCAGCAGACGCTGCTCGCTTGGTCATCGGGGTCGTTCCCCCTGTTCCACCCCCTGAGTGTGAGCAGGCCCCGACCAAACGCCCACAGAGGCCGACCGTCGCACTCACCGTAACAAGGCGGCACAGTCCACAGCAACGGTCCTGCCACTGCTGCATGATCCCTTCGTCCTCTACGACGGTATACAGCAGCATGGAGCAGAGCAGGGTGACCGCTTCGGCTGTGGACGAGCCGCTGCTGCGGCCGGCGTCCGTCGTAACATCTGGCTTGCTCACTAAACAACCGGATGGGCCGGGATGATCAGATCAACCGAGCAGATCATGGTGGCGGCAGCGGCGGCGGCGGCGGCGGATGTCAAACGAACGACGCAGGCGACTCAGACTGCGTGGTGGTGGTGTGGCTGGATGCCAAACGGACAGAGAACAGCAAAAGGAGGTGGGCAATGCCATTCGTGCGAGAGGCCGAGATACAGACAGACAGACCGACGGAGAGCAAGCCAGCGAACCTAAACCACCCCCGAAGCCCCCAGCCATACCCCAGAGACCCCCGATGCCATCGCTGTGTTGCCCTGTCTCTCGCGTGATCCCCATCGGTCGGTCGTCCGGGGGACAGAGGAGCCCCCTGCTGCATAGGCCTCGACAGCGGGCGGATCGCACACCCGTAGACGGGGCGCCTTGTTTTGTTCGTTCCGATCAGCGGACACCGCGGAGCAGATCCGCAGCCGCAACTGACAGTGGGCAAAAGGTCCCAGCTGCTTGTCCGTCTGCTGTTCGCCCGGTCGAGCCCCACTATCGGAGAGTCACTCCGGGGGTCACTGCCAATGCAAACGCCAGCAAATCGCTCAGAGAGCACGGTCAGACGAGTCGGACCGACGTCCAAGCTGATCTAGAACGAACGGGGGACGAGCAGAACATTGGAGCACTTTGCAAGTGCTATTGGCAAAGTTTTTCCGGGATAGCACACAGACGAATGCAGACATCAGACGCTCGGATATAAAGCCAGATAAGACGATGCGCTCATCTGGTGTATTATGCGAGTGCAAAGTATATATATATATATATATATATATGTTGCTCTATGGGACATTCGACCATAATGAGCTTCCGCCATCGCTCATTTTGTGCTTGAGTGTTGCCATATCTATTATCATAAACGTGAACTCCTACATTCTCCTTAATACGTTCGCATTTGCTGTGAACAAGTGGCCACAAAATCTAGTCTTGTTACTAGAAGTAGCGCTTCCAAAAAGCCAAAAGGTCATCACGAAGTGTTCATCTTTACTTGATTCGCTTCACCCATCCACCCCCCCCTCTCTCTTTCTCTCTCTCTGTCTCCTTGTTCTTCTTGTTGTTTATCCCCTATTTTTTGAGTGCTTCCAGACGCGGCGGGCGTGTGGCGCGCGGCAGAGTAAACGAGGCGGAGTTCACCGCCGGAGCAGGCCTCGCAACAGCAACAGCGGCATTACTACTAGAACTGGGCACATGAAATTTCTCAAACAGTTGCTCTGCCAAGTTTCAGTCGGACGGCGGCCCAGCCCAGCGAAGTTAAGCTAATGTACGCTGTTCATCAAAATACACGAAGCGTGCGGCTTTAGTGTATGCGCGAATTCGGCCGCCACCGCCGCCGCCTCCGCCGAACCAGCTATGTCGGTCTAAGCGCAGAGTGCAACCGGTTGTTCTGGGAGTACAGCCAAGCAAGTACAGTTCGAGCAGTAGCAGCAGTAGAAACAGACGGAGAGACTGCGCCGGAGGCGGCGGCGGCGACGGCGACGGGACTTCTTTTACTGTTTCTGAAAGAAGCAGTTTGGCTTCGTTTCGCATGCGTCCTGGGGCTGAGCCTTGCGCAGCTGGTTCTCTCTCTCTCGCTCTCTCTCTCTCACATACACACCCCCTCTCGTTGTGTGTCTCTCCGTGTCTGTTCGTGTATATGCCTGCAGAAAGTGCTCACGCTCCCTTTGCATAACGTGGGCAGGACCGAGCCGACGCAGGCACGTAAGCGGAGGAGCGTGGACCGCCTCCCCCGGAAGAGACCTGCTCAAGAAGACAAGCGAGGGAATTGTCAGACAGACGCCTTCTTCCCGGCCGCCTTGCCAAACGCTGCAAACGAACCCCCACACCGCCCCCCACGAACCCCCCGACCCGAACTAGTGCCGCGGCCGCGCTGCTTTCTAAGTGAGTGCTCGGGGGATTCAACGGAGGTCGGCTTACACGGCCGCTATCTAACTAACGCAACGAGGACTACTTGTACTACTTCGCCACTTAGAGTGGCCCGACGGCGTGGTCGGCTGCCGGCATTCTGCTCGCAGGCTACTCGAATGAGAGAATCATTTCGAGAACATCTATCTACATATATACAATTACGCAAATATCAAGCTACACACATTCTACTTTGAACGTACAAAGGCACAAACGAAGACAGACACAGAGACAAAGGCGCAAACACCAAAAAGCGCTCGGCTACGCGCGACTGCGTCCGTACGAGTATATTTCTATAATGGCAACTGAGTCCAGCTCAGCTCGACTCGCCGGCGGAGCGCGGTTCAGCACGAGTGTCGATTGGCTGCGCGATCAGATTAGCGGATGTCGTCAATAGTCGCTTGCTAGCTCCGTACACTTACACGGTGTTGTGACACCGGTGAGTGTGCGCATTTTTGGAGCCGGCCCATTAGTATTTAATATACGCCACGTTCGGCAGAGCGGCAATGTATGATTTTGAGCGGGAAAACGAGCGCGGCAACATTGTTTTATCACATGAAACCATCACACGCTGCTTGGCGAACAAGTGAGATTATAATCTTTAGCTGTTGTGTGCTCTGCGCGTTCTACAAGCATGACAATACTCGTCGCCCTCTTGGAACGTACTGTATACAGTCGTGTACATAGACAGATACGAAGATAGGGAGTCATTTCGTTGTTACGGAGCTGGCGAGGACGACCAGGGATGCTGCGTTAATGTCGGCTACTGTTGTGTGCGATTTGTTCTGTTCATTGTCTCGCTAGCTCTGAATGAATGTAGATACGTTCACCGTTTTTCAAGAAATTCTCCCAGAGACAGAGATGCGCGTCTCGTAGAAAAACGCCACCGAGAGCTGCGAGGATACAGTGGTTGAATGGCGGGCGCGTCGTGCTCGCTTTAAAATAACAAAAAATTAAACAAAGCACCTCGCACAGTCCATCCGTCTGCAATTATCTGCAGCAGCAGCCCCCCTCCCTCCCCCCAAACAGTTCTTACAGCTGGTCGTTCTTTTTCTCGAAATTAAATTTCCATTCCATGACGTTCGTTGAATGGACCAGGGCGCGCACTTCTTGCGGCTCGTACCGCCGGATTTCACCGGAGTATCTGAGGTGGAGGTTCGCGCCGTGAGGCATAAGAAGAAGACACGCTTGGCCGCCATCGCTCGCCTGTTACCTGCAAGTTCGTCGGCCCCGTTCCGCGGACAGAGGAGGCAGCAAGGAGCGGGCGTCGGCCGACGCCCGCCAGTGTGTCTCACACATCTCCCTACTTCCCGGCGCAAACCCCCTTAGTCGAACCATAAAGCGCAACGTCTAAACACAGCGTCGTCAGTCAGATCAAAAGCTAAATGAAGACTTTCCGTGCCAACGTCGTCAAGTGCCACGGAGTTGTCCCCCGATCAACGCCACCAGGCCGTGGAGCGCTTCTCGATGCGTCGCATCGTGAAAGCAATTGACAAAGAACGCAGCGATTTTGATACGGCAGGCTACCTGCCACACAACAGCGAGCTAAGAGCTGACGTCCTCTGGCGTACAAGTACAACCGCGTTGAACCCCGCAACCCCGCAAGGGCCCCGTCAGCAATTACGTGATTGTGGAGATACTCTCTAGGCTGCTCGTTCCGCTCTCAACGACGGCAGAGTCCCCGGTCTATTGTCGGCGCAGTTGCGATTATTAAAGCGTACGTTAGGACACAAACGCTCTGTCGGCTTGACTGCTGCCTTGTTGGTTTGTTTGCGACTGCGCGTTTGTTGGAAACGTCTCTCCGCGTAAGAAAGAAATCGGTTAATGCAATTCTATCCCACTGACTCCAACCCCTCAAACATCCCCCCCCCCGCGCCCTCCTGTGGCCGTGGAATGATAGCGCCCAGAGGTAGTCGTATAGAGTTCGCCTTCCTCGACCATTGTCGCCAGAGAATATTCGTAACAAATGCCTAGTCCCGCGTTACGTGGAGGGGCACGCCTGCCTCGCGCCTGCTTGACTTTTGCTGCAATGTTTTGGTGGGTACAATTACGCCGCCAGCGGACGAACGCGTCGTCGTCGGAAGATCGGCGGCCATGTCTCACGGCAACGGTAGTACTTGATCCGGCTGTAGCATGAGAAAATGCTTGTGGCGTATAATTTTTGACTGCTCCGCAATGGAAGGGCTTCGCGGTTCTCTCGCTGCAGATATACATATAGATATCAACTATTGAATATCTTTTCAGACGCACCTGCCAAACCGCCACCAAAAAAATCGGTTCTCCATCGGCAGGTCGCGTTCGTAACAGCTTGTGCGTTTTTACCAACAATATATAATGGATAATACAGATATACTATATTCTTCCGTTGAACATATACTGGTTCCATATCAAACAAGAATGATGTTTGCTGAAGTAGACCATGCTCTCAATGTACAATAAGCAGTTGACGTCATCAGCACACAAGACCCAGTGGTCAGGAAACAGGCGATTTTTTTCGGTGTACCTCCTTTCCCCGAGAAGGCACCTGGTACCGTACCACGCCTGCAGCAGTGTTGTCCTATGTGGCCTACTAAGGGCTAGAGAAAAATAGAGAAAAAGACGTAGCTGGGTATTTGCAGATATGAATTGTTTGCACTGATATTATATTCAAACAGATTGAACTCCACGTGTCTGAATTCAGAAACCTCACCGACCGCACCGCAAGTGGAACCGGCGCACTCTCGAAGCACCTTACGATATTAATTAGATCTATCAGTAAGATACATAGAGTGCACTGCGTGGTCCTCAGCCAGACTCGGCAGGGGGAGGCTCACTCAAAATAAAAAAAATTGTTCTGTCAGCACCCCCAGCCCCCGAGTGGACACCGTTTTCCCAGCACCCCAGAAGGTCTTCGCCTGCTTCGTTCTTCGCCTCGTTGTGGCCGCGTTTGAAGGTTTGGGCCACTTGCTCCTTCAAGTTACAATTCCCCTGGAACAATCGTACGTTGGAAAGGGACAAATCGACAGTAGTTGGGGGTTGGGGGACCCACCAGTCAATGGAGGTCTACGTAGCTCTGTGGCACAGGCTAATGCACATGCTCAGGCACAGCTAGGAGAGGGATGTGCTCACAGAAGGACAGGCCCCTATCGAATGATACACCCCCAGATCGATGAATGGACTCCCTGGCTGTTGTTGAGACAGATGCGTTTGAGAGCTTCAACTCCTGTCTCCGAAGCAGTCGGCACCTCCCTCCGAGCAGCACCCCCCCCCCCCCCTTCGAGGCCTTCGAAGGGCCCACATTCTCCGTTTCATCTGCCATCTTTGCAGTTCGTCAAGTGAAGAGAACGGTAAACAGGTCCGCCGTCGCAGAAACGGAACGTTGTACAAGCAGACGGCCAGCGGCCCGGGCTAGGCCATACAAGGCGGACTCGATCAGTCGAGTAACCGGGCCGGTTGGGTATTTGCACTTCGCATTACGCGACCAACAAACCGCCGACGCCGCCGCCGCCGCCGCCGCCCGGCTGAGCAGAGCGACGTGGATTTGCCATGGTAGTAATGGCGAGTAGTCGACGAAGCGGATCGTAGCGAACGCTGGCGGCAGCGCGGCGAGCTAAACCCCACACGGGGCTCGACGGCGGGCGGGCGGGGGAGCGGGGGAGAAGGGAACCCACCAATAACTGGGCCTAATTGTGTCGATCGACTCTTTCGACATCTCCTCTCGCGCCAACCTTCAACAGCGGCAGTGCTAACAGCAGCAGTCGTCGCTTCAAACCACTCCGAATTCGTTGAAGCAGCATTGCCCCGGTACTTGAACGCAACACGAACTTCTCCTGGGGGGGGCGGGGGGTGATACTTTTCGGAGGGTTCTTCCAACGCGAATGGTGAACACAAGCAAGGAAGAGATGGTAAAGCGAAGGAGAATCTTCGCCATTGCAGTAACATCGTTGTAAGGAAACGGCAGAGAGTCATCGGAGTAGGCTAATCATGTACAGAGCAGCTAGAAGGAGGGGAATATCTTTTTCTATCAAACACAAGAGACGAGTTACGAGGACAAGGAAAACAACACGCCGATTCGTGGCGCGTGTTGAGACGCGCGCGCGCGCACACCTTGACGGACGGTCGAAGTAAAAATCGATGAATAGATCCGGATGCGGTAAAGGCAAAGGTTTATTGGTTTATTGAAGGAGCTGCAATTTTTACAATGCTTAAGCTCTCTTATATGTCACGGTCGGGAATGTGTGTTTGTATATCATACATAAACAGGTACAATTGGTTAGTTAATTGCTAATCTGATTCACCTGTAGCAGTTAATTGCGGATAACATTACGGTTAGGTAGCGACGGCGAGATTGTCTACATCGCTCGCCGCATTAACGTAAACTGCCTAATCCTGTTTGTGTGGCCAACCATCCAAGGAAATCTTGACAAACGATCATGGGTATGTTCGTGTCAATGCGTGTAACGGATGGCAGAGAGACAAGTTAAGGATAAATCCACATATATAAGGTAGCTGCCCTTTCTTGTATGTTCGAAAAGACGTCGAGACCCATACATAGAATATTCGTATGCAAGCGGGCATAACAGCCGGTACAATCTCAAATACGAGGGCCGACCCGTGTCGCAGTCTCGAGCGGGTCCCAGAGGGAGCGAGCTCGGGTGATCGGTCGCTCCGTCGATCGGAAAGAGTCGTAATGGCATAAAATAATATTAACTTTTTTTTAAGTATCTTCGTCGCCTCGGCAGGCTCGCCCTGGCCGCTTGCCGCTTCTACGAGCCGTTTTTCGTGGTCGGCAGTCGTAAGGAGAGGCACTACGAGCGGGCCACACTCGGTTCGTGAGGCCCGGTTGCCGACGCTCGGCGAGCGAACGGGCGGGTTCAAGCAGTGAAGCAAGCCGCGACCAACGAAGCCGGCGGCCAAGTTCGACCGAGTGAAGGAACTCGCGCGCGCGCGCGCGCGCATCTCACGGTCCATTTGAGCCGACTAATACTTCTTCTCGCGTGCCTGCCTGCTCCGAGGCATCTTGGCCTAAGCTGATGTCATGGCTTGCTCCTCATGCAGAGCAAGAAGAAATCCCACTCGGGGCATAGCGTGTAGCGTTCGGTGGGGGCCACAGCCGTCGGTGGGGCCGCTGCCGCGACCAGCACCACCTCCCTGGCCTCTGGTAACGTTACTCGTCCCGGACCCCGTGCCGCAGCGATTCACTCAGCCACCAGCAAACGCCCTATTGAGACAGCGATTTTACGCCCACACATGTACGATATACACTGCGCCTCAAGGCGCTTTGCCTTCTTCAATGCGGCTGTGCCTGTTTGTGCTACGAGTATGCAGGGGCATCCACCCTGAAAACACTACATGCACACATACATAGAGCAGGGCTCGGCCGACATGAACAAGCGCCGGTAACGGCAGCCGTGGCTACAACTCTAGTCGCCTGCGCCCTTAAAAGTTTAACTTATGTTACAGACAAAAAGTATGGGTCAACTGCAGCGGCAGCGGTGTCGAAGAACAAGGATCAACTATCTTAACGGGTACCTCTGGGGAATTACCCTCTAGTCAACCTCTAGCAAGAGGCGCTTAGGAAAGATGAGCATGTTCCTGAAGTTACACACAATGTGATGAGAAGCGGCGCAAAAGCTAGGCCATTGCAGAAATTAAAAAAAAAATAAAAAACTAAAATTAAAAATAAAAAACAAAGACTTGCGATAACGGCCGAAAAGACGCTACGAGACGGGACCACATCTGACGAGCGAGTGACCAAGCTCGTAAAGGACTCGAAGAGTGTGAATCAATCAAGTGAGTAACAGATTCGTAGCAGATTGAGGTAATCGCGCAGGATTATGCTTCGTCAACATCAATGCAACCACCGGCAGTGCAATACTACAATGTTAACTGTTCGCCCGAAACAGGGTGATTACACAATGTCAAACGCTCAAGCATATCGAAAGTTGGTAAATCATCACGTATATGGCCACCTCTGCTCAGTTATAGATGTGTGGTCACATTCACATATTGGTTATATCAGCGCAAAAGCGAAAATATTGGCCGAACACGGCAGATCGTAGATTGTATTATGCATACAGAATGATAGAACCAGGCGAGCATATCTGAGGGATCTCAAACCCGCAAGCCCTTAATTGACCCCGATAGGCCCTGTTCTATTCCACTCAAATTAGTTCAATAGTGCAATTTGCGCACTAGTATTCTGCGAATACAGTTGCTTCTATATACTCTACACGTTCTTCCCTCAGCAATAACTACCGACGTTGGAGTCTGTACAGCGAATCCGAGTTTAGGTGGTCGGCGTTCGTTCTTGCTGCTGGTTCTCGCTCGCACGTCGTGGCAAGCCAGTTCTTTCTTGTTTCTCCTTTTTGCGGGCCTGCCCCGGCCTGAGATAGACTAAATAGATCCTCGGCCTAAATTAGGCCAGTCGCTGGAGCGCGGTGGCGAACCTCTAGCGTGCGCAAAGGGGGCCAATGAGCGAGCCTTCGTTAATGCCCACATTATCCTCTATCCAGCGTGAGGGTGTGCGAAGAGAGACACACGGAGAAGGTGCTGTTGGCCGCGGCCAAGTAAACGGCAAGCAAGCGCCACCACTGAGGGCAAGGCTGGCAGGGAATCGTGGCCGGCGCCCTCACGGAGCCTGTTAGGCAGCGGCGGGGGGTAGGCCGAGACAGCGGAGCCATGAGCGGAAGCCCGGTGGCAGCCTTTACGGGGTAACGGCTGTACCTTCTCGTTCCTCGTTCGCCTGTACCGCGTAGACGCCCTCCCTCCCTGTCTCTCTCTTGCGCTTCTCTTTCCAGCTCGGCCTTATTTCTTCCCTTCATCCATAACATCTACCCTTGAACTACCTCTGTGTAACCTTGCCTTTCGCCGGATTTTCCTTGTTTCGAAGCTCGCCATGCTCGCTTCCCGGCTATAAGCGTGGCCTGTTTCAGCCTCCTGGAGACGACTGGACTAACGCGCCCATTGCAGGCCCATGGCTGACCTATTATGACCACTCCCGTTAGACGTGTGTCCGTAGCCTGCCGCCGGCCTCTGTGGGATTGAATGCCGGTACGCCGATCCGTTTCGAGCTTGTGCAATGGATAGCCCTATGCTAAAGGCTAACTATATGAAAGCACCTGCAGTAGCAAACGCGGCGAGAATAGTAAGGTACGAATATTCTGCTGTACCTATTGTCTTTCCGGTGTTGGCGGTGTGCTTCGAATATCAGCTCTCATGGAACTACTTATTTACAAGAGGGCAGTACAGTCCTATGTGAAGAGTCGTAGAGTTTACATTGAAAGGGATAGCACGAATATAATTCACATAATATTCACCGATTTTACAAATCAGCTCCACGTTACTTTGTGATCTGTTTTGGCAAATTGTTTGTGGCCTTCGTATCCGCCAAGGGGCAAACGTCTCGCATCTAAACAACAACCTGATAAAAGCCAATTGAAAATACTGAGTTCTACTACGCCACTCTTTGGTGCATGAGAATTCGTCTCTTGCAAGTTTGTTGCTATTGTTGCGATTATAATCTCGAGTTGTTATTCGTTACATATATGAGAGATTAAGCATTGTAAAATCGCAGCTCCTTTAACAAACGAATAAACCTTTTTCTTTACCTTCTTTAACATTTACATATGTTGGAAATCGTTTCCGAGGCAGCAGACGCGTTCTGCTGTTGAAGGACCGAATTTCGATTGCAATATTCATTATTACATGCAGTGTTTAGGAGCAAGAGGGCCTGCAGCATCTTCAGCGACGGCAGATGCTCCTTCCTTTTGCGGCAATTGTCGCCATCGTTCTTTGACACGGCCAAGTATCATCGATGTAGCACCGCCCCGTCAGCATAACCCCATTGGGCCTTCAGGTCCCTCACGCACCGTTGTGTTGCGATCGGAGAACTGAGGGAGGGGGGAGGGATTCAGGCAGCGACCTTTGTATCACGACACCGCCCATAACCGTACTCCACCGCACTGGAACGGAACAGATCCGCCCTCCAGTCGTTACACTGTTAAAGAGCTCATTTAATAGCTGCGTTCGATCCCGTCCTGGCGGGAATCACCTCTCGAAGGGGCGGGGGGGGGGGCAGTCCAGAGGTATGAGGCATGGCTTTAGCGGCGTAAATCGGCGGTGGCAGCGAATATTGCGTACGCCATACTGTCGCCTACACTTAGTTGTTGTTAACTTTCTCGATTGACGTTCTCGCCGGCATGACTAGTGCAGATAGAGGCGAGCACCTCGTGATGGGTAGGTTGATGAGAGGACGCGTGGCGTTTTGCTTGTAATCGTTGAACGAAATCGACACGAGCTGTCGCCAGGCTTTACCCAACGAGTGCGCTGAATAAAGTATTTAGTCGATATTGTGATATCGGCGTCTTGGATTCGTTGACATACCGGTATTGTTGGTTGGCGGTGAACGCACGGCGCCTCGCGGTGAAGCAAACAACATTCTCTGTCATCTCATCTTGCGCTGCTAACCAAATGCAACAGAACAACAAATGGACAGCAGCTTAGGGCTAGCTAGAACGTTCGCAGGGACAATTCCTCTATTTGAGGTGACCATCTCGTGACTCGGAGACAACACCAGTTACAGTTGCCCCTCATCGGAAACGATGTAGCTACTGTAGATGGTAGCAATTCGCGCCGCTCCCGCAATTCGCCCTATTCGCGATAGCGAAACTGACAAAAGCGCATCAATAGCCAGCACCTTCCTCCAGCATTGTAGCACCTTCCTCACTGGTTCTCCAGCTGGCTCGAACCCGAACCGGAGCTGGCAACAGGGGAACAAGGATGGCCTACCCGCCAGACTATCTGGCGGCTACGGATCGGCGGCGTGCTGGCAAAACAGATCCGTCGAAGATGACCGAGACTAGTGGTGTAACCCAACCTCGAGCCCCGGCCGAAGCCGGGGCTCTCTCAGGCTCGCGCGCGCGCGCGCGCCCGCGCGCCCGCGCCGGGAAGATTCTTGGTGCTTCGACAAATGGCTGACGAATGACTGGGCGGCGCGCCAACAGGGAAGCTGCACTGGGGGACTGCTGCCTCGCGGCCCGGCCGAGTTATCCAGCTATCTAGCTGACTGGCTGGCTACGCGGTACGCTTTTCGAGTAACGCTCGGCACAGCACAGCTAGCTATCGACTTGTTCAAATTGAATTTTGCGGCTCGCATACGCCACCCGCCATCTAACTAAGTTACGACGTGGATACAACGGAAGAAGCGCCGCGACAGCCCTATCCCAGCAGTAGGACGATGGCACGGGCAGCCACTGTCGGGGAACCAGCCGTTGATCCTTGTTCTTTCGCCGTCTGCCGGCTGGTCGATGGGCATGTATCGTACCTCGGATCGGTGCAGGAGCATCAGATCCTGTTTGCGCCTCGCTTCGGCAAAGAGCGTTGGCACAGGAACGGGCCAGTTTAGTACGGAGCGTGGAGGCGAGCCAAGCTGAGCGGATTGGATCGGATCGAAACGGATGAGGTGAGTGAATTGAAAAACGCGTATGTGGGCTTCGTTGGGGCTATCGGGGTTGGGGGTCGTAGTGTGACGGTGGGATGGGAATGCTTCGAATCGACCATCCGACTGTCTTTCATTTTAGCAGGTAAACGTCAGCCAAAAGCAGCAGTTAGCTTCAAATCTCCGACTCTTCCCAACGCTAGCTATGAGTTTCGTTCTTGGGAGCTTCGCTCATGCGCAGATACCACTATTACTGCCAGCACTGGAACTGTTCGCCGCACCGTCTCGTCGTCTCTGCGCGCTAACAAGTGAGCCCATGAAGGCTGGCAACATCGAATGTATGCATGTACTCGCTATTTGTAGAGAAAGAAAAAGAGAGAGAGATAGAGAGAGAAAAGTGGGTGGGATTAGCGGGGTAACGAGGTGAATATGAGCCGGGACGCGAAGCGCTTGTTGTTCTCTTTTCTGGAATGGCATCGACGACCGTTTGACTGTTACGTATGAAGGCCGGGTATGAAAACGCAGCAACAGACAAAACAACCCATATATAATACATACAAATCGCACTGACGATGATATCATTTGGCTCTGTTTAATGGATGGGTGACTGTGTGTATGCGTGCCGGAGAACTAACTCGAGCAGAAAGCAAGTTGTTGCTTTCGATAAAGCTCGGCCGGTACATTCAACCTGCGTTAGATAGCAATGTCCTACCAAAAGGAAACATAGATACGTCAACCATTTTAGTTTCTGTTCTAATTCGCCAGTTTCTCTAATGACAGTGCCTCGTCATGGGCGCCACAGCTGGTACACAGTGGACGCCGGATGGAAGGATTCGAGCCTCGGGATCCAAGCTGTCCATGGCAGGATACCGGCTTGATTCCGCTGGGCTACCAATCAGCTGTCTTCCGAAAAAGTGCCCAAGAGCCAAAAGGAACTTGAAGCCAGGCCGTTATCTTCGAACGATACGACTTCTGCAGAATCTTCTAGCCACTGATAGTGGCATGACAGCATGGACCGAGAAATTTGTCAGCAGTCTAGACGAATACGAGAAGATTGTCGCCATCGACTGTTGACCGAATCAATACTATATCGAAATGTATAATATTTGGATCCTGTCCAGGTGTGCAGTAGATATACAATACGCGCAACAGCTAAGCTGATATTTAACTTTGTGGAGCAGAACTTCGCTTACTGGTTCGTTGGCTGGTGAACGAGAAAGCTGGGCATCCCCTTTGTATTAATGATATTTCTCCTCAGTATAATACATCAAGTTGGACGTTACGAATATATCTGTACTACAGTATCTACGCGTAGAATTCCACATCGAGCATCCAATCCTGGCCTGAGCACGGTGTCGCTGTACGGCTTCTCGCCAAAATGCTGCCCGCTTCGATTTAGGGCCGAGTCCCTGGCGGCGCGCTCTGCCGGAGACAACAGAACTCAATTACGCCAGACCAATTTGTCGTCGTCGATGACAATGATGATGACGCCGCCGCCGCCGTGTCGGTTGCCCAGACCAAAACTTCGCTTCCGCTACACGCGTTCGTCACTTTTGTGAGCTGCACCAGCGCGCTGCCGGCTCTTCGCTGGTTGCCTGGAGGAGTGTCCTATCCTTCCGGCCGTCCGCTGCCTAGCAACCAGCCGCCATGTTGGTTCTAAAAGCCACTGAGTAAAAGGAGCTCGTTGCTGGCCGGCCGGCCCAGTGGCTCAGCCTGACTACGAGTACGACAAAGTGCCGTAGCGGGCAACTGACAATTCGAAAGCATCAGCTGGGCAAAGCTGCGAGAGAAAGATCTGTCGAGTATAAGAGTCGCAAAGGGGGTGGCGTACTAATGGTAAAGCGGAGGGGTGCGGCTGGGGACGGGGGGCGTGGGGGGTAGTTCTCCGCAAGTATGGATCTATAGGAGAGGACTGGGGGAAGTCGAGAACCCATTCGTTCCCGAGGCAGCAGACACAGGAGCATACTCGTACATACACTCAAAACCAGCTGCTCGCAGGGCTTGAGCCGGAGGATAATCCAGTTATGAGGGAGATATATATATATATATATATATATATATAGATGGATAGAGAGAGAGAAAAAAAGAAAGTTAAGCAGCCATTGCGGCCCGTGCCGCCAGTGGCACCGGCCACGCTGTAAGTAGGCAGAAAGGACATTAAAGGGGCCCGGCACCAGTCTCCGCCCCGGCCTCGCGCTATTTCTACTCCGCCCTCATCTATTGAGACAGTGGCAATTCTCTCAGCTACAGCATATAGGTGAACAGGCCTTGACATCGACTGACTTCCGTGGACGCAATAGGCAGTCAGACAAACAGAAATAGAGCCAGGATCGACGACAACAGTGGCAAGGGAAGTTGCGCCACTTTTTGCGGAACGATGGCAGGGGTTACGATCCGGGAGTCATACGGTCGTGGTCTGTTCCGGAGGTTCTGCTGCAGAGGGTGGGAAGGTGGCTATAGGTTACAGGGGAATCTCTAGATTTGTCCGTTTCTTGTTCCTTTTCCGCTTTGAGGTGCTACGGCGCCTGTTGACAATCGGCGAGCGATATGGGGTAATGAGGGAAGGACTGCTGACGGCGAGCATCAAACATGCCGGTTGGCCATCTAGGCCTTTAGGCGAATCTTGTGAAGATTGGCTCCTATTGGTGATTCACACATAGACTGGGCACGGTTAATCTGACCGGTGTGGACAGTTCGCTCCGGTCCACACCATAGCACACTGGCCCCTCAAATATTTTTGGCATACACAAAGCTTTACTTTTCGGAGATTAGTACCTTGGCTGTGTATGTCAAGCATCCGGCATCCTGGACGAGGTTTAGCTTCGACGTCCCTCGTTGTTGCCTTCTTCGCTTTCTTAGTTTGAGCTAAACAAAATCGCCGCGTTGCTTCTCAGCAGAATTGTACTCATGGCAAAACATGCTCACCTATTTTCTACATATAATCCTATACATAATGGCAAAGCACCACTTCTCCGAGGGCCCCAGACTTTCTCTCGGCCCTCGTTCGCATTTCAGCAGACCGCCGCCGCCGCCCCCCCGCTGAAACCAGCACCACCAGAAACATATCTCGTATAGGTATCGTATAGCCTCACGATCAGACGCTCACACTGGCCGAACGCGGACGACCTCGACGCAAAAGGGAAGCCAGCAAGCAACATTGGAGGGCGAAGGAGACCTAAAGGATTCAGCAAGATTCCGCAGGCTCTCCCTCACCGTCGAGCTCCTACTGGAAGTGTATGCCGCGAGTAGACAAGGGTGGCACAAGGGGACGTGGCAGAGAGCTAACGAAGATATATTAGGCCAAGTTGTCCAGGCTCCTGGACCGTCTAGGCCTCCTCTCTTTCTCTCTGTCTCTCCTCTTGCCTGGCGTCTTCAACCGGCGCCGCCGCCGGACGCACCCTCCCCCGCACTCAGTACTCTGTCAGGCGCGGCGGCAAGGGAGGCAATGCTGCTGGCCAAGCGCCTGGCCCAACTGCAAGAAGGTGGACCTCGAAGGTGGAGGGGAAGCGACCACCAATAGCTGCAGCAGTCGTGCCTCGTTGTATAGGTGAGGAGCGAGGAGCCCCCCGGAAGCGCTGCAGGAAGTGGCTTCAAAGGAAGCAGATAAACTGGCGGGCTCGCTGCGGCTCGTCCGGCCAGCACCACCTCCGCCCGCCGAAACCGTCATCGTCACAAGCGCGTCATCATCATCATCATCGCCCTCATCGTCATAGACGACTTACTGGCTGGCAAGCTTTTCGAAGAGCGATTGCGGTGGCGGCGGCTCGGCTAAAACCCGAAGCTTCAGTGCTATCCGCCACCGGTTGTCCTCGTCGTCCGAGTGGCGGTCGTCGGACACAAACTACATCATAGGCAAGTTTTGTTCTCTCACTCTCACCCTCTCTCACCCCCTCTGCCTTTAAGTGGGTTTCGTTAGTCGCCTGTCACCTGTGTCCCAGGCGACCAGGGGACGTTTAAGGCAAAGGGAAAAAGAGGCCGGTGTATGTAGTATCTCGCCCTCTTACCTTCCGAGCGAGACTCAGGCTGTTGGTGCTTTGGCGTCGGCTTCTTCTTAACACGGTGTATTTCAGCTCGGTAGCACACCGTCGCTACCAGCTCGTTTTACAGTTCCATAGCAGCCATCGTGGCCCTTTGGGCCTTTCCGGTGCTAGCAGGCAAGTAGTAACTCACACCTCGGTCAAACGCCTTGGCGCAGAAGGGGATCGATGAAACGGTTCCCACTGTGTCGCTCTCACCAGAGCGCGCTTAGAAAGATGATGTGGGTGAAGCACCCCTGTACAAAAGGTGAGGCGCGAGTAAAGACCCTATTCTGCTGGTGTGATCCTGCTGCCTTGGCGTTGGCCACGGACAAGCTATCCGTTGCCAACGCCAAGTTTAGCGGGGAGGGGGAGGGCTCTAGACGTACGCGGCTTGATCATTCAACAAAGAATAACGGCTGGCATTGCCTAATGCGGTTCCAACTACATATCGGCTACTCTCGGCCACACATCAGCTCGCCTTCCGGCCTTTGCCTGCTAGCTTCCTCCGAAATGCCCGCAACTATTGCCCACTACAACTATCCCTCTCCCTCCACAGTCCGTCACACACTCTAACCCTCTTCGACGTGTCCCCATACAACCCCTCAAGTTACCAAGACGCAACCATCTTTCATATGGCCAATGGCTCCTCTCTCTCTCTCGTTCGAGGCAGGTTAGCTTTCGTTGGCGCGGGTGTCTTGCCACTGTTGCTACCACTGCAAAGGAGAAAATGCAGTACTGGCGGCGTAACCCAGCTCGGTCAGAGACGCAATAGGACTATGGACCACTATGAGGTCCCTGCCTTCACCTCTGAACGGGAAGGTAGTGGCGGGAGACCGCTGTAGTGGAGGGTTGACGTCAAAGTATCGAAAGGTTCCTGCTGTTGTCCTTAGCTTGGGCTAGCTGCCCAGCTCCCCCGAGGAACATAATCGATCTCGGGTGTCACATCGCAGCGGTGCCGTTAGTTCTGCAGTGCTTCTTGTGACGACGTTGCTAAGGCCTTCTCTGCATATGGTCTACCTGTGTCTGGGTCCAAAGGCGTGGTTCGTGTCTGCGTGAGTGCGGCGGCGGTGGCGGCAGCCGCGGCAGCAGCAGCGTCCAAGGCATACAAAGACTACTCCAGCTTACCCCAGCCCACGTCGTCCGGTCGATCGGAGCAGTACCGAACGCCGCAGGCCGTGCATCTCTTTGCATTGCTGTCTGCTTCTGCTAACATTGAGTGCTGGGTGAGTGGTAGGCTCTGCGGCTGGGTCCACCAGCAGAGCTACTGATTTCGTCGTCGCTGCTGGCATTGTTCTTCGTTCTACTCTGGCCATTCAGTCGACAGACACCCGTGCGGGGCGGAATCCCCTCCACCCCTGAATCCCCAAGCCGAGCCGTCCTACTAAGGCTTACCTACTGAAGAATGCCTGCCGATCAGCAGCGATGTGATCGTCAACTAGGCACCCTATGCAATGCAACGCGGCCCCAACAGGCACCAGCAGCTCACTGTCGGCTACATCGCTGACGGGACACGCAACAAAGAAAGGGGTGTGTTGGCGCAAGCGGCAGCACCAACCGTGAGCCACCGATTGTCATGCCTCTCGCTCGGAAATTGTGCAACAGGAGGCTGCAACACAGCTCTGCAACGGTCGGTGGTAGCACCAGACGTCCTGTTCGGTGGCAAGCCCCATTTCAGCTCTATCTCAGCCCCGTTAGGATGCAGCCTTCTCGTTGGCCCATTTAGTGGCGCGCTCTGCTGCTCCGGGTAAAGCCATTTGGCAACCAACACTTTGGGGTTGGCAAGGCCCCCATAGCGTGCACCCACACACTCCTCACCTAGAAGCAAGAGGACGCAAGTAAGCGTTGCCGAATACCGCCGTGGCGGTCGGGTAGACCAGTGACCGGCCAAAGAACAGCAGGCCCATCCGCCACTGGGCAGCGGCAAACAACAGGCCCTGTTCAGCTCAGTGTTCGGAAATGGCCTAGGCGGCACATGACCGATTCCTTCGTTCGTGTTGCTCTCACTGTTGCCAGCCAGCGTTTGTTCGCTTGACCACGTGGTAGGGCTCGCTGGCCAATAAGCAGACAAGTGGAACGGCGAACGGCAATTCTCGTGCGGCGCCACTGCAACGCATGCCCGTCCATTGTGACGCCGTCCGTGTGCGTTTGTGGCTGGTTGCTTACACGACTGGCCGCCTACAGGCTTGCCCTGGTGGCGGCAGGGCCTGAGCAAGATCCGAGTCGAATGAGTGTCGTAATGTGATGTGCAGTATCGCTAGAACCGTCGCTGGGTTTCGCGCCGCTGCCTCCGCGATCGTTTTTGTCTGGGGCTTTGTCTTCCCTTAAAGTGAGTTCGTGCCGCAAGATGACCGCGCACACGAGCCGGCCATTCAGCGGAGCACCAGACTCGACGCCGATCTGATGCGCCTAACGTTATTAACTCAGATAATATATGGTGGGTCATACACGAGCTAGCGGCATATTCGGCCAGCCAAACCCACTCCCACTTGTCGGCGCTACTTGGAGACCTGCCGAGTGGGACGACCTCAGAAAGTCATTTGGGGCCACGGCCAGACGCGTTTGCCAGAAGCGAACGCCACGAATACGATCGACTCGCGAACTACCCAGAGCCATAATGATGGCCCAATCGTCCCGAACTGCCGCACAAATCGTACGCGTTCATTGACCGTTCCCTTTCGGTCAGCTTCGACGGGACGATCTCGTCGAACTCAGGTGATTGACAGTGATTGTGCCCGATCCATCCACGATCCGGTTTCATCGTCGACCCGACACGACACCCACTGGCCTTCGCACCCACTGCATCTGATGTCAGCTCTGCGCTGGTTCGGGTGTCGTCAGCCGTTGTTGCGTTGCCGCTGGCAGCGTTCATGTTACCGTGGTTTCTTGCAATGCCACCGCTTCACAGCCCGCTAGTCGCCCGCTATTTATATATATATATATATGTATACGTATATATGTATATATATATATATATATACACTTGCGTGTGTCTAGTGGGGCTCGCCTTTCTTTTATCTTTGTAATGGCCAACTTCCTTCCTTGGCGGTTTTTATATATTCATACCGCTGCAGCGCGACCCATCGAGTGTAGTGGTGACCAGGCAATGCAAGACCGGTGGCGAGATGTTTTGTGCCGGGCGAGCGTCTTCCGCCGGCGAAACCAGAGGCCGAGAGGCGCTTGTGGGGGGACGAGCCGACCCAAACGCGGGAGGGGACGCGACAGCGACTTCTTCTTCGGCAGCGACTGCTGCTGTTAAGTAAGTGTTAAGAGTTCGCTCTTTTGGTTGCCGTCGCTTGCTTGAATGGCGTGATGGCCCTAAATGGGGAGTGCCGCCCGAAAGCAACTAAGCTCATAAGGTTGGATGCTTCAACAATTGTTTATACGTTGGCTCTTTGTCGCCAGCTCACGCCAAACTCAGCACTTAGTTCACGATAGTCACAGTTCAAATCATACTGAGCTGTCAACGTTCCCAGTACAGGATGAATCCAGCCCATGAATATATTACGAATTCGCTTTTGTTCGGGGTTGCCACTGTCTCGGATAGAAAGGTTGAGATTTTTTTGGTGTATTAAAGAAAGTGCAATTTTTACAATGCTTATGTTACACAGGTTCGCGACCTAGACTCGAGCCTGCTGCCTCCAGATTTTTACAGTTAGCTGACTTAACTGAGCTACCGTTCAAGCCACCGCGCGGGTAGTTCACAGGTCCCGTGTTCGCGATTTTTAGGAAACCTGAACGCACAATTCTGAAGTAGGAAATCGCCTTCCTTGTGACCTGTTTGCGTAGCGTTTCAGAAGCGCGCGAAGGGCATCCATAGCAGGTTGATGCTGCGAATGCTTGTGAACTTCCGCGGTAATCCCCTAGTGTAGGGTCGCCTACTCTGGGGAAGAGGCACACTCTCAGCAGAGGATGGTTTTAGCAGGCAGAGGCGTTTTGTCATCCACGTCAACCCTGCACTGGATCGGCCCACTTTCATGGAGATTGGAATGTCTCTGGTAGTGACCAAGCGTTTGAAGAAAATTTCCTCCTCTAAAAAAAAAAAAAAAAAAAAAGTGTAGGGTCGCCTGCAGTAGCAATGACAAATATCACAATAGGAATCGCGTCTCTAGTTTAGTGACAATAATGAATTGCAATAATTGACAAATTCGCACGTGTTCCTCAACGAGACCCCGCCCATCTGAATATGACGACGTCAACAATATTATTAACACGTTGACTGAAAGTCATTATCTAATTACACATTCATATTTCTCGTCGTCATCGTCGCCGCCGCCGTCGGCCTCAGCACCATCATCCTAATCATCTTTGGCCTTTCGTTCCATCGCCCCTTTAAGGTCCTTCAGCATAGGACAAATTCTCCCCCCGATCTGTTCCCCTGCGGGGCTGCCGTAGCCGGCCATGGCCTGCTCGACCTTGCCAAAATGACATAAAGGTGAACGGCTCCCCTCCGGGAAGGACCCGGGCTCCGTTCTAATAAACGGTGTTGTACAACGAGGCGAGGCGACACGGGTGACGCGGGGGGGGGAGCCAGCAGCAGCAGTAGTGGTATACGAGACGAAAACTGGCTCTGCCAGCGAGCCATAATAGCTGCTAGGCATCCGTCCAGCGAGTTTTACCAACCAGTCATTCCTTTCATTCCACTGGCGCACTTGCAGACGGCAGACAAGCAGGTTCTCTATATCGACGCCCCACAGCACCTACTTATATTAAACATATCTCGTACCCCGCCTCCCTCCGCTCGGGGGTGACGGGCCTCGGGGGCTCCGCCCCCGAGATGGTGGTGGTAGTAGTGGCGGCGGTGGCGGCCCAAGTGGCGGCAGCGGCGTCGACGGCGGCGGCGGCCCAAGTGGCGGTAGCAGCAGGGCGAATCGTGGCCTGTTGTACGTCCCAAAGCCCCATCCCGTTCTCCCGTTCTCTGATGTCGACCGAAATGAAAGGCACCCGATGACACCCAATCAATTTCCACTTCACACGACGTCTTCTTCTACTCCTTAATACTACGGCTATGGCGACTACTACAACCACTAGGCACGAAAGCCACATCGCAAGCCAGCCGGCAAGCTAGCTAACCACCGAGACGAGCTTGCGAGGCACCGTCAACAGGAACCGTGACGACAACCAAGACGACGCGTGTACGGCCGACCCCTGGATCGTTTTAGTGCCTTAACCCTAATCCCTTGAGGCGTATTGGGTTCTGTTCCACCTTGGCGCGGTGGCGACGGCGGCAGCAGCAACGTCTGCATCAGCGGCCGGCGAGCGTATCGCGGCACGGCGGCCGGGCAGGCGTACGAGCCAACGAAACGAGCTGCAAGTTTAGTCACAAAATGTTTACGGCTGATTAAAATTCCTCATTCGATCGAGAGCTGCTGGATCACCGCGCGAGAAAACGGACTATCGGTGGAACAGCCATAAGCCGGCTCGAGCTAGTGCAATCAGAGATTCGCGCTGCCAGCGCAAATTTGTTGTAAAATCGCCCAGAGAGTTTGGACGGACGAAAGGGGTGGAGAAAAAAACGCGAGCCGGAATAGCCCTCCTCGGTCGTTCACTTAGGGAGTATATGTATTCACCATGCGGGAGTGTGCGTTACCCGCCTCTTAAACTGCTCGTGCCAAGAGCTTCGTTTCATGGAGCGTCTGCTGGGTCGTGCTGTAAGTCCCGGATGCGACGGCTGCGGGATCAATCGCGGGCACCAATCTGCGGGACGAAGTTTTGCCAGAACGAACGCTGAGACAGAGCAGAAGCCGCAGCAGCAGCAGCAATAGTCGTCGTTGTTATTTTGGCTGAATCTGAATAAGCCGGCGACACGGATTTCACTCGTCGTAGATATTAAGTAGGTTTTTCTTCGTAAAACTATGAACTAAGATCTGTCTCCCGTATATAACGGTGAATACTGCATATACATGTTAATATATACATACATAAGTGGTGGTTGATTAAAATACTTCTATAGGGGCATTCTGTGATTTTATATGATTGTGGTGTCTTAAAATATGCAGTAATTTAAGAAACAGTTGGGGACGGGGTGCATATATATATATATATATATATATGTATATGCTGGTAGCTTGCTTGATCGGAGCGTGTGGCGAGAGGTCCGTGCATACGTCGCTATCTACAGATCACCAGCGCGTATTACCAGACCAGACGCAAATCAGTACGGATAATCCTAGCTAACCTCAGTAAGCTGGCACAAGCCATCCCCCCCCTCTGGACACCCGCATGTGTCACCTACACCTGCTTATATCGCATTGAGCTGTGAGCCGCCTGGGCAGCGGCGATGCCAACCTGCAACCGGTGCATTACCACCACCACCAGCGAGCGTTATCCATTCTTATCGTCTTCCACCCGAGTCTGCTGGGGTCGTTTTCCTTCTTGTGCGTTGTTTCCTCTGCGGACCTCGTGCCTATCACGCCACAGTCTCGCGGTAGGACACGTCGGTGGGCTGAAACTCCGAGCGAGGGGCCTGCCGAGGGGCCTGCCTGTCCTTTCTTTCTTCCCATATCTATCTGCCACTGAATAAATCTGCCTGATGCTGCCTGGCTACTGCCCTGGTGACGAGATCGTGGTGCACTCGAGGGTGAGTGGGAGAGCCGGCATCTGGCGGCATCGAGGTTGCTGCTGCTGCTGTTGCTGTGGCTGCTACTGTTGTTGTTATTATTGTTGCGACTGGAGCCATTCTGTGGCTGCGGCCGCGGCCGCCGCCGCCACAAGCGGCGAGGCAGCCCCTCGCCACGTTATCTTCCAGCGGAGAGTAGTCAGTGAGTTGGATGCCTTACCAAGCAGCCCTGATGCCTGGTAGGTCCACACGTGAACATTGGCCCACGGGCCGACTCGTCCTTTCCTTTGCCTCTCGCGTGGACGAGATATCTCAGCTCGTTAGGGCCTTCAAAGCGCCTGTGTTCTCCGTCAGGACGAACATTGGACTGCTCTTCTACTGCTGCCGCTGAAGCTCTGGCACCTCTTCCTCTGTAGGGTTGGCAGCGTTTGTCAACCGACCACCGACCTCCGCTCACCAAGCATTCTCGTATAAGGCTGACTTCTCAGACTCGCATGGGTTCTGACCTAGGTACCTGCCTGAACCGGCTGCTACTTTCAGCTGGTGCATCCTCGAGCTCAAAGCGCCGTCGGTGGAGAACGCCGGCGTCGCCGAGATGAGAAGCTCCTCAAAATACCGATAAGAACCTAACATTGCCCCTTGTGAGGGTTGAATCATGCTGGAGCAAGGCTGATTTTCAAGCATGCATAATACAATATCTAAGCGAGTGGCGTTTTCTCCTAGACGGAATAACTAAGATGTTGGAGGAAACATCAGAGCGAACCGTTTTTGAAATATAGAAGAATCACCCAAACTGCTATATAAATACGAAATCCAATTATGAGACTGTAATAATCTAGCAATTGGTCAATGGTTTCATTTTTCCTCATCCACACCTGATTGAAAAATTACCAACATACAGCTAACCAGCAACCGCGCTCAGTAGACTCGGTCTGTGCCCAGATCATCGTGATCTGGGCACGCTCTGATCTATCGTTGCGATCTGAGCGTACATCACCTGTTGAGTTCTTTTCATCGATATGTACAGGGGACCCTTACAGAAAGAGCAGATCGAGCCCTGTGGCGTGGTGCATTCGTGTGCGCCTTGCAATCAGAGGCGACTGGACGTAGGTGCAGCGGGTTCGATCCCCCACCGTTGCACTTTTGCATATAACGGGGTCCGTCTTATGAAGCAATGCCGAAGGCAGTTGTACCGTGGTAAATGTTGGCTGCGAGTCAATCCGGAGAATGTATTTTTGACAGGGCAGCTAGCGAAAACAAGCGATGCTCGCCCCGACAGGTCGTCATGGTAATGCCACAGCGAGGGAGGATCCGCTCAGAGAAACAAAGATCGAGCATTTGCCTCAAGACAATATTCAATGTTCCGTTTTGACGCCCTCCGAAGTCGCAATCTTAGCCATCTAATAGATCATCATCTAAAATAAATCTAAGGTTGACTGCCGTGCCCAGAGTAGCGGACTACAGCGTTTACGCTTCCGTTTGTACGATCACTGAAACCGCAAACGATAAACAAGATCGTCTTCGAATGACTAACACGTTGCCTGCTGCTATAACATTGTTCTGTCTCGTCTCATGTCACTCTCTCTCTCTCTCTCTCTCTGATCAGCCATGTAATGTAAGAACTGCCACATTGTCATGTGCCTGTGGCGCTGAGTGCGTGTGTCCGTCTCTCAGTGTATGTATTCGATGTGGGACAAGGTTCGGCGACCAGACGATCCGAAACAGAGAAAGGGGTCCATTTTCTGCAGTCTCTGCTAACCAGCCATTCATGCATTCAGAGCTGGCAGCGATGGAGGTCTTCGCCGAGTCAATCTGTGACGTCATATCAGCGAGCGTGGCAACGAGCACGGTAGAAACGTGGCTGCTGCTGTCGTCTAACCGAGCGGTCAGAGCCACGGAGGAGGAGCAGGAGGAGGAAGCTGAGAGACCAAGCGAGAGAGCGAGCGAGCAAGGCCTCGTTCGTTCGACATAAAATGCAAATATGCAGGCCAGCACGACAAGGAGGGAGAAACGACGATGGGGCTAGATGCCGCCTGACTGGTGTCTGCTTCTGCTGTCGCTGTTTCTGTGTTCCCATTGCAATGTATGTGTGTGTGTGTGTGCTTGAAGGCCCCCGTCTCCTATCGTGTCTGAGAGGGCCAGCCCCGCTACTTTCATGGGGCTGCTGCTGCTGCGGCGGTGTCGGCGGTGTCGGCGGCCGCTGCTTCAATGCCTCGGTCTGATGGCGGTGCAGCAAGCCTGGCGGTGGTATCTTCTATATCTTATACGCGCCTTCGTACGTGGCAGCCACTGCTTTTCTACCAGCCGCCCCGCCATCTAGCCGTTCGGTCAGCCTGCGAAAATGGGACGGGACAGGAGGCAACCCACCCGCTTCAGCTATACCCCCAACCTTCGCGTGCCCAACTCTCAGTCATGAGTTCAGGAGAAGAACGGTGTAGATAGCGGCCTAGCAGTGAGCAGCACAGCACCTCAGCGCACCGCACAACACATATGCCCGCTACGGCCTATGGCGCCACTGACATTGCCTCCACTACGTACCACCACCACCAGCAGCAGCACCAGCATCACGAGGGCCCTATGGCTGCTGCTCTGCTGCCAGGCCAAACCATGAACGGCAGGCGACGCCAGTGGGTATGACACTGGTATGTCGGAGGAAGAATACGCTTGGGAGGCGGGGAACCAGTGGTTTCCCGACCAACGCAGTGTTCCGTTTTGCCTTCGTTTCGATAGACACTGATGGGAGCCAGGGCGACGAAAATGCGAGGCCGGACCCCGCCAGGGGAGACGGGCAACTGGGGCCACCCATATAAGCGTAGCACGCGGAAACTAAGTCGCGGCAAAGAAACAAAGGGAAGAAGCGAACATGCAGCTGGGCCTCGGCCTCCTCGGCCGAGACCGAGGCCGAGTGCACTTCCGAGTGTTTCCATTTAAACAGGAGGGAAGTGGGAGGCGGAACAAAATCTTCCGGCGGACAACCGAAGGGGTTGGTAGGATCTGGAAGACAGCAGACGTCTTCAGAAGAAGGGCGAGGGAGAAAGAGAGAGAGAGAGATCTTCAGAACGAGAGAGTGAGAGGGTTATTTTCGGAGCGAGGGAGGCTTCAGATGTGAGAGATGAAAGCTGGACTCCAAAAAATACATGTACCAAGAAAAGCTGCACAGGAAAAGAGCATGCGAAGGAGAGACAGAGTGTGTGAATTGCGAGCCTGCGTATGGGACCCACGCGGCATTCGATGCGGATAGCATCGAATCATATCACGATCCGTAACGCATAGGCGCCGCCTAACTAAGCGCGTTTTCTAGCCTGCCGTAACTTTGTAGAGCCTGTTTGTGGTTCCACTGTCGCGTTCGCCGGTGACTCCGCGCTGACGGTGTATGCCAAGTCGAGACCTCTGAAGCTGTCATTGATATTGGTGTGGCTATTCGCGTGTACACACGTCGCACCTTCTTGCAGGTCGTCAGACAGAGGTGGCATTAATCATTGGCTGGGCGGGCCACCTCCTTCTGTAGCTGATTTCGGCAAACCGCAGTCTCAGGCTTTTCCAGGTTCGCCGATGCGCCCGCCCCCCGCAGGGGCCCCGACAGGCCAGCCAGGATCATCTGGCTGGCTGGCTGGCTGGCTGGCCTGTGTTTTTTTCGAGGGTCTCAACTTAGCAGGCAGCCAGCTGGCTGCTGGCCACGCCACGCGATGTGGGTACACGCAACGCCAGGACGGCCAAGCAGAGGTGGTCGGAGCAGAGAGGAAAAACTTGTTAAGCCTTTTTTGACAAGGCGAACGCCCGCCGCCGCCGTCTCCGCCTCCTCCAGAAATATATGGCCTCTCCCCTAACTCTGAGCGCGGGTAACCGCAAAGCTCGTCGCTCACCCAGACAATACCAGACGCGATTGATAGTGCCAATGAGCAGGTGTGGTAATCGTAATCCTATGCTGTTATCAGAGTGATTCGGTTGTACACACTTTGTAAATGATAACTGATTCACTGTAAAGAAAAAGTAGAAGAAAACGCTGCTCGCCAGAGAAGTCTCTGTGAGAATTCGATAAGTCACCCGTGACGGTACCCGCAGCTCACGAGTGCTCTGTGTGGAAAAACAACAACGCTGAGATTTTATTTGCTACGGCTCATAATGCAAATAAACTATCCTTTAGTTTGCTTCTGGGCGCCCTTCGTCCTTCAAGTATAAGACGCCACTTCATACGCTTACTTCCACCCGAGTCGTTCGTTACGAAGTCTGACGAAGTCGTAGCCACAACTTCCGCCAACGACGATATTGATCCCGAGTGGCCAGTGAAAGGAGCCTCGTCCCGCTGTTGGAAACGGGATCGCACCAGCGCGAGTTGTGGCAGTCAATTCGCCTTGTGCAAATCAAATGAAAGTGGTCGCTCACGGCCAACAAGTTCGCATACACTAAGGATTAACCGAGGATTTCCTTGGCTTTTTCCCTCTGTCTCTCTTCGGCCTGCCAGAGAACCAACGCGTGGGGATCCTGCCCGGCCCAGTCCCCCCCCCCCCCCCCCGAATCTTCGCCACGTTTCTCGAGTCTCTAGGGAGCCCTTGCCGAAATTGGGGGCGCCTGCCGGCGACTTCCAAGTGCCCGTCACGGCTGCATCCATGCCGCCACGCGTTAGTCGAAGAGAGCAGGGCAGAGCAGACCACGGCATAGCGGAAACGCAACGGCAGAAGCCACACACGGGGGCCACCCACGCCCTAGGAGCCCAACGACTGCCGTCGAACTTCCAACAGACAGCAACCACTATAGGGCATTATCCACCTTAATCAGCATAGCAGTCGCATGGATGTTTGGCTGGCAAAGCCGCCGCTGCCTACGCAGCCGCAGTCGCCAGCGACCAATTCTATCGTCGGTGCCAAGTTATTATCGTAGTCAGGGCTGGAAGGCAGCCGCGAGCTTGAACGTTCGTCACTGGGCTTCTCCGTATTCCTCCGACCGCACCTTGCCCGGGTTGCTCACGATGACTCGACTCGTAGCGATGTGGGGTGAGTGGGCAAGCCCACGACTGTGGCCCCAACAGTCGCGGCGCTGCCTGCAGAGGGCGGCAGGCCCAACCAGGACCGCTGGTCAACTTCGAATAAGACATGTCGATGTACGAGTGGATAGGGTCTAGTGGAGCATTTTGTCCGGCTAACCATCCTTGCTTGGTATTCTTTGTCGGCACTCGCTCGTGTCTTAGTTGGCACTTCTTACGTTGCCTCACCTCGCATCGGGTCTTTTTACCATTCGTCTCCTTTTAGCCGGACAGACACACGAGCAGGTCCTTTCGATAGGCCACGGGGTGCATAGAGGCTGGTGTTCTCTTTCCATAAGCAATACTCTCAGCAAGCAACTACTGTATTCGCGGCACTGGCGTGTCATGGATCGGTAAGGGGGCGGGCTCTCCACTCTCTCTCTCTGGCGCAACCGGTGAGCTGTACACAGCAGCACTGGTACTAAGGCGAACACCAATAGGCGGCAGCGGTACAAGCGATGGACGTAGCGGAGGCAAGGCCCGTCCGTGAGCGGAGCCAGCCAGGCCCGCTGAGAACCTGAAGGCCCACTTCTCGGCTCCTACCAATGCTATGGCTGACCAGCAATGGATGCCGGTTGCTGCCAGCGAACATCGATGGCCTGCTAAGGCCAGCAGGAGCAGCGCGGAGAAAACGTCTCAGGCAACAAAGAGCGAGTTAGCTGCCAGCGGCAAAGTGCATCCTGTTGTGTATCGTCTGTGTCGCCTGCCGAAGTTGCTGCTTGGCCTATGTCTGGCCTCTGCTGTCGCGAGCGAGAAAAAGAGAGAGAGAGAGAGAGCCCCCGGGGGTTCACAAGGCCCGCCATGCTCCAACCTCCTCTTTGTCCCCCGAACACCCTCTACCCCCTCCCGCTGCAGTCCAACTCCCTGCAGTCTGCTGGTGGCCGCCTTGCTTTGGTCTCCCGATCGGCTCTTTGGTTTCGTCTCCTCTCTCATGTCACTGAACGGACGCCGTTCAATGCACTAATGCATCCGTCGTCACGGAGCTATAAAAGACAAGCAAAAGACAGCCGCAACGGCAACAACACCTACAACAACAACAACAACACCGGTGACAAGAACGGCAACCACTGTATCAGCTCACCCCACGCAGAACCCCCCCCCCTGCCTCACTCCCACAACGCTGATTGTTGAACCTAAACATACCACTACTCGGTAGGTACTCAGCCAAGCCTCGACTTATTTTCTATGTCTCTCTCATGCTTTGTCCCCTCCTCTCACAAGACAACAACGTTCAGTTACTATACGCGTGGTAAAAGCGGAAGCTGTGAGACACTGGTTGCAGTGCTTGACGTTGGGCTGGATCAGCCTTTCAGGCAAGCTTAGCGTCACATTGCTTAACGTTCGTCCACCTACTGCGGTTCATCTAGATGACGCTGTTTGCCGGAAATCAGATCTAGGCAGAGGTGATACCAACCAATGGTGTGGCAGTATACCGCGTACTCGTACTCGTGGTGCTGGGCCGCCCCCTGGGGATTGCTAAGCTTGCACTGGCTACCACCAAGTGAGTATGCACCATTGCTTAAGTTCCACACCTTTGGGTCAGGGATGCGGGACGGCCAGTTGTGCGCTATCGTAACATAATAACATATTGGAAGCGGCGTCGCACGACGACATGTGTGGGTTAACATGCGTAGGGCACTTGAATGCGTGGAGCGTCTAAGCGAGTTAGGTCTCATACAGACATATATATAACAGTGATTACTATTAGCAAAGTTGCCAGTGTCTTGCTGTATCGGTTGGCCTTATCTAAGCGGATCCGTCGAGAGATTGTGAATCATCTCATCGTTCCCTTGTGGCTACTGTTGATCTTCCTGTTTTTACTCAACAAGCGCACAAAATTGCCCTTCTGTGTCCGTTTGGCTATCTGCGCCTCTCTGGATTGTCGGCTGCAAACGATTCCCCGCAAGCCAACTAATGCAGCCGGCCTGCTCAGAGTCGAGGCACCAGACCGCCGACACCTATCTGGCAAACGCATCCTCCCTTGTGAGTCCGCCCATGCAATAGACAAAAGACTGCACTCTCACTGCGGCGTGGGTGACGGAGCGGTTCAGTATCTTAAAGCTTATCCTAGAGCGGCGCAACTCTTCCTGCAGCAGACCAGCACACTAACCGCTGCACAATGAGCGGGGGTGGCGGGTTTTGGGGGTACCAGACCGGACCCGGCCGAGCTGAGATGACGATCGCGCTGTTAGATTGTGTAGTTCCGTTGCAGCAACCGCCTTTCAGCGTCGCAGGTCGCTCCCCGCAAAGCGCATAGAAGCCAAGGGGGTCTTCCTCCGCCCCAATCCTCCCGCAAGTCCGTCGCATCGTCGGCACCGTCTTAACCCGCTACTCCCAAGCAGCCAAGCGGCATGCATTGTACTGAGTTGGGCGGAGTAGGGCCCCGAGCACACACTCAATAGTTTGCGCCTCACGAGCCGGAACATTGGTGGCAGCGCAGGAAGGCCTCACTGCTCAGACGAGTCTCGCGCCGCTTGGCCAGATCCGATGGACTAATAGAAGATCCGAATGTAGAAGTGCTTCGCTCATCTGAGCGTTTTCGTGAGCTGTCGTGCACGAGCTCCTTACGTAGATCGCTACGATGGACCTGCCGATTTCCTGGCTTTGCAGAAGAAAGCAGCCAAACTGCTTGTAAATGTCGCTGTCATTGAAAAACGCAGCCAGTGCCACGTTAACGGGTATCGCAGATCTGTTCATGGGATCTGGGGAGGGTGGTGCACATCGTTGTCGCGAACGATACGAGAGAGAATCGTTGTTGTATGTTCGAGGCGCAAATGGAACTAGCCACTTGGCTAGCCGCGTCTCCCAATGCCTATTCCCAATGGCCAATGCTTCATTGTGCGGACATCCGCGACGTTCGCGTTGTGTACAGCCGGTGGACCTGTCTAGTGCGTACGATATCCTATGGTGTGCCATATCCAGTCTCATTTGCTTTGTTGAGCTATGGCCAGGATTGACCGTCTCGCCTGTTTTACCGGGTGCTCGTCACAGCTTTGTAGCAGCTGGAGTGCTAACTAGGAGGGATCGACACATATTTGACAACAAGAAATCCCGGCTGGCTCCATTTGACTCAGGCAACCCCTTTGACGTACGACTTCTCGCTTCGCTCCCAAAACCCAACCGCGCATATGTGCATACACCATACATACAGGTACACAGATACAACGCTAAATTAAATTGAAATCTGAACAAGTTATGCCTACTACCATTGTTAGCTTTTGCTAGGGAGGAACTACATCCCAAGTTTCTTTCGCCATAGAAACAGCCAACTTCTGAAACCTCCTTCTGCTCTGCCTTTTCGTCCGCTGTTCGGACTCCGCCCGTCGACCATCTCGAAAAATCTCGAGGGAGACAAACGAGCGAGGCAAAAAGACCGAGCTGAGTGGGACGGCTTTGACGTGGCAGACCGGCATCCCATCGTCAACGAGTGCTTCGAGTGGTCGACGCTCAAGAAGACAAGAAGGAAAGCGCCCCCGAGCGCCCGCCCGCCCGCCCGTCGTTCGTGGCCTGCCGCCGTTCGCCGGGGTCCGTATAACGAAACGGCACGAAAGACCGTCAGAGCAAACGAAACACGGGAAGAGCGACGAGCCGGTCCTACACACGGGCCTACACAGGGCACACGCCCACGCTGACTGAAGCAGTCAGGGCGAGGGGCAAGGGCCACCCGGAGTCAGCTAAGTTTAGGGTCTGCTGAAGGCCCACTAAGGGGGCGAGACAAGGGGCAGGGCGAGGCGCTAAGGGTTGGTAACTGAAAAACAGCGATAGAAAGATATTATAGAACAGACCGAAGAAACTCTCATACACTCTCACCCATATGTCCCTTTTCTCTCCTCTCTCTCTCTCTCTCTCTCTAATTTTCTCTATTTTCCTCCTCTTTGCTTTGCGGACGCCGAAGCTCAGCGCTGTGAAGAACAGCTGGCTGCACTGACGCTGCACGGTAGGGACTCGAAGTAGAAAGTAACGAACGCGCCCGGAGCAAACGCGAACGTTGGAAGAGAAAAGTTTTATCTCTACTCCCCTGGGAGTGAGAACATATGGGGAGGTAGGGAGCCGCACAGCGAAGGGATGGCAGCGAAAGGCGGCGGTGGTGGCGACCTAGACTTGGCGACCGACTAACTCCATAGAGACGCCACCTTCATGAAGCAGTCTGCCAACTATGGCAGCAGGCTTCTTCGGCGAAGATGGAGCAGCCTGATTCGGTGCGGAACGCTCTCAGTATATCTATCTATCTCTCTCTCTCTTTCTCTCGCCCACTGTTGGCTGTCTGTTCCCGATGCTGCGCATGGAATATACATCGTAGATGGCCAAGGAACACACTTGATGTAGGTCTACGTTTCGCAGCTCGTGTTGACAGCGTGTGTCGTGGCATCGCTTTGCTTCCTTAGCGCTTTTACCCCTTTGGTTAGGCCAGCGGTCATCTATGAAAACATCCTACTCGATTTATCCCACCTTCTTCCTCCCTTATTGGGTCTACGATTCCTCAAGGATGAGTCTCCCCTTAGGTACTGTGTGTGTGGGCTGGACGTCGGTGGTCGGTCTCGAGGCGACAGGGGCTCTCGTCTCGGCTGGTGCCTTTGGCCGCCGAACCAACTGGCTTACTGGCGTGCTAAATAGTTACTCCAATGCCGGTACACTCGACCACGAGCAATGGGCGCCAAGCAAGCCGTCCACGTTGGGTCTTGCGCTCAGCCTTGGCCAGCAGCGAAAAGTGCAGAAGCATAGAGGACTTCGCGCGCTTGCAAAGGCACTGGCCGCCTTCGTGAGAGCCACCTCGATGATGTCGGGCCATGGTAGAGGTAGAACCATGCTAGCCCGCAACGACAGTAAAGGCCGGCCGTGCCCGGTGCCGTAGTCTAATTAACGAGGATTCTGCCTCGAACTCCCCAAACTAGTACCATTCTACCGCTGGACGCTGCTGAGGTAATTGCGTACGACTGAGGACTTTCTCAGGTAAAAATATCAGCTGCTACAACTCCGCCAAACTGGCTCCCCATCAGGTCCGCTAGGCCCCTGATGGGCTCGGTACCATCCGGTCCAACAGCCAAGTCGGGCCTTCGCAAGCAACGCACTTCGAGAAGCACCCGGGAACGGGGGCATAGCAAGTAGCCCGAGTCGCTTGGACCCGTCTTGGTTGCCGTAGGACACGGCGGCATCGTGATGGCGAGCGGCAACGAATTCGAAGTTATTCCGGGCGCAGTTGCTCTGCAGCAATAGCGACTGTCGAGCCTCGAAGTGCTAGTAACGCTGGTAGACCACAGTTCAGCTCAGCAGCCGGTCACGTCTCCAGCCACTACCACCACCGTTGGCTCCGGCCAGTCCGCTGCTGGCTCGCTCGTCGGGCCTCCGCGAGCAACTGGGTGAACGCACATATGTGCGTCAGGGTAGTCGTTGCTTGAAGGCAGATACAAACGGAACAAGGCGGCTTTCTCTTATTTTTTGGCCGTTCCGTTTGATGGCTGTGTGTTCCAGTGGCTGTCGGCACACCGCTGAATCATAGCCACGACACGGACAGCGCGGGCGGACGAGGGCGTCAGCACCACCGTGTTCGGGACCACTGCCACCACCAGAAGCTATTTGCTACATATTTCCATTAGAGTTTCCTGCTCGCCTCGTCTGGGAGTTCTGCCCTCTGAGGGGGCAGCTCCTCCGGCTGACGGCGACCGCCAGCGAGTCGCACTCCATCGCTACCGCCGGAACGGCAAACCTAGTCGAACCCCGAACGCGTAGCAAACCCAGCAACCAGCGGATCGCTGCGTAGTGGCATACAACTACGATTCGAATTGTAAAACGAGATCCATTGTTCCCCTCGCCCATAGCTTCTCTCCTTCCCGTCTACCTTCCATCGGCAGCTTCATATGGGGAGCCAGGGTCCGGGTCCCCTGACCCCCACGGGTCCTCCTCTCGAGACTTCCGTAATGTGCCTGCTTGCCAGCCAGGCAGCACCTCACAGCTGAGGCAGGCGTCCTTACTACGCGACCCCTCCGCTCGTTGTACGGCACTCGGCTACCCGTTCGACGGGTCATTTGATGCACGGGCGCCCCAGACGAAAACCAGTCGTCGTTATTGTTCTCCTACGAAAGCACAGACGATAAAAACAAGAAAAAATCGCACCGCACCCCCCAACAACAATAGTGACCGCAGCTAAAACCACCAATATCTGCTGTGATCACCAATCGCCAATAGATGACAGTGGACGCATGCACATCGCTGCGTTTCGTATCTATGAAATTCACCTAGTTGCGGCCGTCAGCAGTTGCCCTGCCCCCTGTGTTCAAGGGATCGACAACCCCCGCTCCGACCACCGCCTCTTTCATTTAGTCACTTTTATTCGGCCATTCCTTATAAATATAATCTCGAAATAATAGCTCCCCCCCATGACTCATATACCCCCACCTCCGACTTTCAAGCCAAGCTCATTTTCTCTCTCTCTCTCTCTCTCTCTCTCTCTCTCTCTATATCTCTCTCTGGTCCCGGACCTCCCCCGTACTTCGCCGTCCGTCCAACATCGATAAGCTTTCAGGCCAGCCTCCCCGTCGCGATAGAGGAATGAGGCCGGGTGAACGACGACGACAACAGGAAACTCGAGCTATTATCATATATATATATATATATATATATATATATACATATATATATATATATATATGTGTGTGTATGTGTAACACAACAAGGGCCTCGCCGAGTCGTAATATTTTAAATCCCCCGCCGCCCCCACCTATCTTCGACGTCGGCGAGCGCGACCCACACGACGAGTCGTTCCTTATCTCTCGAGTGCGCACCAGGCAAGGAATACGCTAGGTAGCAGAGGACGTAGGGCGGGGGGGGGGACATTAAACAGCGTTGAAAGCAGCAGCAGTAACGGCGATGGAAATGGCACCGCCGACTCTGTGGCAAGACCAAAATCAGAATCACAGCAGAACAATGGCAGAACGGGATCGCAGAACGTGCGCGGCCACGATGTGCAGGTAGGGAGGGCGCCGCGATCAGCGTATTATCATATCATTGCTTTCTTTTCGGGTCGTTTCCCGAGTGAGGAGAGCTCGGCAGCGGCCACTGATTGAATTGATGTGCGCGAACCGGCGGCGTTAATGCGGCTGTGTACGCATTGGTGATAGTTGGTGCAATGTGTTGCTACGCCATTATCCAACTGGCGGATTTGTGAAGCTGATCGAGGAATTGCCTCGGATGTAACAATAGTAATAACCTACCTAATGGTAAATGGTAAATGTTTATTGGTTTATTTAAGGAGCTGCAATTTTTCAATGCTTAAGCTCTCCTATATGTCACACAGCGGGGCTCGAACCTGCGGCCTCTGGCTTCCGACAGCCAGAGACTTAGCCGTAATAGCTGGTAATAATGGATAGTTGCTCCACAATGCAGGTTAAGAGCCTTCTGGAAAACGACTAGGAACGTTGGTGGGAAGTATTAGATAATTTGTATATATATATATATATATATATATATGTAATATTGCACGCCAACACTCCTAATCTTCTTAAATGACATGCGTGCCTTTGAAAAGGAAACCATTCAGTAGCTAACGTAACTGGCTTTCAGCTCTGCTATAGTGACAACAGGTTCGAGATGGTTGAGTTGGTTCATTTGATTACACTGTGGTTGATGCCAGACGACTCTTTGCACCAACCAGCCTGATCGAACGATGCCGTGAGAGGTCAGATTGGCAATATTAGAGCTTTGCGCCTCTCGTCAACAGCACTGTGGTGTGTGGTGGTGTTTGGCCATATGCTAACGTCGACGTCTCCTGTAGCGTCGTCTCCGGGTCACTGATTGTTATTTAATAGTTGTTCGTTATCTAAACCACTATCTGTCAATCCTCTGTATTAAACAAGTGTTCAGGCCCAACAAGAGACATCAGTCTGATAGCAGCGAGACGCAATGGCGTGGTTAATGACTTACTCGAAAGTTAAGCAACAGCTGTCTCTTCTTTTTCATTTTGTGAGAAACTACTTTTTCTGCCACACTGTACTAGCCTTGATCAGGACGTGAAGCTCTGAGGGGGTCGTCGAGTTAGTCCCCAGCGAACAAGCGCTGGGCGTTAATGGGAACTTGAGGAGAACTCGGCTAACTCCACTGAGTTAGCTAGCTCGCTCGTTCTAGTGAGCTTCGTGAAGGTGAGGCCCGGTGTCTCTCTGGTTAATCTCGAGCCACTCAACCTTCACCTCAAGCTCAGTACTGGACGCTGGAGCGGGCCTCGTTTTATGTCGGATGACAGAGCGTTTGGCCAGCCTCTTGAACCCAGCTTCGGCTCCCTCTGTGGCCCAGAGGAAACTTCCTATCAGACTGAAACTGAAGAGCCCGCCGACCTTCTGACATGCCAACTCCGGTGGCAAGATCTGGTAGCCTTCTACAAACGTCAGTCTGCAATAGACACTCGATGCTGCTGGCCTGTGGTGGCGGCGGCGGCGGCGTCAATAGAAGCCGAGAGGATCTGGCTTACTAGACTGAGTGGTTGATTCAGGGGGCTGCAAGCAAACGGCACTACGGCACACGGTCAGCCCAGATCCTTCTAAGACGCACATGGCGAGTGCCAGCGCTGGTCCACTAGATGACGCTCGTTTGCGTTACAGCAGACCGCTTCGTTCCAAGACGTACTCCGCTCGATCTGACTCCATCCGTCCGTCTGTCTATGGCCACCAAAAAGAAATTGATCCACTTCTCGCTGCTCACGCAAACCCCTCGGCTGTGGTCTCCTCGGCATCTATCTCGTCTACTCCCGTACTGCTCACAGCCGGGCCCACGTTCTACCCGTGCCGCCACCTGGCGACGCCCAGTGTGCCCGCCCTAGCCACCGCCACCGTCTTCGTGGGCTGACCAATCTTCACCTCGTTTCCTAAACTACTTCAAACCGAGTTGAACCCCCGTATCTTACGCCACCTAACCGCCACCCTTCCGCCTTTACCCCAGCGTTGCCGCTTACCGTTCACCTGCCGCCGCCGCCGCTGCTGCTGCTGGCCAAGCTGACTGCGGCAGCCGACGGCCCATGTGCTGCTGCTCACTGGCTCCCCGAACGTTCGAGGCGCCAAGGGAAGAAGTTCGTTCCATATTCTCACTCTTGCCGCACTACTGCTGGGCCTTCCATTCAGTTTCACTCCCTATGGGCGAGTATTCCTGGGGGCTTCGGCCCGCACACGTTATTTCCCGTTCGCACAGCGGCGATGGCACGCACAGTCATCCTGCACAGTCAGTTCACCTCAAGGCTCAGCAGGAGCAGCAGCCGGCACTGCTAGCTAGCTAGCCAGCACCCTGCCGGTAGACGCACCCGCAAGCGGGCCCAGACCCTAACCTCGCGCAGACCCGCAGCAGAAGCGGCATCGAATAGGTGCAGTGGAGGTGCAGGAGTGAAACTTCGCTTCATCCTTTTGCCAGCCCGCTCCGTACGTCGAGAGAGAGAGAACGTCTGGGGTGCGTTGGGGGTGGGGAGGGTGTATTCGAGGTACGAGTGCGCGAGTACGTCAGGGGCTGTCGGGGGGGGGGGGGCGATCCCCAGCCTTCTTTTGAGCACGAAACTAACTGGCTCAGTCTACCGTTGCCGGGCCCCACCTCTTACTTTCCTAGAACCGACAAACGCAAAGGAGATTTAACCTGTCCGCTAAGCCCAGTGCAAGCCTGGCCTGCTAGACAGGCACGCTACGGCGAACGCCAGACGGCAGCAAAGGTACCTGCAACACAGCAGGGCTATGAGACGCGCCGCATATTCAGGCTCAAACTTAATGATTCCGCCAATCCGTCGACTCCGTTTCCGTTTTGATTCTCCGGTAGGCAAGGCAGCAAGCCGCGCGCGCCAGACTGAGCTGGCCCGGCCCCGTCAAGGCGACACAGGCAGGCTTAGTAGCCATGAGTATTCCGAAGGGCAGGCAGCAGCGAGGTCGCTAGAGAAGCAGGCGAATGAAGACCAACGAATCGTTCCTTGATTTCCACCTGAAGACCCCGATGCACCTACACAAAAAAACTTGCATAGCCCATACTGGTTATGCTATTGGAGTAGCCGTAAGGAAGCGAGTGCGAATTCGCCATGACGATAACTTATGCGAGGTCGTCGAGCGGGATCCCTCTGGATAGCGAACGTGCCGTATGCGCGGTAAACAGGCATCGCGCACCTCAACACGCGCGTCTCGGATGTATCTAGCTACGAATCATTTATTAACCAATCACTATCGACTAGGTCGAAAATATAAAAACTCAACCGCGTTTCCGGCTGCATGCGAAATGTCCAAATCTATCAGTTGTGCGAAAAATCATCCTTCCTTAAATATTCCCCATAGGTTCGGAGTGTTCGAGGGCCGATATCAAACTCCTGATATCATTTCTCGGGTCATACGTGGGGAAACTTAATTGCTGGCGTATGTGCCACTTTTAGCGATTTGTTAATCAGGCTCCTAATTAACAGGCCGTAGTTGTCGAATAATATACATCTACTAGAGGTGGAAATGTGTTTTGTCGCTGTTCTGAGGGAAAACAAGTATGTTCATAACTTTACTTCTGCAAAACTTTATCGTCTCCTTCAAAAGCTGCTCAAACAATAAATTCGTTTTCCGTAAAAGCTAGCTTGTCCGGCCTCAAGAACAACGAGACAGCATTTTCGACCTATTGTACTGAACTGAACATTTTGCCATTAAGGCTGTTTTGCAAGTTGAAAAAAATGGCGTAATCTGAAGGGGCGCGGCCAGAGGAATACGGCAGGTGCGGTAAAACTTCCTAATTCAACCGCGAAATGGTGTTCCGGGTCACACGAGCGAGGTGAGGCCTTGCGTGGTTTTGTTGGGGAATTTCTCCTCGCCTTGTGATGAGACTGAGTTGCTTCTTCCGCAACGCACTGTGCACTCGCTCCAGCTGAGCCGAGTAGACGTCTGAAGTGATGGCCTGACCAGCTTTCAAGAACCCATGATGCACGATTCTCTTGCTGGACCACGAGACTCACAAAAGAAGCTTTTTTTTCATTGGTTTTTCGCTTTGCCCGTGCTGGGGCAGCTGTTCCTTTGGGAACCCAGTAATGTTGCCGGGTCTCATTGTCGTACTGGACGCACTTCCCATCACCTGTGACAACGCGATCCAAAAAATCGCACTGGAAATGGCGCTGAGCGAGAGAGAATCACGCAAGTCCTTTTTGATCGTCTTTGAGGTCAAAATCACCGGCACGGAATTTTTTTTTAAACAACCTCTCAACCATCCCTACTGAAACACACCTCACACAAGACGGCAGCAGTACCCGCAGCAGTGTCCCCGAATTTGAACTTGAATAAGAGACTACGAAGAAAATCGTCACCAGGCAGCGCCATTTTATCTCTTCAAGGAATATTGTTTAAACCACCAATGTGGATCCTTCTCGCACTGAATGCGTTCGAAAAGCAACCAACAATAACAATGAACAATGAGGTAGCCTGCTACATTTATATGTATATATATATATATAAAAATTAGGGGTGGATGCAATGTGTATAACTCCTAGACGCATTACCGTACATGCGAAGGTATAGCTAGACTCGACGCATCGTATAAACCGCTCAGCTTTTGCTCTCAGATTGTCCGATCTCAGGTTCATGGGCTTTGGCTCATTGGGAATGAATTAGTCAGGCAGTTCTGCGACTGCTAATATCCTTGTCATCGCATGTTTGTGGTGAACCAGCTCGCACGGACAGGTGTTTTCCTCCTGACATTAAGGCAGTGTTTCGCACAAATCGTCTTGAACTATTGAACAGCAATCGCCTTCTTTACCTATGGTACCCAAGCCAAGCCAGCTTCAACTTACGCGGACAAAAACCAAAATGTGATAGGCTGATGTTTCAGAGCTTTAATGTATACGCAGTCACACAGAACTTTGTTCGACTCCATATAATGCAAGAAAGAGTACACTATGCTAGCGCAGACGTATCGAGATGGTAGACACGTAGATACGTGTCCACCATCTCGATACAGAGAGCGCACCGATGTCCGCCGTATTCGCCGCTCGTCACAAATCACCATCGTTTCACACATACCGAATTTGTACGAGGACCAGAAGAGTTTCCTTTTCTCAATGCCATCCCTACCTGTAAGAGCGACAGAACAAGAAGAACACATAAAAATGGTTATTATTTCCGACTCATGTGTATGTGTGTGTGTGGGGGTGTTATTCTATAGTGGGTGTAATATTCGATAAAGGCCCTCCTCCCGTCCCCCACACATATATACACTCTGTGCTGTTATATATGTATCTTTACACCCATGTGAGATTCGATGGTCGAGCTCACCGAGCGATTTTGGATCGGGCCGGGCAGCGTTATGTTCTGCTTGCCTCACGGCAGGTTTCAATCGACGTCTGCTGTGTACACGAGCGCCGCCAGTGCGCCCCGTTCCGTTCGGCTCTGTGTCTACTCGTGGCTAATATACGGTCCGCCGCTTAAGGCTAGGATTCTCCCCGATTGCTATCAGTATCCGATGTAACTGGCTTCGCCTATCGCGTCGGACCTCTAAATTCTACAGCAATCCCCGTTGTTCTCTGCTGCTGCTGCGACCTAGGCGTCGACCAGCATCTTCCGCCTACAAAGCCACTATTCCGACCGGTCCTCACAAGCTCACCCCTCAAGTTGTGACCCAGCCCCCATTATTTCTTCCTATCTCTACGGGCATCTTACTTGGCTAAGAGGAAAAGCTGGTGGCGCTTCTGACGTTGGTCGGCGACCAACGCAGGCGGAGCAGCGCCGCTGGTGAAACCTGCAGTTGGTTCGTTTTCGAAGATAATCCCCCAAGGCAATTACGATCCCTCGAGCACTACACAACGCTCTGGTTCCTCCTCTTACCGGGGAGCTGTACCGTTTTCAGGGGCTCACTTCCACAAGGATTGGGAATGGATGGCGGCGAGGCCCTGCCGGTTGTTGGCTCCGTTCGCCGTCCCCTGCTAACCCACGCACCCTATTGATCAGACCCCCCGGCTGCTGGCGTCAGCGCCCCCGCCAAAAGGGGCGCCTGCGGTTGCGTAGGCTCCTCCGCTGCTTCTAGCCATGCTGCGGGCAATGGAATGAAAAGGTAGGTCGGTAAGGCTCGTTCCTCACTGACAAAACGAATCGGCAGTCGTCGTCGGCGGCGATGGCTGCCGCCGCAGTGGAGACGGAGGCGGCAGCGGTTGTGGCCACTGCTTCTAGTTTGCTGCGGCAGACACTGCCCTGCTGCTAACCCACGAACCAAGATGAATTGTATCTCCCCTTGGCTCACTCCCCCCTGCTCTTTCCTTCGCGGCCGTGGTAGCGGTAGCAGGCCGCGCCACTCTCTACTCGCACGACTTTCTACTACCAGCAGCAGCCGCAGCAGCAGCAGCAATCCAACAGCCTGACAGCACCTACCCTTCTAACCACTGACGGAGGTTCACCTCTATTCGCCGTTGTCAGTCTCCAGGCCGGACCGGCCCCTATCTCTGTCCATGTCGAACCCTCCCGTACTGCTCCGGACCCTGAGAGCCGACGGAAGTAACCCAGTGTGTACGTTCGTTCCCACTCCTCCCTGTAGTGGCCTGCTGCTGGCTGTGCTGCCTCGGCCAAAACAGTGCGGTGGCTCACCCTCAAACTCCCTACCCTAAAGGTTTCCCGCGTCGATGTCAGCCAAGGTCCGGGGGGGCGGGGGGTCGGGGGGGATGGGGGTCGGGGGGGATGGGGCATATGACAGAGAGGCGCGGCCGAGAAGGGCGACGACAGCCTCGCCGATGAAGAAGAATCGGAGACAGCGGCACAACGAGACGACAACGACGACGCAGAGAGAATAGGAGGCTTTTGAGATTAAACTACCACAATTTCCGGATATGATTGGCCGCCATTCCCCCCATCCCCCCCTCCCCTCGAACCTCCAACCAGACCTCTCCCCCTCTTACACTCTTTCTCGCTATCTGTGTGTGGCCGATCGGGTCGGCAGTGACGATGGTGCTGGGCTTTTGACAATGCGCCCCCCCCCGCCCCCTTCCCCCCGACGGCCGACGAACGAAAGAACAACCCCAATGAAGCACGTTCACCCCACATCCTACCGGGGAGTGGGGCACCCGGCCGCGATGCCAACAAACGGGTACCATCTTATGGCGTGCTCGTCTGGACATCCGGATCCAATTGGGACATGGAACGAACACCCGTCCTGTCGGTTGGAGGAACGTCGCTCGACGCCGGCGACGCAATCCAATTCAATTCCCATGGTAAACTGCCGCGATTCCGCCATCGGTCACCGGTGACCGCCCCCGTCCCGCGCCCACCGCAACGGTTGCGACTGTGCTGATTCCTTTCGCCAGTACGTAGACTCGACAATGGCAAACAAATCGGCGGGCCGGCCAACCAACCCATCAAGACCTCTGGCCATGGTCAGCCAGATTGGTTCGCACTGGATCAAGTGGAGAGTAACGCGATGTTGCCGACGGGAACCGAGCCGGCAGCGAAACGAAGCCGGAGAATGAAGCACACCGCAGCGTGAACAATTCGAGAATGTACCATAATCGCGATTTGTCGGTAGGCCGCTCGGTGACGTAAATTGAAAACCCTGTTGGGTGCCATGGGGTCATAACATTGCGATGCGGTGAACACGAATACTTTTTGTTTTTGCACCTAAACCGGATTAGGGTACGAATGAGCGCGGGTCGGTTCGAAATGTAACGTGACTACTTTATGAGATATGATGATAAGTAATGATTTTCTGAAACAATTCAGTCTCGCATCTGGTGCTTGTATTGTACCCAATTAGTACCGTGCTGTGTTACTCAACCGGAGTAACAAAGTCGAGAGAATGTATTTTTATAGAATAGCTAACTTTTTAAACTTAAATTCCACTAGAGTTCCGAGTTTCTCACCAAACTCTCACTGAACTTTGAATAAGTATAGTCTTTCGTGAGCTATTCTTCGACCTCCTATTCTTTCATGACATTCCCGTAACTATTTGTCTCGATATATGTATATAGTTAGAAAACAGTAGCACCTGCCCACTTGCAGGAAAAAAAACGCACGAGAGCGCCGAGTCCTGATAAGGTTCCTATGGGGTCGTTGGCTCCAGTTTATTCAAAGAGTTGATCAACGGGTCGGACACCTTTATAGATTTGTGCCCATGCACTAACGCTAATTCACGGTGGTTCCTACGTACGTCCGCGATATTTGTCCACGTTCGCAATGCTACACTAAGCGTTTGCCGGGCCCTGACACATAGCCTTTGCCTTTGCTCACCTATTCGTTCCCTGCCACTGGATCGTCGTCGATAAAATAACAACAGCCGCAAGAGGCAAACACCAGGGGAGTATCACCGGCAGAAGACGCCGGAGAAGAAATCGGGACTCGAGACGGGAGAGCGAGGAAGATCCGCTCACTGGGCGATAGGGGGCAACGGGGTAGCTTCCTTTGCTCTGTGCTCCGTGCTAGATCATTCGTAGCTGCTGCTTCAATTGTTGCCATTTCGGCAACGCCCTGAGGCAAACGAGAGCGAGAGAGAGCGAGAGAGATAGAAGGCAAATCTCTGCTCTCAGTTAGGTTGGGCTGAATCGTCCAGTCGCTGTTCGTCGTACATTGCCGGCGACACCGGCACATCGAGCGCTCCCGAGACATTCGGCGCTCACCTCCGTGCTCACCTCATGTCTCTCACCCGCGCCCGCGCCCTTCACGACTGCGCCGTCTGATGCTGTCCATCCAACTCTGTATCTGTCCACGACCACCACGGGGACGCGGTGCTGCTTGGCGCGTCGCTGGATGTTCTCATATGGTGTCCTTTGCCTGTGGCATCTCCCCATCGTGTCACACCTTCCCCGGCGAGCTCCCCATGGCCGCCGCCCCCCCCCCCCGGCCCGACCCTGCCCGGGACCCGATTCCCTTTTTTTGTCGCGCTATTCTCTGTTTCCCTTGCCGACTCCTTTCGTCGTCGCCGAGGCCGCCATCGCCAACGCAAACGTGCGGCCTCATTCGGCTCCCTTCAGCGCCCTCCTCCGCATGGGCCACATTGCAGTTCGATGTTCGTTTTCTTCGTATTTCTTTCGGTGTCGACTCGCCCCTCTTTTTCTCCCCTTTCTCTCTCTCTGCCTGCCGGCCTTTGGTGACTGACTAACTGACTGGTTGCTGTTCCGTGGTTGCGCCCTCGTGGCTTCGTTGCTCCGCCAGCTGACAGCATGAACTATCTGGGCCGACAGACAGGCGGCCGCGTCGTCATCGTCCATTGTGTTGTCGCAAAGAGAACGCCCCAGTGCAATAGCAGAAGCAGCAGCAGCAGCAACAACGACAACAACATTTGAAACGCCACCACCGACCAGCTGACCGACCGACCGACCGAATGACTGCCATACGTTGCGGCATTGACGGCGACGAGGGCGCTAGCAGCCACATGTTCGCATGTGCCTTTTCCCTTTCGTTCAGACTGTTCCACAGCCGCCGCATCCGTTTTCTTGCTGGGTAGGATTCTGCTTTGTCGCGCCCATTTTGTTGTGGCTGTTTTGTGCTGCTGCTGCGCCTGTCGACGCGAGCGCCTGCTGCTGCTGCTGCTGCTGCTGCTGCTGCTGCTGCTGCTGCTGCTGCTGCTGCTGCTGCTGCTGCTGCTGCTGCTGCGTAGCCAGCAAGAACGGATTGATGCGCGGGCGGAGGCCGTATCAGCCGGCCATCCGGGGGGCGGGGGCCTGATGCCTGAGGCCCGATCCCGCACGAGGTGTCAGTCCCTGTGACGCTAGCCTGTTCGTTCGAACTTTGGGCGGCATTCTTTCTCTGGCTCATATTTTGCCGAAGGCAGCCGCAGCAGCAGGCATTGCCAAGGAGCGCTGCGAGAAATGACGTGCTTCCCCTTGCCGACCCCTCGTCGATGCGCGATGGCAACGCTAGGAGCCCCCGGCGTAGGGATGACAGACCAGAGCGGCTAGCACGGGCGTGCAAGGCAGAGCAGACTTACATCACTTGTCGCTCTGCCGGTCGGGACCCAAGATCAAGACTTGTTCGTTGTGCGTCCTCGCAGGACCCCAGCCAGTTCAAACGGGTCGCCCGTCCCTCGGCCTGCTTCGGCCTGCATCACTCTGCATCTCTGTGTCTCCCGCGAATTCTCAATCGTATTCGATGTGGCCCTGCCCAGCCATACGGGAAGCGTACATCTTTCGTGTCTTTAGTTCGCCTTAGTGACTGACTCAAACGGAATAGCTATCTGGGCACTATTTCAGCCTCGTGGTAGTCGTCGTCCCGATTTGTATCAGCCAGCCACCCCCACCGAATTCCCCGCTCCTCAGAGCAACTCAGGCCCCCCGCCCCCCCCGGACCATCCGTAGCGTCTTTCCGTATGGACATTCCCACCTCCCTTTCCAGCCGTGCCTTCCCCGGAGACCGTTGTGCACCGACCGCTGCCGCTGGTTCTGCTTCTACCGCGGCTGTTATATGACTCTCTCAATTTTTTACAACTTTTGGCTTTCATGCTCGACGAACTCTGTTTGGTGCATGGAGTGGCGGCGGCGGCGGCGGCGGCAAGGATGGTCGGGGCTGGCTAGCCGAGGCTGGTGGAGTCGACAGTACCCCATGCGACACTCTCCGCACGGTCTGTCCGCCTGTCTGTTTGCTGGCCTCTGTCGCTGTTTGCAGGGTCATCCTCAGCGGGGTGTTCCATTCCCGGGTGCCCCCCCCCGCCCCCCCCCGCCGTGCCCTTCTTGCCACAACTGAAGTAACCGGGCTCGCTTTGGTCGAGTTCCGAGCACTTCCAGAGCCCTGAGGGGTGGTGAGCTCGCCCGATGTCACTGATGTGTTCGTTCGGCCCGTCCGCTTATCCGTGGCCGGCGCCTGGACGGGGATCGGATGAGGGGGACGAGGGTGGTGGCGGTCAGAGATATGGACTCGGAGTGGAATGGGACAGATGTGGGCCAGCCCCAGCCGTGACAAGCCGAGGGAGACAGCCGAGTGAAGTCTGTGGCTGTGATTGTACGACCGACTCAAGTGGGCTTCTTATTCGCGCGCTTGCTTATCGTCCGTTACACTGTTCAGTGTGTCGCTGTCTGCGAACACGGACTGCTCTATGGACGTCCTTTCTTTCGGCGCAGTGAGGGTCTCCATCGGACCTTCGACCGGAGCGACTCGCTGTGAAATGACAAGCGACAGTCGGGCCAGTGAAGACGCAACGCGGTAGAGAGGCTGAGTCTCAGAGAACTACAGGGGTAGAACGCCGTCGCAAAGTAAAGGACTACCAAGGAGCCGCCGCAAAAAGGATGACATCGAGCGAGGAGTCGCCGGGTGGGTTAGCCCAGCTGAATCCACTGAGCAGTGCATAACCTCTCAAGCGTATCAGACAGATTTGAGACTCCTTAGTAGCGTCGCTGAGGCAGCGGCGGGCGGGCCGGCGGCAGTAGCAGCAGCAATAACTACAGGACCAGCAGGAGCACTTGAGGTTGAAACGCCGAATGAATACTAAAGGCTGCGAGTGGGCGCTCCTTGACACAACCACATTTTTTAACATACTTGCAATTCAACCCGCTACTCTGTCAGACTCGCGGTCTCTTTTTCATGCATGGCAAGTCAGCAATGGCTCAACCACGACATTGCAATTGACGACGATTTGGCCCGTTATAACTCATTGTTGGGCAATAGTAGTAGTAATAAGCGCGGCCGAGCTCGTGCTCGACCACTGGAGCGATCCGAGTCGTGTGTCTGATTCTCTAGTTATTCGGGAGAATCGAAATTCATACTGACCCGTTGTATCTGTATTATATATATTACATATATTTGTGTTCTAATCTATATAGGGAACTAGTCGGGACAGGGTGCCAGAGCGAATAAACTCGCAAATTTCTCAACAGGAGACTATATGTTAGCACATCTCGCAACTAACACGCACAATGACAAATCTATACATACACACACACACACGCAGTGGTGAGCGGCTGGCTCTTCGCGTCATCCGGCATTTCGTAACATTAGGATAGAAATCGAGCCCATCGTCGCCGTGTTGGTCACACAGTCGGTAGTAGTCGAGTATGTTGATCTCATGCGGTAGACAGATAATGCTGATCATAGATCATACAGGTCATATACAGATCACCGTGCTAGAGGTCATAGACTTCCATCCAACGCGCCAAGGGAGAAGTTCAGCACCTAGAGCTTGTTTATGTTTTATTTTACCTTATCGCGAATCACGCGACACACGGGACAGTCCCGTTTGATTGGTCTCCCATTCTCGAATTCGTCAGGAAAAAACAACTCCGTAAAAATTCTCGGTGCGCTTTTGACTCCACATGCCATTGGTACGAGAAGACTGCTTCGAGCCGCACAGAATTTCGTGCCCACATGGACTTCAACTGGAGTACAACGTAGTGTTTGCCCAGTCCGGTAATAGCAGCAACGACTGGATGGCATACGAAGCACATTTCTACAACGACAGCTATACACCCCTTGTGCCACTATAATGCCGAGCCCACGGGAGCACCCCTCGCCCCCACTCCTTCCCCAATAGGCATCACCCCAACTCATAACCCCGCGCCGGCATAACAATTCGCCGGGAACGCTGCCGAGTAGACCAACGTGTGCGGCGTGCAACGCCTTTTCCAGCCTGTATGGTCTCTCCCCGCATAAGCACAGACGAGCGCAGCGGCAACAGCAGTAGTCAATGTGTTCCCTCTATCTGGGCACGCGCAGACCTCCCACTCTCCAAAAACGGTTCATACGGATCTGTATGAACCCTCCAGGCTGCTAGTGCGCCCATCTCCCATCTCATGCCGCAGCCCACAGCCTACCGGCGTTAGAGCTACTCCACTGCAGGGCCATGGGGGCTGGGTACTGAACGTCCCAGGCTGCACCATTTCGTGCTGCATGCTACGCTTACCAGCTCCACTGTGACCCAACAACGCCGCGCAGGCAGCTCGCCAGCCGTTGGCTGCACCGCTAAACCAGCAGCAACAACACCAGCTCAGCGTTCTGCTGTCGACATACTCAAGTCTACCCGATCTCTTCCTCTAGTGCCGTCGGCCTCCACGCTCAGGCGAAAGCCGAAATACACTCCGACGCCCATCACCGAGGGCTCTGGCCCAGCTAAAAGAACAGCACTGCCATAAGTAGGCACTGTCTCCATTGCGCCGGCTGGGTTCCCCATCGCAGTGGTTCTGGACATCGCCGCCGCAGCAGCCCGCTCCTCCCCCAACAGCATCAGTCGCACGGTAGTGGTTTACTTAGCGCAGGAGTGCCGATGGGAGCCCGGTTGGCATCCTGCTGCTGCTGCTAACATTGGTGTCGTTGCCTCCTTCCATTCTCTTCTCTCGCTGGCGGCAGCAGCAGCAGCAGCTCACGTCTGGAAGTTCGCGAAACACAGAGCGCCATTGTGCCCACCCCCACCGCCCCTCCATACCAGCTGACGTGAGCGGTGCTACTGTAGTTCGGGTAACGACACTCGCCATGTCTAGAAGATCCAATGATGGCAGCAGGTGGGCAAGGATTGGCAGCCGCTCGCAGACTTATATACGATACAAGTCGGTGTGTGGCAACTACAAGTGCTTTCGTCGTAGAATCCTGTGGGGTCGACAACCGGTGTGGGTCTGTATTGCTCGTTTTTGTGGTAAACCTAATGGGTTTATGATTGCGACAATGAATGCAGAGAAACAGCGACTCACGATGGTCGTACGAGAGAGAAGTTGGTCATGTTTGGTTACGTGAGGAGCGCTGGAGATTTGGGTCTGGTGTTCTTCGTCATATAGTACACCACCGCCGGACAATGATCATTCGAAGTTTGCGGGACCGGGGTCTGGTGAGACAGACCTGGAGCGATAGAACGACGATGCGCGAGAGAATTTGATTTAATAACTAGTCATTAAAGTCGGCTGTAATTAGTGGTGGTAATTCGGTGGACTCCGAGGCAGAGTGCATGACAACGAAAGACGCCTGGATTGATGCCTGGATCTCTTCGAAAGGGGCTCAGTCAACGAGTAAATATTGTTACGTTCGTCAATAATCGCGATTAAACGCTATCGGTGAACGTGGCATCTGGACCATCATGGTCACGAATTCGGATCAGCATTGCTAAACGCGATTCGCTGCAGGGCCCTCTCACGACCAAGGTCTCACACACAGAAATCAATACAGAACATGAGCCGCTCGCTCAATGCATGCATTTGTCGATTGGACAAATGAATTCTGTCACTCAGCCGGCATCTGGCAAGTGATAAGCAGACATGATGATTTGTTGCAGAGCCCGAGACCGCTGGTTCGAGCCGCGGAAGGTAAGGTGAGGGTTTTATTGGTTTATTAAACGAGCTGCAATTTTACAATGCTTAAGCTCTCTTATATGTCACGCAGCGGGGCTCGAACGCGTTATACAGCCCCTGCGGAGCTCAGGTCTATGCTTTCACAATGTTAAACACATTAGGTAATAGGCTAATATCGCGCATATTTCCTATTTACGTCACAAGAGACTCACGGAGATAGTTATGGAGCGAATGGGCCGAACGGGAATGCATCTGTTCCATAAGACGCTACCGCGGACCGCCGGCCGCGTGACAGGCGTCCGAAAAGTCACACCACGTCACAGGCCTGCGTGACGGGTCGGACCCGTGATGAAAAAAATACCGTACATGCAAAGCCACAGTAGTTGTGTACGCGGTGGCGAAGACGTTTCTGGCTGCAAAAAGCTGAAGGTCGCAGGTTCGAGTTCGCAGGCTCCCGCGACCTGCTGACATACAGAGCACTTAGACATTGTGCAAAGTGCGGTTCCGTTAATGAACCAATAAAACCTTGAACTTTACCTACGATTCCTGTCCTCTTACTGTAGGTGTGCCATAAATGCACGGTCTAGCTCTTAACTCCTCTGTAAACTAACCGTCCTTGATACAGGATAACATGGATTATATATATTTATATATATATGTGCGTGTTTATGTAACTCTTTGCCTCGGCGGTGTTCGGCTGGCATCATATTCGTGGCGCTAGCTCGGTATCACGAGCGCCCACCACCCCTTCCACGCGTTGTATTTTTTTTTACTTGACGCTGGCATTCCGAGCATCTGCTGAGCCGAGACGCTTTAGGCAGCAGCTGCACCAGTAGAAGCTACAACGGAGGCAGCAGCACTAGCAGCAGCAGCAGGAGTCTTCTTGGCGAACTTCGCTGCAACCATTCGTTACCGGGACGTCGGTGGCGCCTTGCAGCAAGATGCAACTCGGAGTGGCTCAGAGATCCTCCAGCCCATCGCTTGTTTCTGCTCGCATTGCCCTTCGCCTCATGCTATTAGATCGTCTTTCTTCCGAGGAAGAGGCATTTGCTGGATCCTCTGCCCCCGGCGCCGCTCGTGTAGGAGACTCTTTCTGGACTCCTCTCATTCACCTCCGCCTCTTCTGTTTGTCGACGTGAGACGTTTCGGGACAGCCGCTTGTTGTTTTGGCATCTCCGAGCGAGCGGAGGGGAAAAAGAGGAGAAAAAGCTGCCGGAGACCCCCGGAGAGATAGGGGCATAGGCGACCGAACGAACTTGGGAGGGGCGGGTTCGAAAGAAGGAGTGCCGCTGGCGGACGCACGAGCCCTCCCTTGCACGAGCTGAACGGGCACACTGCACCGGGCCCGGTGCAGTGCCCCCGCTCTGCGCAAGTGAGTGCAGCATTGCGGAGCTCAGGGGGGAACCGGGCGCTGGCCGGACAGTGGCGCAGTGAGGCATAAAATTGCGCTGAAATAAAACTGCGACGCAATTCTTTTCGAGCGCCGACCCGTCGGTATTGGGGTGCACAGTGGCCGAAAGCCAGCCAGCACTGTCAGTGGTAGTACCAATGCTGGCGAGCAGGGCAGCGGTGGCAACTTGTGCTATTGGGCTCTACCAGCCGCCACTCTTAGGAAGTTGCTGCTATGAAAACGACGAGGGCTTGGACCAGCAAACGCCTGCAACGACGAAGCAATCCGCGTACGCTCGCTGTCGTGGTTAGCTCTCTCTCTCTCTCTCTCTCTCGCACTGTCTTGCGCTGCAGGTGGTGGCAGCAGCCTGTTTTCCCTCTCGTCGCCGTTGTTGCTGTTGTTGTTGTCGTCGTCACTTCGTCCTCTTTCCTTCTCTCTTCAATTTCTCTTTTCTACGATGGCGCGGCGTCATCCGTACAGAAAGCTCTATTTCCATTCGGCTCGGCGTCGATCCTCCTCTTCGTCTCTATACTCTCTCTCTATATCACTTTGTATAACCCGCGCCTGCTCTGTCATCTCGCCCTCGCCGAGGGGGCCTGCAGGCAAAAGAGCAAAGAAGGCACGCCCGGCAGCAGACGCACAGACCCCAAGGCGAGCCGAGGAAGAGGAACTGTTGGCTAAGCAACGAAAAGTAACAACACCCTTCGGAGGCACTTCGTGCTTCAGCTGCTGCGGCTGCTGCTGCGGCTGCTGGTACTACTCACACTACTACTATTACTGCTAGTAGCGGCCCTGCTACGAGTTCGTTGTGCCGGGAGCTCGGCCGCTGGGAAAGTGTCTCCTCGGCAAGTGTATGCGGAGAGGACGGGGGACCTTGTGGAAGGGTGGGTGGGTGTCTGCTTGTAGATGGGAGCAGGCAATGGATCGCGTGGGGGCGTAGGCGTGCGTCTGCCGGGCCATTGGCACACACTACGTCCCCGTACATTGGGAACAACACACTGTCGCCGCTCGTGCCTTGCACTCACTCGTACATCTGTCCCTCTGCCGTCCCAGCAGAAGGGACGGGGCCAGCGCAGGCTCAAACGGGGGCCGGGCAGCAGGCAACTCGAATCGGCGCGTGAGCCTGGACGAGGTCGAGTCGTAGGCGAATTCCGCCGACACCATCACAACCACCGCCGTTGTCGACGCCACCGCCGCCGCCAGCACCACCACCGCCCTAGCAGCAGCAGCGGCCGATTCCGAGAATTGCGTCTTCTTCCTTTCAACACTCGCCGAACACACACCCTTTTTTGCGCCCAAACTCCTTTACTTTTTCAGGCTCGCTCTGAAACGGGGGAGCTAGAGTACACGAGGGTGAGAGACGGGCTCTCGCGGAGTCCTCCAAGGCGCCTAGTAGGCACTGTGGCGGCATCGAAAATGGAAACGACGAAGCGTCTTCGGATTTTCGGACGTTTTCTGAAGTCGGCTTGCAGAAGCAACGAGCGGATTCGGGCGTACGACTAGGGCGTAGGAGGCCGTTCCTTTTTTTTTTTGAAGGCGTGAGAAAATAACGCGTGAGGAAGGGAATAAGAGAAATTGTAGAGATTTTTACACCCGGATCCCTCTGCCGTCGCGGCCCCCATCGCCAGGGTCGTTGCCGCTGTCGTTATCCCCTTGAAGGAAGGAATCCTCCGCGCCTATTTATTTCTTTTCTTCGTTTTGCATTACGAAGTCGCTCGTCTCTTGTTTCTCCGCGAACAGTGTGACTTCATCCTCTGTAAACCTCCTCGGCCCTCACGGGTAGGCGGGGTAGCATTGCGAATGGATCTCTGTAGAGCGCTCAGGCCGTTGTAGGAGAGAGAGAGAGAGGAGCCTATGCAAGAATAAGGCCAGCACCAAGGGCCGAAGAGCTAGACGACAGAGGACGACGTCCACACGAGTGGGGAGGGGAATTGTCTCCGACAGTTTCGTAGTCGGCGACGGATAATTCTCGATGACCGAGCTCTAGAATGCTTCAAACGATTCGACGGGCGGGCCCGTTCTGCCGGAAGGTCTCGCGGATCAGGCCGGAACGGCGGACGACGGTAGAGACTTAGGGGTGCGCTTCCTCAAAAATCGCCTAGTGTCCTGATGTGGCGTTAGTCGGATCCGAGTCCAACTCGAGCCGGAGGGCCGAGATGCGGGCCGAACGTGTTCGCCCAACGTGATAAGGAGACCTCTTAGGAACACATTGGAGATTGCTCGTCTCTGAGCGACTACGAGATGTCGGGACTAGGAACTGTTAAGGGTTAGGTCAGTGAGTACGCAGCCGGATCAGTTCACTTGTGCAAGCGAGGAACGTAAATGGTAAATGGTAAATCTTTATTGGTTTATTTAAGGAGCTGCAATTTTTCAATGCTTAAGCTCTCTTATGTGTCGTGGAAGGCCTTAGTAGCGATCGGGAGCACAAGGGCATAGAAGGGACAAGTTAGACTGACGTAACAAACATTGCAAGCAAAGCGTACTGCTATTAACATATAGGATTGGCAATTCCGTAGCCCAGCTCAACTTATCCCCTCAGAACAGCAGCGTTAGTAATCAGCGGATGGAGCCGGACGACGGCTGAATAACATCTGTCAAGTCAATTAATTGCGACATCTCGATCCACTGACCCCGGAACCGGCCGCGCGCGCGACGACGAGCGCGCTTCTGTTGACTGGTAGTGTAGTGTATCTTCCCTTTGTTACAGGCTTTTCGAAGTCAGCGAACACGAATAGCTTTTAAATCAACAACGACGATAAGAATCAACGCGGGTTTTACAGTAGCATCATTGCCTGGTCATCCGGCAATTCGAATTACGGAGTTCTGCCACACCCACTGAGATTCCATGATTGAAAGACAATCATCCCCAAGCTGTTGCCGAGTCTGACTGGCGTATTGTAATAAGAGTTGGCAGCAAGCGATCACCCCCTTCTTCTTCGGTCGCATTTAATCACTATCACCACCAACATTTATCATCTCGACAGCGTTTGCGAGCTCGATTCCGCGTCGCTGACAGTCCAGCTTGCGACGATACTCTCGTATATATCGTATCCCAATGAGGAAATGCATAGAATCCTCGTTCGACTGGACACATAATCTGGTCAATTTACAATATGGTAATAACTTTTAACATGTTTGGTAACGCAATGTGGACTTATCCTTGTTTAGTGCAGATGGAACTCGGCAACTAAACGTAAAGAATTGAACATTTCCACTCTGTTTAGCAATCGGTTGAGTGCTATGCTTGTTAGATTCTCAATATCAACTTGCCGTATGTAGCTTTGGCGCGATGACGGTCACCGACACAGACGATCGCTCGCAGGCGCGGGTGACGATTACTGACACACGTGATATCTAGCCCAAAAGTTCGATTTCACCTTGCAGATATTGCTGCAGCGTGTCTTCGATCACGTTTTGTTCAATAATATTCAAATATTGCAATAATAATGTTCAAGGATACTCTCTCGTAACTAATCGCCACAAGGCGATTGATTAGTATTCGTAGACATATATACTAATAGTGTGATTGCTACCATTATCGTTATTAGCAAAGCACACACGAACTCAAGTTACGAAACGCCACTTCCCTATGAACGCGATGCTCCGCTGAAATCTACAATAGCAATTTTAAGAACTGCCGCTGGGAACTACTGCTGCTGCTGCTGCTGCTGCTGTAGCTGTCCAATACGTTGTCCAATGACACAATACAATACGCTAATCCGATTAACGTTCGGATGTCCTGCACTCGTGTGCTGCTCCTGCTGCTTCTGGTGAACATCCTGCAAGATAATGTGCGCTGCAGGAAGCTGCGACCACCATCTCCAGCAGCAGCAGCTGGCCGCCGCCTGGGAATTCAGCTTAATAAGCGGGCAAGGAGTCCGCGTCCAGCTGCGATGGAGCGGGGGTCGGACGGACGAGACTGCTCGCTGAAGGATAATGCTCCTCCTGCCCCGGAAGGATAACGCAGGATGGGGGCGTCGATACGACCAGCTGCTAGCGCCACGGCTGTCGAGCGAGGCTGGCTGTCGACTGGCGTTCAGTTCGCCTTTTTCGGCTTCCTGTTACATTCTCGTACTTAGCTACATTTCGAGGGCAGGCAGGAATTGTAGTGAGAATCGACTTTTGCCCAATAGCCAGTACGGCGGCGGCGGCGGGGGCGGCGGCGGCGGCGACAACGCCGACGTAACTCTGAGCGCCGTTGCAGTGAATCCAGAAGGAACACTCGCCGGGGTTCGAGTCCCGCTGCGTGAGACATATATGAGAGCTTAAGCATTGTGAAATTGGAGCTCCTTTAATTAACACCAATAAAGCTTTACTTTGACCATCACCGAATACTCAGCTGACATGTGCTTTATTTATATATAAATTATCTATCTTTCTGAGTGTCGATGGTCGAATATAGAAGGAACGCAAGTCATGAAAATGAGCTTGGTTATGGAAATAGTGAACCAGTCAACCTCATCTTGAGTCTGCGTAAGATTATAGTGCTTCTTCCGGACCCTACTACTTCGATCGGTTGGCAAGGTAGGAAGAATGGATTTCGATCATCAGCCCGCTGTTCATATCGTCACATGCGTTCAGTCTATGCGTCCTTCACAGCTCATATTGTGCTGGCCCGATCGTCGAACTGGGCGTAGCGACGCTCGCCTCTTCCCCCGGCTGAGGGCTTTTGGGCGCCAAAAAGCGCAAATTCGACTCACAGATTAACTCGTTAGGCATGATGTTACAGGCAGATTGCTGACATGCAGCCTGTATTCGCTTTCTCCGGAGATCAAACTCTCTCGCCAAAGAAGATCGCCCGCCTTGTTCAACCCCACAGGGAAGATCTGTGTGTGCAACATCTTTGTATATACTCCATTTATTCGATTTGCACACGTCCCATTGTCGAAAACGTCTCGGAACCGCGGTTATGAATACGTTCTGATCTGAGAGATTGTTCCAACAAAGATGATCACAAGTAGCTTTAAACGTCTGTCGGCGTTAAATCCATGCGGCACACAGGGCAGGAGTGTGAATTGAATTGATTGAATCGACTCCTGCATCTAGCGCCTACGACAACTCTGAAGCGCTTCACTATACGAAACGACTCTATCATGATATCTACTCCAAAGTGTTCACCGCACCGAGACAGCTGATAGCAGGACGCAGCCGAATATCGCTCCGAAATACATCTTGTTGCTTTACTGGGGTCCATTTCTTAATATACATTTCAGCACTCTGAGCTATCTGACGGTGCATGCAGCCTCTGTCCGTAAGTGAAGTGATCTCTTGGGAGCTTCACTTCGTCACATGGCCTTCTACTCGGTAGGATTTCAGTCAGTTTTCCAGCCGGCACCACGAGATCGGCACCACACCAAAAGGCCGCAAATCGCGCCACTAGTACTCCCTCGCTTAGGCGTCTGTAGAAACGAAGCTTTCCCTCTCCGAGTCCCCTGATCGAAAAAGTGACGAAGGCTATCACAACTTGGCATGTTCTCATTTCAGTTCGCCACATCCATCTAGCGGCAATGGCCGGGGTGCGCCGGTGCTCCCGTCAGCAATGACGCGTTTCCCTTATGTTGGCAGGCTGCCCTCGCACGTTTGAATGTTGAGCAAATGCCGATGTCGGCTGCCGTGGAAGGTACTCCGGGAGGCTTCTAACGCCCCACTCTGCCTACGAAAGGACATCACCTTTTCCGATCGGCTCCGGGATTTCCCTGGGGGGGGCGCCAGTCGGACGGAGAAAGTTGAGGGGTTCCGACCAACCGACTATCAGCGGATCGCCCGCCCGAACTGACGTCTCCGTAATATTACAGTCTCGCCGAAATGGTCTTTCTCGAGACGAAGAACGAGAAAGAGGAGGCAGAGACCGAGCTATAGTGTTTCGTCACAGCACGTCAGCCACAGAAGGAACAGCCGACGTTGCCGGAGCAGAACTCCGCCGCCAAAAATCGGTGCTTTCCCACCAGCCTAGCGCTCGTTGGGCGTCTGCTCGTGAGCTAGCCAGCACTCGAGTGAGCGTGTCCAACGTATGCGTTTGTTTTGGGCCTCCTTGTCTGTCATATCGACCAGATAGCAGACGCTGGAGCTATGGCAATGCTTCCCACATCGAGTTCCCCTTAAGCCATCGGTAAATCTCCCCCGTTGCTGCCGCCGCCGCCGACGACGCCGCCACCCCCGCTGCTGTTGCTCTGGCGGCCAAATTACTAATCAGTTCCTGATGGACTGACTCTCATCGTGGCCAAACTACCGCACATTAAGAGAACGGAGAACGCATCCCTGGCTGGAAGGCCGATGCCACCGGCGAATGCCACTAGCAGCCACCAGCGATCAATCCGATGTGGCTGTCGTAAGTGCGCCGAAGGGAGCGGTCGAGTCTGGGGTGAGTGGGTGTGTATGTTTGTTGGACTTGCCCTCACAGCTGATGCTGCTGCTGCTGCTTTAGTGGAACTGCCTCGGTGAACAGCAATATCACTGCCACCCATTGGGAAACGAACGCCGTGATGGGGTGGGGTCTCTCGATCCTCCGGCTGGTTGCGTGCCTGCTTGCGGGCCTGCCGTCGAGCAGCTCGGCCGGTCGGCGACTCAGCGAGGCGAACCAAACTTGGTTGGCCGGCGGTTCCGACCTTCGTCCGTTAGCTCGTCGTTGTTTGGACCGTTCGCTTCATCTCAAAGCACTCGCGTAACCGGCTGACACAGAGCGCGCGCGCGCCTAGCGATTGAGAAGTACCGGTGATAGCGGTGGCTCGCCACCGCCGTCACCGCGCCTATGTGTAGCTGCTGCTGCTGCCGGCGCCGTCTTCGGCTCCGGTGTCCCCGTTAACGGTGCCACTAACTCACTCAAAACATGGCTGCTTGGCTATCAGCCATTTGGAGCAGCGAAGCTGGAGCGACTCTGAACGAGCGACTTCGTCCGGGTCCGGGGAGTCTTACTTCTCCCCAGAGTTCGTCTTCCACTACCTACCACTCGGTCCCGCCAGCTCGCCGGTCCCCCCTTGTGTTGAGCCACTTTGCCGCTGACTGATCAGCAGCTGGAGGAGAGGCTAACTTTGGCTAACAGAGCAGGGAGTCCGCTGCAAATGCGGCCGCCTGAACGGTACAGTCGGGTGCTGTGTCGGCCGCTTTAGTGGTCGTCCATCCGCTGTTGGTCCTGCGTTCTGCAATTGCCGCCTCTTGCCGTCGTCCTGCGTTGTGCCGATGCTGTTACATTGACGGAGGCCGGGGGGGCCTGGGGGGTAGGGGGTTGGGGGGATGCAATGGTTACGGTGGGGATTACGCCTCGGGACGCGTGGCCAAGCAATATAGAGAGAGCAAGCTCAGGGACGGCCCTGAGCGGTGGACAAAGAGAGGCCCCAAGCCCTGCCAACTCTCCTGCGTCGTATCCACCCGGCTGATCGGCGTTGCCAGCCGGTCGAACGACATCGTTACGTTCAATTGAACTATCTACTAAAAGAACGAGACGATAACACTTAGACACCGCTGCCATCCCACGACTGCCATTCACTATGTGTGCTGCGTCACTCCAGATGCGGTTGTGTGGCCGACTCACGCAGTGTGCGAATCGGTCGGCGGCGCTCCTATCCGCTAAAGTTTTCAGTGGCCGAACAGTACGCGAAGACAGAAGATGCGGGGGAAGGTTCCATCATTCCATCGTTCGTTACTTGGTAACAGGGGGGGTGGGGGGGGGGCCGTGTGTTCCTCGTCGCCGGTCCTGTTGTCGCTGTTGTCGACAGCATCCGTATCACTGGGGCTGATGATGGCCACACTGTGCGCCACTGCTGCTAACGTGGATAATGAAGCTGAGCGCCCCACCGCAGCAGTGGGGGCAATCCGCCGCCGACCGAAACGCTGCGTACAGCTGCATGAAAACAGAGGGAGGGAGGGAGAGGGAGTGCAGTGAGAGGGGAACGGGAAGGGAGTCGAGGGTCTCCCTTGGCGCTGAGTCGGAGTCATGGGCGAAAAGTGGTGCCACTCCGGCCATCGTATGTACTAGACACGAGTGGTTTCGGAGCAGGCGCGTTAAATGATCGATCCGACGTCTCCAATCGATCAGCTGCGCTTCTTGTGGGTTAGCTGGGCTTGTTTGCTAAAATATCTTATGCACCTCATCTTGCAACGGTGCCAGTGAAAAAGACTGAAAAACAAAGGGATATGGGTCAATATATATATATATATATATATATATATACACGTAGGCACGCACCGCAAAGAGAAAGTTACTCGTACACGGTGGTGCGGTGTGGGTGATTCCTTCGAACCTCTTACCCCCGGGTGAGTGGCCAAGACGACTGTGACACCGCAGACCGTTATTATAGTCTGAAATAGAATCACGCGTCATCCGTCACAATCCCTAATGCTGCGCCTATGTGACTCGAGGCGATGGTCCTCAAGCGTCCGTCGTTGTGTTCCTCTCTCCCATTGTCTCTGCCATGTCGTTTTTCGATTTCGAAAATGTCCCGGCTCGTAGCATATTGACACCCACTCGACACTGTCTTTGTTGTAGAGAGTACTTTACGATTGGCCTTCGCCAGCAGCGAACGCCTTCAGTGATCGAGGTTAATGGTGACATCTACGGTGGGACCGCATTCTGGCCTTTGCAAGTCGATTGGTCGATTTCATTCGGTCGCGTATTGCTGTCGCGCCCCGCCACCAGTGATGATTCGATACGATGACATCAAGTGCTACTTCGAAGTAGCTGACGGCGGTGCCGGCAGGAGCAGGCCATATCCAAGCGCGCACAAGAGCAGCATATAGGGGGTAGAGGACGGTCCGAGATGACGGGCCGGCGAACATATCGCTTGATCGCTCTCGTTTTCGATATCCTCGCGTACGAGCGATTGTACAAGGGTCACAGGTTAATCTGCTCGCAGAACTCGGAGTTGAATTCAGCCACAACGAAAGGTAGACAGACACATTACAGGTTCGGCGACAGCGACACTTCAATGCGTGCAGAGGCGACTAGCCGGTCCGTCCAAGTGCGCTGTCAGAGAGCGGGGACGGGCCCACTTCAGCGGTGCCCCGGTTACTTTAACAACAAGGCCTCTCTCGTGGCCTCTATTTGACGACGAGTTTACGGGGGCTCGCCGTCATTGAAAGACATCGGCTTCGCCAGCTGAAACTTTGGCAGAAGCATGGTTGGGTGTCCTTCTTATACAAGGGCACTTTTACCGCAGCTGCCGCTTCGCGCTGAAACGGTCGGCGATCTTTCAATGCACAGCTCTTCAGATTGGCGAACATATGTCCATAGCAATAGTATGATATACTCCTAGTCATTGTGTCGAACACGTCTGGCAAGTGTTATGTAAACGTGCACCTCTGTATGCTACAAGCGGGTGCCATTGATTACGGAGCGAGCAGGCCAGGAAGGTCATGGCTCAGAAATGGCTTGCTCAGTGCACCTACTCTGTCGTTCGACTCACGCAGACGTCTTGGAACGGAAGCTCCTCGCGAAATTATTATTATATAATTATATAATAAGGTCATTTAATCATAGCTGATATGCGTAACAAGGCGACGGCCATGCGTCACCTTTCCGGCACCACCAATGAAGAGGTCAGCCACATTCGGCATCATCATGCTTTTCCAGAATTTCTTCATTGTCAACGGGTGATCCACCCGCCATTTCATCTGTCCATCTGGCCAAATCGGTGATCGCCCTGTTCAATTACCGATCCATCAATAACGATTTCGCAAGCGGCAACAGCAAAAAAAAACCCGCTCACAACCGGTGCGCGAAAATCACTCGCAGGCTACTCGGACGAATCGGCCAACACTCATAACAGACCAACTGGTTCGAGAAATAGATGAAAGCTGCGAACCCCCCACCTTCGCTCTTTAGTAAACCTTACCCCCCCCTGGTTGAGGCCTTGGCCTAACTACCTACCTACTTGTGCCTAAGCGGGTAGACAGTAACATTGAACGACAGTGCTCTGACTCTGAACATACAGCAGGATCTGGTCATTTTAGAGATTTCGTGAGATAGGCTGAGATGCCGGGGTTAATGTCGAGGTAATAGGATTCGAAGTCAGATCCAATTAGATGGCGAGGTGGCCTTTCTTGATAGTGGAGCGAAGCGTTGTACGAGAAATATCGCGTGGTAGCTTCGCAGATATGGAAGAGGAGTCTCCGACATCGGGAATTATAAGAGAAATAAATTGGGTTCATCGTGCGCGTTGTACAGACCTCGAACTAATACCTATCCACCCACAGCTATTATATATATATATATATTGTATTAGCCGGTGAGCAGGCCTCCACTAGAACGATTTGTGCTTTGAGGTCCTCGCCCCGAGACGTGTCAGTCCTCGGACTGGCGAAAAGATGCCTGAGGAAAAATAGCTCGGAGGTGTTCAAGTCGACATTAGGCGACATCAGCGAGGGGACGGTGGCCCTCTCAGCCCGCTGGGGCTGGTGAGCAGCCGGACCGAAAATGAAGCCCACTATGAGGAAAGATCGCCAACGACCAACAACCTCATCGCCGCCACTGGAAGTCATCTCATGAAAGCAGTTGCGCCGCAGCTTAAGGCGTTGTGTCATCCGCAAGGAAGGTTTCGTTGCCTGCCCCTTCCTCTTGAGCGCCGTCTCGATAACCTCCGTCGTTGGGTCCAGTGCGGGTTGGGGCGGTAACCGTAATGTCCAGCCCTCATCCCATCTCAGCCCCAGCGGACCTCATGGATATCAATTGTCATGTGCCGAAACCGGACGAACTGTTTGTGTCGGACACGAACACATCGTCAAACACTGCTTGCGCAATAGCTCGACTGGTCAGTACCTCTCTTGGTCAATCTATAATTGCTTGGCTTAGCCGACAAGAAGAAGTTGGCGATCGGATGCTATACGTGGCAGGCCCTGTTGTACATCGATAATTAAATCTTAGCGAGCTCACCGCCAAATGATTTCAAATGTTCGAAGGCTCTTCTTACAAGTACCGCTTGTGTTAGAGCACGCCCACGCCTTTGTCCATTTGGCAATGCGCTTTTTGACATTTCTCTATATTAAAACAATGTAAAACATTAAAACAATGTATTATTACCTGTCCATGACACACGGACTACTCAAAACTGATTTGGCCTTCGCAGCTCGATATACAGATACGCATGTGATCACCTCGCTACGAGTTCAATTCCTATTAGCTAAAACCGATGATGTTGATAATGCCTATCAGCTTATGTACCTATGTATATGCATCCAGCAGCAGACTCGTCAGCTATTACCGAACGTGTTGATTTCTTGTGTCTTAGAGTTCGCGTACAACCCATGAGTGAGCCCTTGTGGGACGCTATCCGTTAGATATCGGATGAGCTTCTAGATCTATGGCACAGTCTAGTGATACGGAAGATCAAGTAGTCGTTCGCTCTTACCTGAAAGTCAGACAAAATCGAGTTACAAGTTAATGATATGCAGTGACGTAACGCGGTATGGCACACAGAGTGAACAGCATGACATTATCGGTCGCCTTTGGGGGTGTATTATAAGGGGTGTTTCGTACTGAAATCGCTATAGACGTCGAATTACACTAAAGGACCAAACTTCAAGTAAATTCGGTGAGAGAGAGAGAGAGAGGGTCTGCGGCGCTCCTAAGCACTACTCACACTTGTGGAAACCGTTTGGCCTTAAGCCACACGGTGCTGATGGTAGTTCAACACGAATAACAATTCGAGCCAGGCATTTATACGCAGTCTGAATTATTATCAATGCATCTGACATTATAATCGATACAGAATGCATTAGTAAGTCGTGTCGATTTTTCACACATGTCTGCGGATCGTGATATTGATTGTACGATATTGAGCGTGTGTCTATGTATTTAGCAGCTCGTTCAATGGACTCTGAAATGTAACACTTTCTCTCTGATTGCCCACAACGGCTAGCGCCGCCGGCTTTCTGGCGCGTCTCAGCGCCTTGCGAGAGCAGGCACAAGCCTGCTCGACCTACTGAGCCATGGCTAAGGCTCCAGCTGACCTAGAGTAAGACGCGAACGACGAGCCATGGCAGCGACACGGCGCACCTAAGGCAGCCTAACCTTAACTACGCAAATCTCGCCACAGCGTCCGCCAACAGCGCTTCCAGGGACTCGCAAAGCCTCTAAACCCTCGTTCCCTCCAGCGCGTTCACCCCCGTGAAGTTGCCCCCGCACCCCCGCACCCCCTCCCACCCCGTCTCGAGCAGACGCTTAAGCACTCCGCCCCTTTGACCCCACCTGGGCCTTCCTGGTGAGCATCTCTCGGGAGGTCTTCGTTGCCTTACGCGTGGTAGTCCCTTTCGGACGGCGCCAAGTCGTCCCCACAAACTAAGCATCTAAAGCTTCCTCTTGGCTAGCCAGCTTAGACCTTAGACCCATACGGTGTCTTCGTTCCTGACCCCAAACCCATCTCCGGGGTCTAGTAGCCGACTGAGACGAGGCCACGAGGCAAATGGACTTACGCCCGTTCAAACATATATGCTATGTGCGCAGCTCTAAATCTATTCACTGCACATACGGCGGGAAAATTGTCATTGCAGTGTGAGCAGGGAGAATAACTAGCTCGACAAATATATATATATATATATATATATATTGTATGCGACAAATTTGTCTAAACTCATTTTCTTCGGAACCATCCGAAGGCTTGCTTTGCAACGAGAATAATAGTTGTTGTAGCTGTTATTATTTTTCTTATTATTGAAACGTAACTACAACTTCCACCGAAGTAACTTCTACCAGCAGTCGAAATAATTGAGAGGGAAGATACGGCATCATATCGTATCGATTGGCCGAATTATTGAGGACCTCCTATCACTTGCGATTCAGTCGGGTGACACATTCGGGCCAGAAGACAAAAGACAAGCGACTCGACTCGTCTGCTGTTATTATTACTGCCTTTATTAATCGCTTATCTCGAGCGACAGTCGGACCCAGTTAGACATTGTGGTGCCTGTAACCGCGTGACCGTGGCGTCCGTTATCCGCGTCAGGCAGACCCTGGTTAGACTGTTCTGCGACCAATAGATCGGATAGTCGAAATCCGATTGGACGATCCCTCCCGGAGCGAGGCCTCGGCCGAGTAGCTGCCTGATCAGGCCTCGGAACATTCAGGTTCAGTTTTCCCGATTTTCCGTGGCCGTCGTTCATTTTGCCGCTATGGGTTTCCCTCGTCGTCCTGGTCCGTAATTTGATTTGCGTTAACTGTCTTCCATGTACAGGTTCCACGTACGATATCGTATGTCGCCTTTACGATCATGGTGCAATCAAGGAGCGGTCAAATGGGACAACGTACATTGGTAGCGTGTCTGATGGCCGAAAACGTACTGGGAGTCCGTTGTGCTAGGACGCTCCTAGGGGACTTCAGCTTCCCTCTGCTGATATCTTACAGGCAGAGGCCTCCTCTACGACATTGGCAGCGAAGATATCGCTCTCGCGTTATCAGTACGTACAAATGCGTAGCAGGCCATTGTGTGCTGGATGCATGCTTAAATTAAGGGACTTCGAGCTGTCTCAACCTATCTAGCTGAGCAAGTGTCTCCACTGTCGGGGACGGATGGTGGCCCCCAAGGCTAGACCTCACCGGCCAATGCGTTTGTCTGAGCAGGCTCCAAGAGACCTTTCATGACACTTGCAAGGACCGCATGCAACCATGCACGCCCTTCCTCTCTGACGCTCTATCTCTCTATGCTTGCATATATCAGCTCGTCTATGCTCGTCCTCTTTTTATGCCACTCTCCATGCTATTGACCGACTCTTCGACAATTCCCAGCGTCCAACTCGTCCGATCGGCGGCCCACCGACGATCCGCAGTGGGTTGATGGCCTGTCTGATCGATACCCACGCGATCGCGGCGCCGTATGGTAGGAGGCGGCGAATTAGGCACGTCATACCGAACAGCGTACCGCCTTGATTACACAGCCTTCGAGCCATCGACGGCGACGAGGCAACACAGATCAATATATCGCCGGCGGTAAGGACAGCCATGCAAGATGGACTGACCTCAGCTATTCACCGTCAGACGGCGATGCTAAGGAAAGTGCCAGCTGTCCTGTAATTCTGTTACATACAAGAACAAGAGTATCAACAGGCGGTTTGTACTTTCTGTGATGCGGAACAACCGGGCCAAGCAGAAGAACACAATGTTTGAACTCGCCCACACACTGGCGTCGTGTACGGTATCTTGTGGTCCTACATTTTATGGACAAGGTCTCTGTATCAATGTAGTAAGAAGCACATTCATGAAATCATACGGGTAAGGGACAGCACGGGCTATATCGTCGACTCTCCACTAAACACACACGCCCAGACACAGTGAAAGAATATCTAAAGGACAGCTCTAGGGTTTCCACATCAAAGGGCGTAAGCGGCGAAGGAGTGGAGGTTTAGTGGGTGCAAGCCTCACACTACTGCAGCAAATAGTGAAATCGTGGAGCCCGGTGTGCGTGAGGCACATTATTCAGTTAGCCGAAATATACAAAAAAGAACTATTTTGTGGTGTGTAAAACACTTCTTGGTGCACACATGCCGGCAGCCAGAGAGTTCGGAGCTTTTGCCTGAATACCGGTCAACCGAGCTTTTACAGACAGGAGAGAACGACACTGAGTTGGAATATTCTGAAGTATCCAAAATATCCGAAGCTGAACGCAAGCCTACCTACGACTGACTATTTTAATCGATATAGTTATTACAATTTCACATTATACATATGCCAGCATGAACACGATTCGACTCGAGTCCCCTGCCAGCGTCCACCCCACCAATCCCCGCCGCCCAACAAAACCAAACTACCACGACGGTTTTTCCCTCTGAAATTCTTCTGTGTCGGACCAATGTCCTAGTCACTATGCACCACACCACCAGCCGTTGTTTATGTATGCCCGCTTCCCATAAACAAACGTATTTATCTTTAGGAGGAAAGAGGCCGAACATTCCCTTCCTCGCTCCCTGCCTCTCTATTGGCCACGCGTCCAGGCGAATAGCAGGGTTCACTCGTACGCTTGCCGGCACACTGGCAGCTGTTGATCTCCGGACGGCGAAATTCCCACTTCCTCTATAGGAGGTCTCCCTCACCTCTGCATCTGTCCTCCTCTCGGTGGTAGTAACGCCCAAATTTCCCTGTCGATCTCGTGCCCCCTCGGCTCCCCAACGGCGGCCGAACCCCCCGAACTCGAGTTATCGCTGCCAGCGTGGGCTGCCAAAGTGTGCCTGGGTATAAGGGACATTCCTTGCTCGGTGGTGGCCACCAAGCGTCCCCGTCATTTGCCTCCGTTGACGATGATGGTAATGGTGATGATGACCACGGCTACGGAGGCGGCGTTACGAGGCTACGCAGCTAGGCCCTCGGCCGACGTGGCGTGGGGAGGGATAGTGGGCATATGTTCATTCCTTTGCTGTCGCTATTTTCGCCACCATCTCCTATCCCATACCAGCTAACGTCTCTTCTCTCGGCGACGACAACTGACACGCCTGACAGGCAGTAGGCATCGTCGGGCGGCCGGACAGAGCTAGCGGTTGGGGTGAGCCAGCCCCCGCACACCATGTCAGTGCGGGCAGCATCCGGCGGGAACCAGTGAGCATAGGGGGGCGTGAGCAAGGGACGAGTAGGACAAGCGAGGCAGCATTAGTACAATGATATTTATCACCCCCCCCCTCCCCTCTCTCTCTCCAGCTCTGCCGTTCCAGCTTGCCCCCCCACGAAGGGTGCACCACCGCTGAGACCCAGACACGAATTGCTAGCCCAGATAGAGAACAGAGGACGGGCTATGCAAGAGGCTTCCACGCTACAGAGCGTTAGCCCGTTTCGGGGGAAGAGACCAAGTGTGCAGCATTCGATGACGTTCGAGAGTTTGCCGGCCTGTCGTCCTCCAGGCAGCCTGCCTTTGCCTGGCGTTCCCAGGTCGGGGACATACTACACCATCTTGTCGTTGCCCTCGTGGAACCATGACGAGAGCTGGCGAAGTTGCTTCCACGCCCTCATCCAAGCTATTATAACTAGCGACTTGTCCGACGGAGAGACTTTAGACCCTGAAGACACGTTGGCAGTAGCAGCTTTGTCGGCTCTTGCTGCGACAGGGGGTGTTGCAGGCCTGCTCTTAGTGTCCTAGCCAGGGCTGGCCCAGCAGACTCCTGGCACCGGCTTGAGTTCGTCGAATACGACGGGAGCGACACTCAGCTCTTCAGACTCCTTACAGACGAATGGTGTATGCTTGGTGCGCCTGCAAAGCAGTCTGAGTCGACCCGACCCTTGCTCTGATGGGCTGACAAGAGTAGAGTTTGGCTAAAAGTCGCCACGGGCGAAAGGTCTAACGCCAACGCCGTGCGCCAATAGCAGCAGCCACAGCTGAGACTGCCGTTGCTATCTCCAGACAACGGAAGGCCAGTCTAGTAGCGGCCGCCAAAAGAACGCAGGGTCAAGGGGTGAAACGCAGTCGGCACCTTTTGCGGCGGGTGGTCGGGGTACCGCGCCACTTTCGTCCAAATCTTTTGCGCACTCTTCCTCTGCACACCGTCAACTCGATGCTGTCCTGCGCATAGCACAAGTGTGTGTGCTACCCTGTGCTTGACTCTGGTCATGCACTTCATGGTTGCCTGAAGTGACAAGAGCACCGCCGCCGGCAGGCCGTCTCGTCGTCAGGGGGATCTTGCGCCGAACATCGTAGCGCAATATTTCAAATTTGGTAGCTTTTTCATCATCCGGTTCTGGAGACGTTGGCAATAGCCCCCGGGCGGGAGCCCGGCGGGGTCTGGGTAGCTGTAGCTCGGAGCGTAGTTGGGTTTGCTTTGGCTGAACTCCACATTCCTCCGGCAAAACTCCGTCGGAATGTCTCCCTTCTCCCTCAGCAGCCGCCTCCGCCGCCGCTTTTCCCTCCACTTGTCGGTTGCGTCGTGCTGCCAGCGAACTACCAGGGTGTGCCCCTAGAAGAAAGCAGACGTCGGCGACTGGCGCTGGCACCGAGCTCGAGTCGTCGCCTCCCAGAACTCCGTTGGCGGTGTTGGCGAAGTCGACGAACAGAGTGGGAATCAACTCGAGAGGGGCAGGCAGGGAGGCAGGGAGGGAGAGAGACAGAGAGAGACAGAGAGTCATGCTATGTAGGAAGCAAAGGCAGAAGACTTACGGCGAGTAACTGGAAAACCGAGCCGACGCGATGCGATGTTTGAGGGAGTCGAAAACGAGAACGCCGCCAAACGCGTCCCGCTTCGCCAAGCTCTCGACCCTCGCCAGCGAAGACGAAACACACCGCCGCTGCTGCTGCTGGCGGCGGCGGCGTAGCGGCCAGCAGCCATTCGGCGCAAAAAAGGAAAGACTTCGACGTCAGCGGCGGTTACGAGCGGCCACTGCCGCCGCCGCCGCCCCCGGCAGCCGGGCGGCCACGGTGAGCCAAGGGGGTGTGCGCGGGTGGAAGTCGAGAGCGGACCCACTACGACGCCCGTTCTACGGCGACTGCCCACTGCGGCGCCTTCGGTGAGTGAGCCGAGTCATTCAATAAAAGTCTCTTTCTTTTTGATCGCAGCTCATTTCGCCAACCAGTGATCGCTACCCGCTCGGAGCGGCTGCGAACACTCGACCACTCCGACCAACTCGGCCGTAAGTGGCAAAGCAGAGAGGCAAAGCAGCTGAGCCTGCTGTTGAAGAATCCTTAGCTGAAAGTAATGTCGCAAACGAGGGGAACCACCCCGTCGTCGCGGGCCAACGGCGCCGCCATCAGCACCCCCCCCCCAAACCTCGCGATCTCCCCGAACAGTCCGACACACCCAGGATGAGTTCGGTCTGAGGAGCAGACAGCGGAGGGCGTGCGAAAGGCCCAAAGGCGTACGTGGGGATCACATGACGGTGGTGGTGGTCCTGGTGCTGGTGGTGGTGGTGCCAAAACGGAGAAAGCTTCCCTTCATTTGAGGTCTCATTCGTATACGATCATCGGCAGCGAACGTAACGAAACGGGGACGGTCTGTAGCTAGATGGGAGGTCTCAAATATTCCGCAATTCCCTCGAATACTCGACTCTACCTAAGCTTTGCCATGTGCGAACGGTGAACGCACTGTAACGGAAGCGTAGGGATATACCAGCGGAGAGCTGAAACAGCTGGCGAGATCGACTTTTCTGCTGCGTGCCACGTAGCCAACACAGGTGTTGAGATCGCGTTAGCGTATATATACACTTGCTGCTTGGCTCATTGTCTTCGTTCGATATTTCGACAAGTGATGATGATAGACTAGTGATGATTAGTGGAATTATTACTCGGTATGTGTCGTGTCACTCGAAGCGGGACCATTAACGGCAGCAGTTAGGAGACATCGATTTATGCACGACGAGATGCGATCCTTGTCGCGCTAATCCAATGAATGCAAACGTGTCGGCGATATGGCGCCCAGCATATACCCTCGTCAAAAAGACACCAACATGTCGGTCCACGCCAGCGTTAGCGTACAACTGGCCCCAGGCGAACATTCATTTAAAGTTCGCTCGGGGCCAATCGCGTACTTTCGTAAATTCAGCCACTGCTTCTCCATACCCGATCAGTTGTCTATGTGACGCATACATGGACGCACATTCACGTCCGTGGATACACGTCGGGTCGAACGTCCTATGGTGTTGTAGCAGCAGCAGCAGCAGGACGACGACGCAGCACTCCCATCACTTTAGCTTAGCTAGTATATGCTAAGGCGGCCAAGGCGGTGGCGAGCAACGGACTGACAAGAGCATATCGATATTCCAGGCGGTCCGGGTGTATGTTGCAGTGTGGCGTCACTGTGTGCGTGTGGATCTTGTAACAAGTCAGTTTCTCTAGCTGCCAGCTACCAGCTGCAGAAGCTGGCCAGCACCGGTGCAGCGGCGGCGGCGGCGGCAGCGGTAGAAGCAGCAACTGGAATCGCATAATTACCACAGCATGTCCTGAGGGACCAGGCAGTCGGCTGGCCGCTCCGTCTCTCGGTCGTAAGCTGGCGTCAGTGGACTATGGCTGCCGGAGACGAGAGACGGTTGGTCGGGGAAGAACCGAGGGGTCCTCGTTAGCTGACTGGTACGTTGCGCTGCCGAGGAGACAGCTGCAGCGGCCCACGTACAGATAATCACCCATGCTGCTTCCCGGCTTCGCTCCACCTTATCCCCCCCCCCCCCGCCCCCACCCCTCCCCGACAACTCCCTCTATCCTGCGTTCTCTAGTGAGAGCCTCCCCGTCTCTCCGGAGAGTGGAGGCCCAGTTCGCCCCGTTCGTCTCTCCTCGGCCAGGTCGACTACCGCACAGTGGCCGGTCGAGCTGCTTGGGCTACTCCGCGGACCGCGGTGGGTCGTAGCTTCTGCTCCGCTCTGCGCTAGTACGGAGGCTTAGCGCTGCCTTAGCCGTCTGCTCTCCGGCATAGCACAGAGCAGCGAAGGGGCGCGCAAGGGCGCGCAAGGCGGCCAAAGGGCCGACGTTTTCCTCTCTCTCTCTCTCACTCTCCCTCTCTCTCTGTATTTCTCTCGGAGAAGAAGAAAGAGGAGCAAGGTAACGCGGACCCCCGAGGCCCTCAGAGGCCCTTTTCGAGTTTCACTTCACTCGCTCTCTTCTCGCTTCTTCTTCGAGGGTGTTGAGCAACCGGGCTTCTTGGGACCGAACATAGTCCCTGCGGCGGCTTCTAGCACGGCTCCTGCTGCCAACCCGACTCCCAGCAGCTCGGCACTGACTTGAGACTAGCCGCAATTCGTCCAGGTTTGCTACTGCTGCTGCTGCACGAGCCTTGCTTCTTGAGCCAAGCTCCTTGCTTGCCGGATGCCTGCACGGCGTGCACTTACCCCTGACTACGGCGGCCATCGTCTGACTGGAAGCGAATCGCGAACGCTCTGTGTCTCAAGTCTCAGCTAGCACGACCCGTCCCAACTCGCGAAGCTAACCTCTTATTCGAATACTCATCCTTGTCGTGTACGTCGTCGCGAACGTACTTGGTCTCAGTCTTTGGCCAGCTGCGGCACACTGCGGCAAATGATGATGTTCCCACAATCAATAATCGCACCGACCGCCATCGACGCCCAGCCAGCCAGCCAACGAACCAAAAGGAAGAACCTTGAACGCCACAACAAGGCCCGCGGGCGAGTTCGAGTTAACCAGACTAGCGACTAATGCAGTGAGACCCAAGCCCCTGTCTCTATCCCTTCTACTGTCCTGACACAGCAGCCTTCAGCAAAGTACTGTATTCTTCAGCAACGGGGGGGTCACCCCCAGATTCCCCCCAGGTTCCCCCAACCCACAAGGGAAGGGTCTGAAAGTGGGGGTTCATGCTCAAACTTTACAGTGCACACCCCCCTCCCTCGACCCCAAAGGTTAGAAAGAAAGAAAGATCCCCCTCGACCAGCAAAATTTCTCAAAGTGCAGGCGAGTAATCCTGCAAGCAGCTGTGGTCAGGCAGGATGGGTCGGGGAAGACAACTTAAGGAAGAGGCGCTGCCATTATTCCCTCGGTGGACGCCGCTACGGTGTACCACTTGCAAGAGTATGTGTACTTTGCACGAGCATGCTGGCGGCGGTCTTGTGTAACAAAAATTCGATTTTTACGAGACTGCCCAAGTCTGATCGTTCGGTTCGAGGCATGTCATGCTACAACAGCCAATTAATCGACGAGGAGAAACCACGCGCAACAGGACGCCCTCCGAGAACGTTTTTATGTGGGGGCACATATTTGGGAACGTGTAGATTTCTGTAGATCTACAAATATGTAGTAATGCATGCTCTTGTTAGCTAGAAGCCGTCCTGTTCGCCATGTTGGACAAACACACAGTAAAGTTTGGTTGTTCCATAAACTGCAAGCGCAAACCAAGGTCTTACGTGGCTCCACACATATAACAGGGCGATTGCTGTTGGCGCGGGTGGTCCTTGAAGTGAAATGATGGAGTGAAGTGGTAGCGCCAGGACTGTGAGTGCTTCATACTTCACGAGAAGTGCTCCATTGTCATTGTCCCTATCGTTGTAGGCACCGGGGAGATAGGTCATGAACGCGATTGACTGCATTAGGCGAAATTTCTCCGTTCAGAACACTCTTCCCCGTACAAGATGGCTCGAATTCACCATTAAATGCTGGCTCCGGTTACTCTCGCGTACTTCACCTGAGCTCTGGTAGTACTCGAGGTATCCGGGCTTATTTGGATGATCAAGCCGATCGAACCCATTGATCTTTGGCGGTGTATAGTTCAGTCCCAACGCGGGCTTGTCAAGTAATGGAACGAAGCGATCCAAATTGGTTATCATATCTCTGGACTAGATACCCGACCACCAACAGACCCGTCCAAACCTTCGACTGCACCAGAACGGGACATCCACACATCGTCGAAGATATGGATTAGGCTGTCGTTCTCGCCGTAAAGCACATAATCACCACGTACTTTGAAGACGATAGCCATGTTGATGAACATTGGGTCACTCATCCGAATGAGCCCGTCCATTCTTTCTGATTCATCTCGTTCCATTCGCGTAGCAGGAATACAAAGTAGTATCACACTGAGCTTGGCCGTGTGATACGGCACACAATGCAATCAGAGCCTTCAGAGTCGCGCTTCACTGGGACGACAACCTCATTTCACTCAGGATCGAATATAGTAACATCTCAACTTGCTGAACTCACCCACCCTCTCCCCCCACCCCCCTGCGGAATCAGCGGCCTACAGTAGCCCGAGCAGTATGTGCTCGAATCGAACTCATCGCGCGAACACTGCTTGCGCCAGAAGAGATCGACCGATTTGAGCACCAGTAACCGGTGGTAATATCATAGTAAATGCTTCGTATACGGGTAGCAACGAGAGCAGATCAAGCCTAAGGTCTATCGATCTGTGGCGGCCGTGGCCGGCGACCCTGATGGTGACCAGGACCGCGTTGACGCCGCCAGACTGACCCCCGATACACCCATGTAATTGGTGGCAGCGTCCTGCTTCCTCCGCTCGGTATCGCCGGATCGTGCCTCGTCTTCGTTTTGTGTTCGGCTTGTGCCTGCCGCCGGATCCAGCAGCTCAGATTACCGAGTCCAGCCACGACTACGCCGACTACCGTTCATCAGACCCTTCTGAATTCCCCCGCTCTCGGAGGACTCCTGGCTACTACGACCACCTTTAGACTGACGGGCCGATGCTGGCTGAACAGCGAAAAAGACTCTTACTCGATGATCGCCACCCGGGGTACCGTGGTGGTGCCATTGATGGACTGTTCTTGAATCCATAATATCTTGCCGAGCTAGAAGCGCATTGCAGTCAACACGGCCGCTTATGGCCGGTCGTGTTAGCCTGCCGACCGCTTAGTTTGTCCGTTGATCACCATCGTCAAGGTGAGAGAGAACAGCAGCCATCCCTCTGCCCATCGCCATGATCTGCATCAGGGTTGGCTGACAGCGAGTTACAACGATCCGAATATGGCTGGCCTCATCCGACGAGTTCCTCTCCCTCTATCCCCCTGAAGTGATCTGCGTTTGGTTCTAGTTATCGCAGCAGCCGCGGCCGCCGCCGCCGCCGCCGCATTGGATCTACATAGAATGCCTCTGATGTGTAGTGCAGAGGCTGCCGAATCGGAGCAAGAGCGAGCGAGAGAGAGAGAGTCAGAGCGTGCATTGGGGTACACGGGTCCAGCTGGTGTGCTTGCCAGCACGGTCCGCATTTGTGCTTTGTAACCGCGCTACAACTGTTCACGATTGGCTGCTACGGCCAAAGGAACGAGCCGCAAGGAACGATCGCTGACGCCTTGTATGAGGCTTTTCCTACACTTGGGTGTGCACTGCACGCAAGGTACAGTGTCGTCGGGGGAAATCGCCTGGTCCGTGTATCTATCTCTCACTCGGCCTTTCGCCCTCTTTCTTGGTTCCCCTTTTGCCTTGAATGAGTCGCCTTAATTTATGTGGCCATGTGGATTATAGCTACGCAAGCCGGGCTTAGTCCTAGGTAGCTATGGGAGTCCATGGGATGTATACAGGGGATCGCTCTCGGAAATTTTGAGGGAGAGAGAGAGAGAAAGAGAGAACGCCCTCGAGCAAAAAAGGGGTTTTCTTCTGATGTTAAATTGGCCTCGTTCTAGAACCTATTGCATATTTCAGGTTTGTATAAACCCTACTAATTTCTGCTAGTCTCATTAGCGCCTGTTCACCAAATTGATCGTATGTTTGCCTGCTTATTCGATTGCAAGCCGTTTATCGACTTCACCTCTATGGGGTTTGAATTAACACACGATCGTTCCTGCATCGATAGGTACATGCTTATTGATACTTTGTACGGCGCGTACAGACCTGTAGAGGTGCGTTCATCTCCTAGGTCGACTGCATGGCCCAGCCACGGTAAAACTGGCAGTGCAAAGAACTGCGTAAAAACGAAGTACTGTCCTTTCGGAGGAATATATACATTAAAGAAATACAACTCTGCATATGTTGTATTTACCTTTGATCTACCGAGTGAGGTTAGTCTTTAGCTCAGGAGACACTCTAAACCAATATAATATATAATATATATATATATATACTATCCGTCTGTAAAAACCTTACTTATTTTCAAAGTTGAATGATCGCTGGTGGGCAAGCATACCTACACTAGAGAATTGCCTGCGCTGTAGCAAATCTCAGCTGTCCCACACCGATGACAGTCGTAGGTTATGATCGATTTCAGCAGAAAGCATCACTATCTACCTACGGGTAGAGCAGCAAATGAGTTGTGTCCGTATCCGTTGCACAGCTCGACATGGAGACCAACCAGTGGCAGTGGTAACTGTGCCAGTAACTCGCGAGCCCATATATCTACCGATCGTAGACACAGTTCGCCCAAACACCGTGACATGGCTGGCCAACGAAGCCGAGGTGTTGAGGCAACGCCGAGCGTGATACAGACCCCAACGGCTCCTCTCCCCCAAGGCACTTCCAGCGCCTGCGGACATAACGAACCGACAGCTCAAAGCAAAGGCTCGTCAAGCTCCAAGCAAAGGCTCGAAGCAAAAGGTCACACAGCCGACGGCTTGGCGGCGTCTAGCATGTGTCGCTCGTAGGGAACCCCAGCGGACTGCCCGCACGGCAGGCCAACCCAGGCCAACCCAGGCCAACAACTCAGCGAACTCTGGTAGTACCACCGGCAGCCTTCGCGACGCACCACACAGAGATACACAAGTGATATATAGCCGCTGTAAAAGCAGCTCGCTCTTCGGCGACGTTCGCGCCGGCGAGGTCCGACAGGGCGTTACTAGGCACTGATATATACTGTAGCTTTGGCCTACTGACAAGGCCTGCTTGGCTTCGCTGGCGAATGGAGCGTAGTAGGTGTTAAGTCTACCGACTCTGCGCCTACAGTTGCCGACGGCCTATGAAGGCGATACAAGTGTGGATACGGAGGATGCGCATATACCGGGGACGCTAACGTTATAGGGATATACTTACATACAAAAAAAAAAAAAAAATATATATATATATATATGGAAACGAATCAAATAAAAACGCGCCAACTTGTTGTTATTTCATCGTCGGAAGTCGCCGATCATCAGGGCAATGCCGTGACCCACTCACTCCCCACCCTAATACATATATCCGCTGATTTCTCGTTATTCGTTACATATTATCACCCTAACCGACTCACCGGACGAGTAACTTTCTCGTTCGTTGGTCGGGTCCGACTAGCGCGGTCGACAGACATATCCGAGCGAATGGTGATTGGCCAGATATCACCATTGGCTGGTCATGCCGGCGGGGTGTCCGGTCTTGCGTCAAAGGAAAAATATAAATATCTATATATACATTTTTTTCTGGCTATAGCAAGCCACTTATAGCCTGATGAATATCATCTATTCTGGAAGTACACGGAAGAGGACAGACTTAGATAGTTCACTGCCGATTCAAATATGTGAGAATAAATAACTATTATATAACGATAGTATATTTCGCTGTGCTTTTCATTAAATCAATGTCGTAGTACAAGATATACACTAACTATGTGTCAGGTGTTCGTTTTCATGCCGGCAGAGACAGTCATTCATCATGAGAGATTTGAACGAATTGAGCACAATAACACTGTTATTAGTAACTTGGATCGCTGTGAATGGAACGACTCCTATGCAGATTCCTAGACTATGTAGTACGGTGGTCGCAGATCCCGTAATCCAATTTCTGCGCGATACAATTCCTCTGTATAGTTTCGTTCTCTCTAAAACGTTCCGAATCTACAGCCCCCCTGGGAGTCGAGCAGAAACGGCTGGGTTTTCCACCCTCTTCCTGCTAACCCCATATATATATATATATATATATATAGGCATGTGGCATTACATCGAATTATGGAGAGAACTCGGTATGTAAGCTTAGCAGTACAGTGGCATACACAAAGCGTGCTCCATGTAATTGGCAGCCTGACGGGTGTATTGCTATTTCACTTGACGCATCAAGCGATCCATCGATTTCTATATCTAGGTATATGTGGGTGACTCGTAACCCTGCACGAGTGAATCCATTCACCCGTTCATTGTCACCGTTATCTCTTCGCTGGCCGAGTATTACCACCGGGGGGCAAAGCTGAGTAAGCGGCCCAGTGGGGTGCATTGATTGGATTATATTTCTGACACTATTGTATTCTACTATAATATAACGCCGGCTGGCGGACAGACACCCAAAGGGCCCTCCTATGAACGACGGGTGCTTCTGAGCTTGCACCCTTAACGTGTCTGTGCCTCGAGTGAGTTGTGAGTTTCTGGTCAACAACCAACCTTAGTCGGACGATGACCGTCGAGTCATTACGTCTCCGTCATCCGTCGACACTAGAACCAGCCTTGCCATCCCGGCAAGTGGCAATACCTCGGCATACGAACGTATGCCGTTAGGCAACTGACGCCACGACCCGTGTCCACCAAAAGGTCTACCGGCTTGCTTGCCATCAAGATCTACCTCTGTCCGCCGCATAGTACTTTTACTTTTACATGTTGGTCTACAGTAGTTAGTCAACTATAGTATGTCAATCGGAATCAATGGGGGGGATGATCTTCATATATTGATAGATATTCTGCCGCCGGCCGCCCACTACGAAGGCGAATTATAAAGATGTCTATCCATTCGATTTCTGCTGCGGTCGATTCCGCTGTGGCCACTGGCTCTGCTGCTGTCATCATTATTATTATTATTATTATTATCCAGGCCGTTTCTCCACGGCACATGGGGGGCTCTAGGCAACCATTACGGAGCTGAGTTCCGTCAATTCTTTAGCAATCGTGTGTCTTCGAGTTCCTCTCTCTCTCTGTCCGTTGTGCGATGAGACGCCACGAAGCTGCTGCACTGCTACTACGGGAAATCAAAGGCTACGCCTCTCTCTCTCGCTGATGCTGCTGCTGCTGCAGCTCCTGTCTCGGATCCCGGTCCTACTGAGATCTAGCTGTAGGTGCAGCGTGAGAATGGACGCTATACAGTAATTTGTATCTATGTTACAGTTAATAGCATGTTCCTGTTGGATCTCGCCGGGGAGTGCGGAGAGATCGACGGGTCGCCGGACAGCAAAGCCCAGGCACCAGAGAGCTACGAACACCATCACAAGGGAGATCAAAGTAGCAGTAAAGCAGCGAACGGCTAGCGAGTCGTATGATGAAGATACGAACCAGGAAACCTAACCTAGAGGCCTAACCTAACCTCGCCAGCTAAATGTTTCGCCTGCGCGAACCGGCGGCAGCTGCTTTTCTCCCGTCATCCAGAAAGAACAGTAGAACATCGGGGAAAAAGATCTCGAACAACGTGGATATCGCCGCGGATAGCCGCGCGAGCCGGACAACAAGCAGTTATTACATCTGTTCACAAAAAAAAATAGATGTCTTCCGTGGCGTGGCGCAGCCGCAGAGCAGATATACACCATAGAAACCAGAACAATAGCCGACGAGGAGATGGAGTACGCAAAGCGGTGACGCCCTAATTAATCACCAACTAATGACATTCGCTCATCGCTCATATACGATGACATATCATTATGGCAGCGATGATCCGATACCTGGGTGAGACCCGATGTACGCTTGGTGTATACTATATATATTGGTATAGTTTATATATATATATATATATATATATATATATATATATATATATATATATATATGTATGTATATATACGAACGTCCATATCTAATGTCCAACTAATGCTATGCCTGCTAATGCGCACTGTACGTGGGACTGAGACAATCCCGCGTGTCGTCCATGATCACTGCGATGAACAACGGCAACAAAATGCATTAAAAAGCACTTGGCTTTGTTTTGTCCTTGTTCGTATAACATCTGCTTGACTCTTTGGGCGGACCTGGGCAATAGGCGCTGATCACGTGTGCTGTTGTACATCTTCGAACGGTGCAGGTGTCGGACGATGAAGGGACCATGGGAGGATGGCCTTCAGCTTCGAAGAAAAACCGATAGGAGTGCCTGTATATATATATATATATATATATATATATATATATATATATATATATATATATATATATATATACGTAGTGCTCTCTTGCTTTTTGCATTGTTTTGTCAGATGGAAAAAATGTGTGTGAATGCACCACCGCCAGCAGGCCACCCGGTGGCCTCGGCAGGTAATGCTCTCTGTGGCTGTTTTCCAAAGCATACCGATTACACCTGGCTGAGAACGTGCAGTTACTCATAAGTATATAGGGCGTTGCCTGGTTTGACTCTCCACTCTCTACCAGAGACTGAACGAGATGACTAAGTGATTGTATCAACGATGTGTCAACAGCTATTAACATGTCACTCGGCGTAGTTATGTCATCCCCGTGATGTATTTTCAATATCTCGAGGACGCTGCCGTCAATTGCTCGACATGTAGGTTGTACTGCACCTTGATGGGCGCAGCTTAATATTGCGTTACATACAATGCACTCGTCGACCGGTGCGAGCAGCTCACGTTGGTCACTTGTCAACTTGAGTCGATGAGATGGACTCACTCGTCACTGTGGAGAGGTTTGTGTCAGCGAAAAAATACACTAGCCTCACTGCTATGAAGAAATAGCGATGAAGAAGAGAAGCAAGAAGATGATCATTGGAAGGGAGGGCTAGGAGGGGGTCAGCACTCTCACAGGGGACGTCGCCCGTCGACAGAGAGGACAGCGAAGATTTTTCGACGATATCTCTCGGGGGGGGATGTGCCGATACGCAGGGTCGACTTGCTTCTGGCCGGCAGCATGTGTCCGCACGATGCTGCCCTTGACTGCTCACTTGCTTCGGCACCTCCGCCGCCGCGAGTGAGGACTTTGAAAACCTCTGTGAATTGGCGGTGCTGGTGGTGGCGACGACGGCCGCGGCGACCTCGAAAAAGTTGTTATGAAGATCGCATGAGAGCAAATCCCCGAGTAGTCCCACAATCCGTGATATAGTCTAGGCCCGAGTTTAGGCCTGCGTTAGGTTACGTCGCAGGCCGGCAGGCGGCGAAGAGACATACAGCCAGCTATACACACGACGCGATCGGCACTCGCGAGACAGCCTTGTAAGAGGCGACCGACCGACCAACCAACCAACCGATCCCATGTGCTGCTCTGTGCGCTACCGATCTTCATCCGGTGTCCGGGATCTAACTGGTCGCTGCCGAGCCGCCCGTGCGAAGCGGCGAATATCGGGCCAGCAACCTTTGAGAGTGTAGGCTAAGCTTGCTTCGTTGCTGTCTGCTCCTTCGTGTCTCTCCTGCCCGTGATCGCTATGTGCGACCTCGGTGAGATATACTGCGACCCGTACACACCGTCATCGGAGCAGAAGTGCCGCCTCAGCGCCATGGTAGTCCGTGAAATGAAGACCAAGTGGATCGGCGATCATGATCACCCAGCGCAGACGCCGGCGAAGACTATCCGCTCAGCTAGCAGTGTGCTGTCGAATTCGCCGTGAATGCACGAATTGACGTTGTTGCTTCAGGCCGACCTGCCGCCTCGAACATCGAGAGCAGATTGAGAGCGGGCGATAACGCGGTTATGGCTCAGAAAGCAAAATCGAACACTATGGCCATGTCGATAGTGTAGGCTTCACCTTCGTTTCCCCCAACGACTACCCCCAGCCCCCCAACCCCAGCCTCTGTGTCGTTCCCTCGTTTGCACTCATTGAGTAAGTGAACGGATCTGAGTTCGGCCAGGGGGTCTCCGGGGGGATAGGAGCCATCAACACCGTCCGAAGGACTGGTCTCTCACTCAGTAAAGTCTGGCAGTCTAGCAGAGGTCTCGCCGCCTAAATCCTACTCACTCTTCCTTCGAGCTTACTCTCCTTCACGCGGTCTCGGCGAGGTCTCGCGATCTCGTAAGGTGCCTTTTGTGATCCTCGAGACCCTGTTGTTCAGCTTCTGTCACCCGCGTCTAGACCGGCGATTGGGGGTGACCCGGCGGTTACGATGATACCAGCCTGTAGCCAGCTTCCAGACTCAACTACCAGTCGAAGAACGCAAGTAGTGTTGGTAGACGAAGATGTCGTTGTGTGTGTGTGTGTGTGCAGTGTGCGTCGTAGCTTGGCCTGCCTGCCAAGCAAAAGCCCTTATGGCGTCGCACCCGCTAGATAGCTTTGTGCCGTCCGTGGCCATGATTTGAGCGACGATTGTCTGGGAGGCCACCGGGAGTCTCCGGACATGGCCTTTAACAACGCGAGCTGTGATCATCTGTATGCCGTCGCTGTTAGGAAAGAAGATCTCTCTCTCTCTCTCTATCTCTACCCTACCGCTGGCTCTGGCCGAGGTTGATCCTTTGAATGCATTTGCGTCGAGGATGCCTGCTCACACCAGCCGCAGCAGCGGCAGGAGATGAAGAAAAAGTAATGTGCGAACTGTCCACAGAATAACAATATATATACCTGCGTAGTTCTTTGCAACAAAATCGTTGTATTGCGAGCACAATCGCATCTCGTTCGGCTGGCGGTCATGACCTTTAGATGAGTTTCGAAAGACGTATCTTGCAATACGAGAGAGCTCGCCACTACGGTCTATGTACACACCTATATATTAAATGAGATGAACCCGCAACCTCGAGCGGCCCAATGGCTCAGGCTTCCATTCTGCTAGCATTTCCTACGCGTTTGTTCCGTGCTGCTTGCACTCCAACCGTCGTCGATGTCGTCGTCGTCGTGAACAGCTGGAAAGAGCGATCTACACCTTTTGCCAGAAAGGCCGATACACGAACTCTGCTTGTGATCATCCAAAAGCCGCGTGTGAGGCCAATATCTCAATGCATAACGGAGCCTGAAGGAGGAAAATGGCCAATGGGAGACGATGCGTATATATGTATATATCAAATGAGAATTGAATGCTGCGTAACGGCGGGGCTGCCCATCCCTCGACCGTACCGATGTCTGTGAGACTCTCCCTCTCTCTCTGTGTTTGTGTGTGTCCATGTGTACGTCAGCCGTGGTAAAGTGCGATGAGCGACTTCAGCTCCTCCGCTTCACCATGACGCCTCCGTGCAATAGGCGCCTGCGTGACCGACCGATGGCCTATGGAACGCCGCCGCAGATAGACCCTGAGGGTGGTGGTGGTGCTGGTAGTGGCAGACTTTGGCAAGCTCGTTCTTGGGTTGAGGGAGGACAGACACGGCAGAAGGGGGGTTTGGGGATGGATATTCAGATGGACCCGGTGGGTCGGTCGGACGGCCCGGTTTTATGGCATTCGCCTTTTAACCATTCGTGCCGCCTTGAGGGCGCCCTGGAGACATAGGGTCTCGTCCGCTCACTACTAGCGCCCCCTATCCTTTTCGCGTTAGTGTTACGCCAATGTAACGGAAGCCGTGAGTTTTAAGGGCATCACATCGTGCAGTCCGCGGTCTCTCTCTCTCTTTCTGCCTCTGCTGGTGGAGCTGGTCGTGGTGTGGACGAGCACGAGGAGCGACGGCTGGAGGCGAGCGCCAAACAGACATCGTCCCGCTAGCCGAGGTCGAGACACAGTCGTTGTCAGCGATTCATAGCCACTCGTGGCCACATCTCGAGCCTTGCCAAAGCGGACGGCGGCGCGGCTTCGACAGTACTGCTCGATGGTGAACAACTGAGCGGCCATCTATATGCCCTATAGCCGTCCTCAGGCCGTGTCAGCTCGGCGTCTCGGCCTCCTTCCATTGTGTGTGCCTGCACTAACTCTCTCGCAAGCTCTCTCTCTGCCCCCCAGCCCCCCAGCCCCCCACCCTTCCTCTCTTTATCTATCTATCTCTTGATTTCGCGCCGTCATCCGCACAGCTCTCGGTACAAGACCACTGTGAGGACCAGTATACGTTACTGGCCCTCTCTGCGGCCCTCGGACCACGCTGCGGCTCAGCTCGCCGACGACCGCACGATCTCCACCGACAGTAGGACCCAGCCCGAGTCCGGGGGCGAACGCTCGACGAGCATTCCGCCCCGTCTCGACTTTATTGTCGTCGGCTTTGGGCTAATCGTTCCATATTAAGCCTAATGATGATAATGACATTAACAATACTAATAAAACCACTACTGCTGCCACTATTAATACTACTACAACTAGTATACGATGAAGGACAGGAGCGGCGTAGGAGAGAGAGAACATGGTTAGCGGTAATAGAAATAATCCTCCTCAGCAATGATGTCGCGTCCAAAGGATGCTGGTCCAATTGACCGGCATACATTTCACCCGGCAATAAATACCCCGAAGAACTGTGGACGTACGGGAGCTCTCGCAGGGAGTTGAATCGCCTTTTACGAGCCGTACCCTCATTCGGCTTTGGCAATGCGAGTGTTCAGCTTCAACAGAACTAAGCTGAGACTGTAGGGAAACGGCCAGCAGAGAGCAGCATCGACGCTGGCCTGCAGCAGTTGCAGGGACAGGCCGGAACCCGGAAGCTTAACTCGACGCAGCTGCGGAACCGATGGTAACTCAACCGGGAGATCTGGGAATGGTCGACCGGTGGAGACACCGTCAGGGTCTATTGGGTTGAATTACATAAGTTGAACTCATGTGGCTCTGACCTGAGTTGCGTGAGCCTATCGGCGCTGCCGTGCCGTCACGAGAGGGACACGTGGGTAGAGTGCACATACGACACGACTAGCTGACGTGGAAAGCCTTCGCTTCTTGTGACAAGCTGCACCCGCAGTTCCCATTTGAAGCTTAGCCAATCCAGCCTCAGCAGCATGACGACGTGTTCGAGTGATGTGAACATCGTCGTCGAGGGAGGCCGATAAATGGAGTAATAATCGCAGGTCGGCAACGGCAAACTCGAAGATAGACAGAATTCGTTAATGTCCAACAGGACGCTGTTTGCGCAACCGACGGAGTGCTATAAGGGTGTTGTCAAGGCTGCCGCCAAGTGGTAGGCAAGGAGAAGACACATCAACAGGACAACACAGACCAACACAGACATGACGCCGGCAACAGCCTCATGGAATCGATCGATCGCGTACAGGTCATACCTAGCTTTGCAAATTGAATGAATGATTGTTATTATTATTATTAGTGTTATTATTATTATTTGACCACTGAGTGTCCTCAATGTTAGTGCCACCAATGCAAGGGAATGTGCAATTTACGGAATAATTTCTCAAGCAAGGCACAGTACGATGTCAGTTGAGGGAGATGAGCAGTCTCACCATTCGGTGCTGGACTGTGGGTATTTGTCTCCTATGTAGTCGACATATATGGAGTGTGCGCGGGCGCATGGTCAATAATATTGTGTACGTGGTGTACACAGCAATCCCCTTAGTGAAAAAGTCTTTATCACCGAGCCTTCTTGACCTCAACCACATCCTGGCTGAACAGGACGCAAAATGGGTCCTGCTACAGCCCGCTAAAGGTCAGGCTCCGTAGCGGCCTGTGAATTCAGCGTTCAACCTTCGCAGCTCAGATCAGAGGTTTAAGGGACCAATATCGAATTCGTGAGAACTCGGCCGCAAGTGAAACATATTAGAGTTTACATCACACTACCCGCAAATCAGTTATTAGCGACTGTGAACGTACTTTTACGGCTTGTGTTTGTTTAAAATTGAAAGAAAGACTCAAAATGAGCAAAAATCGCCACCAGCGCAATCTGCCAAAGCTGTATTTGTTCGCATTATATTTTGGAACTAAGTTAATTTAATCTGCAGTCCCAGCAACAGCAGGTGTTCCTTGTTCGATTATTAATGCATCTCCTAGGTAGGTCTCTCTATCTCTCTTGCTCTTTCTATTTGTCCCTAGTCAACTCAAAGCAGGACACACTTCGGTGGGATGAACCATGACGAGTCCTGTACCAGCGCTGTTAAAGTTACAGTATTCCATCGCTGTTAATCTGTCCTGAATCCAAAGAGCCACCTATATTTATGGTCCCACGCGAGGCGGACGACTAACAACATTGGTACTCTGTTCATACGTTGACTGCGGACACTCTACAATGCATACGCCTTACAACGCCCACTTCCACATGGCTCCCTCCACAATATCGCGGGTCAGCAGACATCAGTGCTCATCTCTGCCCAACGCCGGGCCAAAAAGTCATCACCATCTGTATCATTAAGTTGCTTGGGTAAATATGTAACATTAGACAGGGCGAGCCGGCGGATCCGCAGCCGAGCGAGGGCAGGGACCTCGCGCTGTGCCTCCCACAGCCTCTGGGAGGGACACCAGATCGGGGTCTGGCGGAGAAGCATGGCCTCCCACGGGTCCTGGCGTACGCGCACCATAAAGACCCCTGTAACCACAGGAACTGCTCGGCAAAACAAGCTCACGACGATGACGAAATTAACCTCTTGGTGAATATTGAACATATGATTATAATACATTGTATTGCGGCTAGTGCTGAAGACACATTACGGACAGACTTACTCTTCACGACTCGATTACGACGTCGTACGTCAGGTTCTAGCAGTGCCCAACGCTGGCTGGTCTTGACCTCGCTTGCCTTGAGTTACCGAAATAGGGCGCTCTCTCTCTCTCGCTCTCGAGCTTTACTGCTGCTAACCAGGTAAACGAGTACCCGATTTCGATTGTAAATATTACTATTCCGACTCAACTCTGCAATGCCCCTAATGTTGCCTGATGTCCTGTTACGTCTATTGATCCAAGTCGGCCTAAGCGAAGACGGCGCCCCGGCCAGCATTGCGACTTAGCAGACCGGGTAGTGCAACTGTTGCCGTCGACGTTGTGACGGCGACAGCGGGCTGGCAGTGGCCGGGCCGCCAGGCGAGGCCCCACTGCCAGGCCCGTGTCACGCGTTTATATCCACGGCGGATCCAGCGGGTATATTCGAAGGCCAAAGCGAAACGTTGGTCGCAGCACAGACAGACGAATGGAGCTCATGGCCAATGGCAACAAGAGAGTCAGCACACACCACCGGCGCACACAAGGTATAGCAAGCAAGGTTCAACGAACGGGCGATCTTGGTATGGCCACAAACGCACACCGAGATACAGGCGGGAGTGTAGCAACACTCTGAGCACTCGCTGTCCTGCTCTCAAATCGCTCCTAGAATGAATGGGAGAGTGCACGAATGCATCAATGAATGAAGACCGACTGTAAGCGAAGCCGGCGGCAGCGTTCCGGTCTGATGCGTAGCGGAGACGAGCCCCAACGAGGCCGACGCCGAGCCGTCACCCCAGCCCCCTTACCCCAGCCCCGTCGCCCTGCCCTACTGTGTGGCCATGTGTGTGTCTGTTTATGAGTGACGACGATGAACAAAAAGCTTAATTAATTACCAGCGCTGCAGTAGTAGTCATCAAACGAAATTAGCTTGCTGGGCCCCCGAGCCCCCGACGCCGCTCGAGACTCAGAGCGGCGGCCACGGCGACTTCGTACTATCGCGGACGCAGCTTTTGAGCATATGAGCGAGAGAGCGAGACAACGGCAGAGAGGAAGATCTCGAAGGGGAGAAGGACGCGATTACATATTGGTGCAGAGGCGTATAAATGTCACAGAGGATTCGAATGATTACAGCGGCGAGATCTAGGGAGAGACATGGCTAGAAATCCGGGTGAATCAGTCCGACGATGTATCCTGTAGCCATCCCTGTCTCTCCGATGCAGAACTCGGATTCGCACTGTAAGCATTGGTGAACTGGAGAGTTGCAAGCACAGCCATAGCATAGATATGCTGAGATTCATCTTTACCCTGGTACAGGGCCATCTCATGTGAGAGTAACTTGTGCGGTCGAAACGCCAGGGTCTGCTGTACCCGTGTTGCAGACGTGCGGAAGCGCGTACGTTACAGGCAAAAAAAAAATCAAGGTTCAGATGATTCGAGAAACTGGCCACATTCAATCGAGCAGTTTGTCTCCGGCGTTCCAATAGACCAGGATTCACTCGATATAGCATTTCGACTAATGCGGCTGCTCGGCATGAAGTCGCTACACGGTGTACATGCACTATCGAGGGATGCAACAGAAAGCCGCTCCCCGCCCAATGCCACGGAAAGCCGGCCTATGGCGCCTTCCCATTGCCCATAGCGCGGGGTGAGCTCGTGACTGTACACTCTGCTAGATACAATAGCATACAGCTGATGGGGCTGTCGGCCGAACGCTCAGCCGGATAGCCAGCGTTAACCGGCTGTAGCCGATGCGAACGCATCCTGCCTCGTAATTCGGCATCGCACTCCTTATATACACTCTCATGAAGGAGCGTTATAATAGATTTCGGGTTGGCTCCTGGGACGGGATTCGGGACTCGTCGCTTCGGACTTGCTGCATCTGCCTGCGCTTGACGCTCTCTCTCTCTCCCTATGTATATATATATATATATATATATATATAGAGAGAGAGAGAGAGAGAGACTGGTGAATGCCAAAATGTGCTCCATTGGCTGGATAATACGAGCCATTCATTTGATGAGCAGAGCGCTTAAGTGTGCCATATATTAAGCGCAGGGAAACAACTGCACGGTTGAGATTCATCTTAATGCTTTTTGTTTCGATCATTATAATGTGGGGAGGGGTTGGCTCAACATTGGGAATACACCGCACGCCGTATAGCTGGTTTTTGAATAGGACAGTGTAGATAAGAGAGAGAGAGAGAGAGAGGAACGAATACGCCGGGGTGAATTAACCGTTCAACTAATTTCGTCAAAACGATCACACCTATGATACATTCTATATATATATATATATATATATATATATATATATATATATATATTTATTATTGTCCTTGTTGTCGTCATTAATTCATCGTCAACACGCTTTTTTCTATGAATACATATGTACACATTTAATGACACAGAATATTTCACCAAAAATTCCGACTTTAATTAATCGTCGTCGTCGTCGTCTTAGGCAAATACGGCCACCCTCGACCCGTTGAACAGTTTCATATTTTATCTAGTCCCTCGCTCTTCCACACTCTCATCGTTGTTCTCGTTCGGTTCGCATGGGAACATTCGAAGATTTGTTGCATGACGAAACACGAAGAAGAGCACTCGGTATTGCCAGCATACAATTGATCCGCTCTGCTGGCCAGATGACAAGCGTGGGAGGCTACTCACAAAGGAACAACGAATCGTTCGAAGGAAGCAGCACCGGCCGGCAGCAGCAGCAGCACAAGAAGCCACAGTGCTAATTGCGACGTCCATATCGGCTCGCTGTATGCCAAGTAGGATTTTCTCTATTCATTGGTGTACGCCGGTGTCCACTGTTCGAGGGCTCGTCGTCAATTGACATGTGCGAGGGAGAGTGAGGGGAACGCCTGTAGGGGCCCTGTTGCGGGCGGCGTCGTTGCCTTGGCGCGTACTGAGAAGATCCGTTCGGGAAGATCAGCTGACGTCCCTCGGTCAACGCCGGCCGGCCGGCCGTGAAGCACTGTGCGTAATGACGAGCTGGGCGGGACGGAGGGGATCGATTTGACCTGCTGATCGTAGAGATGCAATTAGCTCCGCAACGGTTTTCCAGCAGGGCAAGGTAGTCTACAGCGTCTTCGTTGTACTTATCGAGGCGGCAGTCACCGATGTGACATGTTTACTGTACTGTGATAGTCCGAGTATATAAAGTCATTCGAAAATGTGTTGAAAACTAATGACTAAATATCATATTAGTTTACTAAATAGGGTAAGGTGAAGGGAAAGGTTTTATTGATTTATTAAAGGAGCTGCAATTTCACAATGCTTAAGCTCTCTTATATGTCACCAAGCAGCGGGGCTCGAACCTGCGACCTCTGGCTTCCGGGTGCATTTTACAATTCGGTAATATCATACTATAGTATTACATAACCTCGCACTTCGACGTGTTGATTCACTAGGCACATTTCAACAACGTGTCCGGTTATCCAGTAGGTTTTAACGAACAAAATAGGGCCTTCACACACACACACACATGCGCATCCGCGGCATGACGTGGGTACCAATGATTTCATCATCTGGAGAGATGGTGGCAGCCTAAATAGCTAAAAGCACTTCACCACTGTTGCAGGCGTTTCAGCGAGAATGGCGATGATGATGGTGATAATAATGCTGATGATAATAATAATAATAGTAATTGACCGAAAGAAGACTGCTTCATATATTATTCCCTAATATCAATAGGAGAACAGTCGGCTCGCACGTTGTTCCTCGCCGTTTGAGTATGTCGCAATTTGTTTTACTGGGCACCGGTCGCCCTGCTGACGGTCATTTCGTGACACGGTCTCGGACGACTCCGTAGACAATCGTAGCCGATTATGAAAATAGTATTACCGCCACACTCAGCACGGGATATAAATAATATGGCTCCACAGCACCCCCCCCCCCCGCCGACGCTTCACACTGCGCACTCGCCGTCATAACACCGAGGCTTCGCCCTCCCCTTGAGGCAAGCTGGGTCGCAGGCAGATAGGTGAATCGCTACTCGGTCATTCCTCCAATGCTCGAGACCGGCTTCGATCTCCGTTCGACAGTGAGACAACGGTAGCAATGAAGAGTGCCCCGCCGCGTCTCGGAGACTCTGCCCCCCTCCGCTCGTATCGTCGGCTGTGCTGGTGAGTCCGGTGAACTCCGAGCAACGGCTCTCGCGACACTATCGTCCGCGTCATATCAATAGATGATATGAGATAACTGGCACACGCGCGGTCGGGCGCAAGAGAGGTAGCCCATCTATCGCAGATAGAGAAACCCAGAGAAATAGTGACAATAGCTGACACGGCGCCTACGTGCGGCACGGTCCCACGCCGTCGGACATGCGCAGCATTGTCAATGATATGATATCTGCGGGTGACCAAGTGCGCGCGATTTCCCGGCTTCAGGCTGGCCATGTTGGCGTACGGCGGCGGCGGCGGCGGCGAGGGGGTATAGCGGTCTTTCGTAGGCGACCGGTACTCGAGAGAGTAGGATAGGAGAAAGCCTGTGTGATGGGAACTGAGGCAGGTTGATTCGGTTCGGTTTCTGCTTTTAGTTGATTCGGGAAAAAGCCCGCCTCAAACGTTCGGGATGAACGCGATCGAACGGGGGTGGGAACGGGGTCACGAGCGGGCATCGTTGGATAAGCGCCCGCGGGAAAACCAGCTTCAATCCGGTAATAGGGGGGGGGGGGGTAGCAACAGTGGACGTATCAGCTCTAGGCCGAGCGAACTTCTTACGCAAATGTGTGTAGGTATCTCCCATTCGACTCGCGTACAACGTACAACCTAATGGCTTGGGATGGTGATGGCCCAACGTAATCGATTTAGTCAGTTGGCCCTTGTGGCCAGTTTGACATACGATTATTATTATTATTATTAGTTATCGGTGCTTAGCTGCGTGGCTGAACGGAAGATGGGAACGTGGTGGAGGGTAAGAACGCACCCCATCGCAGGGAAACACTGGGGATGCTGTTTGGCCATATGGCAGGCTCACGATCACACGGCACTCCGGGCTCACGACAGCGCTGCAGGGACACAGCCAAACGCGCACAGGCGTCATCGTACCCACCAAAAAACCCGACGGGCGCGTGCAAGAAATAGCACCATGGCCGCGGCCTTCGCCCGTCCTGCCTGGCCTGAACAAGTCACAGGCTCGAAAGGTGCTTTTGTCACCCGACAGCAACAGCAACCCAACCCGCCTTATGGACTTCATCGACGTTTATAAAGCACAGTGTGGCCGCTTGCAATAACTTAGGCGTCCGCTTGCGTTGTTTGACCCACCCGTGCCCTAATTCGGTCTTCACGTTTGCGTGTTCCTGGCCACCGGCCTGGTGGTCGTCCCGAACGAAAGTCACGCTTGCGCTCTAAATTCGACGGTGGCCACTTGACGTCACGCACACTGCCCATGTGACCGTCGATGTCTGTGTCAAAACCTATGAATACTTTTTGTCGTTCACAGATCATTCACCAAAGCATCCCCCCCCCCTCCCATCCATGATCCCAATCAATGTGGTGTGGTCACCTTGCCGCCCGGGGGTGTTTCGGTCGTACCTATCCTTACGTTTGATACGGATAGGTCAGGTGGGCCGAGCAACGGTAAGCACGTCCGCCTCCATAGAAGCCCCCCCTTCGAATCAACGGCGAGTAAGAGAGATCGTGCAATCACGGACACGGCCAACGGTGGAATAGCTGCCCCCGAAGGACCGCCAATCGGACCACCACGATTGGATAAATTGTTGCTGTGACAGCGAAGTAGAGAAGGTAAGGTAAGGCTTTATTGATTTATTAAAGGAACTGCATAGAATGCCTAAGTCCTCTTATATGTCATGCAACGGGATTAGAACCTGCGGCCTCTGGCTTTTTACAGCCAGAAGAAATGCAACACTAGGAACAGCTGAGAACTAGGCCACTCACACGAATAAGGCCTGTCCTGGCCGTGAATCTATACCATTTGTCCTGTCCCATTTGAGTGTGTCTCACTCGTCCCGCTAGTTAGCTACGCCACCTTTACAAACGCGAATAGCGATTCGATTCTATACAATATTATTGTGAATAGATGCTCTCTAGTGTAACTCGTCGCCGTTAACTGTTTGTCTGAGCACATAATCATAGCTGGCCATTATTATGTTACGTTTGCATCTAATTGCCTATATATTTTTCCACATCTTGTCACGTTCTTGGCCTTCAGCGGTCAGCTCTGCCAACTCGCTGTCTCACGTCCCTACCATCTGCTCCGTTCACTTCGTTGATTGAGCTTCTCGCTCGCTCATCAAGCGTCGCTTAGCACTAATCATCATCCACAGCTAACCATTCGTATAGCTGCTGTAAAAATTTCAACTTGTCCGAGTATCACCACATCGCCTATCACATTCGGATGCATTCCGGGTGACGAGCCGACGAAATGCCAACATCAGCACGGTAGCGGCGAGACTCATCGCTTGCGCGATTCGCAATCAACTATTGTAGGATGTCATCGGTCTTGAGCTACGGCTTGCTTCCTCTTCGCCGCCGCCGCGATCTCATCGCCGCCTCGAACCGTCCCGGCTCGCCGGTAGTACGAACGGCGGCGTCGGTAGCGGTGGTGGCATAATTGGGTTGCCGACGCAGCGGGGGGTACCGAACACCCTCTACGACTCACACCTCCGTTCGCCGCCTCCAGCTCAGACAAGCCCGGCGCGTTAAAGAGATAGATGAAGAGAGAGAGACAGGGAGAGATAGAGAGAGAGAGAGAGAGAGAGAGAGAGAGAGGTCTTAGACGACCACACCGCATCTCGCAGGCAGCGGACTCACTCGCGTCAGAGGTCTTCCCCTTCAGATGATGATAATGATAATGACGATGCTTTTCATGATGGCGCCTTTGATGGCGGGCTCGGCCTTTCTGGGCAGGAGTAGTAATGGTGGTAGTCTACAGGAGACTATCGTGGCGTACGACAAAGGGTGTGCACACGTCGTCGCCTGGTCAAACACCGCGCGGAGAATACATCTCGCCGGTGGACAGAGAGAATACCAGCATTGGTACAGACATCCATGTACACACACACACACACACATGCACACCATACACAAAGATGGCGGGAGATGCGGCTGGGAAGGAGCAGCAGTATGCCACACTGCTTTAGCGTGGCATGCCACCTCTCACCCTCATCAGGGGGGCGCGTCATGCTGAGGAGGTTATGGAGCGAAGCGGGATCCAGCTGGCTGACGACGAGAGGATCGCACCGGTTGGTTGCGTGGGAGCGACCCCAAGGCAGCAGACGCGTCCGGAACAACACTGTCGTGAAGACAGCATCGCTGGTTTGCGACATCAGGAATCGCTGGCTCAAAGGAAGGCAACGAACTTAAACGGTCGCTAGATCACCGCCACCCGGATTAGCAGACAAACGCGTTAAACACGCGCTATAGAGAATGTGTGCTCACAAAAGATGACGCAATATCAGGGAAGAACATAAACCCAAGCTTGATGTCGTCTACGGAAGCTATTGCCGTAAGATCAGCAGGTTTGAATGGCAAAACGGACGGCCCGTTCGGGCGCGTTCTCCCTTCAAAAAGGCTACCGTAAATGTTTTATTGCATTGATTACTGGCAAATCAAACATGTTATGCGTTAATCAATGAGCGCGTATTCGAAGCTCTTATGTCGAAAAACATTATGGCACCGTTATTGCACTTGCATTTTCGGGGGTTCGTCTCACGAACGCTATTATAATTAATATTATTATTTTTTTATAATAATTATAATAGCTTCCGTATTACTTACTACATTATGAGGAATGCAGAAAGCAGTACCGTGGGCGTGAAGTGTTGGCTGTGGGTCAGCCAAAGGAAAATTTCTTATAATTATTATTATCCTTCATATTGATTATTGTTCCATAGAAAACGGGATACGTGATACGGTGAGCTTGAAGATACCGATCGCTGCGGAATACACCATTCGTCTCGCAGGACAGCCGTCACATGATTTCAAGCCTATTCCTACCAGCCTTTATGAGCCCTTGGCGGATCCGTCTCGAACATTCGATATATGGCCCTATAACAATGAGTCTTGTCCGTAAACAGGTCCAGTCCAGAGTAGCAATGGAAATACGATTCGTTCTGTAATGTCACCATTTAGGATGAGAAGCGTTTTCCTCGCTGCTATACGCCGTGCTGCACTCGATAGCGCATTGATGGACGCGCATTTAGGCGGATCACAGGAAAGCGATTCCCTCTAGTCTATCTCCGGCTGGCGCCGCCCTCGCCGCCGGAGGAGTGGTTCGGCCTACGCCTCTGTGGCAAGCAATGCACGTCACTGGTCGATGCTGCCGAGGAGCGACTCCCCTCCGACAGACCCTCGGCCCTCTGTGACCCCTCATTCATTCAAGCCTCCCCCTAGTTATCGTTGACGAACGGGAACCAACTCTGTGCTATAATAACAGGGTATTCGGGCCCGGCTCCGAGCACCCGGCCTTTAGCGACGACGGCGAGATCCTTGGACATTTACATCCGAATAACAATTACGTTGGCATTGCCTCTTATTCTGTGCGACCGACACATATAGACAGGCGGACGAAAGCGGCACCCCCCCCCCCGCCACGAATTGCTGTAGCGAACAGCAGCTCAATGCGATGGGGCGGCCGCTATCCCTCCATGGGTAGCCATTTCAACAGGATAGTCCAGTACGTAGACGTTTTACCCAGAGACCCCATCCTCCAGGCCAGCCTCACCTAAGCTCCAGACTAACGTCTGGTAACCCTCATATTTGGCACGGGTTACTCACAGTACCAACTCCCCCCCCCCACATTGGCCTTTGGGGGAGTTCTTTATCAGGAAGATGTTGGCCTGTGTGGCCCCGGACTCCCCGCGCTGCATGCGTATAAGCATCGCCAAGCGCCAATGCTAACGTTGGTCGTAGTCGCCATCGTGTGGCACGTCACTGCATGTAACGACAGCACCTGATCGGAATGGTCTGCGGGTGCGCCGATACTCAGAGGGCGCTTATACGCTCTCCGTAGAGGAGTGAAGGAAAAAAACTGGCTGGCAAAAATGGTGTTATGTTAAGTCTGTAGCCACAAGCTCTCGGTATCGAACTCAGGTTTGCGGTAGCGTACGATCGCACAGGGCACAATGGATACACAATCGATGTGCATCACGTTAATGCTGGCGCTGTTTCGTTGCGCCGGCTTGACCTCGACTTCTCTGTCGCCGTTCCATACAAGTATGTATATATTACATGTATGCAATGGTAATAGCCCAATACCGACTTAACTGAGACCATCAAAAGGAAATTGAGCTGCGTTAATTCCAGCTCATCGGCACAGTTTCATGTCACATTAAACTGTTGAAACGAACAACTGGAAAAATCGGCTACCCCGCCTCCTGGCTGTGTCAGAGTTTCATCATCGATAGATCCTTTCGAGGTAGGGCGACAGCGAACACAAGTTTAGCCAACAGTTTGATTTGGACACCTCGGAACGGTTGTGGAAAGCTGCTTTTGGACACGGGCGCAATGGCGCGGCACCTCGTTCACCCAGTGGGAATTCCGTAACTACGGGCCGACTTGGAGATACATCAATATTTATCCGGCTCGCCAGGTTACTTGCGATCGAGCATTGTTGCTGATGGCTGAAGGACGCGTTCTAGGTGCCGAGTACGAGGAGCGGGTCGATTAGGGTCGGGCCGACTCGGGTCGGCTCCACCCGCTGAACACTGAAGAATCACGTCATCGATGGCTGCTGATCCTCGCCGCGGGAGACTCCGCAACTAGCCAAAAGGAAATACTTTTTGTACGATATACATATGTTGATATAATCTACAATATAATTTCCTTCGTATACGCTGCTGGGCTGATTCACCGGTTGCTACTGCTGTCCCATCGCCGCCGCATCGACCAGATCCACTGTCTAGTGATGCTCACAACACGAATGTGTGAATTGCCGCCTGTCAAAGCCGTGTGGTCCCCACCTTAGGTAGCCGTCTTTCCTACGCCTGATAGGTCCAACAGAGAGAGATGATACCTCATTGGACATTGGACGATTCGACCGTAGCCAAACGAGACGCGAAGCTGAGCAGCACAGGCACGAGAATCAGAGAAAATTGGCTATACAACATTTTCACACAGCTGGAGCAGTCTTTGACGTGAGTATTTATAGGTTGTAGAGCGATTATCTGAATGTGAAATTGTTCGTTTGCTACCAAGAGGGCAATCGGCACCGGTCGGCTCCCCACGTTAGCTGCTGCGAGCCGGCAGATGCCGGCATCGAAGCGAACTAAGCGGAAGGAAGAAAAAAAAATGAAAATCAACTGAAAAAAGCAGCCAGCGAAAAGTGGATGAAAACTCGACTCACTTCTGAACTCTAGCGGCTGGGGCACGCGAGCGAATGGCCGAGGCAGCGACTTGCTGCCAATTTGGCGAGTTGCTCTGAGTTGATTTGACTGGTCACCCATGAGAGGGGGGGGGGGCGTTCAGTCGTTTGTTAAGCCCCAGATGTCGGGCGTACCGCTGAAGCGGGACGAGGCTGGGAGGTTGTTCCGAACGAACGAACCGTGTATGTCAAAAATCACGTGATCCCGACATCGTAATCAGCGTCTTCTATATTATGCACATCATATATGTATATATATATATATGTATTTTTTCTATCTTATATAAAATATACCTGAAACACAGCGGGCGTGTACGAACTCAGACCCACTGATCAATAGTTTGTTTGATATTAATTGAAAACGCGATGGGGAGTCTATCACAGGCTGATCCGTTCCACCGGGGCTGAACGCGCAGGATCCTTGCTTAAGCAGCGTCGTTCTCTCGCTGTGCAGAGCCAACGAAGCCAGGCCATCGTCTCACGCGAGACCATGACGGCATCGGCCTGACACCCTGCCCCTAATTGCTTTTCTAATTAATGTTTACTATAAGACACACACAATCATATGCATGTTCTCTATATGAAGTATTTTAATAAACGATTGCATTGTCGATCGCATTGCATACTGAGGAACAAATCTGTTACAACACACCAAGTCACTGCCGTGTCACGCTCGCCGTTGAGCACCGTGGTGATGACCCAGTGAAGTGGCGATTTTTGCTTACCTGAAATACGTCAGAAGGTCAAAACAGAGGTGAAGACGTCAGGTGAGAATCTTCGTCAAATCGTCGCAGTTCGACTAATTCGATTCTATCGTCAAAGTGATGTCCGCGATGTTAGTTATGGATTCGTCAAAAATCGGCATTAGCGGCAGACAGTTACGGTGAACTAATTAGTAGCAGTGGATACTGTTTCATTCCAGCTTCGATCTGATCCACGTAAGCATCTCTGCCGACGAACTGTGTGGCCGACCCATCGTGGGATAATCGCCCGCGTAACTATTTTGCAGCGACCGCTACTGGCCATGAGATGGGCAGTACACACGTTTATCGATGTACGCTACGTACACACCGAGAGATCGGGGTTCGGTGGAGATTTTTTTTCCTCTCGAGTTTTATTGCGTGCGCCATCGATACTGTCTGTCCTCGCTTCCCCTCCCTGAGAACCCCACGGGAGAGAATCCCCTCCAACCCGTCAATGGTATCCCCCAATAAGCTTCCATTCCCCTTCGACACGAACGGGATGATGGCGTTCTTTCACCTCAGCACTCGTGCGCGGCGCCGTCACCGAATGGTGGAAGTCGTATGACAGTCGTTGTGCATCAAAAACAATCGTCAATAACTAACTGATCCCCTTGTTGCAAGCCGGCTATTCTCCATCCGTCGAGTTCGGTCAACGCCACGACATCCAGGCCAAATCGTCCCCGGCACCTTTACAGCGCCTGCCATCTAGTGCCTTTAGAAGTGACTAGAAGACTCCACCTTCCCGCCCCCCCGGGCGGGCAGCTCCCCTCTAGTGAGAGCTGCTGAACCCCCAATAGCCCCCCAAGTGTAGTACCCCATAGCTCGCAGCAGCCAACTCACACGATGGGCTGTTATTATTATAACGTCTCTGATTTCGTGCCGGTAGTTCAATATATTCCCGGTGACGTGGGTGCTATAAAAGCCAGCACTCGACCCAGCTGACTCAGGAGCACAGGCGCAGCTCGAAGAGACTCAGGTGTTGTTTTTCTACGTTCCGTTCTAGCGCCACCAGCCAGCCTAACTTCAGAGCGTCGATGTCGAGGCAATTCACCGCGGAGAGATTGTACGGACTACCCCTGTGCGGCAGCGGCAGCGTTTTGTCGTTAACGTTACATTGATAAATCGAGATTGATCTAAATGAAGACCATATCGTTGTAGGCTGGACGACGTTGACAATCTGCGAAGTAAAATTGAAGGCCATTGACGGTAGAGCTGTATATTGTAGTCAATTGATAGACATTGCTAGCAATAACTCGCACCGTCTTTGAGCTGGGTCTTTTTTTCTTTTGTCTATAAATGTCCTTCCGACATGCTGTATTGTCTTGTTCTGCCGAAACACTTCTCGAAACGCTCAGATGCATGATATCACCTTTGCCAGAATAACGGATACTTGAACAAAAGCAGATCGTACAGAGCATTTAAGGTCAACAGCTCGCCTCTGCTCCTATGCCGAGACCGTTTGAAGCTATTGAGCATCACGCCTGCTCAAGTAACATAGTGTATGGGCACTCGAACTAACTCGACGGCTGTGTTTGCTGAACTCGAACGAGTGGACTATCAGTCGCAATTGCAGGCGCGTGTTGAAATCTATTGTTAGATGAGGCCGGACTCGCGCGTTCAAAGATGGTAACAGCGTCATTCTAGCCATAGGGTGCGTAACGACTCGAACACCTCCCAATTAGACACCGCTGGCGTGAAGGTCTTCGACGAGGGTTGCTCGCCGGGGTGGCGCATTTCTATAAACGAAGCACGTCAGCCTGAAAATATCGACACACACAACTCTCGGGAAAAAAGAGCTCCTAATTCCGCCAGGGATTCTAGTGCCGAGCTAATCCGGTCGATCTAGATAGGTGGGAGTTGCTGGAGGGTTGAACGCTGGTTAACACAGAAACTCCTCGTACGCGAGACTCGGCATGCTTCTAAATGCCACATGTATTGGCGACGATTTCGCGGACGCTTTGCGGATGCGCAAAACATCGATGGAGGATCTTGCTTCTGTGCATACTGCTCACAATAAAACAAATTAGGCCTTAACTCATTGGATCATTCGCATCGCCGTTCTGCATCAGACACTTAATCGCTGTTTAGTGGCAACCCGTTGGCGAGCGAAGAAGGGTCTGACTACGGATGAGAGGCGATATATTTTCTATTTCAATAAATAGACATCAAATATAATAGCAGCCACTCGAACCAACCTGGGGGGTGACTTCGGACTGGATGATCAAATAGAAAAATTGATATATAAATAATAGACAAGTACCGATTTACACTATCTAATATATATATATATATATATATATACAAACATCAGTAAATACAGCCCCAGATACGATACACCCTCGAGGGTGATCATGACCTCAGACCTCGGCCTGACACCCCCTGTCCCCAGCTGCGTCACCAATTATTATCTACGTATTACGATACACAATAATATGACATAGATACACGATTCATAGCAAAAATATACACAACGGTACAAGCTCGTATTTCTACGAAACTTCGAACCTCACTACACGTCGCCTTAACGTACGGATCTGCTGCTCTGGGCTCGCCGCCGCAATTGAGTCGAAAGCGTTGTGGTCCCGAGAGACACAGGCGCGTATACCTTTAAACCTTCTCTCCGTGTTCGCCCGCGGTGGGGCAGCTTGTTCACATGCTGCTGCTATTGAACCTCAAAGGGATCTAGCAGGCGGCTAGGACCAGCAGTTGCACCCTCTGTCTCTCTCTCGCTCTCTCTATGCGGCCTTCGCGTTGGCGGGAAACACTATTCCCCTGTCGAGAGGGGAACGAATTGGTGATGTCATTTGCCGTAGGCCGCGCCGGCCCGGCTGGACCAGAATCAGCCGAGCAGCGGTCGCAGGACTGAACCGGGATGGTGATCTCGCTAGCGTTGCCATTGTGAGCTTGCCGTTCTAGGCTGGCACCAGCGGGGGTTGTCGTCGTCGCCGCCGGCGCCGCCGCTGGGCGCCTGTTGGGGGACGGGGTGGCGAGGGACCCCCAGAGGGACGAGTTTGTAGTTGGGCAGCGCTGAGAGGGGATTTAGCTCCAGCGTCCCGTTACTACTAGCCCATCTCTAGCCCACATTTAGACCCCCCACGCCCCCGCCCACCCCCGCTCGCCCCAGCCAGCCGCGCTGCTCCTGTGTCTAAATATAGACGCTGTCGTAGTCACGCTGGTGGCGAGCGCCTGCAGCGAGCTCGCACAAATACTGGTGCTCCATGCCACGCTCCATACCTCGCTCACTGGATTTAGTACCTATCGAAACGAAGCCAAGGAGACGCAGACCCCCGTGGGCACAGCAGCCCAGCCGAACTCGTTCGGAGAACTGGCCGACTCGACGAAAAGCAACGGGAAAGGTCGGCGATGAAAGCCGGAGAAGGGGGGGAGAGGTGCGGGGGTTCGGGGGTTCGGGGGGGGTGGGGCCCGCATCCGAAAACGTTCAGATGTTTGACGGGAGCGCTGACCACCGCCAAACTCTCTCTCTGACCGCTGGTGTCGTGCGCCCACAAAATTGTACTGTGGGCGGTGGCGTCGTCCACCGGTATTCGACAGTCTCGGCTTTGCTGCTGCTGCTGTTGAGGAAACAACTCGTAAGCGAAAAGCCAGCCGATTCTGGCCCAAACGCTATACACGATGAACGCTTGCTTGGCCAGCTTGACGGGCTACATATAACAGCTAACGAGCTCGCCTGAATTGTGGCTCGGGGATTGTCCTGATCCGATGACCTCGAAGCCGATGACGACGATGTTGTTGTTGTTATTTTCGTTGTTGTTGTCGTAGTCACTTCGTGAGGGCAGATCGTAGCAGCAAGCTGTTTGCTTATTTGGGATGAATGTCACACTGCCATATATGCTGATGGCCGAATGAAAGGATGGTTCCGGTGTAGCCAGCAACTTTTCAACGAAAGTGGCATCAGAGGCAGTAACAGCAGCAGCAGGAGGAGGTTTCCTGTGCTAACCATTGGCTCCCTTGCCCACGTTATAGGCAGAACGATATGACGTACAGGAGTATACCGTAAGACAAACGACTGCATAATACAACATCAATGAAGTCACTGGAATCAAAAGATGAAAAGTCTTCGGGCTCCCTCTCGAACTAGCGGCGGGATATTTGCAAGCGTTCGTATTAGCAAATTCGCAGCATGTATATATATATATATATATGTATATATATATATATATATATAGACATATATATATATATGTTTGCAAACGCGTGATACCGTCAGCGTAGGGATACTCTCATCTATCGTGCATATATATATATATATATATACATATAAAAATAGTTGCCGTAGTATGTCATCGGTGAACGATGAAATGGCGGGGCGTTTCGGCGGACAGCAGCAACGCTGGGACCTTGAAAAGGTCACCAGCTATCCATGGGTCCTTCTTCCAACGATCGGACGGTCCTGTCGACGGGTTAGCGGCGGCGGCGGCCGGGAGGTCAGTCAGTCAGTCGCCAGCCATTGCATTCGTTCGATCCCCACTTAGCTCATCCAGTTCGACCTTCCCCACGTACGACGGCACAGCGTTTGCCTGTCGGCCTCTGTTAGCGTTATCCCCCCCTTACGACGCGTACCTCCCAGCCAAACCCGGACCCTCCACGAGTCCATGTGTGCCAGCCCTGCTCGATTAAACCGTTCGACACAATGATGCGTATACGACCCGTCCGAGCGACCCGACCGAGGGACCGAGCCGGAGCAGCACATGCCCTTCGAAGACTGCGCTGCTCGCGTGTCTACCGGTGGACCGATCGAGCGAGCGCCAGCGATGGGGCACATCAGAAGGCCGTACTTAGTAAGGCTAGCGGCCATACACACAGAGACACACGCGTACGCGCATTGCGGCGGCCGTCTGCTCCGTTTCTGCCGCCGTTGGCGTAGGAGCAACGCTCGCAGAGCCGTCGGCCCCGTATGGAGCAGATGCGAGAGCGAGAGCGGGAGCGGCAGCGGGGTAACGAGCGATAGGGAGGGAGCAGGTGGGCTGACCCAGCGGACCTGGCCTAACCTATCCTAACCTTCGGGGTAATGTAACACTGTACATGGAATAGGAGGACGTCAGAAGGGGAAAACCCTCCTCGTTGTCGTTGTTGCTGCTGCTGCTGCTGTTGTTGTTGTTGCTGCCGTCGAGACTCCTCTGTGTTCTGTCATGGCTGAGCGTGTGTATAATTCGAATGGTGAAGAGAACAAGGATGAAGGAAGCCTCTGATGGATGCAGCAGAACCAGCAGCGGTGGAATTATATAGGTGTATATATATATATATATATATATATATAGAGGGAGATAGAGAGAGACCTCGAATACTATGGCAGGCAAACGGGCCAACCAGCCTACGCAGAAGCAGACCTATGATGCAGGAATGGATTTGATGGACGAACGACCTCTCGCTCCACGGCGGCTGCTGTAGCGGTAACGTGGTGTGCTGGGTCAGACGAACAAATGCAATGCCCATTGGGATGGAGGTGGAACTCTGCGTCGGCACAGGCGGCCGGTCTGTACCGAGATCGGGTAGGTCTGTCGGATGGACCGGACGTTCGGGGGTTTGGGGCCGGCCGGGGGGAGAGGTGGAGGCAGGGAAGGAAAGGACGACTGGACTCCACCTGACAGCGGGGTATGAGGAGGGCGGGGGGGGGGGGGGGGGGATATAAACGGCTGTACGGCACCCGACGGATGCGGGACGGGAGAGGGCCACCGCAATGGGGGTCTTGTCGTTCGTTCGTTCTGGGGTTAGGCTCGAAGCGGCGGAGGGGCACGCAGCCGGCGGGGCCGCTGGCTGCCACACGCACACATTCACGTGCAGTTATATCTATGTTAGGTTGAATTGCGTTGGGGGTGCATTGGGTACGCAAGGGGGAAAGCAAAACGAACACGCATTTGGGGGTATGCGGGCAACATTTCTCCTGATGGTGGTGGTGGTGCTGCTGCTGCTGCTGCAGAGAACCCCCACCACCAACACCACTACCACCATCATTGCCACATGCTGCTGCTGCTGCTGCGAACAACCGCCGTTTCTCAATGGGAGAGGCATAGGGTAATCTACATATCGATCGCGCGGCAAGCCCGCAACCAGCCGCCGCATCGTGTTTCGCCCTTCTACACCCCCACGTACTACCACAGTGGGGCGCTAGCTAGCCGGCTGACTGGCTGCCTTCCCGCCTGCCTTGCCGTTGTTGGGCGGGTTGCCCGACCAAGTGATCTGTCCATTCTGTCAGAGCAAGTGAGTGTGAAAGCGGAGCCATGGAACGGTCGTCCATTCGAGCGGCCCACCGAACAGCCGGGCCAGCCGGGCAGACGGACAGATACACAGGCAAACAGAGAGACCCAAACGCTTCGTAGCGCTCCGGCGGGGGGGCGGGGGGCGGCGGGGGCCGGCCAGTCGACGAGCAACAGTCTCAAGTTGAGGGGCATCGCGGGCGGGCGGGCCCTCAACACGAGGAGTCTGAGAAGCCGGTCGACTCCAGCAACGAGTGCTTTTTCACTCGACCGCTAGCGTACGTACGTGTACGGCTGCGCCGGGTGTCGGGACGTCTAAGTGGCCATGCCGACGCCACGTATATAAATGCATACGGTTGGCTGCTCGGCGTCGGTCGGCCCGAGCCAGCTAATAATCCTAATCATAGTAAACGCTGCTTCCGTCCGTTCAGCCGCGTGCCGGCTCACTCAATAGAGGGACGCGTAAAGATATATGTATGTACATATATCGCCTTGGTACGAATGAATTTCCGCCGTTGCCATTCGCGTGCGAATGTCGAGTGCGACTGCAAATTTCCTCGAAGGCGGAAGCATTTCCTCGTACCCCCCAACCTCTCTCTCTCGGTGTGCGCCGCCCGGCCAGCATATATGTCTTCCAGTGCACTGCTTTCATTCGTACAGTAGTGGCAACAGCAGCAGCAGCAACAGCAACAGGATGTGGTCAATCGACAAAGGAGAGCGGTGGGGCAGTAGGCCAGATAATAGGATTCGGTAAAGGGGATCAGAGATCTTGAGCCAGTGGTCGACATTTATTTTTCTGTTCGTTAACAACAGTCACCTCGATGCGTTTGTGGATCTGCAAATGTACCACTGTGCTCGGCCCCCTCCGTTCCTCGGCGGTTTCGAAGGGCGGCTCGAAATTAACATTAGTACGCCATTATCGCTAGAAAGCATTGTAACTGCGTCGAGGACTGATCGTGCGTGTTTTTTTTTGGGGAAAGATCGTGGGTTAAATCTAAATCGTCACTCGTAGATGCTCGGATGGTAAGCGTATGAACATATCTCGAGGTAAAACGACCGTTCGTTGACAGCAAGCCGGCACGGAATTGACACAGAGTAACATTGACCCTACCATTAGAAGATGCATCTCATAGAGATGATCTATCATGGAGGTCTATCGATGATTAAGCAGCCAGCTCGTAGCAGGGCGTCTGTTCGTCATAATTCAGATGTACAATAATTTCAGCCTTATATTATTGTCAAGCATCACACGTGTGGATCTCTCTCTCTCTCTCTCGTCACAAACGTGGCCATCAATGACGGCCAGTTAACAGCCGTCGCATCTACACATATATATATGGTATATTTATATATATTTAGCACGAGGATGAGCGAACTTAGTCAGATCGTCGAACTCGATGCCAACTCCCCCCTCGCGAGCTCTCTCTCTGCTCCTGCCTCTGCGGGTAGGTCCCGTCCTCCGCGACCACCACAATGGCCACTCACCTCGGCGAGATCAGAGCACACGCCTCTTACATATTCTACATAAAGCATACACACACACACATACGCACGCATGCGTGCGTGCATCATACCACCAACTTCACACTTGCTGGCTCACTGTTGCCCAGCCGCGTATCTAATATCTATGTGCCATGTACACGTTAAAGGTGTTCTCGGAGCGTATAGTGTGCAGAGTGGATCTGTCAAGGCGGCAGTGACGATCTAACGGTAACGAACTAATTGTGAACGAGCTGTAGCAGCAGCAGCAGCAGCATCAGCACCAATAGCATCAACTTCAACGACAGCAGCCCGCAGAAGAGTGTCAACTACGGGCCAAAGAAGCCTGCCGGCTACCGGCCGCAGGACTCCCTGCTCTCTGCGCCTGTCAATCAATCAGTCGCTAGCCACCAACGCGCTAGCCACCGCACCGCGTCATACCTCCTGAATGTATGTGAGTGCACTGGGACCTAGCCCCCGCCGGAGGTTTGGGATTCGGGGGTCTCATGCGACTTGTCTCCCGTTTCCTGGCAGCGCCGGATCACCATCGGCGAGTCGGCCAGTGGCGAGAAAAGGAGCACTCCTCGAGTGCGCGCGTCCACCCCTCCGCCCTATAGGAAAGTCTCTCTTTTACTTCCACTTTCGTTATTGTATTCATCTCTGATACGCGCTACCTCTGCTCGTACCGCCGGCAGAGGCTCCCAGAGGCGCTCTGCTCTCATTGCCGCCTGCGACGGAGAGGTCGCCGATGGACGTCCCATGAACAAGATACCGAGTCCCACTAGCCCGCCAGTCCATCCAGTGGAGAGTGCACGGTCGCCTGTCGACCAAGCCATCAAGCAACTGCCCATTGTAGTTTACAGCTTACCGCCGTCATCGGTGGCAGGTCCTCGATTGGGTACTCTGCATTGTCTATTGGGGTCGATGGCGTCACCAGCCAGCAATGCGACAACTCAACTTGTAGACGTATGATAAGTCCTGCTAAAACGATCTTCCGCCATCGGGCAGAGCGAGACACCGCGAGTAGGTAGATATCGGCCGTCCAACGCCTAGCTCTCGTCCAGATCAGCATCTCATCAGGTGAGCATGTCGGCTGCGGTCGGCGGTGCAGCCGGCGCAAGGGATCAGAGACCACAGCCGAGGATCGGGGATAGCTTCGCGGACAGGATTGACCAAGCGAAGAGATAGGCACAAGGGTGCGCATCCACCGGGCAGAGCAGACCGGAGGGTCGTTGTAGGCTGACATTTTTCGCAGGTTGTGCCAGCGCTAGTGTCCTGCTCCTGAATGACGAAACTGACTGAATGACCAGAGATTACACCATCACCGATACCGCGAACGACCAACAGTAGTAGTCGCTCGACGGTAGCTCGAATGTACAAGATCTGCTGTAGTATCGTGCATGACAAGATGCAAGAGATCAAGAGAGTTGCTGGAAGTGGTTGAGATGACGGGCGTTACAATGCTGCCCCGAGAGGAAAGGCGCCGCTGGTTGCGAGGAGGCGGAAGAAGATGACGAAGGTGTCGGAGCTCGTCAACAATGTCCCAACACATAACAAGAGGCCAGGCATCGGGGTACTCTGATATACCAGAAGTGCATGTGCGTGTACCTCGGAGCGGGTGTCTATGTGTGGTTAAGACAGAACGCATCCTAACCAAGATGGCAACGGCAGCTCCTATGGCAGCTCGCGACACAAAGTGCAGCTTTGTGCCTCAACCATATAATAACCCATAAGACAGAACAATGTTTATAGTACCACTAGACATTATGACGATAGGTTTTGCGCATTTGCGCCCCTTGTCGTTTTTGGATCTCGTATTCTACATCGAGGGCTTTTGGGTCGGTTTTGTTTACGGTCGCGCGTTGAGTTCGATTGACAGATCTTCGGGAACAAGTTTCTGACTCGTACGCTGTGCGGTCGGTTGACGGGGTTCATTTGCGTCTGGCGTTAGGCTTTATACACGTCGAAGGCCAAGTACTTCTACTAAAGCCGTATAGATACTAAGTCCACACATACGTATACAAGAGGTCTGCTATTGGGAGAAATAGCCCTGTACGATAATATAAATAATAAAATAAATATTAATCATAATATAATACGATCTATCACACCGTTCCGGAGAATCCTCCAAATGCGGCACGCCTCCAGCGTTTGGGTCACTAACCAGTCTGACCAAGCCTGTTCAAGTAGCCGACCTTCGAGAGGTGTAAACCCTAACCGATAAAATGGACATACATCAACCTTTAGTAAGCATGGCGATTCGTGCCACATAGCGAGGCACTATTGCCATAATTAGAGTTCGTCAACCAGCAACCGGTGACTGTTCCGCAAAGCGGGTTGAAGATCTCCGCGTAAAAAGAGCTTCGTAGCAAACATGAGCAGAGAACAGTAAGGCAAAGACAAAGGTTTATTAAAGGAGCTGCAATTTCTACAATGCTCTCTCTTATATGTCACGCAGCGGGGCTCGAACCTGCGACCTCTGGCTTCCGATAGCCAGAGCGTTAGCCGTCCAAGCCACCTCGCTGATTATGTCTGATGAATGACACTCCCCGGATCAGGTACCTCGTTCATCGAGTCCTTCTCAGGTATACTGATACCGCGATATCTGCTAGCGCCAATAACATATAGATATCCATAACTCTAAATATTGCTATCATATTATTATCCTTATTATGGACCTGCCCGAATGGCCTTACAATGATCCTCTCATCCCCCACCCTATCTGGCAGCATCCAGTGGCAGGTGGCCTGCCACGAAGGACAGGAATACGGGAGGGTGTCAACACAATTTGCACCGCAGTGTCCTGAATTAAATAGGACCAACGTCAACAGGTGATAGGGGGCTTGGTACACATCCATGTGAGTGTGGTCGACGCTCGCTCAGACCGGTTGGGGGTGGCGAGACGAGAGATAATGATGTGATTGCTATCAACGATGCCTTTAAAATAATCGACATAGGGTCCGGCGACCCGCCGTCTTGGGGCTGATACGCCGTGTCAAGGGTACACATTTTGCGACATTTCGAAGGCTCTTCATACGAGTGACGAACGCCTTTATGAGAAATCAACGGTGTACCAGCACTGGGCAGCTGGCGCATGAGTCTGCGTGGTAACAACTTTCCCAGTGATTCAACAGATGGTATTATATTCAACTGAGATAAAGGCGAGAGCCCTTATCGATAGGGCTTTTCTTCGAGGAAAAACAAAGCGGAGACTCGCGGATTCATTTGAATACGCCTCCTGCAAATCTAAAAAATTAAGGTAGACTCCATGAAGGTTTGCATCAATCCAAACGTGATACATTGCTGGAAAACCTTCAACGACCACTTGCTAAGTCGGATCTATTATTCAATTACGAAATTAAATATCCACGAAAGATATAAACCACCCAATCCCGTATTCTCTCTCCGATTCAATCTTCACCAGGTGATTTGTTTATGCAGCAGTAACGTAAGTTGTACGCTACGTATGCCGCAATGATCCACTGAAGGATCCCGCAATATTCAGACGATCGATGCAGCGCACTTCTGTCGTCTCGATATCGCCAGCGCTTGCTATACCCTCTGAACAGGACATGACCGTGGGTAAAAGCAGCCTTCTTCATTTGGCCTTTGCTTAGGCAGGTTTGTTCATCGCTCGGCCTGTCCGCTGGGTTGACTCTTGGCGCTTAGTTGAATCGCTCAACTTTTGTCCAAGACTAAAACGCTGCTGACCCCATCGCCTGTATGTTCTCGTTACCGCGCACGTGTCCGTGCGAGTCACATCGCCGAACGAAGCCTGGGGTTCAGCCAACCTTTTATCATATCATACAGTTGTACCGCGCATATGCGTGGAGGCAACGAATCTTGTGCTCGATCGAACCAAGCTGCGATGACGGCGGCGACCCGCCTTAGTGACAGCCTGTCCTCGCCGCTTGAAGATTTCTTGATTGACTCCCAACTTCGAGTCCGATTGCTGCTGCTGCTGCCGCAACTCCTTTTGCCGTGACCAGCCTGGTCGCCTTGGCAGCCAAATTGGACGTTCGGGGAACCGAGGACGGTCACCAGGGGTAGTCTGGCAGAGTGGTATGGTCCTGGGCGTAGTCGCCGTCGGCATTTGCCTCTGTCGAACAGAGGAGGTCCGTCCCCCCAGGAATACCCGAGGAGGTACGCCATGGATGCCTCCACAACCAGGAACGGCAAAGCTGACGTCGACCAGCCGCTGAATCGCTCTACTCAGCGCAGGACCTCCATCGACGAGGCACCCTGCCCGATAGATCGGTCAATAGCAGCTCGATCAATTCGAGAGAAAGCAGAAGGCCAGCCGCCACTAGTTGAATCGCGTATAGAGAGACATTCAACGAACAGTCATCGAATGGACATGCGCCGACTTGTACACTTATCGTAGCTTGAAGCCAACCTAGCCCAAATCTCGACTAGTGCCGGAGCAGAGAGCTGTATCGCCCTGATTTATTCAGCCTAGCCTGATTCTTGTGGGTTGATTTAGCTGTTTGTGTCAGCCGCTGGTATTATACATACGTACGCATGAAAAACTGTCGCGATCGTCAATAACGACTAGCGCCGATGGCTGGCTGACCTATCTATTAATAAATCATAAGGATTCTTAGATAGACCAGACTCGTAAATCCTGTTCGATAGATTAAGTCTCGCCAGATTAAAGGAAAGCGCGAGACAACGAGAGATAGATTGAGTTCGGTCCCTTCGAGACCCAGAAATATGGGCTGAGTGTTCAACTGCTGAAGGTTAGCTGATGGGCTTGTACTCGTCCCTCGTTTTGTCGACGAGGATTATACAGATCAGCCAGGCAGCAGCCAACAGCCTGACCTGCATGTCCCTATATTTATACACAGATTACACCGGCCTTCTGTTACTATGATACGTTCAATACCTGTATTCACGAAGGGGGTTGGCTCAGCGTTCAGTCTCAAGCAAGAGTTTCGAACCAGCTGATGTAGATCATACTATTCCTTCGCTCTGTGTTGGCCAGCATACTTCCGGCAAAGTGTATTTTCAAAATAGTAGGCTGTCTTCAATACGATGTTGTTCTGCTCATTCGTCATTGGTAGTCATCAACGTAAGAAGGTCATGTGACGCCTCAGACGAACTTCAGTGCGGAATTCGGCACCGCCTATCTCTATATTGGAAATAATAATATTTATATATTTATATAATTGATTTAATTAGTCACCGAGTCCATAGAGGAAGCAGCATCAATGAAGAAGCTGCCGCCAGGTAAAACAGACCGAATCAGCCAGATAGCAGCGAATAGGATACGAAGCCTTCTAGGGGGGAGGAATCCTGTAGCAAACTCTGCCTTACTGTAATACATCGCTAGTATAATAGTCTAAGACTATGGCCTTGTTCCATCTAGGCTTACGACAGCCAGTGGCACGATATACAATTAAACAGTATTTTACCGATACGTAACGCGAAGATATCAGGCTTAAGAGGTCGGCCCCAGATCAGCGCTGAACGCCAGTCTCCGAAGCCTTAGGCCACAAAGGCTTCGTCCCCACTGCACCTCCACCTCTCACCACAGAATGCTGGAGCACGAGGCAAAGTGGCTCACAGTCGCCAGGTGGCCCTCCGCGTTCAGTCAGCCGGTGCCTCGCTGGATCGATAGCGGAAGTTGAACTCGTCTGTTTACAGTGAGAGGGATGTCCAAGCCCGCTACCAGGAGGCGTAGGAGATCCGGGAGTCGCCGAGCTCTTTGCTCGATTTTGCCGTCGGGACGTCTTCTGCATTACTAGACGTCCTGTCCGTTGGTTACAGCCGCAGGCACTACTCTTCTCTCCCGCAGAGAGTCGGATATGCCCACAGGCCCCGCAGATTCCTTATACTTCCGTCTCCAGTAGCTGAGTGTCTCGTAGGGAACAGCATGTTCAGGGTGTGTCTGGCAAATCCGCCGCTACGACGCCCTTCAGGTGTCTACCGCTGCAGTCCGTAGGCTCAGGCATTCTGTAACTATCAGCACTGTGTCACCCTCTAACACCGGCCCGAATCTCCCCATAGCGACCCCATCATCAGAGTCCCCCTCAGTTCGTATCCCTCAACCCGACCGGGCTTCTTCTTCACACAACATTAATGCATCTATTTCTCTATCTCCCATCTCGCGCACACTGTGCCATCAGGTGAGAAGCCCGATAGCCCATGGGTGAGCTACGAATGGTGATGAATTGGGCAGGAAGAGCGCACCACCAGCACAGCAGTACATGTATTCGACCACTACTTCGCTACGGAGACGGAGTTCCGCACGGCGCAGCTCCTCTCGAGGTAATGTAGTGAGCGTTACTGCTACATCGATGCCGTTCACCGGGACGGGTGTACCTATATTGGTATAAACCTAGGTTTTCGGACTGACTCTCAGCCAACATAGATGTATAGATATAAACGGCGCCAGCCAGCATACTCTGCTTACCTCAACTCCTGCAGCAGCCCACGATGGTAGGTATGGCCCCAGCAGCTACTCTATCCATCTATGAGTGGGGTCCACACACGAGCTTGAGTTGAGGAGCTCGCGACGAGCTACACGACCACTACCGCGCGAGGTATTGGACCCGAGTCCCAGAACAGCACTCGTCCTGCGACTCGAAGTAGCTCGGGAACAACGACGGCCTGCATGCAACATCAACAATTATAACAGCCAACACAGGACACAAGGCAGGACCACTTACGGGCTTTGGGTAAACAGAGCGCACCATCACGCCAAATGCTCCCTCCACAACTGCTGCTGCAGGAGTCGCTGCTGCCGCCGCCGCGGCCCCGCAGCCGCCAAGCGAGGCCTTCGAAAAAAAACCCCGCGTCGCTCTGACACGGTTACTCATCCAGCATAAGCTGTCCGACCCAACTTCGTTTGTAGGACTGCCACTCCAAGGGGTGTCAATGTACCTCCTCTGTGAGGTGTGCGGGCCATGGCCGCTCCATTGTGCATTCATTGTGTGTGCCTTGACGCATCCTGCTCATAGTGCTTAGGGAACACTAGCGTTGCTGTTGTTGTTGCTGCTGCTGTCGGCGGTGGCGGCGGTGGCGTTATCATTACGTTCAATATTTGGGAGGAGGGTAAGCCGTTATACTGCCCCACCGGCATTTACACTAACAGCATCGGTTATAGCAAGAGCAACAGCAGCAGCAACAACAACCCACTTATGATAACGGACACCGAATTCTGCGGACTGGGAACAACGAAGTTCGCGAAAAAGGCACAGAAAGAAAGAAAGAGAGGGATCGAGAGATCGAAGCTGTTTGTTGTCATTGACTCGATGACAACAGGGGACGGCGTAATGAAGTAGGTCCAGCGTATGTATCATATAATGTAATCATGAAATGTACGTAACGACCAAATTATTTACCGCCAGGTCGGACAGCCGTCTAGCACGGAGTACCGAGCGAAGTAATTGTATGCGAAAAAATAATTGCCCAGTAACCGTTCACAACGGTCGATTAGCTCACGTCGTCCAAATGGGGAAAACGTCTCGACGTTGCAGTTGGCCTGCTATAACCAGTATCTGCCATCTTGTAGAGCTTCTTGTTGCAAAAAAACAACAACACGCGACCAGTCGTCCTGTGTCTTCCCGTGTATTGTCTCTTTCTCTCTCTCTGCGCAGGGGTCTCGAGGGCAGGACGGACGAACCTGTCGAGAGGCAGAATGGCCTAATCATTTTGATGAGCTCCCGCCATCCCGGGGGGTCGGCGACAGGACGCCGAGCGATCAGGACAAAATGACCATAAAGTAAGCAGCCTCCACTCGATGACAGCTAAGGCGGCCGACACCCGGCAAAGGTGGCCGCTAAGAGCGGCGTTGTGGTCACCTGTTGACGACCTGTTCAGCTACGAACGGAACGGTGTCCTGCAGGACAGGCCTTGCACGTTTGTATATGGCGATTGCAACGCAGACTGGCAATCACCCGTGGTTGCTGGTCCACATAATCTCGCCTTCGAACAACAACGTCGCCGGGGCCACGTTGTTGCCCGGGGGCGCTGGCGTTGTTGCACCAAGCAGCGTCCATTCGCTATATATATATATATATATATATATTATATATATATATATATATAGGCAGTAGGACCCCCCCAGGGGTGGCTCTAACGTCGGGTGCGAATGCGTCACATGTCGTCTACCGAATCTGACGAGATGAGTCAGTGGTGAGATCAAGCAGTGAGGACTGTGGTGTAACGCGGATCGATTCTCGAATCCTCTCACTCGAATACTGATCAAGCTTTTCGGGCTGACTCTCAGCCAACATTTAACGTCCACGGTACAACTGCTTTTTGGCACTGTAAGACAGACCCCTTGAAATGCAAATGTGCAACGGTGGGGATCGCACCCGCGCACCCACGTGTCTCGTCCGATTGCGAGGCCAGCACACGAATGCACCAGCAGGCCACCGGGCTCGACGAATAACGATAGATTCTCATTCAACAAGTCGCTCTCGCAGCCCTCCCTCATCGGGCATCAGCATGGTGTCAAAACATTTGAGTTGTGGCGGTTGGTAACCGCCTCAATTTGCATCAATTTGTTGAATCAATAAACAAAAAATGAGTTAGTGCAATTAGTGAACACAGAAATGGGCCATATTAATTTAATTCCCTTCGGCGCATGAATTGAGCACGATTTTTGATAATCGCACCTGAGCCGTGAACATCATACACTGTCACCCTCGAGTGAGCTGAGGCCATCACTGCGGAAATGTTAACAGAAATGTTAACCCATCAAGTGATGGGTTAACATTTCTGTTAGGTGTTCTGCAACGTTATTCCTTCGAAAGACGCCGCCATTCGCCGGGACCGACTTCGGTCGTGGGAACCCCCTATGCGGCCAGAATAGAACGCATCGCCCGTTTGGGACGGTCCACGCGGCCGAATCCCCGCCGTACAGTATCAGCGCAGCATCTTCTCGAGATTTTTCCTCAGCCTGTGCCGGATCGAACAAACATTTTTGTAGGCCATCGAGATCAGGCCACCAGGGCCAAATGCAGATGCCAACGCCGTAGAACGACACCACTAGCCGAGATTTTTTATAGCGCGACGTTCGCTGCAACGCTACTGTCTTCCTGGCTGTGGCCAAGCAGCCAAGTCCGGTGATTGTCCGCACTCGTGCACTCGCTCTCGTGCATATTGTTTTTGTCTTCAGAAGAACAAACATCTGCAGCTGACGCTGCTGCTGCTGATACCGCGGGAAAAAGCCTACTGATCTCGAACAAGCACCGGCCCATATCATTTGCTGTCGTCGATGGGGACGAAGATGCCAATCGCCGTTGCTCGCAGTCAAACATAGGTTCGTAAGTTGTTTCGGACGTTCGGAGTGATGGTGGATGACGAGTTTCATCCCCGTGATTGTGTCCGCCTCTCCCATGCCTCTCCACGTGGTTCATTGTCAGTCGGCCGTGGAGATAGCATTGACACGATTGATTAGTATTAGCCAATTGACGATAAGAATGACAGGCCTGTAGTGGATTTACGTTAGGATAAATGAGAGTTACCTTGTTTTTTTTTAATAACCGTCTCTCAGCGGCTTATACAGCCTAACCATGAAGGTGTGTCGCTTACCTGAAAAACAATAAAGAGTGAGAGAGAGATGTTAGAATATTCCCATATCATATTTCTATAGTTGGGAGAGTTTTCACTGCAGTAAATCGGCTTTATTTATCGCTCTTGCTGAAACAATGGACGACCTGCGCCAATAAACATTGACTGGGCTGTGTGTAATTATTAATCGCTACACGGGCACAACACAAATACACCGAAGGATGACAGCACCAAACATTGCGGCCAATGCTCAGGTCGGATATCTGTTATGGGAGCGAAGGTGGGACAGAGGAGTGGTCAATGTCAATTCTCCAAGGTTAGGGATTTCCCCTCAAGATTCCGCCGTTTCAATCCCAAGGCAAAATATACAACCCCGTCCGCTACTTAACGGTCGCTTCGTTCTTGATAATTGAATGAGTGCGCGCCACGCCTCGATATATATATATATATATATATTTATATAAATATATATCGCGAGCTGCAGATTTCGATGTCTCCAGAGCAGGCGGGCAGAAGGCGTGACTTGGTAACACAATGAGATCCGATGGAGAATCTGGCTTGACGCTCTCCCTTCCTGAACAACGAGGCTGGTAAGCGAACTATCGGTCTTGACAAGATATATAAAGTCCCATTGCAGCAGGCAGTTCGAGCCCGGTGCAATAAAGAGCACCTTTCAATTTTTCGTCTAAGCTACTGGCCATGTACATGTTCGGAATCTAACGTAATCAGCACCTCTTTGAAACGGTAGACTATGATATTGAGTCTTTAAATATACAATAATTTAGGAGGAGTAACTGGGAACAAGAGGAAGGGAATGAGGCCAAGGCCGTCATGGTCACCCACGGGGGGAGGCGATCCCATTGCCTTCTCTGTGCCTCTGCACAGCGAGCGAGAGTCGCTACGGAAGGAAGGGTTCGGTGAAGCGCATCAGCCTGTAGTTCACTCCTTCGAGGAAGTTGGCAGTGAGGTGGCCGCGGCCGCCCGGGATTTCGAAGGCGAGCGAGGAAAAGGGGTGTGTTGCCTGAACGGAGACGTACTCCCGTATATGTGATGATATTTGCTTTTCCGAAAGCATCCTTAGAGAGTGGCCAAATGTGGTTGACCTCCTCATAAACACTGTGGGATCGGGCAGAACGCTGTTTAGTGAACATCGTGTTCAACGGGAAACGACAGTTTCTGTAACGTCTAGATGTGGACGTTGCTTAAAAATTTGTGCAACTCGAGCTTGGTTGAAATTGAACCAGCCGACGTCTCGTCTACAATTACCGCGCTCGTGACTATATATATATATATATATATATATATATTCGATCCATGCATTACGTGTATCTATTAATAGTTCAGCACTGTACTGTTTGTGGAATAGACGTTCACCACCCATCCCCCGCCCCGCCTCCCGCTCTGCAGCCCCTGATCAATTATAATACAATATTACAAATTATGATTACTCCTTAATCATTGTCTCCGATGCGCTGTCGGCGTTACTTCGCTCCGAACTGGCAGTTTCCAGTGTGGCCCCTATGGCATCCTCATCTCTTTATCTGCTCGGACTGAGGCGTCGAGTCGAATCGAGCCCCCGACCGCATCATCGCCCGCGTCCTGCCCCTTGCCCGTGGCCAGGTTAGGCTGCACCGAGCAACAAAGAGACAGGCACGCGACATCGGGACCTTGCCACTGCGCTCTCATCTCCTATATGTTAGCAGCTGCTCGCGCTGCCATGTGTCGGCTATGCGCGATGTTTTTATAATACATCATTCCCCACTTACCAAGCTAATTACACCGCTGGCGCGCCTTCTGCCCTCGCTACCAGCACCGCCACAGCCACTCATATCTGTACAATGCTGCATTGTCTCAGCGTCCGTCGCGCTAACGGCCGACGTGGCAACTCGCCAGTCCGAGCGCGCGCGCGGGCGCGTCCTTTTCAACGTGTTGATCTCAAGGCACTAGCCGTTTCGGGGGGGGGGGGGGGCGGCTGCAGCAGCAGCAGCAACAACAACATCAACAACAACAATACTCGGCTGGGAGGGGGGGGTATAGACGGGGGTGCAGACTGCCGCGAAGAGCGTCGCATTGGGTGGCTACAGTGGGATGCTTGCAGTCGTGGTGACGACAGCGGAAGCTTGAAAAGCAGGAAGTAGCCGCCTGAAGGAATCCCTTCTTGTTCGAGGTGCCAACGGGGGGACTGCTGGGGATCCTCGCCGTCTTCACGGTCCCGGTTAAAGGGAAGCCCCATATTTGTGTCTCATGAACCGACGTGGATGGGGGTGTCGCCGTTTGCAGAGCCGCCGCCGCCGCCGCCGCCACCGCCTCAGCCTCAGCGTCGTGTCAACATTGCCATCGGTGATATTCACCAACGGGTGAGGCCGGCAGCAGCTGGTGGGGACACGGCCAACATCTATTTATCTATTTGCCTGTAAGTGTACAGTCGCATAGTGGATCGTGCTGGCGATGATGACACATATATACGAAGCAGATCAGGCTGATCATGTTTTATCCGCCTGCGTCTCCTGAGTGAGTGTGTTCTAGCATGGAGCTGGTGTCTGCGAGAGCTGCGACGAGAGCGGACGGCTCTCGCAACCTCTGGTGCATGATTCGACTATTCCAACTTCGAAGCCATACAAGGACAACGTATACGATTGCTGCTGTGGCGGTTGCCACATGTATACGGCTGTATCATATGAGAGTATGAACGAAGCAGCATATACAAACTATTAGATATTTATAGGAGCAGGCGAGGTAAAAATCTTCGCGATAATGCACTTTTTCTTTTCGCTGATCTTGCTGTCCAGGATCTAAATACATATAAATAGTATTTAGCAAATGCATGATATCTCGATGCAAGTGCGTACACTTGTCAATGCCACGCTATCACCCCATTTGAAATGTGCCCTCTGATACCGTCAAGTAGCAGCAGTAGCAGCAGCCTCATCGGAAAACTCATCATCTGAGACTGAGTCGGCTGAATGATGATGCTCTTTTGAGCTGTCGCTCAGCTTACTCTCGCCCGTGTGGCAGGCCTTAGCACCTTTCCTTTTTAGGTATCACTATGAGAACATGTCGGGGCCATCTTTGGTTAGTTTTTCAACCTGTCTCACACCTGAGATTCATCTCAAGATAAAGAACCAGGATGAACAACTCCATCGATTCTCTGCGTCTGCCGTTTGACCCCAAACGATATCTCTCCTGTCTAGCAATCCAAGACGCTCACCACGAGACCAGCAACGTGATTGATTGGCATTTAAGAACGGATATATAAATATATATATATATATATATATATATATATGCTCCACAGAAACAAGATCTCCCCACGCAGCGGGCGAAAGACACAGACGATTTCACTTTAGCCCTCTGATAGCTAAATATAATAGAAAATATTATGCATCTCCATAAACGAAAATATCAAAAAAGCGAGAGAGAGAGAGGGGGGCGGGTGGAAGGTCGTCGTGGTATCGGATTATCGGAAGAAACACGCCAACTTCGTATCGTAGCCGCCTGCCCTCAATCGCCGTAGTGAATTTTGCAGTGGGGATTCGCCCGAGACCGGAACTTCGGCCAGGCCGACCTACTGCCCTGCTGTTGTGAGCAGGGTTTCACAGCACTGACGAGCTCGCTGGCTAGAATATCGTACAATATTTGGCTCTCTACGCGCCTCCTCTCGCACTGCCTTCCGTTGCCTTCCGGCAGCGCGCTCAGCCAAGTTCCCAGCCGACGTAAGCAACATCGACGCACAGCGTCGAGTTCAGCGGCTGGTGCAGCGCGCAGGGTGACGCCTTTGCCAAACAGGAGTTGAACTGGAAGACTCCCAGCCTCGCCCCTCCAAGCCGTTGAACACTAGCGGAGCTAATCGAGAAGCCGGCAGCCAGCAGCAGCCGCAGCCGCAGTAGCAGTGTTATATATATATATATATGTTATGTACAGTATGTTGCTCAGTGCTGGCGTCGGCTCCGAGACCGCCACATCCTCCGGTCCATGTCACTCATTCATTAATTCATTAATTTTCCCTCAATTATAAACCCACTAGCAGCAGCTAGTGAGATGCTGTCATCTTAATATCCTTTTCATCTTTGTGATAAATCCCATCTTCTCCGGGAGTCCGTCTCGTCCGCGCCGTCGTCATCTTTCGTCTTTGTCTTTTTCGATGCGACTGCTCCGTTCTTTCCATTCTCTATCTCTCGGTGTTCGTCGTCCTTGTCAGGAGGCCCAGTAGCTAAACGACGTAATTATCCGAACTCGAGCAGCCGGCGAGGCCGCGGCCTGAAGCCCACCTCCGCCGTTTTTCTCCTGTCCGTCCGAGTTTAAAAGCCTCCAGGCTAAATCCGAATTTAAAACCGCTTCTTCCACACCCCTACACCCCGTGCCCTGGCTACCCCCCGGCAGACGCCCCCCCCCCCCCCCCCCGCCAGCTCCGTTCCCTATCAACTATCATCTGGCCGGCATCCTCCTCTGTATCGTCCGTACGGGGGACAGTAAATGAGGCTTGCCTTGCACGCGCGACTGCCGGGTCCCGCGGGCTGGGGGGGAGGACGCGGCGATGCCCTCCGCGGCTCAGGTCCTGCAGCAAACGCGCAAATTTAACGCGCGTAACAGCAGCAGCAGCCGACGACGTCGTCGTCGTCGTCGACCTCGGAGACAGGACCAAGGCGAGTCCGCGACTAGTTTGTCCGGCCGTAGCAGGCCATAGAGATTTCGGTGATTGCGGTATCTCATTGTCAAACGGTCCGTGCCTCCTGACGAGCAGGAGCAGCAGCGGCGGCGAGAGGTGGAAGCGACAGCGGAATCAGCACAATTTGATTTCTCAAGAAGACATCGAGTTGTTGAAACCGAAGCGACGAAGCAATGGCACGAATGAACAGTCCCGGGAGGATGGAACGATAGATTGCCGTGTGGGGGAACGGTTGCTGCCTTCAAATGAGAATGAAAGGCGAATTATCACGCTCGCTTGTGCGCGTGCATATATGCGCTTATGAGTGAGCCGAAGAGAGATGACAGGTAATGAGCCGCACAGATGGGGACCTTGTCAGGGCTCAGGGCGTTTGCTCGACCGGCTGCGGAGATTCGAGCAAGATGCGACTTCTCTTAGCAATCTGTTAGCAGTGATTTAGTCCAGGTATCTAGATGTATATATATATATATATATATATATATGTATATATTTGCAGGGTGTATTTTTCTAGATAAATGTATTATAAATAGTATAACAATATGATAATGACGTATTTCTAATAATACTGTAATATAGCTCGGCCATTCTGAAAATGTGCTCAATCCATTTTCATTAGCCCTGTCGACACACAGCACAAGCTGATCAATATATACCTAATACAAAAATGCCCGCTCAGAGGGAAGTTATGGTCAAAAAGCAAGTCTGAACCACAAAACTATGACGCCAGGGGAGAATCGATCTTCAATGAGGCAGGCGCGTTCGAGCCGTTTTGGAGCGCCCTAAATCGCTCGTATGTCAGACGGCCAGACGTCTTGGATGGACGTCGATGAAAAGAGAGAGTTTTTAGCAGCCTGAAACTTCGAACAGCGCTCCAACCTGTCCTACTTATATGGGTACTCCCCTGGTGGCGAGTGCACACGCCGAGGTTCAGGATTCTGTTCCCCGGACAGCTATCAACTAGAGTATTATATATATATATATATATATATATCCACCTAAAACCCAAACTGAAACATTGCCCGGCGGCCACTCTGACCTAGCTCAGACACTGCTGCTACTACTCGAAAGGCTCTCGACGTTTCCATCCCTCGCTCATATAGGTAGATAGCTGCGTTTGAGTTTGGACTCATTCTACGGCCGCTGCCATCACGCGCCAGTATCCCTGGGGCTCGTCCTGCTCTGTGAACGCTCGTCGGTACAGGACTCTAGATTCCGGTCGTGACAGGCCGAGCGCGAGGCCGAGTCCATCCGCGGCCTGCCGCCGAACGCTGGGAACCCTACCAGCTGTCGGCTGCTTACTCTGGATGTCGGCCCGGCCCAGGCTAAGCGAGCGCCTCCGATCGTAGAAAGGGGAGCTCGCTACCGCCGAGCTTGCTCGAGCTTAGAGGTGGGTGTACAGCGGTGAGGTTGGGCTTCGGGTTGTTGTCCTGAGCTAGCATACAGCAGTAGCAGCAGCAGCAACTGACGATGGGGGTTGCTCTGTAGGGACGTCTGAGTAGTCGCGGCTGCGAATGGATCGGAGAGGTGGATGCCGAACGGGAGGAACTCGGATGACGAGAGGGGGCCGAGGCGTCCTGAATTTCCCCCAGTAACTTATTCTAGAGAGCCAGCAAACCCCCACGAACGCCAGCTAACTCAAGCGGCGGCGGCGGCGGCTGCTGCTGCTGCGACTACTATAATGGAGTACTATTACTATAGAAGAAGCGGCATCGCTGGCTGCTCGAATCCACAGCGTCGTCAGCTCCCCAGCATAGAGCAGTGCTGGGATCGGCGGCGTCGGCAAGAACAGAAAGCATATCACATCTGAAGACCAGCAGCAGCAGCAGCCGCCGCCGCCGCCGTCGTACCTCACCCCTGCCGCGATCGTATTGCCAATGTGCGCGCGGCTGGTATGGCAGCACCTTGAGGGCGCATAAAAGCGTATTCGTGAATGAGACGGCGCGTTCCGATCGAGCAGACCGATCCGTAGCGTTATGTGCTACCCTTTACATTGTATAATAATAGATTGAAACATAGATAGAAACAGCATGGCGGCATCCGAAATCATTGCCTCGAGCTATGGCGAGCGTGTTAGCGAGTAAGTGTGATCCGGCGCTGTTTACAGGGGAGAAATGTGCCACTGGGGCTGCAAAAGCTCGCTGGGCGGCCGAGGAAGAGCCGGTGGCTGCTTGAGTGATATCTGCGGTGTGGAGCGGCAATGCTATTGCAGACTGGGTCGTATCGCTGGCTGGTGGTCGACTGACTTAATTGAGAATGCTTTGTTAGCAGGGATTCGCAAAAATACGTTTGGATTATTTGTCGATGAAACCCTGCGGTTTTATGATTACGACAACGTCAATGACCAATGATGATGATGATTGTGCTGGTGGTGACGCGACGTTCATATCAATTAAGCATCTAATTTCACTCGTTTCAATTCGCCGCGGATTGGACACACGTTGTTGACAGCATTCGGTCTTATTGTGTTTCTAGTCTCGATTCTAATAATTCTACTGTTGGCCGAGACAAAAAGAAAAATAGATCGCTGAAAAATGAACGCCGATGAAACACGCTCATCTCATCTTACGATTTGCATAGTCGAGATCACGGCGCTATCCTGTGACAATCCTGTAGTCTATTGGATGTTAGCACACATCGTACACAGCAATATGAGCGAGGCCAGCTTTTCATGCCGTAGGAGTTTAGCCTATCCGCTCTAAGGGGCCAAGAGCTGCTCCGGTGTAACACGCGTGCACTCATCACATTCGTACGTGAATACGCGAATGGAACAATTTCGTACAGCGGAATACTCCATAGTCACTCATAGAGGAAGGACCCTGTACAACTCTCTCCCTGTCTAGTCTGTGTTTTCGTCTCGACCAGACAACATGTCAATTGGTGACCCTCGCCCCCCCCTCCGGTCTCTCACCTCTGTCTCTTTCAATCATTGCCACAGCATGGCAACGCGTACAACTCATATACCGTACAACTCAACGCGTCAGTTAGGTCGATGTCCGTGTGGGAGAATTTCTGCATGCCCTCCAAGATAATCGGTGAACAGCCCCTACTGCCATGGACGCGACAGCGGTGTATGCTATTGCGCTGCTTCTGAGGCCGTTGGCTGCTGCTGCTGCTGCGGCCACCGCCGCCGCCGCCGCCGTCAGCGCTGCCACAGAGGCGGCAAAGTTGAAACGAATGCACTCTGTTACTTGCCAGTGCTTCGCTCCATAGTAAAAGCATTAGGTAAAAGTTTCAAAGTCACATTTGAGTCCATCCCGAATCGTTCGTTCGTCCGTTCGTTTCGAAAGCAGCGGGACGCCCTCTTGACTCGGCCTCTATCGTTCGGCCCTCAAGAGACCTCAGCAACCTCAGAGAGACGGTCGCCGTCGTCTCCTCTCGCTCTGCCGAGGCCACTTCATTGCGAGCAACGAGCCCACTACGATGGCTAATGCCGACTGGCTTTTCTCTGCTGCCGACGCCAGCAGCTGAAGGCAAAGAAGAAGAAGAAGCGACGATATGTCATCGCCTTTGCGCTGGCCGTGCTGTATCCGTATAGCTCACCAGGACATCGCTCGAAAGGCCGACGCGGAGGGACGATCTTGCAGGCTCTTCTAGGTACTTCTTGCAAGCCGACGTGGAGTGTGCACATGTGGATGTTGTTGCATAAAACGACTCTGCCTTTAACGACTCGATCCAGGTAGACTGAGAGACACACTGTGTCACATTGATGCATAATAATATATATATATATATATATATATATATATATATATATATATATGTATGTATCTGGGAACCACTTTGTCTGGATGGCGTCTCGAGGCGGAAACATACGACAAAAACCTGCCATGACTATGACTTTCTGTATACGAGCCCACACCCGCATTATATGTATAAGCTGGCATACTACCGCAGAGCTACTGTGGGCCCAAGCCATCCCATGTGCACAAGTTCAGAAAGCCATGATGATACAATAGAAACGAGGGAAAAAAAACACCCATATATATATATATATATATATATATGTGTGTGTGTGTGTGTATATCGCTATGGGGCTGCTCTATATATTGCTCAGTGAGCAGCACCGCCCGGAGGCCTCTCACTGCGGCGGCGTGTTGCACAGCAGAAAGGCATCACATTTCGTCCCGTTTAGCAAGCAGCAAGCCTCGTCATGGCATAGCGGGTTACAGAAGCTCGCCCGAGTATCCAACACAGCCGTCAACCTCCTTCGACCATTCGTTCTCTTGCATCGTCCTCCATGTTGAACCTATTATTTCGCCTTGTCGCTGCGACTGTCTGGCACACTGTATCCGCCCGAGCAAATGGTGGCACACACAGCCCGCAAGCCCGGATTCAGGCAGCAGCGATGTTGCTGCGCGATGTCGCAGCCTACCCCGCTTGGTCCTAGAAGCCAGGCCAATAGCCTGCGGGCCGGCGGACCCCCCATCGACTGGCCCCCTATGAAGAAAGGCAAAAGTTGTCAGCAAGAGTGACAATCACTATTGCTTCTAGTGGCCGTAGTCCTCGCGGGACCGTCTATGGAGATCATGATGCTGGTGACAATGGTGATGTAAATTCTCAAAGGCATCTCCACTCTCTCTTGTCGTAGGGCGGCGCGAGAGCATTAGGCATTAAGGCCAAGGACTGGGGGGGGGGGTCGGCTTGCGTGGCTGGTACTGTTGCACGTCGCTGCATACACAGGACATACAGGACACACACACACACAACTGCATGTGAGCATATTTGCCTTTATTTGCCTCTCAAGCACTCGATGCCACTCTCCAGTGATATAGTCCATTGATACGGTACTGGGCCGTATAATTTCGGTACTACGGGACAGATACGGGCCTGCTTGGCCTAGTATATTACCATAGGCGAGCCACCACCCTGTCCCAGATTATTCGCTTGTGGGTCGCTTTTAACGCACCTCTAACACTGTCAGAAAAAGAGTTATAAAGCTGATGCGGCCCGGCCTGTTTTAGGCCATGTTTCAACACACACGCTGCCATCATGAATTAACTAGGTCAAGATGGTCTATGAGTGGATCAGAGACTCGAATATAACTCCGAAGGTGTCCATGGACCAACGGCGATTGACTCTGTTAATTCTATTCAACTAAATTTTGTGCCCACCGATAGCACAGGATGTCTATATGAAGTTTGAGTATGGCCATGAGGCTATCCACATTAAGCTTCTACATTGAGGCTCTATACATCTTATCGGCTCAGCAATAAGGCAATTTAGCGTCGAGACCATGAGCGCAACAGGAACAATGCCTTAAGCAATGTCTTGATATTTATGCTTGAAATGCGCACATCACACATCCGGCCATGTATTACACATGCCGTTGGCGTTTACCCGCCTCAGCTTGACCAATGAGGACCCACACGGCGCACGATGAACCGTGTGCGGCCGGCTAATCAGTCAACCAAGCAGGTCACCCACCACCGAGCAGAACAAAGCAGCGAGGAGAAATTTCAATGTACAATGTAGCGCATTTTACAGAACCAGCCGAGCGCAGACCAATCGTCCTTTAGCGCCCCTGCGCGCGTTACGAGGCTGTGTGCGTCGAACGAGAACTCTCTGCACGAGGCGTGCTTAAACAAAGACGCCACCCGGCTCTCGACACCGGTCACCGCCGGCCGCTACTCCAGCACAGAACAGCATCGCCCGGCCACGATCGTACGCTAAGGTTGTGTGTCAATAATATCGGTGAGTATCCTGACCGCCCGCCCGCCCGCCAGTCAGTCGGTAAGGTATGAGCCAGCGAGCCAGCCAGGAGGCCGGTCAGAGGGTATCAGGACTGAACGCGCGTCGAGAGGAGCCGAGAGCAGTGCGCTTGGCCAGCGCTTCGCCTTGCTTTACCTGCGACTCACGGTGTGCACCCTGCCTACGAACACGCGATTACCTCTGCCGCCGCCGGCGCTGCTATTGGCGTTGTTAATGCTGTTGATATTGTCGTTGCTGTTGTTGGCGCCTATGCTGATTCCGGCACTGGCAGCAGCGAGCCATCTGGCGAAGCAAAAACCTCCTAACGGTACCTCTCACACACAAGCACACAGAAAGCACAATATCGCTTTGGTGGCTGCGAGCGAGCGAGCGAGCTAGCGGCTGAGCGCCTCGAAGGCCCGAGCCCCCGAGCCTTCGGCTTCGTTGCCTGCCGATTCGGCTATTGCAGCCACAGTCTCTCCAGCCTCTGCTAGCTACAACCCAAGCAGAACGCACATGGGCTGTTCTGCACTTCGTACAAACGTACACACACAGACACAGTCACTCAAATATCTATCCATAGTCAAGCCCGTACTACCCCGCACACACACAGAGATGTGCAGTGTACAACCCCAGAGCACACGCCTAATGCATTTGCCTATTCGTGCCGTTACCATGTACCCTTGTGCGTTAGCTAGCCCGCCGGCGCCCTGGCAAACTAGTTGGCTCCACGCTTCTCTATGGACGTGCGACTCGTATCGCGGAGAAATAGATGTGTGACGGCGGCGGCGGCGCCAGCGCGTTGGTATTGGGGCGTGTATGCTTTCATCTCATGGCTGTTGGGGTCTCTCTCTCTCTCTCTCTGTGTCTGTATGTGTGTAGCTGTTGGTCTATGAAAAGCACGATTCCATTTCCCGTCTACGGGATCTCTCTTACTTTCTCTCTCGCTCTCTCTCTCTCTCTCTCGGTCTGTGTCTCCATGCAACCCATGTAAAACGCCACATCGAGTGATGCATTGCCGGCCGGGAGTAGCCGGCAGGATCAGGCAGAGCGGACAGCAAATGCACGAAAGCACGGTGTAGTAGTAGTCAACAAGCCGGTTTGAGTGGTAGGGCCTCGGTCGAACCTCGAGCGACCGGTCGGCCCGTCGCGGCGAGCAGTGCCTGAGTACTGCGGCGATTAAAACTATAATACAATCGGTAGCAGCATTGATCCGACAGCCATCCACCATCTAGCCGGTCGATATGAGCGCGTCGCCTTTATGCAGCGGTGGAGCGGTGACACTGTCGACGATCGAGGATCATTATCATCGCTCGTTCGCTGTCGTGAAAACAACAAAAAAAAAAGATACCGCAGAATGGAACGTCCACTGTACACAGCGATCGATAGCGTTTCTGGTCGATATGATATTTATAGGGGGACGAGAGGGACTTTGTGCTTGAAAATGGTGATATTCTCTGGTGCCGTTCCACGCTGCATGTTGGCTCGATTCGATTGCGGCTGTATCATATATATATATATATATATATAAATTATGATACACCCGTACTTCGCGATATATATATATATATATGTCCTGTGTGGACATGGCCGTAAATTTTTTGCAGTCGCTCATATTGATCTTCTCATCACTGGGGGTCAATGTTGGGTCCAAATTATTTTATTGATATGTTAACGTAAAACATTGAGTGCACAATAATAATAGTAATATGGGAAACATTCAGTTACAACCTGGTATTATTATTGTTGTTATTATTATTATAGGTAAAGCAATCCTCAGGGTCTCGGGGGTAATGTCCGAGACTCAGTGGCAAAACTTGAAAAGCAACTATACCGAGTTTTCCTTTTCAAAAGTTTCCCTTGTCCGAGTGGGGGGCCGGGGGGGGGGGCGAAGCTAGAGAAATTTGATACACCATGCCCCGATCGATCGATCCGATTGGCATATTACCCCTACGCAGAACAGATCAGCTGTCATTTTCTTAGTGGTGGCGATGTTGATGAGAGTCGTGCATTAGAGCGAAGTGTGCAGCCAATACAAACAACAGTGACATGCTGCAACTATTATTCGAACTGTACGTATATATATATATATATATATATACTGCGAACTGTACGTATATATATATATATATATATATATATGCTTGATGCTGAAGATTGTCAATTTCCCTTGTACCTGGTAATGTCACATGACGCCCTGTCGATGATGAACAGCAATGGAAGACCATTGTCGTTGAATTGGGATTACGTTGTAATGAACGAGCATATACTTCACACGTAAATGCACGTCGAGTCCTCTTCAAAATCCATATGATTGTGAAGTCGTTGAGTTTGAAATGCGCATCGCAGTACTTGCCGCGTTGATACGCGCGCAGTACTATTCATTTAACAATTACTTTTGATTGGGAGAACCTGGCAGTACCCAATCATCGAGCGCTCTTCGAGTTTAATGGAGAACATGATGAGAATACAGTAAAGTTTGACTCTCGCCGTAGGGGGGCGGGAAGCGGGAGATTGTCGCGTCCGTGTTAGGCAATCACTTCGGTTGACTTATCAGCAAAGTACAATGCAATATTTAGAAATGTTTTTATTTATATATATATATATATATATATATATCAGTGGCTTCTGTTCGCTTCTTCTCGCAATAGTAAAGGGACAAGTCCCTGGGCGAGATTGCCAATCAGTCGAGATGATGGCCGGGCGCGACAGCGCCCTCGGCGCACAGGGGGCTATTGCGAAGCCCCTCAGCTCGCCCCTCGGTCCCAGTGTCACCAATGTCCAACAGGAGAGAGTCTTATGCCGCGCGGCGTTAAAATAAATGAACTGTCCAGAGGGTTTTTACGATCAGTTTCATTCGCTGCGTCCGATGAGCCAACCGCTGCTGCGACAGTCTAAAGCCAATAGTTCTTGTCAAGGCGGGAACCGATTCCCTATCGATGCTGATTGCTGCGATGCGCCCAGTCCTTCAATCCTCTCGTTCGAGTCGGTGTCCTAGCTTGGCGATTTAACAATGACACAACACTTGACCGAGATTTAATCGACCGACATGTGCCCATCGTAGATCCGCCGAGAGATGGCCCAGGTCAGATTGATCGATGCCCTGGCACTCTGACGTTTCATGTGTTTGCCATGACCCCGGTTCCTTGGCGCGTCACGAGGTTGTGCAGGACATACGGGAGCGGGCAACTTATTCTGCAGGAGTTTATTATTTATTTATTGACAATGTATTGTATGTATTTTGTTTGAAGTGCGTATTTAGGTATCGTTGTTTAGCTCGAAATCTATTCTTATATATAATTATATATAATCTACTATTATATGTATCACAACAACAGCTATCGGCATCGACCGTGTATTTTGCTGTTGGGATGACTATCGTTGAGGACAATTAGTTACCTGGTGGTAAGCCTCTGCTTCGTCTATGCTGGGAGAGTGTATATATATATATATATATATATATATGTCATTTGTTGGCAGTAAGCTGTATACCAGGATAGCACAGCTGTGGTAGGGAGATATAGCAAGCGGGTACATCTCGATATCCTTCCCGATCCGATGGCACCCGATCGTCATCCGGCCTCGATATCGGGAGTGATCTCGCGTCACCATCCAGACACAAACAGCGATGCTGGGGCGGGGGGGGCGTAGAGAAACGGACAACCCACGAATTATATCTGCATCAAGATCAGTTTCCATCGCAATGACATCAGCAACCGCAGCACCGAGAGCAGCATTTGCAATAAATATCAGGAGGACGGCAATAGAACAGCTGTGGACGGCAGCCGTATCAGCCACCATGCGCGTTCACCCTTCGACGAACAGCGGACAGCTCGGGCAACATTGGGTATGCACTCGTTCGACTGGCTGCCTGCCGGCCGTTCGACTGGGTGGGTATCTGTCCGATACCCACCCAGTACGGCAGGAGGCAGCCAGCGGTTGGTGAATGCTGCCATGATTTTAGTGACCCCCTACCTCAAGATTCCCATATCGCCGTGCTTTTCCCATCGTGGTCGATTCCATTCAGCAGTGCAGTAGGCGGTAGGTATAGGTTTTACAATCGGCAGACTTCACATGAGCTGGATCGGCTGGATCTGGCACGAACCCCGGATTCGATTTAGGCGAACTATAGCCGACGGTGTAGCTCCGACATGGCCCGCTACGCGCTGCAGACGACCAGAAGCGATAACCGTAGTGGTGGTGGTGGTGGTGGTGGCGATGACGACGTTCGTTGCCAAGCGGGAGGATCGACGAAGGGCGATGCGTCATCACTACTGGCCTATGGCTTACTCCGTTTCGCTGGCACTCGTAACGGAACAAAGAAGTAACAGAACAGTCAGCCAACGGTCAACGAGCTAACTGCCCGCAGCATATATGCGTCCGGTGCGGAGTGGACGGCCCCGTGCTTCGGTGGTCGATGTAAGCCTCCGTTTGGAACTTTGCTCACATTTATTCTAGCATGTACCACACAGGCCTATTTCACACATGGCCGTGATTCCACACCGTCAGGCTAGACCCCCCCCGCGCGTACGGCTCGCTGTTGAGCTAGACGGCGCGTTTATGCAGCGTCACGGCTCCTATTTGCAACGGCGGAACAGCCGAGACGGGGAAATCGACATTAAGAAAGTGTCTCAAAGCTCTGGGGTGCTCGGGGGCGGATGTGGCACGCTCGCTCGTTGAGCTCTGGAAAAATTATCCTGCAGTGCTGCGCAGAACGCTCAAGTGGGTCCTGCGAGCTTCTCATGTGTTCGCTGCGCGGTAGGCGGTCCTTGTGCTCTCGACGATTCGCTTGCATACGCGAGTTAAATAGCTTGGCAGATTTGTGAATTGCTCTCGAATAGGCTAGACAGTGAGTCTGGAGTAGGTCACTGTCCGGACGTGTGGGGCCTTTCGGGAAAATCTCTTCGTGTGATTCGGTACGTACGAGTATTGCCGTCAAATTGAAGAAGCTATTGCGTCAAATAAAGATCGTTTATTTTATACCGATATATAAATCAGATTTTTTTTCATTGATGATTATGTTATATCTCAACACACGCCGTTGTTAAGACACGCTCACTTGATTGGTCGCATAACATCAGTTAATGGGACAAAATTAATTAAAATTCTCGCCCCCGGTATATATCTAATGACGATTTCCAAAGCGAACCATTTTCGAGACATATAGTAACAAAGCGCAATCTCCGCTGCGTCCGCCCTATTTACTCTTGCGTGCGACAGGCTTTACGGGCCTTCACCACGTTGGCCCTTATTAGGCCGCTGTCATGCTTCTGCTAGCGCCGCGTACGCAGTATCTTCGACTGCCTTGTCCTAGAATCGAAACAGCGCATTCAACTAGCCTCCTGCAAGCTTTGCCAGCTTGAGTCATTTGTAGGTCGTTAACGTCGCCGATAATTAGTTCGATGGGCAGGATCGATGAGATCGCTCCCTCTACTCAACGGCTCTGAGTAGTTGAAACCTGACCTGCCAGGCAGTTTCCAGCAGCCGACAGCAGCCGAGTTCAACTGTGGCGTCATACGCTCTTGCGGAAGCTGTGAATGATCACCATGCATCGCCTCTCGCAAAACGGAGACGATCCACCCAGCAAGGCGGCATTGATGCGGCATATGGATCTGGATGAGACTCTTGTTTTTTTTGTTTGTCGTAGTCGTTGTTGTTCTTGCTGCCGCTGCGTGAGTTTTCCTCTTCGTCGTGGTTGGTGGCTGGTGGCCTATTATCTAGCGCCCGAAATCTTGTCTCCGAGCAGCCTCTCGAACCGGGACCGAGACATCGATGCAGGACAGATGGACCCACCCCGATACGAGTCGATCGCGTCACGTCATGCGGTGACAGCTCGCTCAGGCCGCTGATCGGCTCCCGGCGACAGCGGTGGTTGCAGGAAGAACAACATCGGCAAAGTACAATAACCTGCCGCTGATCTGTTCCTCGAGACCCACCTTCACTGCTTCGGGTGGCAGTTCAGCGGGAAGGTGAGGAAGTCCGGCGGTAGGCGGCCAGCGTCACACATCGCTTCAAATCGCACCCGAAATGGTAGCTGATCGACGCGGCTGATACTTTGATGACATCAGATGATTGTCAGCATCTCTCCCTCTCCCGTTGCTCTGCCAGCCCAAAACCGATATATACCGAGCTAGCTGAAACTTCCTGACACACGACAACCACTATAAACAAGTTGGCTTGCAAGTTACACTGAACGCAGCGCAGCTCATCCGCTGCTGAAGTGCTGAAGCATCACTGTGGAGTGTCACGGCGACTGCGTCAGGTGTTGCAAGAGGTCTATGGGCCTCCCCTCGCAGAACGTGGCTCGCCGAGCCACCTTCGTCATCTCGGGGGTCGCGGCGAGCGAGAGCAAAAGTAGAGGGGGAAAAAAAATCAAAGAATAACAAGAACGCTTGATAGCGGAGAGACACCTACTCCGCCCCGCTCTCAGGGGAAGCCTCTCGGATGGCGGCGGCGGCGATGTGGTGGTGCGCTACGCTACTGTGCTCGGCCTATTTTTCCTCTTGTGTGCTGAGACGCAGGACATCTCCGATAGCATGACGAGCGCATAAGGCTACGCTGCATAAACAACAGGTGGCAACCGACCTTCGACGGCCACGGTCGAACCCCTCCGAACCTGCTGCTGTGACGATGCTGTCACTTTTTCTGATCGGCGGTCCATGAGGTAGCGGTGGCCGAGCGCCATCATAGCGGAGGTGTCAACATGAAAAAGAAGTTTGTTCCTTGCAAATGGCTGCGCAAACATCGAAATAAAGTAGCGCCTTTCACACGATCGGAACGGATCTGCATACAGACGGAAGCGGACAACTGCTCGACTCGTCTGTCACGCATCTATCAGAGATTTGGCTTCGATTGTAGCCAAGGTATTGTATCATATTCCCCAAAATAAACTAGCCTATTATAGCGCTGTATAACGGTGGAAACTGCAACGAAACGTCTGCCGTGATAGCTAATTTTTTTTTGCGTTTGATAACTACACATTACACGACTTGTGACGAATTGTTTGAAACCTGTGTTTGCATGAACTCAAGGGCGTAAGCCCCGTTCCCAACATCGCCCTTGGTTGTCGTCGCTCGTCGTACGATGCTCTGCAGTCTACAAACGTCAAATAGCTTGACCTCTTCCACTTCGTCTGTTGCTTAACCTTCGTCTCTGATTAACTGAACATATTTCCACGTGCACGCACGTGTACATATGTATGCGGCATATGTCTGAAAGCCAAATATGTATATGAGAAGTTATCGTATGGTCGCGGGTGAGCGGGTGGTGTTACCATAGGGCCAGCCTCCGAGGATGTCCTCCTCGTTGCCACTTAGGGTGTCGCTTGCCTCGGCTCCTAGCAATTTCTTACCGCCTCCTCAATACGCCTTCGCCGTCTCGATCTCTCCCTCTATCTATGTTTATCCCTCTTCCAGATTACTCCCTTAAGATGGACATTTCTCTCTCCCGAAGCTCGAGGTGGCTGTGACTGTGGCCGCGGCGTCGCCATACCACCCCCCACCCCCCTCGTCAGACATATTTGCCTAGCTACGAGCGATCTATCCGCACAACTCGACGCTCGCGCCCCCCCCCCCGGGCAAACTGGCCGCCGGACACCGGAACACCCGATCGGGAACGGCACGAAACGTCCGCGCTGCCACTCGATGGTAAACGCTCACGTCGGCAGCCCAATGGAAAGCCCCCCTGCGTGCACTAGCGTTTTGGTTAGCAAGTCGCCAGAGCACAGCGCGAGTGGGGTGGTCCCTCCCTCGAAGGGACGCCATCAAACAGTGGACGGGGCACAAGATGGGGACACGCGTCGCATCGGCCCCCGACGCTGCCAGCGTCCCGATCCGTCGTTTGGCGATAGCAATAAAGTTTAAGAACGTAAAGAACATAAAGCGTCTCGCGTTCGTTTCTTAAAGCCCCGGACAGGCGAAGGACGGAACTCCGAGAGCCGACGCTTAAAGGCTCTGCCGTAGCCTCTAGTGCTTTCCTCTTCGTGCTTGTGTGGATGTGAGGCCGCCTGCGCCGCTGCGCCCATCCGCTGTAACCGGCCCCCTATGGACGCTGAACCGAACGCTCGGCGGGTATTGGCGGTGATGGTGGAAGCATCACCATCGCGGATCCTCTCCATTCTCGTTGTCGGCAAGAGAATAGAAGAAAATCGCTGGATAGACAGTAATTCGTATTGGCTAGGACGATGACTATGGGTGAAGCAACCCGCGGCGGATATGGCGGCAGACGAGGCGTTATGAGGTGAGAGAAATGAGATAAATAGAATGGCAATGTAGGGGGCGAGCGACGCGAATGGGAGTTACCGGCGGATGGGTGAACCTGCTTGCTTGGGAATCGCATAGCGCATAACGACAATTGCGCCGTGGTCAACGAGCTCACGAAGGCCATGCAAGTATATCTCATATTATAGTAGTGTGTATATCGCAAACGTTCTGTTTTGCATGGCTCGATGTTCGCAACAAGTCTCCGGAATCGACCGGCTCAGCTAAACGAAGCTTTCGGCAGCTACGCGCCCCGCAGTCTCAGGAGAGTTTTCGTTCTCGACCGCTCTACCACCTCCGTTGTAGACGATTAACTGGGGTTGATTTTGGGCCTCGGTCAATCTCGTGCTTAGTCGGAGATCTCTCCCTGGCCGAGATTCTCATTCGGATCAATCTGTTCCGTGCTCTGGCAACACGAAATGCAGGAGACACAAACCTGAGCGGAACACGCCGACCAGGCCAAGCAACACAATTGTCACATGCTTCCATTGTACTTCACCTGCTGCTGACCCGATGTGTAACTCTAGGGTACAATTTTCGAAAGGGTTTTGATTAAGTTTCATATGCCTGAAGATTTACTACATTCACGCGTAAACAACGCATCTCGTCAAAAGTGTCTACTGCGACACCGTTCATTTGAATCGTACCCTCCGCACTGTCATATATATTATACGTATAGGCCTACTATACATTATACATATATCATATATTTACCTCGTATTGTTGGGTGTCTTTATAATGAATACAATAATTAGCGACGACGTTTGGGACCTGGGTGTCACCCCGAGGCTGCCATGGTCACTCCCGACGAAAAGAACGCCATTGCCTGTTTGCACAGCGCGGAAAGACGCTACTATATATACAATACACTTTATTTGACATAACAATCAAAGGCAAAAATAACCAATGTCTATCCACTCGCTCGATACTATCAGCAGCCGATGACGACCCCAACGATTCGTCTATCGGCACTCGTTGCGTGAATGCCCCCGCACGCACGATCCACCACAATTTCGGGACAATTTCGCCTCAGGTCGAACCTTACCGCGCAGAGGCGACCGCCATCTTCCAGCCCTGTACGGTCTTAACAACAGTGGGGGTGCTCAACGTCGACAGCGGGTAATAGGTATCACACTACGGGAGTGCTAGGATCTTCCAATAAGTGGAGTATGTCTAGGCTTCACTTATCGTAGCTGTCTTCAATGGCGTCGACGCCGGGTGGCGCCGCTGTCTCCTGCCCCCCCACCCCGCCCCGCCGGCCTGTTCCCCACTTTCGGCCATTCCTCTGAGTCGATCCTGGCCACCTGCCCGCCGATTTGATTAAATCTATCACCGGATCTCGTCGTAACACTGACTGTCCGGGGTGTTACACCCACGGCAGGACGTCACCTGGCTTCCACTGACTTGCCGGCGGCGGCGGCTACTTCTGCTCTGCTGCTGCGGATGATGAAATCATCAACCCCCCAGTGCTAGGCGCTCCCGCCACCAGTCCCCGTTGCCGCTTCGACTACCTTAGCGCCGTCGGCATTGGGTCCCGCCTGTGGCGCTCGCTCACAGGTATACACACCGGTGTAAGGTCTCCTCTCTCGGCCCGTACGACCCGCGTCTTCCTGCCTTGTTGCGAGACTCACTGAGCTGCCTTCGAGCTGGCATCGACATAACTCGCCGTCGACGTATCTACGATCCGAGCCACCCCGGTATCTAGCTCTGGCGAAGATACCTACCTGAAATGACAAGTCTGCCTACCTCGTGCCTACCACCTGCAACACTCTCTGCGAGGCGTAGGATTCCGACGGCTCGGGACCTCCGCGGAGTAAGCCCGCTTCCAATAATGGCGTGCCAAGGTCGACCGAAGCAAATCGCCGGTGGTAAGGCGGACGGTGAAAGGGCCGAGGGCCACGAGAACTTGCATCCAATCCATACACACTAACGCGAGCCTCATCCCCCGACCAATCACTTGTGTAGATGACGATGACGACACTTCACTGTGCCGTCTGCTTAAGAACCCGAGTGAGTCAAGCAGAAGGATCGGGTACAATCAGCGTTTCCGGACAACGATGCGGCGAGCCCGAGTTAGAGATGCTGTGGTGTACATTAGTTGTACAATGTGTGCAATGGACAAATAGGTTAAGAATACGTTTGTACAATCAGCTATATGCCAATTAGGAAAATTAAGTAAAAAATATGTATTAAAAAAAATATATATATATAGAATATATTTGTTTTTATGTTGTGTACACGTTTATCCAAGAAAACGATTCCCACAACAGATTATACGTGCATGCCAATTTATAAAAGAATAGTAACACCACTATATTTATAGATTTGTCTTTATTGGGTCTATCTTAACCGCTGGCCGCATCGTCCCCGAGACGTTCGTTTACTATTATATTTATCTAATGTCCGGGTGGTGTCATACAACGTTAGCATTGAGTGCGAGCTCAATACGATTGGCTGTACCTACGAACGCATGATACAACACTCCCGAGCCGCCCCCATCTCTCTTCTTCCTATGCTATTTGTCCTCGGCGATTTGGCCTAAGCAGGAATTGTAAGACACGACAAATCGCATTCGCTGTTGCGGAAGTTACCACGGCCAGACCCAACCAGCGGCACACAGACACACACACACATATGATCATCTTAAGTATGTTCTATACAAATCGATAAAATAGCACTGCCAACAGAGAGGAAATCCAAGCGGGGGGAGTGTGGGGAGCTACCATCTCGGCGCTCGTCCGGCTGCCTCTGTCCGTTCTCCCATGTTCGTTGTATTTATCTGTGCTTCTTCTTCTCCTTCGAGGTATTTATGGTCAACAGCAGCAGGAGGAGGTTCGGCAGCAGAAGCAATAGTTGCCGTCGGCGCCATCAAATTATAGCCCTAACAGCTAGCCAGCGACGGAGCCGAGCGGGCGGTCGGGCGGGCCGGCCGGCCGGCCAATACGACGTGCTAGTTCCAATAAACATGGATATAAACAACATGCATCCACCACACTGAACAATAATAACTTCGGGATACCTTCCTCTCTCGTTCGACGGTCGACTCGCCCTCGGACCAGCCCCCCCCCCCGCCCGCCACCGTCTAGCGCGCCGCCAGCCTCACGCGCAAACACAGCCGTGTATATCCGCCGTATAATCATATCCGTTCTGATGGGTACGCATAAGCTAGCCAGTCATAAGGTGTGCAGTAACATCTGCAGCAGGCTGGGGAGCAGCAAGACGATGGAGCATGCTGTGGTGGCCGTAGCTACAGCAGAAGCGGCGTGCCGCCCCTTTTTACAGGTAATTAAATCCCGAATACATCAGCCGCCGAGGTGTCGCAGGCAACGCGAGCAGGAAGCATCAGGAGGCGGAGATCCTCCGACTCGATCGGATCGGAAAACCCGGTCGGAAAACACAACACGCTTCCGAGGACTCGTACACGCGAATGCCGCCCTTGGCTGCCGCAGCGTATAACCAACGGGGTCGTCGGCCAGACGTCTGGCCGAGTGTCCGGGAACTGCGCCGGTGGACGCGGTCGCCAAAGACAGAGGAGGTAGTCGCCACAACCCTGGCTCCGCGTTGTTGCCCAGGGGCCGATCTCTAGGCAATGTAGTGAAGCTACAAGCGTTAGGTGTGTGTGTGGGTGTGTGATGCCTATACCACTGCGACATTATAAGCTGTTGTTTTTCCTGCTGGCTGTTTCACAGCCGGAACGTCCGCCTCTCCCCCTCTGTTGGTTTGGTTTGCGATGGCGCACGCGTGTATGAGATTCTTCCCCCGCCATTGCCCATTGTCCGTCTCCGTCGTCTGCCAGAATGTGCAGGGATCGGTCGCGTAGCCGGCGGGTCGCTCGACGAGAACGAGTTCCTTATATGGTGCTGGTGGTGGCGGCGGCGACGGAGGCGACGACAGCCGCGGCAGCCGAGGCTAGCTCCCGCAGAAGTTTGTGCTGCTATCCCGCGTAGCACACCTAGCTGGACGCAGAGGTGAGTGGCGGCGGGTAGTTTACCCGGACCTCGAGTTGTTGTTATTGTTGTGGTGCTGGTGGTGCGAGTGCTCGGTTCGTTCTACGCTCCCCGAACCTCCATAGGGCGGAGATGTCGTTCCCTTCGTCCAGGGTCTCTCCTGTGCGCCACAGCTGACCGGACGCATGAGCATGCAAAGCAGCAAGGGGGCTCGGAGTCGTCGATCGGACTAGCCGATGGCAGATAGCGAGGCGCACGGGACAGGGACAGTCGTTTTCGGGCACTTTGCCTCGTGCCCCCGGTCACGCGTGAGGGGTGCCGAAGAGGCCGAAGCAACTTTGGTACGGCGTGGAGGTAGCACTAGGACCCTAGTAGCTTCTGCGACTCTCCCACTGACGACACGAAACGATGAAGTGCCGTAAACGATCTTTCTCTCTTTGGTCCTCCTTTTTCTCGGTCACTAGCCTACGATATACATACATCTATCTCTAGTATGTCCCGTTCTCTTCGGCCTTTCCCGAGCTCCCCATGAGCCTCGGCAGCGCGCACTGCGTCGTGCGAGCCGGCGCAAATGTAGCATGCAATGCAATGCCTCCATCTACACTACCGCTAGCTACCAGTGTCGCTATCCAACGGGTGGCGCAGAGCAAGGCAAGGCTGGCCGCGGTGGGGTAGCGAAGACGTGGGTCAGGACCGGTGAGACCCCCCCCCCCGTCCGTCGGCTCGTGTCGCGCTGCAAGCAGCGAGCCAGCCGGTGATGTAAGGGGAAAGTTAGAGACTACGTCGTCCGCGAGTCCTGCTGCTATGTTGGGGTGTCGGGGTTAGTCGAGCAAGGTAGTCGATGGGTGGGTGGCCAGTGGTCCAAACCGAACCTGGGCATGTAGCGCGACACCGGCTCACTGTCTAGCCATACTCTACCCGTCAAACTCTCGTCCGCGTGCTTTCAAGCTTTTTCTTCTATAGACCCCCCCTACATACGCCTCGGACTGGCCCTCCGTCAAGTCTCGACGACGGATATGGCAATGATGTTGGATGCTGTATAGCGGATCGTAGTGACCATCGATGTAGGCGAACGTCCGATTCGTGCGTTTATGCTCCACGCACGGTCGGAGCGTGGTCAAGGCACTCCGTTCGTTTCTAGTCAGCGTTCGGTGTTACCCTGGCACGAGAAAAAAATGAGTCGGAAGGCCACCGCGTTATGGAGACCTACCTCCATATTGAGCGGAATAGGCCAAGCGAAGTATAAGAAAAGGCCAACTGGCAACGGGCCTGACGATTGTACCCTGTCGCCAGGCCTGATGGAGCTAAGGGCGTCCGTCACTCGAGAATTACGCCAGCACAGCAGTCTTCGAAACAGGCAGAAACAGGCCACTGGCGAAGCAAGGACCGCAGACAGCTCCGCTTCGTTTAGTGAGCGACGAGCATGGGCGGAATGGTGACCGTCATGAAACTCTCGTGGACACCGTCGCTTTCGTCCACTACCCACTAGTCCTGGGCCCCCCGAAACCCCGCCGCGCTCAAACCCTGAACGTGTGGACTCCGCTAACTGGTCCCTTTGGCCAGCACCTAACCAACGACAGAGGCCAGCCGAGCCGACATCGCACCATTAGCGTCACCCGTGCTCTAGCAAGGGAGGCGGTATCGGCGACGGTCACTGTCCAACCTGGCAGCGACTCGTTCTCCTCAAGCAACGGGGAGGTGTCTCGTATGCGATGATGGGGTGGCCCGAGGGGGAACGCTGGGGGCGTTTTGATGGGATGAAATCGGGCTGAAACTCGGCCGGAAAGGGTCGTGCCCTGTCGAGGTGTTTGACCGGGCTAGGCGACTCTCTTTCCCGGTCGGCCAAGCCAGCGAGCACGCGGCGGCCCCCTACGGGTCGCAAGGTCGATCCACTGCCCGTTGACCTACGAGACCGACAGCGGCGACGGATCTAAAATCACTAATCGACCAACAACTCTTTGCAGGGTGGGGGTTTCATCCGTGACAACGCAGTACCACCGTGTTATACCAATCTCCCTTCGAGATGAACATCTAAATGCAATCTTCGTAGAGACAAGTATGTCTGACATGAACACTGAACCTATCGAGGCAACGATGAGGTTCAGTCGCTTGTCGACATCGAGTTCCACTGGGACAATTCCTGTTTCAACTTCATTAGCACACAGATGCACGAATATCTCTCAACAGGAGAACCTGAAAATTTCCCTTAAATAAGTCGTGAGAGGTTTAAAATCTAGCATTGTTGCGGTATAGTGACCTGCTATAAATATGAATTACCCTGCAGCATCGATAAGGCGAGTCACCAAGGAAATATGTGAATGAGGATTCAGCTGCTCTAGCTGGCTTAGGTCCCGCCATTCGACGCAATATAATACATGCACGCTACATGTGATATGAACAACGTCTATATAGAATATCGATGAAGAAATTCTACTCAGACAAGGAAAAGTATCTATGGTTTTTCACATTTTGCCGTCTTGTTTCAATGCATCGCGACAGTGCAGTGTATCTGCATGTTGCAGATAGAGATGCAGGATGCGGGGAGGTCCTCGCTCGTTATGTCGTCGCATTGACCTTGTGTGTTAGGAGCCCTCTAGTTTCGCTACTCTCGACCGTTCCTCCTGTCTGACCTCCCCGTTTGGCGGCCACCGCCGGGTATTGTTGAATATTAAAGCAGATGGTCCGCGACCAACGGTTTTCGTGTTTGCCACGATGCTGGTGCTCCAGGCCCCACAGGACGACAGCCAGCTGGTGCATACGACAACAGGAGCCAGCCTGGCAACGTGACAGGACAGGACAATACAATGTCACAATGACACACAACAAGGAGCCGAACAGCGTGAACGCGAGCATTGAAGCTCGTCACAAGCCCTCACCAACGCGGCGAATACTGGGATGAGTTCTTCTCTGGGGACAGAATCTCGGCTTGGAGTCTGAAGTGAGTACAGTGCCGTCTCGAACTGTTTGCCTCCAAGCGCTCGCTCACGTTGAGTGGCGTACGATGGTGTGAGGGTGACTACCTCTACGAAGGCAAGTGATGTGGACCAAGGACACAAAGGGGGTGCCTAAACTATCAAATCTAAACGACGCGCAGAAACCTCATAGTGAATCTTCACGCTGACATCGGCATAGAGGCTGACGTCCATCGACAACTTACGTTCAGGACGCTCCCATCGAATCAAACTGCTTGGATCGAACATTAACGTTCGCGGAACTGAAATTTCGCATTGCCCGTTTCGTATGTATAGCAGCCGGGCTCAAGATTCAAGTCGAAACCCTTGATTGAGCATGTAGATGGTTAAAGGTCGGCGAACATCTGATCCATATGATTTCATATTATACCGACGCGGACATGGGCATTTCCAACACCTTTCCATGATTGGTTCACTGATCTTAGCCGATATACCGTTGGGGCTGTTGCTGTCACACAATTCGCTCGCTAGTATAGTCTAGTTCACAGCTGAAATTTGCAGGCGGAGCAAACGCCTGTCCTTGATTCGTCAATTTCCTCAACTGAGCCGAGGGCATTGTCTCCCGGCTCGTTGACTTGCAGCGTTGTTTTTTTCTAGCGTTTGTCCTAACTTTTTGTCCCCTGTTTGGCGTCATCATCCAGAAACAGCTGCATTAGTATCGTTTCCTTTTATCTCATTCACTTGTCCTTCTAATATGCGCGCATGTGTCTATACCTGCCCCGGCGAATGCAGGCTCCCCAGCCAACAGATTCAAGTGGGAGGAAGGCGAATATTGGAAGACCCATACAGAACGCATATCCCGGCATCGCGCAGACGCTTTTCAGTTTTCAGCTCAGAGCCGACTGATCCAGGGGCTTCCAGATACGTTGACGGCGGCAGAGGGGCGGGGGGGCCCGCTCGTCATCCAGCCGCCGTCATAAAAGCTGGCTGGCACAACTCTGGAGTGTTTGCGTGGCGTACTCATCAAATAGGGATTTTCCGATTTGCCGTGTGTGTATCGGCACTGCTGCTCGCCGCACAGGAGCCCCGAATCACACACAGCTGCCTCGATAGAGCATCATGTGCGAACGAGGCAATACTTCAGGGGTCAGAGGGTTGTCGCCGTCCGCGAATTGGCATTCACTTCCTCCTCGTTCTGTTTCGGGCGACGACATCGTTCGGCCAATACCCCCGCTTTTTATATGGTTACGCTAGGCGCTGTACACTGTACATCCTATGCGACGCTTCGCTGGTGCTTTTGCTCGTGATGCCTTGTAGAATATATTCGTTGACCGAGTGCTCAGTAAAGTGGTAACTCGTAAATTATCGCACGGGAAATACAGAGAGGGGTGAAGGTCGTGCGCTACAGGAGTTCTTATAGGGACCTGCATTTGTTATGGGAATCTTTGCGATAGCGGCGCCAACCTCTGACCCCTAAGTCCGGATCATGGGACTTGCGACTTCCCCATTGAGCTATCTGCATGGGCGTGGACAGACAGTTGGCGAATTCTACCTCACCGTAACCGTCGCTAGGGCGAGTCATTAGAGTTCACTTAGGTGGTCAAGGAACCGCACTACTAAGAAATCGTTGTGTTGCCGTTAGTTTGTTGGAGGTTGTCTACAGAGGTCTACGATCTATCCTGCTCGAACGCAAACAAGCTGCACGCGGTATACAACAATTGCGAGAGTTTAATGAGTCGAAGGTCAATTTTGCACGTGTTTGCCCAACAAGTCATGATATCAGCGATACGATATGAGATACGACTGATAGAGCTGTGATAGTAGTAGTTGTGCAAAGTGCAGCGTTTGGCATCACGGCACAACGTGAATCAGTTTGCGAGAAAGACTCAGATGGTCCATAGTGTTCGATTCGTTGACCTCGGGGGGCGCTATTGGACGATCGATGCTAGCGAGGCCCCCTCTGCTCGCGAAAATAACCCGTACCAATGAACCGGTCGAGCAGTGGCTGAATCGCCCTGAGTAGCGAGTCGACGTCTATAGAAGGATAGACCAATTCCCGTCGGTTATCGCGCATTTGAGAGCACTCTGTATGCATAACATCCGGTATGTCATATTCCTTTAACCCAGCTGCTGTCACATGTGGCTCCATAAATCAAATGATCTTAGCATTGGGGCGCCTCATGCCAGGCTGGTGGGCGTCCATGTTTATGAATACTCTGTCTCGCTTTTTATGGAAGGGTCCGTGTCGTTTTCACAATATCGAGGAGCATTTCCGCATGCACGACGCTTAGCTCTATTTGCCATGGGGGTTGGAGCACAGTTTTTTGTGTACTGCGAGTGTTTTTCTAGGCAGGCCAAGATCGAGGAGAGATTAGCTACCAGCGCAGTCTGCCCTCAGTCTGTCGTGTCCGAAATACATGTTTTGAATGCATTGCATAGGTAGCACAGTGTCGCTTGTGCACGCATCCGTATAAAGTCGATGTGAAAAGACAAATTCGAAGCCAGTCACGCTCGTCTTTATGGCGAAGAGCTACATCTACGCTGGATCTATGAAATATATTAGCAGGTGTCGGTTGCAAGCTCAACCTCACAACGAGCGAGAGTGCTGGAGGAGTCCCGCGTCCGCAAAGCTGACCCCGATGGGCCCGCAGGTTAACGAAGTGATTTCTTCAGCGACTGTCGCAGATTCCTGTAACAGTACAACGCTCTGAACATGCATACCCGTGGACTCAATCGCGACTCACGATGCCAACGGAGAACACTATCACTATGTGTTCTACTTATACCTCTCATGGGGGTACCAACATTGCATTGTGTTGCTATTATAGCTATAGTGACAATTCAATGAAATGCAGCTAGCTCTTCCGGCTGCTTGCCATACTGATCTGAGAACTGTGGCCGCTCTCATTGGTGCCGACTGATCTAGCAGCCATTCTGAGATTTTCAACCTTGCCACCACCTATTACCCCCCCCCCCCCGTTTCATACTATGCCAATACTATGTGATAATAACAGCCAATCTATTCGTTAGTTTATTTCGGCCAATGCTTCATAATTCATGCTTGTCAATGCTTGTTATCGGACCGACGTCACAGTCATCGGGGACGAGAACTGGCCCTCTTGTCGTCACGAGAAAATCGTCTCCCGCACCCTCCTCAACGCTCATTCTATAAGAAGATACTCGTCGTGTACGTATCTGTCATCGTAAAGTTGCCATTTCGACTGTACTGCCTGCTCAAGTGGTCACTCCTCTGTTTTCACTGGTCAGCTTCAGTCCGGATAGTCCCCGCTGTCATTTTCGTTGCCTAACTCGCTTCTAACATCACCGCCACAACAACAACAGCAGTAGTAGTAGTGGTTTCCGGGCCTTTGCGACAATCGGCGGGCATGGCCAGTCTGTCGGCTTCTGGAGCTCCACGAGGAGAGCTCGAGACCCTGATGGGTCTGGGGGGTGGGGGTGGGTCCTCGTAGCAGGCTAGCTAGCGTGCTTGCCCGTCCGCCCGCCCGCAACTCGTATTGCTTAGCCCGCTATATTGCTAGCAGACTAGTTCCGCCGCCGCCACCGCCGCCGCCGGCATCGGCGAGTGTCGTTGTCGGCGTCTGTGTGCGGCTGTCCCTGAGCGGTGGCCGCCATCTTGGCTCCCTCCCCTCGAGTCCGCGGGGCTCCACTGCGCTCCTCTGTTCCACACCCGGTCCCGAACGGCGGCAGCGGCTGCTGCACCGCTGCAGCCACGGCCAACGCTGCCAGCGCACTCATCCTGGCGCGAACAACAACACCGCGTTCATTCTTCCGAGCGCCGTCGAACGTTCTAGTCTGTTGTCTGTCTGGCTGGCTGAGTGACTGAGGGCGGTCGACAACGACGATGACGGCGGAGCCGCCAGCAGCAGCAGTCGCAGCAGTGGCCGCCAACGAAACCTAACCTAAACCAACCCGGCCTGCAACCTAGTTCGTTTCGGTTTCAGCGTTCGCGGTAAGCAGCCCGGTAGGCCTATGCACCCATCGGAGCAATCGTGCTCCGAACACCGTGCACCAGTGCCTCTGCGCAGGCCGCTGCACTGACCCGCGTACAGTCAACTATTCTCTCGGCGGGTACAGCGAAGAAGTGAGTTTTCTCGTTGTTTCTAGCAGGGTAGCAGAGTTTTCTTCCCGCGCGTACTTCCCGTTCCCGCCACCAGCACCACCACAGACCTCGCTAGACCCCCCTCCTCCAGCGCTCGGCCCTGCAGCAAACGCAAGGAGCGTTTCGGAGAGGGCCAGCCTCGCCGCGAGACTCGGCCAACAAGCGAAGACCGCCAACTTCCCGCCGCCGACGCCGCTAACAGACTGTGAGTGTTGGCGGCTCTCCGACTCAGCCGGTACATGCCGGCCCGGCTCCGATCCGATCGCGGTGGACGAACGGATCGTTGTAAAGCGGACGTTGACTGCTGTGCAAGAGGCTGGGCGCAAACGCTCGCCGTCAAAACAGTTCGACGTAACAGGCGATTTTGCTAACCGGAGTTGCCGTATCGAATGGCGGTTGGCTTAAGCGACAATCGTACCATGCTGTCGTTGTCGAGACGGCAACAGCAACAATCATGACGACACCAGCACATGTTGGCGTCCCGTCGCTGTGAATGTGGACCGTAGGGGACTGAATAGCATCACCGGTACGACACGCCGGCATGGCCGTGAGAGTGTATGTGTGGGGAAGGGGGGGGTGTATGTCTGCGCTGAGTAATCGGGTTATCGGCAAGAAGCTCCCTGGCCTCTTAGCCGGCCAGATGGGGACGCTAGAACAAATGCAGAATGCAGCGCAACTCAACGCTGAAATGATTTCGGCAATGATTCGATGCAGGCGGTCTTGCTGAGCCACGCCGGCCGGGACAGGCTCCTCCGTAGCGAACGACTCAGTAACCGACGTCTTGTCGGTGAGGGCTGCAAGAGGCGAGAAGAACGGGCCGTCACCCTATCGGGGCTGGGGTTCAGGGGTTGAGGTCCACACAAAGCAGGTATGAAATTGCAAATATCATTGAACAACAGCAGGGCAGAAAGCCAGTTCGCCAGCTCGGTACACCTGGTGGGGAGCTTGTAAGCAGTGCGCTGATCGTTGCCAGTCTATGATATTTTCGAGGTGGGTAAACACCAACGGACCAAGGGTCGAACGGAGAACTCGGCCCTCCATGCACAGCCTATGCTGACGCCGCCGCCGCCGCTACCATAAGGCCGACACAGCTCGCTTCTCCCTTCAGCCCGTCGACGCGTGTGTAAATATTGGTACAACACAGGAGAGACCGCCAGGCGTTCTCGGCTACAGCTGGCAACTGTCAGAGCTTGGTGATGCTTGGAGCAGTTCGACGAAACATTGCCATCCTATTGAGGACAACGGGAGGGAGGCTCAGGAAGAACAAAAGCAGCCACGAGGTGGCAAGCCCCTTCTGGAAGGGGCTGGCCAGCTACTTCTCCCGTTTACTGGCGGTGTACGAGGACGGCGGGCTGGATGATGGAATGATGGAGCAAGGCATGGATGGGGGGCGGTTTAAGCCAAATGCACAGGTTGCTTGCCGCGTGAACAGGCGATGGAACCCTCTGAACGATAGGACGCGGACGAACCTGCTCTGTGGATAGACGGATTGACACACAACGAGAACTGCTCGCGGGCAGCTTGTCTAAGGCAGGCCCAATCTCTCCCGAGGTGGGCAACACCCCGGCGCACCGCGACGGCATCGGCGGCGGCGGCAGCCGCTGCTGTTGTTGTTGCTGATTTCGGACAACAACAGACACCGATATAAATATACAGAGGAAGAGAGAGAGAGGGATATAAGGGGAAAGAATCGTTGCCATGTGTCTGCTGTAGAGGCTAACCGTGTTCGACCGCCGGGCGAGCTGGCTTCAGCCATCGTCGTCTGCAAAGCTAACGACGGCAGCGGATGAGCCGAACACCAGCTAGTCATTGCCACACACTGCATCATCACTAGTGGCATCACTCAGCGCCATATGGCCCAGCGTCGTCTCGAGTTGACGCCATGTGACTCCGTTCGAGTGTGGCGAGTGGGCGAGGGAGGGGTGGTGGGTATTCAGCGCTCGGAAATGCCCTCACGGCGACGGCGACGACAACGACAATCGGTGGCATCATCGTCCACGTATCTGAGGTACACGAAGTGCGAGTTAAGGGGGGGCGGGGGCATCGCGAGATGGTAACGAATCAAAGTGGGATCATGTTGTCATTAGCATACATGGAAGTGGGGGGTGGGTGGGAGGGAGGGAGTTCCTCGTTGAAAAACGACGACGAGGCTGTTAAAAATACTCAACAATTCTACTACAAGTGTATATATATATATATAAATATATATATATATATATATATATATATATAGTACATGTCTATTGTACACCACCGTCTCGCTTCCGTATTTTCATAGAACGCAAACACACATACACACACTCGTTGTGGACACCCTTTCGGGGATGGGGACGCGCGACCCGTGGCAACCACAAGCACCGACCACGAGGCTATTCTTGTCTATTGGTCGTCCACCTAGCCAGCCAGCCAGCTAGGTTGCTTGCTAGCTAGCTAGCGTTGGCCATCTGCCGCCATCACTTCGACAGGGCGCTGTTCACGCTCTTGGCGTCGTGTCCCCCTCTTACCTTGATTGGTGTGCCGGTGAAAATCGGTGCGCGAGGCTCTTGCAGTCGCCGTTGACGCACTTGGGCACTGTTCCCACACGCACAGACACTAACACACGCACGCACACGACGCCGACAACAGGAGAGATGCGCCAAGAGAGCTTGACAACTGAAGCCTTGAATGGAGCGTTGGGTGGACGCTCGCGGTTAGCGGTGGCAGTTCGTTGTAGCGCCACTTGTAGGGGGGTCACTGTCGTTGCAGGTGGTTGCTGCGGCAGGAGCTGTTGTTGTCGTAATAGTTGCAGCTGTAGTCACCGCTGTTGCTGCTGAGTGATAATCGCTGCTGTGACTGCTTGCTGCTGGCCTGTTGCTGGCTTCAACGCAGGTAGTGACAGTTGAGGGCGAAACGAATGAGCCGTGGATTCGCGTGTGGAAGTCCTCGGTCTGCGGCTGCTGTCGAATGGGTGAAAGCTATTCGTCCACTTCTGCTTGCCGACGATGAGATCGGCAAGGGGTGTAACGGATCGCGAATGAAAATGTGAGATCAGGCGTGGCACGTATCAAAACGGGTGAGAAGAGAATGTCGGTGGCGCCTGTGTTTTTTACGTTGCCGGGCCAGCTCTGCCGACGGCGTAGGTGTCGATGCTGACGATACTGTCCTCGTCGACAGCAGCAGCAGCAGCAACAGCTACCTTTGTGCTATGAGAACACAAAAGCTGGAAACGCGGCCACGAGTATACGTGAATATATATATATATATATATACTCGTGATGGTATATATCGAAGCAACAGTCGTCGAACACCGACAAACGAACGCTGCTCCTATTGATTAGCGATATTAGCCAGCAACTTAGCACTCGGCGGGTAGCTGAGGCGGGCCGAGTCGCGGGCGTGGGTGGGTCGAGCTAACGATTGCAACGCTGACGGATTTTGCAAATAGCCACTGCGGCGCGCTCGCGGGGCTGTGGCTATCCAGCAGCACAGATCCAGCGTAGAGGCAGAGAACGGCGTGCTTAACTGTGCTCGATCATTTGCTACGTAGCCGCTAGCCAGTGAACAACAACGATACGCTGTTTCTCTGATGCCAACGGAACTCGGACGAGTGCACCCGGCGAATCGAACTATCGTCCACCTGATCAGCCCACGTGGCTCTAGACTTTAAATATGGTGAATGCACTTTCTATATTCTCTCTCTGTCTCTCTCGCTGTCTCGCTCGGATCTCACGCCGATTTGAAACACAACATTGGAAATCGTCGCTTGAGAGCACGTTGAGGGTGCGTTGTTAGCTCTTCGCGCTACGGTGGTGGTGCCGCCTCTGTTGAACTGAACTCCGAAAGCGGACAGAACGAACGCAAAGGCACCTGTTGTTATCGTGCCGACAAAAACAAAACACCTATAAAGTCGTTTAGCAATTGACGGCGGCGCGGTCGTCGTCGGGCGTAAAAACGTGCATGATATTTTGGCGTATTCCCCGTCGAGCAGCCTCCTGCCTCTGAAAACCAAGGGGCGAACGGTGAGTTCAGCAATAAGTTTCCATAAAGATACCTCTCGTCTGCACTCGTTCCTCTAGCTCACGTTCAGCTCACGGGAGACAAGGAGGGGGGGGGGGGGGTGTGGATATGTTGAACAACCCCACCGGGGGAAAAGAAACAACTCCGCTTATGGTGATTTGCCGCTGTTGCGTTGCCGGTCTCCGACAACCGGTTGAGTTACAGCTGGGGCTGTAGAGTGGCGGCGGCGACGGCGTCGTCGTTCGGGTCAGCGGCCTTGCACGTGGCCAGCCTCAGCTGAGCAGTGTATGCCAAGAATGATCAGAAATTATCCGGAAACAAGGCAATGGTCCGCACTAGTGGTCGGTGATCTCTCGATTCAGCAGCCGAACCGCAAGTTCCGACGTCGCTAAAAACGATTGCATCGATTTCATGCACAAGCGTAAAGCCGGGAAGAAAATCTCGTCAACTTGTGTAGCGAGCCGCTAGCGGGCGAGATGGGGCTTCGTAATGAATTTCTCCCCCGCTCTCCCCCTCTCTATCTCTCTCTCTCACGGCTGAACACAACAGATTCCCGGTGAACGGCAATTATTCGCGTGGTACGGCCGAGTAACGCGAGTAGCTGGCTCGGCTGCCTCTATCGTAGGAACGCAACGAAGATCGACGCTGACAACGCTACCACGGCAACGTAAAACAGTCGTTTCCAAGTGGTCGGTAGTAGGTGGAATTCGTTGAACGAATTTCGAACGATGGTATCAAGGAGACACAGGACCAACGCTATCAATCTTGCATTATCTGGGTAGCGGTGCACGGGGAATGGCGCTGTTGCTGAAGAGATAACGCACAATTCCTATATATGTATATATATATATACGTATATATATATGTATATATATATATATATATGTATATATATATATGTATGTATGCTGTGTAGGTGTTACCGGAACAAAATACGACGACGCTTCAAACTCACTGCACAATGGAGACACAATCGAATCACACAAGATGCTGTTGCTATTGTTGATAAACAGGCTATAGTGTCCTATCAATGCTGATGGTCATCGGACCGACTCGAGCTGAACGGGAGATCAACAACTGCAGCGCTTCCACTAGTGTCAGGTGCGTGCGCGCCTCGGGTTCCGATATTGCCGAGAGCCACGTTAGCTATTATCGTTGCTGCTGCTGCTGCTGCTGTTGTTCCTACCGCTGTGTTGTTTCTAAGCAGTCGTCGTGTCGGCGGTGCAGACCAACAGCTGGACGGGTGAATCTCCAATGGAACCGATTCAGAACACAGTGACAAATCGGTTAGTCAACTGCAAGTCAGCGTTACTGTCGCTCGGAGTCGTTCCTGTCGGCAGCTGGCAACTGGGCAGTCAGTCGACTCACTGTTACCGGAGCAGGGTGCAGCGGAGCTGCCGTTGTATGCCGACGTATACACACGCACGTATCGCGAGGCAAGATGGCTTGATGGCAAGCTAGTCAGGTGGCAAGGGGCACAGACGATGTCGACTACTCCAATGAGCGAACGCCAATGAATGAGTAAACACAACGAACGCGCACGAGGGTGGTGATGGTGATGCTGGTGATTGTGGTGATTGTGGTGTGGTGGCTGCTGTGAATACTGTCGAACAAGACGAACCTTGTTTGCCCTGTTGTCGAGCCCGTCCAACGCGACCCGTGTCACTGTGTCACGTTGACAAATGGCGGCGATGTCGGAGTAAATGACAAGCGCGTTGTCGGAAGCGACGCGAAAAACACAATGACAACGGAGCTCGCGTGAAATTCGACTGATTCGAGACAATCTCAGCTGACACAATTGACAGGCTTCCACCTTCCAGATGTTGAGATTCGTGTAGATATATAGGTGTATCGATATATGGATGTATTTAGAAGACAAGAGCGCACACACACCGCAAGGGTGGGACCTTACAGTTGAGAACGGAACGAACCACTGAGAGATGGACGAGCGTTAGCCGTTAGCAGAACGCCTGGCCTGCTGCTAGTCGCTCCCTGGAGCTCAGCTTCGCCCAAAACCGTACACATCAACTAAATGATAACTGTGAGGGCCCACGCAGCCACAAAATACCAACAAAAGGCCGCGAGGGCAGCGGGGCCCTTGCGCGCGCGCAGCCTTCCTCCACGACAGCGAGCCTGACGGCGGACCTCTCGCTCCGCGCGGAAGGCCCCCACCAGGCCATAACGATCCCGTCCGGCAGGACAGGCCCCCGTGGCAAGGCGAAGGCAGGAGGCAAGCAGACAAGCAGGCCCCTTCCATTTCCCCTTCCGGTCGACTAGTGCGGGTGAGCCTCGCACGACGGCGCCACCATCGTCCACATGGCGATAAAGGCGGCTTGAGCCAAACGAAGGAGCAGACTCCCTTTGGGTCTGAGTTGGCGGCAAGATCGGGGGGGGGGGACCCCGGGGGGCTTAGGGGGCGATCGGGGGCTTCGGGGTTGAGAGTTCGGGTGTTGGGGTCTGCGGAGCTGCTGCACCACTGCTGGGACTCGTGCCTGACTCGACGTGTGGTAGCCCGGACTGTCGCCGAACGAAATGGGTCCCGAGTCGGTAGTGTCCTGCCTCGTCAACGCGTAGTGGGTGATCAACACACAGCTATGCTCGAATAGTATAATAGACCGATACGGGCATCAGCGGCAGAAGTAACAGCAAGGACAACATGGTACGTGGCACTGACTTATAGTGTGCGTAAGGGTGGCCGACGAAGATAAAGACGACCTACCCTCGTCTAAGATGGTCCGGTTGTGAGCGTGCTGGCACATACGCACACACACATATATATATATATATATATATATATATATATATATAGGTACGCGCGTATCGCCAGCAAGAACGGTGTACCAGAAAAAAAGACACACATAGACACATGTGATACTATATAGAATAACGTTGATTGGCGCTGGAGGCCGAGACGCCAATGTACAATATAATATTGTACATTGCAGCGCCTCTTCGTACATACCCTACTGATAGCGACGAGCAATTTGCGCTAAATCTAATAAGCAATAGGGATGGTGGCAGCGGCTCGCTCGGTCAACGGTTTTTCTCTGCATGTGGACGCTCCGTCCATTCGGGCGATGAAGCCTGAGTAGATCCGCACAATCGCCTGGGCTGGCCCGATGCCGGATGCGATCAACGCCGAAACCACTCCGCCGAGATCCGATCATGTTCGACGGAGCGGGTGGCAACGGATGAGTGCAATGGACGACTGAGGAAGGTTTGTACCCACAAGAAAAGGGGTCGCGCAAGTCAGTTGAGGAACATGTCAAGAGGGGCTTCGTGGCCAGCCACGAAACTCTGGCCTGGACAATGCGGCTTACTCGATAAGGGTAGCGTCTTGATGAAATCAAATGTCAAACGTATGACAGGGGACGCGGTCACGTTCGAGCTGCGGGACACAGCAGTTGTTGATGCTCTGTTGCAGGACAAGAGTCGATTGTCCGTTATCAGAGAAATTCGAGACAGTATTCAATGAGTCGACTGGAGCGGATCTTAGTCTGCAGATTGTGATGAAACAGAATTGCGCCACCTTCCTAGAACTACATAAATAAGTCTGATTAAATAAACAGAATAATAGCCTAAATATGTATATATATATATATATATATATAGATATATATATATATATATATATGTATGTATATATATATAAACCCACAGCTGAGGCAAATACCACATTTGTCCCTACCCCAACGCACAGTCCCCGCAAAAGAAAGCCAAGACTGAGGTAGGTAATTACATCAGGAGCATATTACGTGCATTGTCTTCGACAGGATCACATTTTTTACAATCTCACATCGACGAGTCAGCTGGACGAAGAACACCACGGCTCTACCAGAGACACTAATCCGCGTCAGCACAATTTGATTGAAATGATTTGTGTGCTTTTGATGTCAATGTTATTGTTCATTATATTAGCTATGCGCCCACTTGTGCTTTGGCCTCGTCGATTATGACGTAGCCTAAAATCGAAATGTTGCCCCCATTCCAGAGAATTCCAGAGACCTTTTCGGATCTGGGCGTAGTCGTCAGACCAGCTCAGGTCTTCGAGTCTCATGTCACTGACGTCGTTCGCTTGTTCCCTGTTCAACAAGTTGATTTATACCTGACATGTTGTAATAGCCTAGTCCTTCCCAAATATTGTTCTCTGAGATATTGAGGCCGTACCTAAAAAAGCACATCGACACCCTTGAAAAGGTCCAGCACGCTGGACCTGCGCACGGTGTCCTGTCCCAAGAGACTGTTTCGACTGTGCTCGTTATCCCGTTACGAAGTATTCAAACCATCAGTACTCCTGAATAATATTCTCTCATTATTTTTCATATTATTTTTCTCCAATATGCTTTCGCCCTTATGGTGATGAATTGCTGTTGCCCTAGTAATATTTTAATGTCACAATATCACAATGTTCCTATATGGTCTCATTTAGGTTAGCCTCCACTGGCTGACAATAGGAGCAGTTTGTTTGTAATATCTTCATACAAAACATTTCAAGGGTCCCTCCAGAGCCATTCTCTTTCGAGCAATGTTGCCCGCAACGACCAGTTGATCGTGTGTTGTCTACTGATTACACTCAATTCGGCCAACTCGATCGCACCTTATTGCAATACTGCTCATCTGCAATACGCGATCTAGCGAAACTGCTTAATAAGTGATTTCTGTCGTATCCATTAGCAAGTTTCGCTCAAGCAATATCAATCATCAGTAGCTGGATAAGCTACTCATATCCGGCTCCGATATTGAGCCATCTGCCTCTATCCGCCGGTACACGTATCTTTGGGCATATCCTCCCCCGCATCCCCAACCTGTGCCTTCCTATTCCTCTTCCTCGGACCATCGAGGGCGCTCCCTGTTATTTCTATTGGCCTCTAGCCTTTCTCCCATGCCCCCAGCACATCATGGTACTGCTGCTGAGAACACGCATGGCGACGGCGGCGGCGGCAGCCGGGGCTAAAACAGATCAACCAGCATCTTCCCTGCCTCGACTTTGCCATCCGGCCAAACCCGAGTATCGGCAAATCCTGCCTGCCGGCTGACTCAGGACAGCAGGTCCATGGTTCAGGCACGATCGTGGAGGGACGCCTCTGGACCGCGTGGAAGGCGCGCGTGGTCCAGCTACCGTCCCATCGACGACCTGAACGTCGGGGCGGGTCTGGGCTCTGACTCAGTACAACCATAATGGTGACGCTGCGGGATCTCCTCGCCTGGCGGTGGAGGGAGGCAACCTCTTCTTCTCGATATATTATAGGTATCGACCATGACGCAGCAAGCGTCATGGTCCTGATCGTGTGGCCAGCGTGCTCGCGTCATTAGTGCAGCCTCAAGGGGCCTACACAGCAGCGGGCTAGCACCGCCATTGCAGCTACGTTCCACCTTCACCGTCATCGCCAAAGGACTCAACCTCTGTATCACTCAATTGGATGCGAGCTTTCGAATGGGCGGGTGATGGTGCATGGATGACACAAGCAACGGCGGTGGCGGGGGCGACGTCGTCCTCCTGCTGAATCAACGACACAGCTCCAGTGGCAGATCGGATCAGGTTCGAAGCCGACTTTGGCCTGGGCGTACCGCGACGCCTGCTGCTGGCCATCAAAAGTTTCCGGAGAATTCGTCAGAGCCTAGTTCCGGCCAAAAATTCCCCTGAGTCATTTGGCGATCGAAGCATGAGTTAGTTACGGACGGGGCGGCGGGAAAGGGCGCGACGGGGGGTGCTGATCGTAAGCATGATATATTTGTGGTAATTTCTACACAATAGTAATAATAGTTGGCGTGAAGTTGTCGTTATTATTGCTAAGTTGAAGTTGCAACTGTAACTCCGCCATTGTTCTCCTTGAGGAAGAGGGGGAAAGCGTGTAGAGATTCGGGTTTGTTAATGCTGGTGGTGCAACAGCACCGCCGAGATCCAGCACTGCGCCTTGTTGTGGGCCATTAAGCGACCACTGGAACCAATTTTTAGCATTACGTCGACGACAATGGTGGACGCTGCTGACGTGCTGCACACCAGCGTGTGCAGCACGCAGATGCATCTGGATTTGCTACGGGTCTCCAGTTGACGACGCCCCAATATCCAGTAGCAAGAGGGTTAGTTGGTTCATGCTTTTCTATGTGGAACGATGTCCTTCAGCTGGGTTTGAACCGACAATTTTGTCACCAGCTCGCTGCCTCTCTGTAGCTATGCACTAGCCGTCAGGTATTGCCTGTCCACTCGTATCGAGCTGTCTTTGGTTTGTCGTATATTGGTTTGTTGGTGCATTCGAAGGGAACTTCGACGAAGAGATGGCCAGCTGATTATTGGGTCAGCACATGCTGGCACTAACGAGACACTGCAGGATGACACCGATCCGATTGTACAATTAGATATAATACATAATGCTCACACAGGCAGCTTTGGCTTCATCTAGATTCAGGGAGAGAAAATGAGGCCAAAAGTCAAGAGCCGTGTGGGAACTGCCATATCGAAGATGGGTAGCAGCGTTGCCAGGTACGACCAGCCCAATGCCCATCACTGCTATGAACACATTAACACCTGAATTTCACAACAGCGTCGAACACGAAACAACCATATCGTATCGATACTTAGAGATATCAGTGTCACTAACTGGCAAGGCAACGCGAGTCGGGGTTCATGAACTCCAGTTAAAGGACAATGGAAGCTGATGTCAACCCTATTTATGTACACATGGCCTCGTCAAAGCAACTCATCATGAGCGGCTCGAGTAAAGGTAAAGCTTTATTGGTTTATTAAAGGAGCTGCAATTTCATAATGCTTAAGCTCTCTTATATGTCACACGGCAGGGCTCGAACCTGCGTCCTCTGGCTTCCGGAAGGTGGTGCTCGGATATCGGTTCGTATGTCAATATCTGTTTCAGTCTCATACATTCAATGATCCTACTTATAGCAGTTATTTTAGTTGATCAGGAGGAGGGCTCTGGCGGAGGAATCACTGATATTTTCTTTCTTTCTCTCGAAATCCTTGCGGTCATTTTCCACGTTCAAGGGAGTGGTTAGTGGCTGCCATAGCGTCTGGACTGTGTCACATATGCCAGGACCCACTTTGACTTCACACGGCTGTGACCGCTCAGCGTTAGCTAGCCGAACAGCTCGCAGCTCCAGCCTATGGATTCCCGAACCGTCTCAGTGGATAGGCCCACTGAGACTGTTCGAGAGTCCATCCCGAGGGCCGAAGTACTAAATGATTAACCAGTTCATTTCAGGGGAGGGATCTCTCTGCGCGACCGGTTTTGCAAGTCATAATGGCAATCGTGAGTTGGAACTACAACCGAACCTCTACGGGGGTAATGGGCCGGGGGAGAGGATAGGGTGCGAACACATCATGGATTCGCATGACGGAGTTACTATATATATATATATGTACACAGTGAAAGGACCTCAAACAGCGTTACCCCTAATACTCAATGCGGGAAGTGTGGGAAGTTAGCAACAATGCGAAATCCACCAGGGATCGGCTATGCATAGCTCTAGGGTGAAACCCCAAATATCGTTGTGATCTGCTCAGCTTGAGCCTGGGGAGGACTGCAAAAGCTCGGCGCCAATATCGCAAATTGTCAGGGTTATACTATATTAAACAGTAGGAAAATACGACGTTTGCTGAGCACAGCTTCTCGAAGTTCACGTTTGATGGAAGGGATTGTTTTCTTTTGATAATCATGTTATTTCTAACCAACGAAAAGTGCTCATTAGGGGAGAGCTTCGTTGTACTGACTAACTCAGATTTTCCATATATCAACTGCAAGCCAGATAGGGATGGGCGATTTCCATAATCCCCCCAAAAGCAAAATAGATAGGATTCAAATGGTAGATCCTGAAATGCTATCCATTTGGTTGGCTGTTCGCAGTCCTTAAAGGAGTCATATTTCCTGTGAGTAATATGTGGTGGAATCGGCTCATATATATGTTAGAGGATTCTAGAGCTATCGTACACCAAATCTACGAAGGACGTCAACGAGATCCTTATCGTAGCCGGTCAAGTTCAAAATATTAGTATACTTACCATGCTACTGTTTGCCAGACCCCTAAAAAGGTGATGTCAAGTAAGCTAATTTCGTTGTGAACACCTTAGTGAGTCGTCACTGCCGGAGTCGCCAGCCGCCGAATTCATTGTACCTCTAGACGACAGCACAAAGCATCATTACACAATAAATCTAGTAGGCAACGACGCTAGACTTTGTAGTGCCGAAATATACAGAATGCTATTGCAGCACCTGCTCGAACCTGAAAATGTTCGTGTCAATATTGACATCTTTCAACGTGAACATCTCCGTAAGGCGCGATACTGCGGGAACCAATGCTGAATTTACTACTACGGGGAGCAAAGGAAGAAACATCCGCGCTGGTCACAAGGAACTTCATTGTGGGCTGATCTTAGAAATAGGTGTCAAGGGCTAACAGGGCGTTAGCTGCTGGCCTGAACCCAGTACCTCATCATAGGCTTGCCAATACCACTACCCCTAAAGATCCAGGATCTAATATTATTAGTTAATTTGCTTCGGCAACCCAGTCCACCCAGTGTGGAAGTAACCCTCTAGTGTCATGCACAAGCGTTTCATACGAGCCTCTGCTGTCCCTCGGTTGGCAAACCTCGGATTTACATGACAAATGCACTATGTATACGTCACCGACCACAGATAACGAACTGATGTGTGATCTCGAATCTTTGACCGAGTCAACGTCGTTCAAGGCTCATGACCCAACCCTTGTCTGGTATTGTGATACAGTGTCGTAATGAATTCATTAATATCCAGTGTGTCATTTGCTCCTGATTGATTCCACAGTGCCATGCACATGTATGTCTATATGGCTCATATGTTAACTAATCGGTAGACTCCAGTATCATACACACACACACACGCCGCCTGCTGGCCTTTGAAATAAATGATACATCTTTAATTAATTTCGAATGTTTTTTTCTCGCATAGATTTGTAGACATGTGACGTGAAGTGGTTTCCAAAAAAATTGCACAACGTCAAGCTATCATCGATACGAGCTCCATACGAACACATGTGCACCTGCTCGAAATCGATTTAGGCGTTTTAGGCATTATAACAATATCATACCATTGACATTGTGCCAACCACAATGCTATTCAGGCGCCGTAAGCAATTTCCGGTGTGTCGTTTTCAGATCGTTGTATCGACAGCCGAACGGCGGAGGGCCGAGCGAAGCCTCAGTTCCACCGCAACGCTGGGCACGGCCTATCCAAGTCCAACGATAACTGCTATATATATATATATATATATATACAGCTACGCCAATCAAAGACAGCACGAATAGCTACACCATTGTTCATTGGGGCTCCACAGACTCGAGATCACGATTTGATAGTGTCGTGCGATATGTCAAGCATCGAGCCGAAGGGTATCCGTATCCCAATCAATATTCAGCGTAGATGTCGGCCGATCATTGCTGACGGTTCTCTGTTAAGATGGCTATTTTTTTTCAATTGTTTTGACCAGGTTACCCCTCTGAGCGTTGAATGATCGACGAGATCTCCGAACATCGTCACGTGATCAACAGCGGTCTCGACCGTTAGGGGTGCTTCCAACCAGGCGACACTTAAAAGGTTCAATTGAACTATTAAATTGACACTGTGGATTTCCTCACAACAAAAAGCTACCCACTGGTCGAGCAGACAAGCCTCCGTCGAGCTGTCAGAGTTCGTGGTAGGAAATCTGTAGCAGTGTCTGACAAATATGTCTGAACACTTGCGAATCGGTCTGAGCGATTTGAGTACGGTTGGTGCGCTTGCGGCGAACTCATTGTTAACCGACATCCGATACAGCGAACTCGGTGTATGTGAGTCAGCTCACATTTCCTATAAATAAGGTTCACCTTTTTGTTGTAAATAATACGGATCTATTTCTAATTAAATTGTCTGTCGCGATGACAATGGTGTTCGTACGCCATGTTACTGCTGTATATGGCAAATAATGATATCGTCGGCGAGACAACGAGCATGGGTGGGACGATCTTTCATATGACTAAAAGGCTCACTTGAAACGTAAATAGACTAATAACATAAAGCATAATAATGATAATAATATGACTAATAATAATAATAATAATGATTTATATTAATTATAATAACTATTATTATCATCATCACACCTGGTATTCAAAACTGAACGACTACAGAAAGAGTGCATGTAAATTACGGAAATCAAATTCATTCGCCCCAGCCGCTGAGATCGCTCTATATACGGCCGTGCGAGGTGCATAGTCACGTTCAGAAAAAGGCGTATTAAGATTTTTTCGTTTTATGAAACGGCCCTCTTAAGGGCCCTTTGTCTAATCTCGAAACACTTTCGAGTTTTGCAAACCCGCAAAGGTGATCTAATGATTTAATATAATACAATACAACGACTATTTGATTGTCGACCGAAGGCGGCCATTATGATGACATATGCGAGCGAGTTGCATGTACACCATTTGAGCCTATTGCAATATTATTGCTGTTATTATTATTATTATTATTATTATTGTCAATTGAGATAATTAAGAGTACACACGTCTATACAATACACTATCTAATATTATAACTATTATATTTTTTGGATAACGTGTTTCTGGGCGGTACGCAAAAGCCAAATAAAATTCGAGGGTCGACTTCTGGCTAATGCTGTATGATCAGATGTCGTTTGCATTGTTTTTTTAAAGGGGTTAAAGGTAAATCGTGCATGGACACCAGATCTCACACTAAGCTGTTTGCCTGGTCTTGTCAGATGCTCTTACTGACAGATGTCTTTTGCATTGCTACGAATCAATGTCACCAACCTGTGACAGTCAAGCGTCAAGTCGGAAAAAATAATACTCTGAAATCCAACTATCCTACAACGTTTAGGGCTGCATTGGTCTAAGCGTACTCCAGAAATGTCCTCGACCTGCGCAGGTGCCAGTTCGTCAGCACCGAATGCCACCATGATCTCGACATAAATCTTTGTCCGATTCGACTCAAACGTAGCCTAGATAAATTCGCACACGCACTTGGCAACTCAGAGAATGTTTTTTTTTGCCTCAGGTGAATTAGCAGTCCATAGCAGGTGTATCGTCTTACCCGGGATGTCGGCGGTTGGTGTTCTGTAGTTGCCGTAGACACGCATCTTCGTGGGAAACACATCGGGGCTAGTGCCACTCCCGCCGGTCGTGATCACAGCCATGGTGTAGTGATTAACACGTAATTAACACGTAACTAATAAATATATCAATATATATATATAGTAATTAATGAACTTGGGTATTAATGAGCTTGGTTATAATAGTCAAAGCGATTAAATATGGCCGGCGATTTATCGAAGATCGGAAGACCACACCGAGTCATTCAACAACCGGCAATATCCGATGAAGCGCAATTGACTATCAGCACTGAAGATGTTCACTGAACGCGCGAGTTTGTTCCAGCTTCAGTTTGATTGGCAGCGACCTCCCAACTGAAACCACCAGTTATATATATATATATGTCTATACATATATATATACACGTGCAGGTAATATAATGTTCGCATAAAAACTTAACAGCACAAGAGATGCTTCAGGGTCTCGCCGAAGACCTCCACAATGAACACAAAAAAAACTCAACAAGCCAACTGCACGTATCTAGCAACTTAAACGGTAACGCCAAACGTTCCTGCGCACAACGGCGTCAGAAAGCCGCTGTACAAAACGCGAACACTGAACTTAGATAACTTGAACTTGCACCGAACCGTCACTGGCGTCAAGTGTACTTCGCCTTTCGGCAGCTTGACACGGCAGCAAAAATCGGCACGAAAAAAAAACGGGCAACCAAACGAACAAAAGAAAAAAACAGAACTGCACCACGTGGTTACTCGAATGCTCGTGCGAGACTCAATATGCTTACGGGATTCGTACAAGATCTGTATCGATCACATCACCGGCGGCGCACACTCGCCACCGGCGGCAGTCGCCGCCGCTGCCGCCGCCGCCGCTGACGGATCGAGTCGGTTGCACTTTTAATTTGTGTTCTTTTCGCTACTGTGAGCTGTCGGTCGTTCGTTGCTGGGGTCTGCTCGTAGCCGACATCGAGACGACACGACGGAGTGCATGTGTTCTCGCCTTTGTTCGTAGAGTACCACAGCCGCCGCCGCCGCGACCACGAGATCCTCCTCGTCTCTGCCGGTGGTACTGATGTGCCACTCGTGAACAACAGATAGCGGCTGCGACAACAGCGACAGCAACAGCAACAATAACAGCGGAGGCGACGGCGCCCAGCTCCACGATATGCACGGGGGCAGGCCAATTGGCTCAAGTGTTCGGCCAACAGACTCGTTCAGATTCGGACGACCCGAAGGACCTGTGCATGTTTCGACGCAAAGAGACAGCGCGCCCCGATCTCGCTGTTGCTGGCTGGGCTGCTTTTGCAGATTAAACATATCGATAAGAGTGGTCGTATAAAGAGCTACGGCTTGATAATGCATACGAATGCTTATGCTAATCATCGGCTATAGGTGACAAGACCGCAGACGATCTCTATTTTATTAGTCGCGGAAGCAGCACAATGTTCGGAGGCAGAGGGCTCTTTCATCTTGTGCTCGTGTTTCGATATTGACTGTGCGATCCTATATACATATAAATAATATATATATATATCTATATATATATATATATATATGTGTGTGTATCGGATAGCAGACAAAATCGTGCATGCCTCTTGTGCGTTTCTTTCGTTTATGGGTTGATCTGGCGGCCAGTACTACTAAGTAGAGCATCTCGCAATAACGATCTTAATAATGACACCATAATTATAATCGACCTATGCTGCCCCACCATACCCCGTTCGTATACCGTGCTACCCTGCTTGTAAACACAAGACAAGCGCGACATTAGCAGTAGCTGTACATCTGATCTCAATAGGTCATAATAAATGTCGTATTTAACTAATTTCAACAATATCTGATCAGAGATGACCTGCGCGAGCAGTTTTTCGAATGTACAACTTACAGATACATCTGCTCAGTCTCTCAGTGCTGGTTGACACCCATAGGAAGGATGACACATGCAGTTTGTAGAGAAACGGTGAGCGGCTACAGTTGGACATACTGATGTACACGAACAGTACGCCATAGAAACGTATGCTACGATGCTATAGTTGTTGCTATTGTTTTTTTTAGGTTTTTTGTTTGTCACATGAACAATGTTGTGGTAAAAAATGTATAAGGTGGTGTCGGAAAGAGTCATCGAACAACTCAGGTTACAGGTTTACAGGTTTTGACCTTCATAACTAACACGAACCCTGTCAACCCTCGATCGATTGGACCCTTCTCGAACCTCTGCGAAAATTGCACTGTTCTCAACGTTCAATAATAAAAAAACAATCACTTCGTTAACTCAGTTAATAACTCCTCTTTAAGGCCCGGCCATTTTACAAATGTGCCAATTGTTGACCGATTGGCTCACTTCAGCGAACAAATGCAGGTTTAGTGTTGAACGGTTCGAATTAATTACAGAAGTTGACAGGAAAGCCTACTACGCGAGGACCTTAGCAGCGAAGCTAGCCCGCAGCGAACAGCCGAACGTACAAATCTCTGGACGACAATACTACAGTCACCAGGAAAAAACACGATCGAGCAGTGTTCCTCTCGAGGGTATTGCGTACTGTCCAATACATCTGTTTTGTCTCATTCCATTATCATTTACACGTTCGTGCCTCGCAAATGTCTCATCGTTGGAAACACTTAATATTGTCATAATAATAATAATTAATAATAATAATAATAATAAATAATCATCATAATATTAGTCTGCAACCCTTTTCCACTCCTCAACTGGATTGAGATTATGAAAACAATATTCGACCGCAGCCCGACAGCAGATCTATCAGCAGAGTCGTGTTAGACATGAAGGTGGTAGCTACAAAGTTCATTATTGTAATTATAATTCATTAAATCTTGAAGCTTTGCAACCTCGCCCCCCCCCCCCCACCCCTCAATCACTGTGAAGCACGTCCCACCGATCCCAGCTCTATTTAGCTATTATTAACAATATTATAATATATGTATATAATAGCTGTATAGGCCTTTCTAGCCCGAGTTGCCTTAACGTGGCAACGCAGGCGTGACGCGGACTCTGCCATAGGCAACGCTCTCTAGCCTGCTCAATCCCAAACATCGAACGAGCTCGTGGTATGCAGCGATTACCAATTGAAGCGATTCCCGCAGACACCAGCCTCTCACGGAAATCAGAGCGGGGACCATGGGGGCTTCATCCTCGGCAATGCCGCGCGCGAACGCTATCTACGACTCTGCATGGGTGCGTTTAGAGACACGTGTCTTCGATGCGGCCTTGCCCACTGACACAGGACTTCGGTAGGCCTGCTCCATCGTGAGATTCATGTGAGCACCGATTTTCGAATCGGGCGTCGTGCTGGATACCTTATATATATATATATATATCTATATATATATACATATATACATAGTGGTTAGCACAGCCTATCTGTCAATATTCAATTTTTTTTCAATTCAATTCAATTATTTCTTTATTGACGGAACTGCGAAATATTACAACGCTTAAGTTCTCGTATTAAAAAATAAGATAAAAAGAGCGATCACCAAAGTATTTCACAAGGTTCTTCGAGGTGATATACCTTCAAAACATATCACAAAGTCATATTGAACAAGATAATTACAAGTGGTTTACTGGATTTGGGTCAAAAAAGATTTCAGCCTTTTTTTTTATTTCAAAAGCAAATTTCTTAACACAGGTGAGAGACCGAATCTCTCTAGGCAAGGAACCCCAGATTGACGGCAAGCGGTAAGCGAGAGTATGGCGGCTTGATTCTTTAATAGCCAGAGGTGTCATGAACACTGTCGCTCTACGAGCAGTTCGTTTGGTGCAGGCTTTCATCGGAAGAGCAGCGTCTGTAGGCACAATACCCTTGTGTATCTTGAAAGCAAGAAGAGCGACGTGAATTGAGTGCAATGTAGTCAGCGATGGAAGGTCAAATTTCACTAGGACGTCTGCAACCGAGTCTCTTCGAGTTTTACCAGTAATAGCTCGGAGCGCGTCATTCTGTATAATCTCCCCTCTCTGAAGTACATTTTTGTAGCCTCCACCCCAGACTGATATACCATAGCTGAGTAGAGGTACCAGAAGGGCTTTGTAAAGGTACACCAAACCTTCTGTAGGGATTCCAAGCTCTCTAAGTCGACTCAAAGAGGCTACTACAGCGTAGCACTTTGGCAATACGGAACTTAAATGATCCTTCCATCTGAGCTTTTCGTTCAAAACCAAGCCCAGGCATCTGACCGTAGGAGACCACTGCATTTCAATATCACAGAGACGCTGTTGGCCGATCGCAATGTTCCGTTGTGGTGAACGAAACAGAGTTATATTCGTTTTGCTTGCATTAATGGCAAGACAGAAGCTCTCAAACGTTTTTACGATGACGTCTACTTTACGAAGCGCCTCAGAAATGTCCTGTTGTGCCCTTTCCGGCCGCACGCGAAACAATAGAGTGGTGTCATCCGCGTAGGCGATTGTTTTACAAAAACCATCTTCATCAATTTTCCGTAGAATAAAATTTATGAGTATTATAATGAATAAGTATACTATCACTTCTATCTCGTGGTGAGGTGCACTTTGTTATTCGCGCCTCGTGGGGTCACATATACCTTCATTATAGAGGTATGTCAGTTCAATGAGATGTACCCCGGTCGGTGGCATTTCGATATATAGATATTGAGGGAAATCTCTGCACGGCATCTCGACAACGACGATGATCCTGTTAGTTGGGTATTTCAGGAGGAGCTTTGAAAGAAGGCAGGTAAAGGAACGAACCGGAGAAAGGACAAAGATTTTAGCAGATTTAGTAAGCGTATTAGCTAGCTATGGTATATGAGCACATATGTAGCCTAATATATTGCATAGATAGACATCGTTAAATCGTTCTAAACGTCTGCAAAATAATAAATGAATTATAATAATAATAATGAATAATAATAATAATGATGATAGTAGAGGATACCTCTGCATCGCATAATGTAACATGTTTTCCTTATAATCTTTTACGGTGTCGGTTCCTCTTTAATTCTACCAATTAATTGCCGGTACGTCATTATTATTAGTCTCGGCTTCGCTGTTCCTAGTAATATATATATTATATATATATATATATATATATATAGAAAGAGAGAGAGAGAGCAACCGACGTCGTTGTCGAGGTCACATCGGTGGCAGTGTCGCTCCCGTGAAATGTGTTTGTGCTGGGCCTTTTCTGCGAGTTGAACGTTTATCTCGATGATAACCCAACACCCTCATCGTGGTACACCTCTACAGTATACGAAGTTGCCTTATTGTCGAGGTTTTCGGTGCGAACTATGGGATAGTCTGAGGCTGGTGCAATTCGGATCGAGTGTCAGCACCAATCCGGGGCACTTTTGCCTGCATCTAGATTTGGCACAGCGCAGCCACGCCGCTGCCGGCATATTTTGCTCTCCATTTTCACTCCTAGTCAGAAACGCAACGCTACTACACTATCTATTCTTCGATTGATCTATTTATATCCACTGCAACCGTTTGGCCCGCCTCATTTTCTCCCTATAACACAACTTTTGCGACAACAACAATAACAATTGCACAGGTGTACACAGCGTTCGTCACCGACGATTATCGATAAAAAAAATCAAGCAAATTTCAATTTTGTATGATCCATTCGCGCCGCAAGCAGCATAAGGACATTGCTACAAGCTCGTCTCGTTCGCTCCTCCATCTGTGGCCTTCCTACAAGATACAGCTCGTTTTCAAGTGAGATGACTCACAAATTAGCGCACTCATATATCTGCCATAATAAAAATAATAATAATAATAATAATAGCTCTATGCTCCAGTTATCATCGCTGAATCTCCTGATTGTTGAAAACTCGCCCATGGTCCCAAATTGTCTAATGTCCAGTGGGTGACGCTGTTCGGCTGTCCCATCCTGCAATGGTGCACGTGCACGAAGGACCTGTTCACTGTGGGTCCCTACCCTGTCCCATAAATGTGAACTTCTATTGTTCTCTACGTTCTCGAACACTCACTCGCTCTCCTTCCGTGGGCTGCTCGATGCCACAGTGTCCGCCCGTCCCTCCGACGGCTGTGGACGCGCCGAGTGGTCGCGAGGGATTGTGCCCCCTGACGATGTGAGGTCCCCCAACGCTACCGTCATTAGTTCGGGGTGCTCGACGCTTATGATATTTAAACGTGCGCGGGCAACAGCCGACTGGTGGACCGCTCGGTGGGCGAGTTGGCCAGCTTTGCCCTGCGTGCTCACGGCCCCTCGAACAACTGTGGGGGGGGGCCGTGCAGGTCGGAGGTGGCTGCCGACTCGGGGCCTACACGCAACAGATGACCGCGACGTGCCCCGCCCGACAGCCCCTTGATAGCCATCACGCTGCCTTCCTGCTGGCTGCTGGCGGGGGCGGTGACAGGGGTGGTTGTGGCGGCGGCGGGGGCGGCTGTTGCCGCTGCTGCTGCTGGTATCACCCACCACCTAAGGCAGGGAGTAAGCCAAGTCGAGCCAAGCTAACGTTAGGTCAAAAGCTATGACTCTGCGAAGACCCTTCGTGGCAATTCGCGAATGCGCCGTGTCTCATCAGTGAAACCTTAGCGAGCCCAACGCCATCATCTACCCCCCTCCCCCCCCCCGTTGCTCAATAGAAGAACACGAACCATAGTATGAGCTAGTTCTTGGAACTGCCCCGATAGAGAGAGAGAGAGAGATCATATGATGGGATGAGATCGCTTGGCGGATTGTACCAACGTTGCACAACGCTGAAGCACCGCCTGCTACTGTTGAAAACATGTCATTCGCATATTCTCTAGTGATTCTGAGTGTTTTCAGGCTGACTCGCTTAGGTTCCGACGAATTTTCATGATTATAAGATGTGAGTTGACCACAATGGGTATACACATTGTGTATATATATACATATATATATATATATATATATATAATAAAATAATCGTGCGTGTACCATGTAAAGTTCGCTGTTTTTTAGTCTAAGTCACAAATGTTAACACATCACGTAATCAGACATTCGACATTGGCCGTGAGCTCCAAGATATGATCTCTCGAACCCATGAGCTCCGCAGGCCGAGATCTCTAGACGAATATCCAACACCACCGACAATTAATAATAAATTTTCCGGACTGACCTGCAGCCTTAAACATTTAAAGTCCACGGTACTGCCTTCGGCATTGCTTCATAAGACCGACAATTAACAATCCTTTATCAACCGATGAGACGTTCGCTGGATATATGTTGGCACTTTGTGGCTGCCGTGACTATCACGGCTCAACGTCTTGAATCTGAGCCATTTCTCTGAGCATGTCTCGCGTTTCGACCCTGCTCAGGCCTTGTGCACGCCGCCGTAGACAAGCGGGGGGCGTTCGCATGAAGCACATCCCAGAGTGCTTTCGTGTGTCGGCCAGAGTCAAGCTTCTGATCAAGCTGCAACGCTTTTATTTCAACGCTTTTGGGCGAAAACATAGTAACATCCACCACGGTCTATGGCATATCGAATGCGAAACACATTAGATGGTCAGATTGAAACCAACATATCGCGAGCATATCGTCTCATGTTAGCACCATCGAAATACAGCTATCCCAAGCCGACGTTAACCTGCGGATCGAACGTGTTGTCCGGATGGCTTGGTAACGCACTGTGCCGTGTAGCAGCGCAGCAAGATGCGCTTACCAGAACGGCCGTCAAGTTGCTAAACCACCGCAGGTGCCCACAGAGGTTCGATTGCCACCGTTGCACATTTCCATTTAAGCGAGGGAGGGGGATCCGTCCTGTGGGGCAAGGCGAGAGCACCACCGTATATGTTAAGCGTTTTCGGGCTGAGAGTCAGCCTGAAAGCCTTAATATTGCTCTCATAAGCATAGCAGACACATTAATGTTATCATTTTCTGGTTGCCCAGTCGATCTTGACAGCCAGCGAGCATCTTGTCACTTTGCACCAGAGAAATATTGTAAAATGTTTACGTCTAGTGGCTCCCCGCAACGAGAGGCACATCCGATACTCATCGACCGTTGCCGGAAGACCGAAATGGCACAATGTTGAAGTTGGCGAAATTTTGACAACAACAACAACAATAGATACACAATATATATATATATATATACGTAAAAAAATATTCATGCATACCACCCCTGCATGCTGAACAGAAGTTCGGGCAGGCGTCCTCTTTTGAATTATATTGCATATGGCAGCGGAATCGGGCATGCGGATCGAATCAGGCCAATACTACGCATGGCCACCAGTAGAAATCAATTCCGTTTATATCAATGCGTTGAAACGACCGGCCTCCATGGGTGCCGATAATAATTGTCATTTGTCTATTACTTATAATGTATTTAATAATATGTAGTAATAATAATTATCATAATATATTTCGCTTCTGTGAGTTCTACGCCTCATCTCGGACCTTTCGCCCTTACGTTGCCGCTGGCGCTGGTGCCGCGCCTCGGCCGCGGCCGCCATTGAAAGCGGTGGGGGGACGACCAGGGGGTGCGGGCGTCTGCCCGCTTTCGTCATCCGGCCCAAAGCCGGCAGTCAGCACGAACAACCACCGGCGTCCTGCCTGGTAAAATCTAAGGCAATGTATTTCTTAGGGGATCGCAGGGGAGTCCTCCGCTGCTGCGCCGGCACGCCTTCGTCGTCGTAGTAGCTCGAGTTGCTGCGACCGTCGAAGCAGCCTCTCTATACCGCCCTTACCGGCGCGGCCCGCCACGCCGTCGAGCGGAGGCGGCTCACTAAAATGCAAGCAGCCGGAAGCTGTAGACCTTGGAGAGGAGCGACGAGATGGGGACGATGCCAGCGGACGTGGACATGGCGGAAATGCTGATAAGAAGCGACGCGGCCCAGGATTGACGGTGGGGGCAGCGGCCACGAGGGGTGGGGTAACTGTACGCCGCACAACCCCCCCCCCCCCGCCCCCCGCCCAGTGTTGGTGGCTGACGTGGTGGTCCTTGACGATGGCGGGGCTCGGGGCTTTCCCGGCCAGGCTGCTGAAGCAGTCTATAAACTAAATATTATGGCCGAAAAATTGCGTTGTATCGTGCGCGTGCGACGGCGCTACTCGAGTGTCTGTCGCTGCCCAGCAGATACGGGGCGAACAGCCCCGGCCACGACCGACAGAGCCAGTGTCAGTGGCTGGAACACGAGAGAGATTGCTGCTGTGACTGCTGCTGATTCGGATCCTTTGCTGCTGCGGCGGCGGCTGGTGCGGATGTTGTTGTTGGATGTTGGGCAGAGGGAGCAGTGGACAGTGAGCGTCCTGTGCTGTTTCTCTGCAGCCGGAACCGCGACCCCTTCCCCCGGCGATCTTTTGCTGCGTCTCTGATCTGCTGATGACGAACAAGATGGTCACAAGGGCATGTAGAAATTTGTTTCTGGAAGATACTGCCCGTCGATATCGATGGATGTGTTCGGGTGATTTTCGATTTTAACGAGAACTAAGCGACGTAAGCTAACTTCCGCCGCCGTGTATAATAGAACAACAACAGGTGATGATGTGTGTAACGGATGCTTTATTCGACGGTGGCGTTTATTTATCTCGAATTGCTCAAAACGTTATCACACCGTCCGTGTGATAGAAGCGCATATACAGCGTGTGTATTTAGCCGTATTCTATGTTGATGGCATTGACGAAATAATTTATAACTAAGCGGCGGCTTCGTACAAGATTAATAATTTGCTTAATAAGCTTTAATTGTCCTGTTTGGTTGGCCAACATTCTCGGGGTCCTTCAGGAAATGCTATGAATTTAAAAATTGTATATTTACCTTATACTGAATTACGACTATATATATATATATATATAATATACTATTATATATAAAAATGTATATATATATATATATATATACAATTGTTCAGCAACCCGATGGTTTTATTGTAATTAAGTCTGCTACTGTACATATATCCTATTTGTCAATAATTGTGTTAACAAATCGACGAGCATAGCTGTCTATATTGTTGAACTGTGAACAGTTGGCAATATAATAGTACCTGTCATTCGAGCGCCACAGGTCCCTGTCACGGGGACTTAACATGGATTGTGGTGTGCATGGTTTTTACAATGATATTCTGTCAGATTATCCTGACCGTGTTCTAAGTCAGATTATCCTGACCCTGTTTTATGTACACCTTTCTCATCATACATGTTTTTTGCGAGAACTTCAGCATTGTAAGACTGCAGTTCCGAAAATAAACCTCAAATCAAATGAAGTGAATGAGTATCTTATTTTTCCTTTATTTCACATCGTGTGCGTTTCCGCGCCCATGCTGTCCCCAATCAGCTAAGCCTATGCACGACGATGACAACAACGACGACAAAGCAGCTAAAAACATGAACAACAAACGCTTCAGCGTTGTCGCAAGCAGAGCAGTACGTACGCGTGCATATTATAGATTTACGTTTGTCATAGACGTTTAGGCGCGTCGATGTAAATTCCTCTTTTAGCCGTGGCCGCTGCGCTTCTCATCCATTTGGCTGTTTGACGGACGAGTAGCTATGTCTAATTGTTCCGGCTAAACACAATAATTAAGCGGGGTGCTGAAGTCTGCTGGGTTGGTTCGAGGTGCGTACGATATGTACGTTTCTATGATTAGAGGGACCCGAGCCCATCCTCCCGGAGAAGCCCGTCCCGCATCGTAACTGACGAGTGTTAGGCTGCTTCCGGACATGAGGACGAATCGCGGGAGCGCAAAATAGGGGGCGTACAGCGACGACTTAGGGATTGTGTTGGCGGACCCATGGCGGACCCGAAGGGTTTGTAGTTTGTCTAAGCGAAGCCGTCCTGGTCCACCAGCTGTCGTAGTCATCACGGCTGTGCGTAGCTGACAAGCTCCGAAGACTGGGTGACGTTCTGGCAGCGCCGGATTGCCACGGTAGTAGTTGGTACAGACGGGGGCACGGTTAGATCGTCGTATGAGAGTTGGCTTAGGTCGACTGGGACTGGATTCCTAGCTTTTCCTCGCTCTCTCGTAGGGGGATGAAATGCCATTCCCGTACGAAATGCCACCATCGCACCTCTCCATATGGCAAATACCTCGAAGCTACCGTGTAAGGGCCCTCTTGTAAACGGGCTTGGTGGAGGGCGGCGGGGAATTTTTCAAACCACTTGTATGCCTCACCCCATAGCCGTCAAGGCATGCGGCCAATGCCAGCAAGCAATGAGCCCAACGGTGACTACGAGGCTCGCTTCCTCTCTCTCTCTCTCTCTCTGGTATTCGAATATGCCCTCAGATCAGTCATCAGGCCATGGCAACTCGATGGGGGTAGAAGGATGTGTGACTCGACGATGGGCGTTTCGTAGTCCGACGTTCTGGCGTCGTTTGGTGCGTCATAGGGGGTGGGAATTTTACCAAAATTCTCCCTGTGAACTCTTTGTCTCTCTATCTGGCCCTTTCTGCAAGGGTCCGCTTAAGCCAAATCAGCGTAAGCTTGAGCCGTTCACGTTCAGTTTAGGATCGGCTGTGGCGTGTGGGCGTAGTGGCCGCAGCCACATACAAAATAGTAGCGCGTTTGCCACAGACATTATCTCTCATGGCGGATAATTGTATATCATACCATATATATATATATATATATATTATATATAGAAGTGCTGTGGGATCGTTCGTTGTCACTTAGTGTCATTTGGTGGCTGTAGCTGAATCTGTGCTGGGCGAATACTTCTTGACCAGCCGGAATGTTTATGACCATCCGCAGCTATTCACCCCGGCAAGCGTGCATCGCGGACATCGACACACGCAAACACACACACACACATTTACTCACTCACACCCTAGATAAGGATAGCTTGATCAATCGTATACGGTCTGACTTCCAGGCCGGAGAGGACCAAATGGGATCTCTGAGAAATATAATCATCACCATCAACAGCAGCAGCAGCAGTATTAGCAGCCTTTGCCAGCAAGCCAGCTCCCGTTCCATACGCTCTGCACTTGGACACATTACTAAACCGTCTGAACTCTCTTGCTATTATGCGTACCGCCTCATCGAAGAAATGATGAACACTCACATCTTCTGCGCTCTACTCATATACAGGAATAAATCAGTGATGAAGTGAATGCTATGGAGAATGTTTAAGGGATTGCGGCCATCCACCGGCCGGGGAAGCCTTATAGACGCTGATGCAATACCGTCTCTACGGCTGTCGAATACTCAAAAGATTGCGTGCTACTTATGCTATTGGCCCGTTGAACCAGTTTAGCGAAAATGGGGCGGGTGAATGCATCTTGGTGGGGGGGTCACATTAAACGAACTGAGAAAATCACACAACAGTAACAACAGTGGTCAATTTATACACCACAAATATATTATATATATATATGTATGTATGTTGGCGTGTGTAGGCGTAGTACTAGACCGTGGTAGTAGTACTAATCCACATGGGTAGGCTCATACGGGACCACCACGATGCGTAGGCATCGTATCAACGAAACGCGATTGTATATAATAGATCCACGTCTGGGTCAGAGCAGCGCAGGGCTTCAATGCGCCTATTTCACAGCACTGTGTGCTTAGGGAAAGGAAGCGTCCTTCTAGTGGCCTAACGAAGGCCGAAGGCAACTAGCAAAGGTCTGACCGATGAACTAAAGGGTCCGTTTCGCAACGTGAAAGATATATATATATATATATATATATATAGAGAGAGAGAGAGAGAGACTTTTGTGTATTGAACATTATTGAATGATAGTTCGTAGTATTGTGATTGGGGGCGATTGGTCAAAAAGATACCTTGGTCACTGCGGTGATTGTTGCGCGGTCACGGATACATGTCCGCGGACAGATCTAAGGATGGACGATGCGCTTAATTGCTATAGCCAATTGCCAACCCACAAAGTTGATGAGTAAATCATAATTAGCCTAAAAGAAATCTCCATTTGTGCTGAACAGGTCACACAATATATATATATGTGTATATAATATATATATATATGCAGGTATAGTTGACAATCTAATCTCGAGACGCCAATAACCATAAAATGACGCAATAAATTATGACGCACGATAAATACCATTATCAACCACTAAGAAAGAAACCGTCAAGTTAACAATTAGCCTTCTATCCATTTTCTGCACATTTCCTAATTAAACAGCGTTCGACCTCGGCGTTGAGTAAGATGGCCTCACCATGCACTTTAATTGGTTAGGTGGTCATTGCGTAATTGACCTACATCGTCATTATGTAGAACGAGGCCTGTAATCGGCCCGTATAGTCATCGTTATTGATGCTCGAAATATTGCTTGCGTACCCGAGGATGAGTTCGATAGGGCTGTGCCCGAGTTGCAACGGGTTGAAATGAAAGCACAGAGAAGCAAGCGTGCTACAAATTAATTTTCATGACAAACCATTGGTATCTTGCACAGTCATTGATGTAAGCCGCGACCGTGAAGACACCAAGGATGATATCTAATGAGCGCTACTCCTACATATATATATATATATATATAAAATTTGCGAATTTATTATAAATAGCTGTGCTGCCGTCATTAGGTAAACCCTACACGAATCGTAGGATAGTTTCCAAATGAGAAATTGTGCCTTACAGCTACTGCTGCAAATATATATATATATATATATTTGTTTTTTTTTATTAAACCTTTATCAGCTTTTTCCCGTCTCAGCTTCCCTTTGCTTTACGTATGATGTGTTGCCGCTGTTGCTGGTTAAAGTTTCACTTAATCCGACGATGCGACTGAACCTCGACTCAAAGGAAGTGTTCATACAGTTAAAAAAGATCATATGATAGCATTGTAGTTATGGGAAGATAGGCAATTATTTATGATGAGTTCGCACCTATCACTGTTTGCTAATTAGTCGTAGTTTCTCGTGCTGCTGCTACTACGGCTACCCTAGAAATGTGCGTGCATCAGCAGACAAACGAGGCGAGGTGCGTTGTACAGTTATACGATACAGTCATATGACATAATCACATAGGTCGTATACATATGGTCGATACGCCACCTGGATATATTTCTCATCCTCCAGGTCATTGAACGGTTAAACATGGGAAGCTATTTCGAATCGTTTGCTGTACACTTAGCGTGAGCTTGTCACGTTCGAAATCCGGAAATCGTATGCTTGTCCGAGGAGGATCGAAATTGCCACCGCCGATTTTTAATTATCGATCAATCTGCTGAGCTAATACCTATGTTAATAGCGTTGCTAAGGGGTGGAACATCTCCTCGCGCTACGGCCGAAATCCACACTGAGATCTTTGTGGAGCGGTGAACTTTCACGGCCTTCGGCAGCTCCAGCGTACCGATTTATGTCGGGGGGCGGCGGCGGTCAGCGTGGTACCACCGTATAACTTGCACTATCGAATCTATACGTAACTCAAAAATAAGAGTAAAAATAATAACAATAATAAGCGGAAACTATAACAAACGCAGTGTTTGATTGGACCTAGCCGTATTTTATTGTACCAGACAGGGAGATATCACAGCCCCGATACCGAAGCTAGGAAGGCGCCAGGCTCATCTCGCTGGTCTTCACCGTTGATTTAGGCCGTCCCTCCGTCCAATATGCATAGCATCCACTAATCGACTATATAATGAGTTACGTAACAGCCTGCTAGCTGTACTGTAATGCCCGGGCGAACGATGGGCCACCAAAAAATACGGCGCTAGAAATTGTCGAATACGTACGCCTGGCGTCTTCCTCGCTCTCCCCATGCATCGCTGACGGAATGAAATATCCTTCATATCCGTTGGAATACATTGTCCCTTGAACGCTCTCTCGCTATTCGTCACCATTCGACCCATTGACTTTGTGCTGAAGACGAGCAAAGCCTTCTAGCGGTGTTCGCCGTGAAGAATCGTTGGGGTCCACTCGTTGTCGCCAACGACGACGCGTTTGTTCATTGTCTATCCATTTGTCGGCTGCCGTCCATCGACTGCTGTGTCTCCGCGCCTGTTTCGCCTATGCGTGTCACGTGTCCGCCAGAATGCCAGCATGAAGTGTGTGCGCATATCTGATTATGGGGGGGGGTTCAACCCGATTTGTGGAATTGTCATACGCACGGACGCCATTGCGGGACGGTTTTCGTGGGCGGCTTTTTTGTCGACTGCTAAATTGTCCCGGGTATTTCTATGCAGGCGTACTCCATTTATGCATATGATCGGGATTGTTCGTACTACATTGACTCGTCGTGTCGGACCGATTTCCGCTGTAGGACTAACAACACGACATGATGGTGCTGTTGAAACAGCGTAGCTCAAGGGTTACGGAGGTGGCCTAGTGATCAGTAAGGCGATTAGCCGTCAAGGTCATTGACACAACAGATGAGCGAGATACTCAGTTGTCGTTTGGCAGCGCGAATATAGCTATATAATAGTATTTGTTGTCGTAATGAGGGCAGAATGTACAGTTCGCTTGGGCGTACTGTTGTTGGCAATACTTCGTCGAAGCGCGTATTGTCATTAATTATATTCACATTGTGTCGTCTATCAACAACGAGACAATTGTGAGATTTATATAATTATAAGTCAATATATATTTAATAAATTGGGTAACCTTGTGGAGACAGCATTGCAAGAGCGGTCAAGTAAGCGTCAAGTAGAAGATTCGTTTTTAATTAAAAAAAAACAAAGGAATTGGAATCATGTGCATTATTAGTCTGTGGTGACAACGATATTGAAAGCCTGATACTTTGACGAATAGAAGTCCATCACCTCAACAACTAAGAGCTCAATACGTTTACGATTAAAGATCCAATATTTTAATATCAATACGAACGGTACACCCTTGACCAGACCAGACATTTCCCCTACAGTATGGCGGGATTAGGCATTACTTTAATGATCTCGTAACCAATCTGACGTTTTGGAGCGAATCGGTAGATAAGAGGAATAATCAGAGCAATTAGGTATGATTCATATGAGCGTCTGCATGTGATGACGCAGTGCTATGGCGATGCATTTCTGCACGTCAACGTCGAGCCTTCGACGAACATATGATGCCATTGACATTGTCACTGTACTCTCTCTACGGTGTGCGACCATGTGTTATGACCGGATACCATGACGATGTGAGTACGAGGATCGCCGCGCGATGCTCATAACGTATTTCGTGACAATCATTTCGCGTAAACTTTTGGTGTATTGCATTTGGGATGCCGGGATGTTCTTGGCGATAGCACTATTGTGTATCGAAGTGTGACACCTTGCCTATTGAATCCAAGTTAATTGAACTTGGCTATCTCAACCTAGCTGCAACGCTGTTGACTCGAACTGCCAGTCATGGAGCAGGTGACCATGTCAGAGTTCCACGGTCTTCGTTCGTTCGGTCCCCTTGTCACTTGCTACGGTTCGCCCGTGTAGCCGTCATGGGAGGCACAGCCGTTCCTAAAATCAGGCCAAGCCGAGAGAGCCTGATCCAACACGACGACGGAACTGAAAAGCAACAGGTCGATTTCCTGTCAGCTCATATTGGTTCTCGTGTCTATGGATGAATCAGCTAGCTCCGCCTCATCAAAATCTGTGATATCAATCGACGCGTTCGTCACAAATGACCTTGGTCTGGCCACGTCGTTCCGTGACCACACGAGCACAAACACACACACACACACACAGACACTGCTGAGTTGTCCTGTCATTTTGTGCCGGTTGGAAATGCGGGTTGGATGTCATGGACGTCGATCATTATCCTGGAATGGCCAACGCGCCATCTTGAGAAAGTATCGAGACAAAGCATGATAAAGTGCTTCCTTCTCAATTGTTTTCCAGCTCAGATCGGTGTTTCGCCGCGTTCACTAACGGCGTTCACTCGTTCACTGTGGTAACGCACCGGTATGCGAGAATTATTGGCTAAGATCTGTACCAGCTGGGCAATAGACTCGCCCTTTGATTCAGGCACAACCGACCCAGTGACCGAGTCCGCCATCAGCACGAAGTGCCGATCGCGAAGTTGTCGGTCGGGTGCTCCTGAGAATGGGCACTCACGAGCGCACGAGGGGACTATCCGCTTTGGTTCCAGATGTGAACATCTCGATCCACCACGTTTATCGATCAAGCTAGACATTTCGTGTAAATATATCTGTCAATTAACTCCCTCCTCTGGAATCCCCTCAACCGGCGAAGTTTCGACGCGACGCCGTCACATCGGTCAAGTCACTTTGCTGTGGCAAAGTGAACTATCGCATTTAGTACCTACGACGATCTGATACCAAATGATGATACCGTATCACTGAATCATCGTATGTGCATATAGCTATTCCACTGAAATAGTGCGCTCACCGAGAGAGTGCTTTAAGTGGCCGTTTACAGATGTATGTGTTAGAGTGCGTCTGCCGGCCCGAGGCCTGAAACTATGATATGCGGGTGACGTGCAAACAAACGCTGCTGTTAAACGCTCCTTTAGGAATAACCTCGTTCAAAAGTAACAACAATTGGACTCGTGTATTTGCAGGAAGACGGCCGGTGCTCTTGTACCACAGCTGGTTGGTTAGACTCGATCGGTGGCCGTTGTGTATTTCGTCGGCTTGCGTGATCAAGCAATAATTCTATAATCATATTATTATTATCATGGACACAAACAATGGTGAAACATTAGTATTATATTTTGGCTAAGTTCATACACGAACAACCATTTGCAACAGATATATCCGGCATAACAACATTACAGTACTGTTCAGTCGATGTAGATTTTTGCTGAAGCAATTATTTATGGTTGCGTTCAGCAGTACGCTCCCGAGCTGAACATTGGACTCGTTGACGACGAGATTGCTCACATTGAGATGAGTGGTTATAACGACACGCCGGCACACAGCCCTCCACCTTGTCCTCTTCCACTTCTCGGCGGTGGCTCGACATGCGGTCATCTGGCGCACGCTACGAAAACAGCCTGTGACCCACCCCCGCGCCCCCGATCTGAGCTTTGTACACCCAGGGCAAGAGGCTCGCTACTACTAACATCGGCGGCGATATGATCTGCTAGGTGGGGGGCGGGGGGCGGTGTCGGGGGCGGTGTCGGGGGCGGTGGCACAATAGGCGCCGCCGGCAGCAGCGACCTTGGCACCTCGACGTGATCTGATCTGGGGATCGGGCGAGACAATTATTGGGATAATTAGAAGTATGTTGTTGACTTTTATTAACATCTCATATCGTAATGTTTGTAGAGAAAGATCCTCGCGAGGACGGCCATTTCTCGGGCGGCCTCCCGGCGGCTCGCAGCCGCCTGGCGCTCTCCGCAAAGACTGTGAAGTTCGTCAGCACCGGCTGACGACACCGGTTTCATCCGTCGACACACGGGACGCTGGTACAGTACGACCACCCGCAGTAGTGGCTTTCGGTAGATGTTATAGTAGTCGAAGTAGGCAGTGTCGTCAAGTCGTCGTCTGCTCTGTCGGCCTGGGCGACTCGTGCCCGTTGCGTCGTGGGTGATGATGGCGAAGCAATTTGTCTATGTCAACAAGTGTGGAAGCATGCGAGTAGCTACGCGTCCGCCCCTCCTGTCTCTCTCTCTCTCTCGCTCGCTTTTTCGTCCTCGAAGTCTGTTTGTGTCTGGGTAAGGAGGTATCTGCATGGGCCTCTATTCGACAGCGGCAGCGGGTAGTGCACAGCCAACGCGAGGCGAACGCGTAGCACAGCACGGAGTGTTGCCGTCGCTTTGAGCGACATTGAACCGGCGGCGGCGGCGGCACAGCCCTTACCCCCCCCCCCGAAAGCCGGCACACGCCGCCCCCCAACCACGAAACCCCTGTCGACGACCGTTTCTCTCCTAGCCTAGACTTTTACACCCCCGGCCCGGTGTCCCCCAACCCACTGACAGCGTTTAAATGAAATCACCTTAAAAGCTTTTACGCAGTGGTCGGCTTGATGGCTTGCGTGCACACACACATATGTATATATATATATATATATATATATATATATATATATATACATGATACCAGTAGCGACGATGACATCAGAATAGTGCTGATGGCCATGGCGGTGGTGCTAAGCTGGTGGTAAGCTTACCGCGCGACTCGGAAGAGGGACACGTTGTGCGAGAAGAACTTAACAACGACGGAGTGTGCCCCCCGCATACTTGTGCAGCAACAGGGCAAAGTGGTCCGGCGTTCAACTTTGCAGTAAACTTTCATTAATATAACTATCGTCCACTTAACATTATGGCCATCGTAGCTGGCGGCCGTCGAGCGACGCCAGTGACGTGGTAGTCTCAGACGAATGGCAGTTGTTGGGCCATCGAGGCATGTGAAAATAACGCTGATGTTGCTGTTGTCATTGTTGATGCTGATGCTGCTGTTGTTGGATCAGGTCGCCCGGGCCGATAGCGAGACGAACTCGGTGATGATCCCCGGGGACGTGGGGGGGGCGGGATCGCAGACATGTGTGATATTCTATGCATCCATCATTTTATTGGCGTATCGATCAGTGTAGATAGCGAACTTTTGACAAGGGCCAGCTCGTTAGCGCCGTATCTTGTTTCGAACAATTCGCTTTATCGTAACGTGTGCGATAACAATTAAATGTAATAGTTAATAATGGCTCTATGAACGACGTAGATATCATCACTATCATCATCATCATGTAATAGCATCAGATGTAATCAATTGCGATAGCGATTTAACATTGAGAGTAATAGTCATAGCAAAGGTTGGATCGTTGTCGATGTCCGTGTGTTATATGGTTCGTCTCGATAGCGGGAAGCAGCGATTCGACATCTCGGTGATTCACGTGACCATTCACGACACTCTGCTAGAGAAAACCCGAGGAGAATACCATCGTGATAACTTGAATGAGCAGGGCTCTTTCATAAACTCTCTATGCTAGGCTATATATAGATATTTATATATATACAATATACGCTAGATTGTGTGTCTATGTGTATAAACTTGAAACAAAATGACACTACTGGCTCAAGATGCTGTACAATAATTTATCTACCTATTATTATTATAGAATAACAGACTCATCTGCTGTTAGCAGCAGCCGATTAGCCGATTTTGCATGGAGACTCCTCTCTCTCTCTCTCCCTCTCTCTCGCTCCCTGGTTCTATCCTCCGCTACGGATTGCGTTATGTAAATGCTCCTATTGGCTAACTTCATGCCGGCGGCTTTCATTTTCGAGCAAGTGTGCGGCCGCCCCGAAGTCGATGGTACATCTGCGGCCTGGCGGCTCGTATAGTGTTCTATGCAACATCAGCCATTGAGCGCACAATTAGGTTCATAAGCCTTATGCGAATACTAACTAATTGGGTTTCGTCTCAGTCACATGCATCGTTGAATTCGCTTTATCCTCATGGTAGCGGTGTGCTTCGTGCACAGATGTCTGCAGGGGCTCGTATCTACCCTTGAAAAATGTCGGCGCAGTGTTTCCTTGAAGACACGCCGCACGGGAAATACGGTTAAACAGGTTCTCACAGTAGGGCTAGGCTCCCACAAAGGCCCTTTGATTTGGCCCGTCTTCAGTCGGCCTGTACGCCGGACGCGTGAACGCTCTCTACCTCAAAGCTGCTTCTCCCGTGAATAGGCTGTGCTCAACGACAACTCTAGGTAGACGTACTAGCTACTACAGCGCTCCGCCTGGTACCGGAGCTGCGGAAGCTGATGTCTCATCATCGATTCGAATCCATAGGAATGGTGACGGCTTCGCTGTCGTCGCTAAGTCGACGCCGAACTGAAAACCGCAGGCACTATAAGGCAGCCTGTAAGTCACACATAGGTTACGGTCATCAGTGGTTGAGTGGCGCACGTATGTCATGCGTTCCCGAAAGCTTCTCTTCTTCTCAAAAGAAGGATATGATAAAAAAAATAGATATAAAACCACTATGGACCGCTGTCTGTCTCAGTGGCAGCGCGTGGATCGTCTCAAAGGACAGGCTCGGGTTAGGAACATTATCGCTTGTTTCAGCATAGACGATATGCAGACATCGTGCGTATCGAATCGGTGCAAGACGCACCCGAAGGACGAAGCATTGACATTTCTCCGAGGTGGATTTCTGAGCCGGAATCGCCCAACGTGAACACATAATCCCCTCAGCCCTGGCCCACGTAACAACACGCGACCAGCGTAAAGCGAATCGGGGGGAACAAAATAATCAGATTGGCTAATACCAATTATGTTCTCGTGTTCAGCTGCATTGTCTGAAGAGCGTGCGTATGCTGAATAATTTGTATGCGTTATAGATAACAGGTGTTTTGAGCTTTGCGTGTGTGCACATAAGTTGCCAGTGTTCCGAGAAGACGATCTTTACTAGCGGCATGTAAATAGATATTTGACGTATCTAGGTATTCAGATATTCCAGTATGTTTGACGAAAGTATGACTTGCAAACGAAGCTAGTTCTTGGACAACACCGCTTTGGACAACACCGGATTGAAGTCATCGATAGATGCAGTGCAATGTATCAGCCGTTCACGACAGTCAATTCTCAGCCACAAACAGAGCGAGAGAAAACGAAGAGAGGGAGGGAGAGAGAGAGAGAGATAGCGGCATTTCTCCTGTTGGAATACACTAAAACATGGCGTCGAAGTACTTATGCTTTTATATGCACCTCGCCAAGGGTAGGAGGCGCCTTGGCCATTATACACTCGGCTCGGTGGCTCCATCTGGTGTCTGCGATGGGAATTTTTCCCTCTGCCTAACATACTCGGGGTATCGTTTGCGATCAACAATGACAGGCGAGTTCTAAAGAGACAATCTTTTAGGAGCTATTTTAAGAAACTCCTAGAATAAATATGTCAACAACAACAACAACAGCATGCAACAACCGATGAATATATCAATGTAAATGTATAGTCGCTCAAGAGTGTCGCTTTGATTCAATTAGAATGCTGAAAACGTCTGTAGTACTTAGGATATATAATATGCGTATACAACAGTAGCATATGATCAAATCACTCGAGTTAACGATTCACTATGAGTTGACGATTACAAACGGCTGGTGGAGATTCGACCCGCTGTTGATCTCGTTGTAGTATTATCCAACGCTGTGAAGATATTATATGTCGCCGAAATGCAGCTACTACAAATATACGGTATAGTATAATTCAAGTAGAATTCATCCGAGTCATCCAAACGGAATGACACCGCCCTGATCGAGACGGGCGATCGATCGAGATTGATTCGCCTGGCTGGTCACCAGAAAAGTATGCGTTCAGGGCCGGGCCAACGAGTCGTCAGGTTTTACGTGTGGAGAACGTAAGATCCCCTCAAGGATTTCATTTCAAGGGTTTTCTTCAAGGGACCAACCGCGAAAGCCGGTACAAGTTGCCTTCTCGACGGGCCCCCGTAAACTCATTCGAACCTAAGCGGATGTGCCACTGAAATTTTACCTAGGGTAAGCGGGTCCGTTTGCTTCGTCCGCTTGCACCTCTCATCCGAAGTGACCCTTTCGACAAAAGCGAGAATGGAACAAATCGACTCGGACAGGCTGGACCACTTAGTTCGTTGGTCAGCTGCCTTTCTTGTCTCGACGGCAACTCGTCGAGCGAACTTAGGTAGATGAAGCTATCTTGCCCCCATATTCGGAACGAGAGAAAAATACCCGCAACGAAGTGGCGTTTAAGTTTCACTTTCTAACCGTCTGTCCTCGTAGGGCCTTATGCCTTCGCTGTATTGTATATCATTGTGGAGAGCACGGCGAATTGATCATACTGCAATGGAACAATGAAGAGCATTTTCCCTTCGGGAGCCTTTTGCTCTGTCTTCGCCAGTTATCGAATTGTGTTGAATACTCGAGAGAGGATTTCGGTGCTCTTCTTCGAGTGAGGGCTATACCCCGCCAGAAGGAAACGTGCAACGATTACGTATAGTGCTGTGATGAGCTTTCGGCTGCGATCTGGTTTTTATACAGTCAAACTCTTGCACTAAACATTTGATGATGACGAAGAAGAGATACATGCGCTCGCCAGTATAATTAACCTAGGTCCGAACAACCAAAATTATACAGTCATTCATGAATAATTTTTGATCCTTTGGAACTATTTTGTATATTGAAAACACTTTGATAACTTTTGCACCGAGCGTCGTAGCCAGATGGCCTGTTTACGCTCGGTATTTTTTTGCTCAGCGCTGGTTGAGTGTCGTAGAATAGACATAAAACATCTTTCGGCGCTGAATATCAGCCTTCCTTGATCAAAGTTTTATCTCTTCGAGGAACAAGCCATTTCATCGAAAATTGATGAATACATTAAGCAGGCATCTCTCACCCGGCGAACCGTTCACTACTGGTATAACCGATTCGGGAAGGGTTACTGGACTATTGAAGACCAAGGAGGAGGTGACTGCACTTGGTGTTTATTATATAAATATCGATTCGCTTCAGGAAGCGTCTGCAAATGCAAGCGATATTACCATTCAGAAACTCGAAGAGCGTTAGCTCCGCTGTGTAAATGATGGAGAAGGGTGGTACCTCTCATATATACCAGAAAAATCATAGTTGTAGCTCGTTCTGTTCAAAAGTTTCATCAAACCTTCTTCGATGCGCCCAATAGCTCCGAACGCGAACGGTGAGAGGTGTTTTACGTGTTATTTGTTAGCCTCCCGATAATCATCAATGTAAGGAGCTACAATCATTGCGTATATTCAACGAATAATTTATCTCTTAATTACTTCGTTGTATGAGGACTTTTCAAGTAAGCACGGTGCTCCGGAATCCGTCTAGGAGCCTCATATATGGACGATAGTCTTAGAGAAAATGCAACAAAATTGCAGATGCTAGCGGGCATGGCCCAATCGCCTCTTGGTGTGCGACAGTGCTAGTGACTAGCTCTAGTTGAAAGTCACCTAAAAAGGGAGGAAGACTCAGTTAAACGAAAATTGAGTAAAGAAAAAGTCATAGATTCATTCGATAAACGAAGCAATTTTCATTCGTTTGCAATATTCAACATGTCGACATCTCTCGACTCTCTGCCGCGCATGTCTGCCATGCCCATCGACAACGATCGTTGAGGTGGCCATATTAGTTAAAAGCGCACAATCAGGCGGGTCGAAATCGCCAACATGTATAAAAAAGATACAGGCTACTCCCCGCAGGCCGAAACCGGCGCCGACACTGCAGCCGGGGTTACGACTCACGTTCGATCGCGTACGATTTTCGCCCATAGTGACTCTCCTCTGTTCACCTTCGAATCCATCAGCGAGACGTGCACTTCTACGATGGATGGCGGGCAGGCAGGCAGGCAGGCAGACATCCAGCATCGCCAGCAATGTCAGCTATTTACACACGATTGGCAAGCGGTGTCGAATTGTCTCGACGCGGGACGCGTCTAAGGCACTATGAAGTCCCTGAAGAGCTTGAGTGAGCTTGTAAGCTGTATTGCTATTTGTGCTGCGTTCGCTCGAGCGGGCGCCGACTCGATTCGACGCGACCCGCTGCGGGTGTCACGCGAAAGTCGGCCAGACGGACAAAGCATAAGCAAGAAGAATTCAGCCGACCCCGACCGCCCGTTGTATGCGGCACATGAGTGCTCTGGCCATAAGCTTCGGTTCGCCCTCAGTGCTGCCGGTGTGCCGTTGGCATACTGGCGGTGGCCACCTCTCGTGTAGCGAGGCACGCGACTCGAAAACCGTGACAAATCGAGATGAGGACAGCGAGCGGGTCTGCAGAAGCTCGTACGATGTCCTGCACAAGGAATGGACGTGACAGAGCGCAAAGAGAGAGAGAGAGAGAGAGAGGGGGGTGGGGTAGCGAGGAAGGGAGCGACGTTATATAAGTATTCAATACCAGAAGAAGAAAATCTTCGCGGACCCCCACCTCCCCCCCCCCCGGCCATGACATCGCACTTTCTCCATATTTATACTCGCGCCTTTATTCGCGCCCTCGATTCATTCGGCATTTGGATAGCGTCACCTTTTTTTGTTGGCAGTTACTCCGATCGGTCCGATCGTCGTCATCTGAAATTGCTGCCTCATTCCCGGAGCCGTTCAGAAAAGCGTTCCTCGGGCATCGAGTCCCTGATGGCACCGTTCACCTCCACCCCACGGCCGCTGTCGGATACAAGCGTACGCGGCGCTGAGTGTTATGGTATATATATAGTGTGATAGATGGTGGACGAGTCGATGACCGCTAGTCGCTATTGGAGAGTTAAGCTAAACAGGAGACGTGTACGGCGGGGCTCTATCGAACGTAAGCATATTGATTCCTGTCACTTCGCTGTTGCACCCCTTGCAGCTAGAATCTGCTGATGGTTCCACTTTGTTATAGAATAGGCATTGTCCCCTCTTCAGCGTCAGTATCGTGATGCATGCTTTTGTGGCTCTATTTTTTTTTTTTTTTTTGAGAGAGAGAGAGAGAGGAAATTTTCTTCAAACGCCTGTGTGGCTCTGCGACAATGGCGTGGAACACAGGCAGCTGCAGGAGATTCCGTGCTCCTCGGACGAGTGTGAGACCGGAATAACGCATGGAAAGGGTGAAATTCGCGGCAATAACGTAAGAATGATCTCTTTCATTCGGGTGAATGCTCTGCCATGATGTTCCCTTCCCGCTGGGCGTAAGGAAAAACATTTATATAATATATATATATATATATATATATACAGGGGTGTGCATAAACTTAACACACCCGTATACTTCAACAAATCGTTACAAAGAATACACATTTGGGACATTTATTCTGTATCTGATTAATGTACGTGTCAAAAAACATACACACCACAAGGAACAACGCATATGACGTCGCATGTAGCCTGCTACAATAAAATGTGTCATATTTCGGTTGTCTCGGTTATCGAGTGTTCTCGCTGAATTAATCCAGCCTGTGTTGAGTATTCACGCTGTACTGTAGTCATGGGACACGCTTCGAGCCTTACTGATGCAGAGAAAGCAGTTATTTCTGCTTTACACCGAGCAGAAGAGATCCAGGCAGCAATTGCCAGAGAATTTGGCAGAGGCCGTTGTGTAGTGCAAAATTATTTACGCAGTTATTAATCTCGTGCGATCGCGTGCTAACGACGAAGCTCCCGCCAGCCTCTCCGCCGTTACGTTTCGCGCTTTGAAAGTGTTGTCGTGCACCCTGCGCTTCTGTGCTGGGTGGGAGGGTGATGCCTCCAGACGACGTGTCGAGGGTGCCGCCCTTGAAGAGGGCGAGGCCTGGCACGGCCGATGATGTCGCTGTCGTTGGGAATGACGACGCGAGGGAGAACGCTGCACCGTTCACGGAGCAGCGGACGAAGGACGCCAAGCGTCGCGCGGGCCGTGAGGCGCGCGCACTGGAGGCCCTCCGGGCAGGCCTCAACGCGAGGTCCCACGGATTGTTCAAGGTGACTGTCCGTGGCAGGGCGGTCGGGGCCGGCGGGCCTTCCCCCGCCTTCGAGCAGGGCCAGATGCTCGCCCTTTTTAAGAGCGCCCATGAGGCTCTCCCGGGTTGCACCCCGGCTGGTGGAGCCGACGGGCTCATCATTTGGGCGCCGACCCTTGAGCTCGCCCGCAAGGCGTTGACGCTCACGACTCTCGGAGGCGTCCCGGTGACCGCTCATTGCTCGGCCCTCTCGAGCACCAAGGCCCGCATCACGAACGTCTGCGCGGCTTTTACCGACGCCGAGATCCTGGCTGAACTCTCACCTCTCGGCGTCACTTCCGCCCGCCGCCTACCCGCCGCGCCCGGCCCGGCTCGTCGCTCGCCTCGGCCCGTGCTGCTCACCTTCAGCGGGCCGCCTCCTGCCTCGGTGTTCCTGGGCTACCGGTCCCATCCGGTCGTCCTCGAGCCTGACCGGCCACCACTATGCTTCAACTGCTGCCGGACGGGCCACATCGCGGCCCGGTGCTCACTGCCTAGGGCCTGCAGCAACTGCGGTGATGCCGGCCACCTCGCCGCCTCTTGCGCCCGTCCTGCCCGTTGCGTCAACTGCAAGGGTGCCCATCGCTCGGGCTCGCCGTCGTGCCCTCGGGCGGCCTACCTCCGCGAGCGTCAGCGGCTCGTGACTGAGGCCAGGGTCCTCGAACAGGTGAAGGACACCTCACCCCTAGCGTCCATTATGCCCATCGAGGCCCCGGTGTCGTCCCAGGCGCCAGCCCGCTCGTACGCTGCGGCGGTTCGGGGTATTGTGGTCCCCTCCGACGGTGCTCAGGTCCCAATGGTCCTGCTGCCGAACCCGAGGCCGATCCCCGCCCCGTCCCGCCGCCCCGCCCCTCGTCGGCCTGCTCCTCGTCGGCCTGCCCCTTGTCGGCTTGCCCCCCGTCGATCTGCCCCCCGTCGACCCGCCCCTCGTCGACCTGCTCGCGCGGAGTCTCGGCGCCCCACGGCCGCGCCAGCGGTGCCAAGCATCGTCGCAGCCTTGAGGTCCCTCGCTGAAGTCTTGGCCCCTCTCCTCCAGCTTCAGCGTCAGCTCGCCCCCCTCCTAGCCGCTCTCAATCCCCCCCGTTCTTCATGAACCCAGGTCCCATCGCCCCAGCCCGAGACGCCACCCCAGCCCGAGACGCCACCCCAGCCCGAGACGCCACCCCAGCCCGTCGTGCCGCTTCAGCCCGAGACGCCACAGGCCCCCCGCGTGTACCGTGCCCGCATTGCGAGGGCAGATTCTCCCGGCGCGGTCTCAACAGGCACATAACGGTGCGGCACCCGGAGGTCCGTTCGGTGCCTCAGCCAAGTCCAGCGCCCCAACCGCTCGAGCTGCGACTACAGGCGGCCATGCGTGAGGCCCGCGTCTTCAGTATTGTCCCGAAGGCTACGCGTTCCCTAGTCGCCGTGGCCCTCACAGACGTGCTCCGGGACGTTCATACCAATAACGACGTCCCCTCCTGGGAAGCGCTCCTGGCTTTCGCCCGAGTGGTCTTGCAGATGCCGGACAAAGGCGACACCTCCCGCTCCCTCCCAGCCGTGATTCGGGGAAACCTAGCGGCCTTCCGCGGCGGGGCGCGCTTGGAGGGGACCGCTTGCGTCGTCACTTCCCTCGCGGCCCTCGTCCTCCGCCCACGGATACGGGCCAGAGAGCTGCGCGTATAGCCTCCCAAAAACTCTCCGAGGGTGACATCTCTGGTGCCGCCCGGGCCCTGTGCTCTACCGACTCGGCCACGGACTCGGCTGAGGCTCTCAACGCCCTCAGGGCGAAGCACCCCCCTGCCCCTCCTGATTACTCCTTCCCCGCCCGTCCCCCGCAGGTCGACATTGCCCCAACGTCAACTGATGAGGTTTTGGCGGCCGTTTCCTCTTTCCCCCCGAGCTCGTCAGCCGGCCCCGATGGCCTTCGGCCGCGTCATCTCAGGGACCTGCTCTCTCCGGCACTCGGAGCCGTCGCCACTGCCCTCGCCAAGGCCCTCGCTAAGGTGGTCGACTGCATGCGGGCCGGCACGGTTCCATCGGCGCTACGGCCAATACTCTTCGGCGCGCGCCTCATCGCCCTCAAGAAAAAGGATGGGTCGATACGGCCCATCGCCTGCTCCAGCACGATTCGTCGCCTGGCTGCTAAGATCGCCTGGGTCAACGAGAGGGACGCGGTCGTAACCCTGCTCGGCCCAACCCAGTTGGGTTGCGGCCAGGCGTCTGGGACGGAGATCGCTGCTCACGCGGCTCGCGCCTTTATCCACGCTCATCCGGACGCGGCCCTGGTCAAGCTTGATTTTCGCAATGCCTTCAACACGGTCCGTCGAGATCTCGTTCTGCGTGAGGTCGCTGAGCACGTCCCTGGCCTCTTCCCTCTGGTCGACCTGGCCTATCGTTGCCCCTCCCATCTGATTATGGACAACGCCGTCATCAGCTCAGAGTGCGGTGTCCAGCAGGGGGACCCGCTGGGCCCAGCCCTCTTCTGCCTGGCCCTCCGGCCCCTCGCTGTGTCCCTCCAGTCGCGTCTGCGGCTGTGGTACATGGACGACGGAACGTTGGCAGGTGATCCGGCGACCGTCGCCTCCGACGTTCAGCGAGTACTCGACTACGAGGGGCGCAGCGGCCTTGCCCTCAACCCCACGAAGTGCGAGATCTTCTCTTTAGACGCGCAGCCCGACCTCCAGCGGTCGCTCCCAGGGTGCCGTCTCACTCAGAGGTTGTCCCTCGAGCTCGTCGGCTCCCCTCTCACGGACGAGGCCATCCGGCCGCTATTGGACCGTTGCCTCGAGAGGACGGCCGTGATGCTCGACCGGCTGCCCCTGTTATCGGCTCACCAGGGGCTGTTCCTGCTTCGGTCCTGTTTCTCGGCGGCACGCATGCAGCACTTGCTTAGGACATGCCCGGCCGGCACTGAGGCTTCAGCCCTTCACGAGTATGACGACTTGGTGTTGGAAGCCCTGACGACGATCCTGAACCTCCAGCTCCCTCCGGAAGCGGCGTCGCAGGCTTCCCTTCCAGTCCGCTTCGGTGGCCTCGGCATCCTCAGTGTACGCCGCTTGGCTGACGTTTGCTACGCCGCGTCGCTTACGGCGGTTGCCGACATGGTCGCTACAGTCCTCCCCCCCGAAGCGCTCGCCCACTTCTCCGCTTCCCAGGAAGCTGCCCTTGACCAGACGGGCGTCCGCGCTCGGGTCCCTCCGGACAAACAGAGCAAGCAGCGGGCGTGGTCCGATGCCCTGCACCAGGAGCTGCGGGACTCCCTCCTGGCCTCTGCGCCACACGTTGCTGACCAAGCTCGCCTCCGGGCTGTCGACAGGCCTGGTGCGGGGGCGTGGCTCCACGCGCTGCCCTCGTCGTCCCTTGGTACTGCTCTAGACGATCGCTCCCTCCGCTTCTGTGTGGGCCTTCGCCTCGGGGCCCCTGTAGTTGCGGCCCACAGCTGCGAGCGTTGCGGGGACCCCGTCGCAACGAATGGCCATCACGGTCTCTCGTGCGAACGCAGCGCCGGTCGCCATCCGCGACACACGATGCTTAACGACACGCTCGTGAGGGCCCTCCACTCCGCCGGTATTCCTTGCACAAGGGAGCCACAGGGCCTCGACACCTCTGACGGGCGCCGCCCTGACGGCCTCACCCTTATCCCCTTTCATCGAGGCCTGCACCTGGTCTGGGACGGCACTGTGGTTGACACTCTAGCACCTTCTTATGTCAACCACTGTGCAACCATCCCCGGTTACGCAGTAGCGCGTGCGGAACGGGCAAAGCTAAGGAAGTACGCCGCACTCCAAGCAACCCACCTGTTTTCCCCCCTTGCCTTTGAGACCTTGGGCGGGCACGGCCCTCTCACTGCGAACTTCCTCGAGGGGGTCTACCACAGGTTGATCCGCGCCACCGGGGACAAGCGCGCTGGCTCTTTCCTCCTGCAGCGCCTGTCCCTCGCCGTGCAGAGAGGCAATGCCATCGCCTTCCTCGGGACATTGTCGTCCTCACCCCCCCCCCCCATAATCCCTAGAAATACCGACCAACCGTATGTTTGAATAAACGATTTTTTTTTTTTTTACGCAGTCCGTCGAAGTATGGTACTAATAAAGGATGTCCACGAAAGGTCAGCCAGTGAACTGCCATGCATATCAGTCGATTGGCCTCGAATTCGACCGTAAGTTTTGAAGCAATCAGGAAAGAGTTAAACCTTCAGGTTCATAGATCATAGAACAGTTTTAAGGACAACTAAGCGAGATCCGCATATCATACGGGCACACATGAAAATAAGACCTTTAAATTATTGCTACAATGCAAGATTCTATATAGCAATTAAATGTTTCCAAGAATCATTAGACACAATATCCGGTCGGCTTAAATTAGCAGTTGGATATTGAGGCAAGCTTTTCACATTCGCCTTGCCTTGGGTCCCAGTCATCTTAACGCCGCTCATGACCGCAACGGTAGGACAGCTGGCAGATGTCATGATTGTGTCTTAATTTTTGGCATCAGAGTAGTCAGGCCACTGTTTCAATTCCATGGAACTATCTGGACGTTTTCGCCCCCGCTCTGTCCCGTTATGACAAGGACACAATCGCCGCCAGCCTTGTTTCGTCAGTTGGTGTCGACAGTGAACGTTGTTCCCGCTGTCTCTCCAGGTGCGCTGCTCGGTTGCGGCGTCACCTTTAAATCCTCCATCGCAGGGACACGATGGACGCGTGCACTTGGACGGCATGCATGCCGTCGCGGAGTAAATGAATCATTTTGCGTGCCAGCCACCCTGGTATTCTCATCGTGGTGTTGCTGCAAGCGGCCACGCCCCTGGGCAGAGCACGGTGTGGTTACGGCGTTCGCGACAAGCTATGTCGCGCAATTATAGGTACCGGAGTAGGTGCCCATGCACAAGCCACCGGAGTCGGCTCGTTCGGCCACTCAAGCTCAGAGCAAGCCAGGCAGTGCGAGACGGCGAGAGAGAGAGAGAGAAACGGAGGAGAATAATGACAGATTTTTGAGAGATCCGCCACAGAGATCAAAGCGAGGAAGGGGCGATAGCTAGCTCAGAGCAGTTCCGACAACGATCCCACCAGTCGAGCAATGCGCACTGGCGTCCATACGGCTGCTGAACCAGCTAGTAGCTAGCGGGCATTTTAGGTCCGCTGAAGGGGCTTTTACGCTCGTCCAGCTCTGCTTGTGGCGTCCGCAAGAACTCCATTTTCAACGTATTGTTTCCTTCAGTTTCTCTCCCTCTCTCTCTCTCTCTCTCTTCGTCTTTCTGGCCCGCCGCTTTCAACACCGCGCCCCCCGGGTGCCGAGGGGTAGCCGCTCCGGCCGCGTACAGCTGGCGCTAGCCAGCCAGCCAGCATGACTTACTGACAACAACGGGCTCTGTCATACAGAACACGAGCGTAGTGGCACTGGATGTGACGCGGCTCTCGGACACGTGGACAGCTCGACGAGGTGTCCGTTTGTTCGCGCCGTGAGAGGTGGGGAATGACAGAGGAGTCATCCGGTTGCCAACCGACGACCAGTTTAGTCTTCTTCCCGCCGCCGCCAGCGTTGTACTCCATCATCAGTGGCCCGGCCCGGTGGCCCGCCAGCCGATCTACGCTATACGCTATTCGACTACAACTACCACTACTACTACTAGCAGCTACTACAAGCAGGACCATCACCAGCACCACCACAGCCACCAACACCAGCACCACCCCCACCTCTATCATCATCTCGGGGGGCGCTCATCAGCCGTTGGCAGGGAGGGGAAGGCCGGGGGGGCCGGGGGGGCCGGCGGGCTGTGGCAGTCACTAAAATTCCAGTGGACAGAGGCGTGCGGAGGGGCTCCGTTTACACACTACGTCGCTGATACCATGGGGGTTCTCTTGACGGGCGGCCGCTTATGCTACCGCTACTGTCTCCGTCATCGTCAAACCCCTTGTTCCTGCGCTGTAAAGTATTAGGCAGTGGACTTTCGGCTGGAAGACATCCAGATGGCGACTGTGGCCACATGAGACACTGCAGTCCCCTGGTCCGGCAGAGTGTTGGCGCAACGTCGCTTGCTGCCTGCCTGCCTTCTGCGTGCCTAATTTGTGTAATAGCATCCAGGCTACGTAGCGTTCCCGAACTAGCGCGCGCAGGGACGAACGGAGCCCCTCAGGGCTCCGACCCCTCAACCTCCAGCCCCCCCCCCCCCCGCTACCCCCCAGGCACTCAAGTGTCTGTGCTGCCGCTTCCCAGACGTCAGTTTCATATTCCCGCGTTCGTCAACGAGCTGTGCGACGTCTCGAATTCCCAACTCTGCTGTTGCTGTGCACACCACCAACCGCCAGCATCTGTCAAGTGTTATCCTGCATAGACACGAACACAGACACACACACGCACGCGCATGCTGTGGTATACATGAGGCTGTTCAAATGCGTCCTGTATAGAACGAATGCCTGGTGCGAGTATCCTGAAATTCACTGCACGCGTTACAGTGGATTAAATCGGGCAGGGCAAGGAGAGGGGATGCTGGCGTTGGGTGCTTCCCAAGTGGATTTGCGGCACGCTCCACTGGTGAACGAAGAGCGAATTTGATTTGTGGGCGTTGTTTATCAGCTGCTGTTGCTATTTTGCTGCGGGACAGCCAGGTAGCTACCGCCTTATGACGAATAATGAGGAAGGCTTGGAAAGGTTTGAGTTATCCCAGGCCGGGTATGAGAACTAACTGAGGACAGGAAGTGAAGAGTTGGGCATACGTACCCGATGGGTCCACCTGCAAGGTGGTTCCTGTGAGCCACTGCCCGACGTGTAATAATATGCAAGCAGTCGCAGACTGCGGCGCCGAGGTTCGAGATTTTTAGTGGGTGTGGACAACACAGCAACTAAACACAGAAATACCTCAGATGCATTATTCTACAGCGTAATGAAATTTAGTCAGAGTTGGGCTACGGTACATTTTTCAGGCTGAGTCCCAGTCAATATAAAACATCCACAGTTGTGAGTTCGGCATTGCTTCATAAAACGGACCCCACACATGCAAACGTGTAACAGCGTGGATCGACCCCGTACTTCTACAGGTCCCCTCTAATTGTAAGGCGCCAATGAATACACCTAGCTCGTGAAGGTTAGTTTAACTTTTTCTGATATCTGGCACTTAGTTGTCTGTACACGGGAAGTCTCAGTATTGCCGTGTAGCATTGCTTCAAGGACCTGTCATGTCAGTCGTACTGGACTCACCTGAGCTTCGTTCAACAGAGGATCGGTCTACGGTGAGCCATTTGGCCCTTGACTTCTTAAATATAAAAATCCTATAATATATTCATTCAAATTGAGGTTTATTCATGGAACTGCGATTTCTACATTGCTTACGTTCTCAGATACAGAAATATTGACTTGTATTATATATATATATTATTTAAGGCTATAACGATTCCTCACAGGTCAATAAGCCTGCGGGGAATTTAGTCCTTTTACGGGTGCTCCCACTTCTGCCTGAATGTACATCTATGATCTTAACGTCCTAGGGGCGCTACGGTGCCACATTCATGATTACACTGGGAGCGGTTAGCCTTCATTGAGAAAACGTGCGTTTAAAATTTCCTGAAAAAAAAATTCCTCCTCTAAAAAAAAAAAAAAAAGGGACTGTGAGAGTCGAAATGAGCAACAAATTGCAAATTTGGCTTTTTCGTAGACGTGTAGATTATACGTGTTGAGGCAGAAATGCTCATTGCATATTATCCGCTTATCCGGACTGTCGCTACACGTTGGAATATATTCCGTGAATAATGAAATACATCGTGTATTTGATCGTTGCACATTTGCATTTAAGGGGTCCGTCTTATGACGCAATGCCGGAAGCTGTTTCGTAGACGTTAAATGTTGGTTGTGAGTCAGCCTGGAAAACTCACTCATATAGTTTACTTGAGTGAATTTGGGGGCTCTACAAGGATGTCACATTTATTATTATTATTATTATTGTGATTATTAACTAGATTTATCATTAGTATTCGTCCATGGTCAATAAGTATGCTAACCTAATCCTGTCAGATGCATTATCATCGAGTGTAATCGAGTTCTTAAAGCGAGGTCGTGTCCTGTACCGTGTTAGCGCCTGGTTGTGTCTGTAGAGAGCAAACAGGAAATGTGCTCATATCTCCAGCTCTATCGTTGCAAAACAGGTGGTCCACTGTGTGACCCGCGCGTGTCTGATGATGCTGACTGCATGGCTCCCAGGTGTTCTGGACATACGGTTCTAATAATCCCAAGGGACCCCCAGGGTACTCTGAAGAGGGAATTGCTGATCCTTAAGAGGCCTCAGCATGGCACCGTTGAATTTCACGAAGAATAATATCCACAACCTGCCAGGCGGAATGCGGTGCACATGCGGATAATCTGTAGATCCGTGTCGCATCGCGATATTTCCATGTCTCGAATGCTCGACAAGCAGCCCTTACATACAGCTCGCTATACAACTCGCTCGTTATCGAGTAGGTCATCATGTTGGGGGTACAAACTCGTGGTTCGACTGTTTATAGATTCTGATCTCCTGACAGTTCTTTGTTCTGACCGATCCTGACGATTTGCGAGTCATGCGCCACCACTATCGTTAGACTAGCCGGTGGCTGACATCCTCCACCCATCTGATCGACCAGAAGTACACATCGAGAGATCGAGTTTGGGACACCGTCGGCCAATGCGCCAGGCTCTCTGCACACTCTTCCATGCACGGGTAACATGTGCCTCTATCCCCAGCTCAATTCGACTCCTTCCGAATGCATTCTAGCTCTGGCGCTGGTCTCCCTATAGTAACGTTGATCGTGCACCATATGCGATTGAGATCGTAAGTCCCCGTTGCGGTGAATTCAGGCGAGTTTTCACTCCCGGCATCCGTAGGCTCATCCGTAGGCGGTCCAAACGATGGTGACGCGGGATCCCCGGGTCTCTCCATCCGTGCCTGCCACCTCAGTCGTTCGAGCCTCAATCCTCCCTCACGGAAACCCCCTGAGGTCGTCACATTCGAGGATTGCATGCGCATATGTGCGATTCTACTCCCGGCCCCATGTCCCCGTATGCTCGTGTCCCTTATTCCTCTGGGCATGTCGAGCTCACAGCGAGCTCGGCAAGCTCATCCCATCACGAGGGGCACCAAGGCGACCCCCGTCAGTCCTGGACACGCGAGCACACGAGTCGCCTGAGCCGGGGCGCGGAGCACACCTGGTGGTGGAGCCATCACAGTTGCAGCCGCCGCCGCTCGCATCGCACAACAGTGCAGTGGTAGGGTATAAACACATCAGCAAGATCTTGAATCGATCCTCCTCGTACCTCTGTTGTCGACAAGAGTTCTGGGGTGAGCTCCAACACCCGTTTGGGGAGGAACCCTGACGCAGTGACAATAACACAACGGTGGTTTCTAACATTCTAGCCTGCTGCTAGCCATACGCGGAGGCCCTGCTGATACGCATGCAGGCTGGCAGACAGGACAAGCTGTAAGACGAGTTTTCCTCTGGTATATTTGGTGGGCTGTCGCATCATCTCGTTCTCTCCTGACTGCATGGTGCAGGACGTCCGCCGGGTGTGTCTGGTGTCCCTAGACGCGGGGGGGGACTCCTTAATTTGCTTCGACAGAGCACCTCGACCTGTGTCAGAATGCGCGTGCGGGTGTGTGCGCGTCGACGGAGAGATGGATACCAGGCATCGTCATGGGTTGCTGGCTGATCGGAGCTTTGACTGACGTCACTATGATGGGCTATCATTATGCCCAACCCACCTGGTTCCACCTATATCGGTCTCTAGCGCGTTCTAATCATTTTCCATGCATGTCCGCCTATGACATATGTGTGATTTAGTGCTCGTGTAGCATGCCAAGATGAGGCCTAATTTGGCCAGACGGCTGGACGTGGAACACAATCGAAATCCACGTTGGGACTAAACTTCTACAACATCATGTAGCCGTAGTGAGCATGATTTACTTGTTGTAGTTTGCTGATTGGCTGACATTTTCATTGACGCCAATCTGCGTAAATCAATTAAACTAGAATCAAATATATAACACGTCGACTTTATTTATCAAATAATTAAGCAAAATGCGTAGAAACGTATGCGAAGAAGGCACTAACCCTGCAAAAGGAACTATGATCAAGCGACGACTCTTAGTCTATACGCCGTATGAATTGGCGTATATAGTACTACTAAATCATACGTTAATAACTCATATGCAGAACTAATTTGTCGCCGATTTAATAATTACTTGCAGATGTTACTAATTAGTAATAATAATTACACTAATTAGGAAATAGAATTGATTTTGAACTTCAACATCACCGCTCGTACCGGTGGCAGGAATATAGTGTACGCCATCCTCTAATTGAGGCATTTTCTCCTAAAAAATACATCCGTTTACGATAGCGATAAGATTAGGGGACCAGCACTTATATATGCATCTGAAGGTTTAATTGGTATCGAAACATTTTGCAAGTGTTTATCCTTGCTTAATCACTATTATTTTTAATGCGATTATTAACCAAATATGTTAATTTACGTAATATTTGGGACGTAAAGAAGTTATATCACTCGTCATTACCCATCTTCTCTATAATTATAATTACTGTGGCAACCCCATTTAGCTGTGTTCACCACGTGTGGCTTAAACACACATACACACACACACCCACACACAATATAATATATATATATACACGATCAGACGACAAAATAATCCCCAGAATGGGTGACGATGTCACCGATAATCGAAACGCCGCCAACCTGTAGTCTTTCTTAATCAAGTGGGGCGCGCGTGCACCGCAACAGTCAGCGAATCCCCCAGGAGCCGAGTGCTCTTTGCCGTAATGGTTCGTAGTCTCCAAGTTTAAGATAAAGTTGCTCGGGTTCATCTCGCGAAATCAGAAATGGCACAGCGCTCAGAAAGTGTCATGCATGGCCTCAGGGGACATCTCACCGGCGCACAAGGGTTGTTTCAACTCCGTCCTGGAAGACGTCACTTAAGGTTGAAGCAGGGTCTCATTTACGCGTAGCTCCTGCCGTTAAGCACCGCACTGTTTTAGCATTGTTATACCCTCTTGCTTGTCCTGTTAGGACTGCTGTCAAACACGCAACTCGGCTGGTATACTCGTGGGAGTGTACGGGACAATGGGCCGTGGCAAAACTTGTAAAGATTCAGTTTCAAAAGCAGAGTTTCAAAGAGCCAGCGCATGAATACAATGAAAAACACCATCACCTCAACCAGATTCACTTCTGCCTGCCTCTTTGAATTTCACTGTCGAATCGGCCAATGGACTCGGTAGAAATAACAAACTTCATAAAAACGACAACACTGTACCGATCCACTCCCCTATCTCGTACGAGTTTGGCTCACCTGTTCCATTAATGACCACTACGTGGTGACGTACACGGTGATATCAATTTTGTGAGACGTTTTACGGTTAATTGTTTTGAAATAGACAAGCTTTTGTAATTAGTGATTATTCTCTTGGTTACGTCATTTTTTGTCTCATGTTTCCGTCTCCCTGTCAACCTCACTGTTGCCAACCTCGACGTCCGCGCTTACACCCAACGCATCGATAATGTTTCGGACGACAACGACTCACACCTATGCATTCACTCACCTCAATGACCAACACGCACACAGGTGATGATAATCACGTTGACACGCCATTAACGTGCTGACCGTACGTACATATGTAGTTGAGGGTACGTGGGAAAAGTGTATTAGGATATTGACTTATAGAGTTGGGACTGTGATTTGGAAATGCATATCTGCAGTGGCAGAGCCCTTTACTGGCCAAGGAAACACCGTTAGGCCAACGAAGTTAGAAAGTTTCAAGTTTCAAAGTCAAGTTGATTTTCAGAACTGCAATATACATACGCTTTAGTTCTCGATAAATATAAAAATAACAATAAAAGGGAGTTTTTCTACTAGCATAGCAAATAATAGCAGAAAAGGATCTAGTGCTTCTTCCTGCGTCGGTACGCGTTAACGAACAGAAAGAGTCAGAAAGTGGACCATCGAGTTACTGATCGATGATATAGATTATATTATATTATCATGTGATAATGCAGCTCCTGTGCTGTGTTCTTTCGAGCGAGAGCGTTGTCGAAGCAGCAGGTAAGTATAATAATTGAGGGTACGAAGTACAGACTATGTTCGTTCAAATATTATATAATAATAATAATGATGATGATAATCATAATAATAATAACAATATAAATGATGAAAAGTGCAGCACTTTCTATAAAGAATCTATAAAGAATAAAGTTGGCCTTGCCCTGCGCGGGCGGCTGCCAACTATAGTCTCGCTCGCGATATGTTGGTTGTTGGATGTTTGAAAATTCAAAAGTTGAAATTCGGAGGTTTTTGAGACATCAGTTGGATGAGTGTCGGCAGGAGCCTTCGGCTCGCCGCCGCCACCGTGACTCTCTTCTGGCTGTTGAAGTTTTCTTTTTCTAAATTTTAGTGATATGTTTGATGACGGACTTTTAAAGAATCACATGAATATATGATCGAATTTTGAATACAAACATTCATAGGTCGTGGATACCCTGCCCAGCGCGGTGGCGGCTAGATGGTGGCTGTAAAAAGTCTCTGGCTTTAAAAAGCCGAAGGCCGCAGGTTCGAGTCCCGTCGCGTGATAATGAGGACATACAGGAGGAGAACATTTAAACATTGTAACAATTGCAGTTCCTTTAATAAACCAATAAAGTTTTACCTTACCGTCTATCCCCGTTAATGAAATCTCGTTGTCAGATTGGCACGCTCCCTGCTCATGGCTCACATGCATGAAAACCGCTGAGGCGAGGTAAAGCGGCAGCTTTCAACCCTGTTCACTCCGTCCAATTATTCTAATTCAGTTGAGTGGAAAACGAGAAAACATCGTTTCCCTACGAGGATCAGAACATCCTGTTGCGATGTACGCCATAGAATAATGATGGTAACTTGTACTTAAGTTACGTGTACATAAGTTTTGCGCGTACGGGCTCGGCGACACTGATCGGTACTGACAAATACACCCAGTTCCTCTATTTGCCTTCGTGCGATGTTACCTGGACCGTCCCATCTGATATGACAGATTCGCAGATGCTGGCGTTGACTGCCGCCAGGTCAGAGACAAGACGGCTAAGATGGCCAACTTGATGGCTTCCTTTCTAACTCCCGACTGCGCGACAAAAGCGAACGATCACCCCCTCACGATGTGCCGATGCTTGAAACGCCCAGATCGCTCACGGCTGACGAGAAGGCCGTGCGGTATTGAGTTACGAAGGCGGGGGCAGACGGCCGGCCCCAGCCAGACATGCGTTATGGTTGTATTTTGCATAGCGTTTTCATAGTGGGACACTCGATCCTCGCGTAGTGAGTCTGGCCTTGCCCTGATACGACAGTTTCTCGTGTCAGCGTTACTCATCGTTGCCAGGTTAGTATAGGCATATAGCGAGCGATGACTAATTCTCTGATCACAAGACGATGTACGGTCTTCGTTCAAAGGAAAAGCTCGTTTAGTATAATAGTTCGGGGTTACCTGTGGAAGACCTGTCGAGAAGAGAACGTGTCCAAGGTTAGGATGTGTTAGGACTTGCTCGAAATCAACGGTCGACTATTGTTCCTGTGGAACCGCAACAGTCGATATTTAGTGACGCGAACGTCGGTGCTACCATCTACATACATGGAAAAGAACTCTTCGATCGTTTAGCAAGTGTTTGTTAAGAGATATCTTAGGATAACGCCAGACACATTTTACAATGAAAGATATAGAATGCTTCTTTCGTCGAGCCAAAGGCGAACTGTGATACAACAATTTTACATGGACATTCATTCGGAATCTGGTAGAGAGACTTCAGATGCAGCCTCTTCCGTGTCTCATGTGTGTGAGAGAGAGAGAGAGAGATGGAGAGGGAGAGTGAGATATGAGCATCGTATAAGAGCTCTAAGCTGTATAAGGATTTTCTCAAAGAGAAGTTCAGTTGGTTTCAACAGCGAGAAACCAGCTGTACTTGAAAGAACTCCTCAAGAAACCGTCGTAAAGGCCTCGAGCCGCCGTAGACAACTTGGAAGTACAATACGCTCGCTTTCGTTTGGAGGTTCATTTCAAAAGCTCATCCGAGCCGCCGAGGGAGCATCAGCCCATGGGAACGGGCAAAATGTCACGTTCACCGCTCCGCCGAGAAGAAGATAGATTAGCTTCCGGAAAGCAGAAGTTGGCTCGAGAGAGAGAGAGAGAGAGAGTTCTCTCATAAAGCAGTAGGCGGCAGCGCCTTCTCGCTGTAGACATCTAGCAGTGTTGTCTTGATTTTTAGCCGAAATTTTTGCAAAAATCCTATTGAATGCACAGTGTACACGTACTCGCGCCGACTGTACTCGAGCTGATCTCGTTCGGTTTGGCCCCATTAAAACTTGTGGTTCGACCGAATTCGCATAGTAGTATCTACCGATGCGAGAAAGGTCGATTTGGTTAATCGACGACAACGACAATTAGCTTATCTACAATTGCCTTTGTTTGACATGTGCAAAGCAGCGTTACCTATTTTCAATGCCATATATATTATAGTTCAATATTTTGTTCAATATCTTTTTTTTAGGGAAAAAAGCTCTGCTTGTTTCAGCAGAGGTGACGCATTTAGTCGTCACCTGTCGAAGACGTCTTAGCGCGAAGGAAAGTCGGGTGTGCAAATCGTTTTACTGAATAGCACGCATCAGCTAACGCGTACAGTCGATTTGATTTGCGGGCTTTCGTCGGTCGAAATATACTGCTCGGAGAAACCAAACCTCTCCGGTGACCCACTAGACAATCTACTTTGAAAATCGCTTGAGTCGGATCAGGTGGCATTTCAGCTGTATGTGTCAGACACGCGCAGTATGCGTCACCCGCAATGAGCCTGCAGACAAATCCGCGCTCAAGCTGTGTCGGCTCCCTTCAGTCGGCGTTATCCTAGGCGACGATCAGCAGTTGAGATCTGAACGATCTGGCGGGCGTGGGCGTTGGGGATACGGGGATATATATATATATATACCGAGGGTATGGGTGTCCTGGGGGGTAATGGGTGGCTGGAGGGCTAGCATATATGGGGTGCTTAGCCATGTCCGTCATGTGCTGCGACCCCCTCTTGCTGGGGCCCCGGCTACAGGTGCATCAACTATTGTCAGCTAGTTTCCTAGCATTGAGCCCCACTCACAACGAACACACCCAACGATTGGATGATCCGCCCGCAACCCACATCCTAACACTTACACTAACGCACGCATATATACACACACACAAAGACATGGTGTTCCACTCACCTGCCAGCAAAGCATCGGGTAGCAGTGGGGAGGTAGGACTTTTCTGCCGACAGCCGGGGGAAATCGAACGAAACACGTTCCCTGGTGCCATCAGATAATAAACGCGTGCTTGCCTGCCTGTCTGCCTGTTTCAGTCCGCACGTCGGTCCACTTCACTTGGTCACTCCTCTCTCTTTCTCTTCTCTCGCTCACTGTCTCACTCCCGAGGGACTGACGGGGACGTCTACGGAAGTTACTAAAAAGGGGCCTGCTCGGCCGCGTCGGCGAGCTCGAAGCGACACAGACACACGGGGAGCCCGTACCGTGTGCTGCTGTATGGCCATATCGCCACTAACAGCATCTATGACGCATGCGTATCTCGTAATAGCCAGCTATCGCCAGCGTGGAGGCCAGTGGGGACGCAAGATAGGTGCGTCCATACGTTTCATATATATATATCTCAGTGGCATCCGTCTCATAGCGCACGTCGTAGCCGACGCAGTGGTGGTGAAGTGAAGATCGGCCAGCTGTACAACCGTCTGTCCTGCTAAAGCGTCTGTCCAGAACCTGTGTACCGCTCCTGGGTCTATGAAGAACTTAATTGGGCGGTTGCAGCAGCAGCATCAGCAGCAGAGCTGTTCCGGTAGTCGACACTGGAGCGAATTTACAGAACAAATATTAAAAGGGTCGAGCACGTGCGCGTGTCGCTTTTACGTTACTAATTAATAACTATACATGAATAATGTAGACAGGTACAAAGCTCCGGTCGGCAGGTTCGCCACATAGTGTCGCACTACAGACAGTGTTTGTGTAGGGGCGTGAGAGAAGCGGCTTGTCAAAAAGGCCAGTTCGCTTACGGCGTCGAAATCTAGCCCAAGTCGCAATAGACCTCCTCGATGATTACGGCTAATCTAATCACCGAACGTGAAGGGAGTAAAATCGACGATGTCCGCGGGGACGAGAGACAGAGAGAGATTACAGCATAATTCGGTAGGGGACATAATCGTCGAGGGCATAGCTCCATATCGGTCATAAGCATAATGTTTGATCTTAAACAACAATGCGAACACACTCTGTTCGAGTGAGAAAATGAGGGTTAAACTCGTTATTTTCGTGGTATAGAAAATACATGAGAATAATAGAGCTCTCTTACAAAAGTAACTTGTCTGCTGAAGTTTACTAAGGTTTTTCGGGCCTTAGTAAGCTTTTACTGAAGTTTACTAAGAGGCTGTCCTAATCTACTATATATTCAAAATGGTGTAACTGTTGCGTTTTGGGTTCGTTTGCACTTACGTCATGATAGTTATTAGTGTAGTTTTACGATCTCATAATTACATTTGGTAGCGATATACATAATATGCATTACGTTTGTTAGGGAAATTAATTTGAGTATGAATATAATTGCGATTGTTCGGCCTGAACATGGTACGATGACACAATGGTACGATTCATCTACTCAGGTTTGGGCTTCGCTAGGTTCTCACGTAGGTGCACGGTTGTCCAATCCCCACCGTTGCCCATTTGCATTTAGGGGTCCGTCTTACGAAGCAATGCTAAACGCAGTTGTACCGTGGACTAAGTTAAATGTTGGCTGAGAGTCAGCCCGAAGACCTCTCTCTAGGTTCTCACAAATGAGCCTGAAACTAGCTCGCTCTCAGGCGGGCTGCTGTCGTATAGCTAATGCATATTCTATCTAGCAAATGCATGATACGGATTCGATCTTATCTTAGTTTGTATGATATGTGTGTATTTGTTGCTACTGCAAATTCTTGCTCAACGAGGTTCGCGGATCCGGTGATGGCTCTGCTGGTGTCCTGTTCTGGACCCAGCGGTAACGACTTGGCTCAAGCGTGATTTCATGGTTGGCCATTTTGGCTGCCGCCGGCCTCGCTTACGGCTAGTTCTGCTGCTCTACGAGCCCTCTATACAACGCGTTTGTCTACAACGCGCATAACGGCATGTTATGGCGAGCACCAAACCCGAATGTAGTTCTCCCTTTCGGACGGTTGCGGATGCGTATACCCCCTCTGTATACGTCCATGGCCAAAAGAGCTTCGGGTTTGCTGTTTCGGCCTGTGGCTGTTTACGACACTGCGCGTCGAAATGGACGGCGATGAATGGCGCTTAGATGAGACGCGGTTGGAATCGGGCAACGTTCAACGGACGCGAAGAAGTTAGGAAAGTTTCGCAAATGCAACACTCGTTTGGTGGCGGGCCTGGTTAGCCCCACGGCTCTTCCCCGTACGGGGGGGGGGGTGTTCCTTGCCGTCGACAGGCGTCCGTGGCCGTTTTGAGCCAAACCATGGTTTCCCGTGCGCGTACAATCCCACTGGGACAGCATGGATGGAAACCGTGAGCCTGCTTGACCGCCGGCGTCGTTCCCACTGTTATGGGCATCGTGGATATGCAGCGGCATGATGCTATCTCCTTAGTTGTAGTATCTCGTTTTTCGCTCTAAGACGCCTCGCTTGCGTGGCGTAGACTTCGTGAAGGCCGCCTCGAGGCGTCAGAGCCACATGAGCCAATGTTCGCCAGTGAGCGGCGAACATGGCCCTGCGCAGTACACTGTACGGCTGTGTACGGTGGACGAAGTCCGAAGGCAGTGCAAGAAGCCACCGAGCGCTAGAGAAAGAGAGAGAGAGAGAGAGAGGGAGAGAAACGAGTCGCATAACCTCTTCACCCGTCGACCTCTTAAAGAGAAACCCCTCCGCCCGCAAAGAACCCCAACAGTGTAAACCTTCCCGTAGGCATAACGGGTGACGGCGTAGTAGGTTGACACTTAAGCTGCCGGCTGAACGCGAGACGCCCGAAGGGAGGCTAGTCAAAGACGAGACGGATCTACAGCGGGGCGCGTTGGAAAGAACAGGCACGGAGCGGACGCCCACCAAGCAAAGTTAAGGAGGAGGACCCGAAACGCGTAGTTGTTAGAGACGGCGCAGCAAATGCACGACTATGTAGAAAAGGACAAATGCGTGTTGTTGTTGTTGTTTCCCTATTCTAACGCATGGAAAGGCAAACGAGCTGAAGAAAGGCGAGAAAAGACATAGAATTATCGTTACCCTGGCCATCAAGCAGTCACGAGCTGGGCTAGAGGGGCGATGCGGGCTGGACCATGTTGTACAGACGTCTAAGCACTTGTACTCATCCTTGTACACTGGATGTTACGCTGTGCAAAAGCGCAGTGGGGGCTGGCAAGAAGATCTCTGCGTACATAGTGAGACATTTGAGGTGGCTGAACCCCGCTCAGAAAACTCAAATGAGCCGGATTTGTCGTCGATTTGTGACGATGTTTAAAAGCGAATTCTCGAAGTAATGGGGTCTTAAAAGTAGACGCTCACTTTAGCCTACTTACTACAGTGAAACAACAGCACTTATCGGCTTTTAATAATGTCTTACAGCTCCCCGGAGGGCAAATGCTGTCAAGCGGAACGATAGCTTGCAGAACATTCGTAATAGAGTATTATCTGATATTAGGTCGTTCGAAGCTATTTTGTAATTCGAAAATATATTGATAGCCTTCGAGCCAAGCGTCATACGCAGGTGACCAGTTTATACTTGAGTTTCATCCGCTGATTCAGTTCCTTGAGATAGACATGAGTCCAGCAGCTGAAATATCGTTTACAGCTGGAAATCAGCGGTCCGTGATGAAATTTTTGTTTTTTGAAATTGCTGAATATGTTAGACAGGAAGGCCGTCACCCGGCAAACGTTCGTCGCTGGCCAAATCGATTCAGGAGGGGTGACCACTTCACTTCAGGACACCTCGCGAGCGAACGAGTTGAGACAACTACCGCAGCCTCTTGAGCAGGCTAGAAGGTGGACAATAGCCTCCTTGTTGGCCTATTCTGGAATACCGCGCAGCATATGTTACGAAGCTTTAGGGAAATACTGAAAATGCAAAAAAATATCACAGATACAAAAAATGGCTCCACCACGAATTAACTCCGATGCAGATTGGAACACATATGCCACATTATAAATCCAATCTGCAAGATAATAAGCTGGAAAAAACTCGGCTCGTGCACACCATTCCGATTGAAGGGCTGTGGGTAAGTTTGTAACGGTGCGCGGGAGGCATCAGGCAAGAAAATGGCTTCGAATGGATCGAAGTGGGATCCCCAGTGGCAGCGACGACCAAAATGTTCCTCCCAAAGTGATGATCTGCTATAGGGGTTAACAGAATGTTTGTATTTTGAGTCACTGAGTGAAAAACAGAGAAATCTAGCAAAATGCAGCCCGATATCTCCAGTTCTTGAAGCGCCTCATGGACAAATGGCACCTATGCACATAGATCATAACGTCAAACATCATCGTCGGGCTGCGCTAGCGAACGGGATGGAAGCCTACAATATGCTCATCGATTCATTCGGCCTTCGTATTCTCCAGATATAACCCCCCCCCGGATAAGCAAAGGTGGCCCCCCGACAGGTTCTCATAGTAATACCTAAAAAGGTTAAGAGCTGAGGCCTATCAGACAGGGGAACAGCTGAGGGTCAGCTCGAAAAACAATTCAGATATAACCCCGAGTGACTATGATTGTCTGCATGGATTAAAGGGGCAAGTGATGGTGTACATTATAGAAACATCACTTTGCTATCAACAACGAAATTAGCTACGGTAACGCTAATGATAGGTATATTGTCATTTTAGAAACTCCTGGTGCGTAAATCTAATAATAATAATAAAAAAAGAGCACCTCTGATATATATACTAGAAGACTCATAATGCTAGTTGTCAAAGTATATTTCGATGTGCGAAATAGCTCCGAACGACCGAACGAATATTTGGTTTGATTCAATACAATATAAATTAGGACAGATTCGCGCAACAATTAGCTGTACGAACTCGTCCCACAAGTGCGTCGAGTGGATGCCAGGCAGGAAAGGTACCGACTTCATAGTAGCATACATATGGTCAAGGCGCATTGATCACAAACATCAATGCGCTCTGACTCTATGTATGCTACTGCTTACCTCGAGCGGTGAGCCAGATCTGTGCACGCCGTATTGACACACACACACGCATCCCAGTAATGAGTGTTTTGCATTTTCTTCATACTATTTTCCCCCAAACGGGATGCGAATACACTATATGGGGGTTGTATGATTTCCTATCGGCCATATTGGCAGGCGCGTCTTGACTCACTCACCATCGAAGGTTAGACCGAGATATAAAAGGTGAACAATAATCCCGTTCCCTTCAGTGTTAACCCTCCACTCATCGCCTCGTGCGCGGCTTTTCTCTAAGCAACTCCTCTCTTAGCAGTACTCAACCACCTACTGTAGACGACCTACTGTAGACCACCTACTGACAACAGCCCGCTGAAGTCTGTGAGGGGAGACGACCCTCGGGCAAGAGCTTCGCAGGGTAAGTGCTCTTCTTCAGTCTAGCAAGTCTCCCTGGTGTTCTACCATCTGCTCCTCCAGCGTTCAATCCCTGAGCGTCTCGTATGCTAGTCGGATTTCTCTGTTTGCTGAGTCTAAGGTTCGAATGAGGCCTTGCTCGAACAGTCTTTACCAAGACGTCCTCGTGCTGTAGTTCGATCTATTCATTTGATGCTGAATCTATCGAGCACCACATCCCCCTCGGGTTCAGCTTGTTCAGGCGGTTGCACTAGTCCATGTGGCCAATCTACCCCGATTTCCTCTGCTATACTGCCTTCTGATGCCTACTAGTTCAGGCCAGTGTCCCCGCCTGAATCATCGCCGCATGGCAGCATGCTGTGCATCCAGATCCGATACACAATCGGTCTTTACAAGGTGAGTAAAGCGTTCGTGACAGGACTAGGAAGACAACTGTATGGGTGTACAGACGGAGAAACCCCTCCTGTTGAGTGGGAAACAGAAAGGAATCCGCATGGAGTCCTCTGTCGAATCCAGGAGAAAAACAATGACGCTGCCCTACGCAGCTAAGGACACCATGTTGATTCTGCGTTAGCAGGAAAATCTGCCAGCGCCGAGGCTAATCGTCGAGATCGGGCTTACATTCATGAAACTATTCATCATTCTCATGTAGCTACTAACTGGTATACTATGGTATTCTAGTATTCAATAATATATAACGGCGATGCTTTATATACTTGTATTCCAGTCTGTCGTAGTTGAAAAACGAAAACGTTAAATAAGGGGTAAGGTTGGGTAATAAAAAGTTTACAAAATATCTTGAAATTTCATACCGGCACGAAATCGTCCTCTTGTTGTCCCTTGTCCTGCATTTCCTTCGAACGAACGATATATTGTACGAGCCACAAAATCTATAATCTGTCCTAACTAGGCCTTTGTCCCCTATTATAAATTTAGGCGAAGCACCATTCCATCCTTTTCTTATCACTTACGCGACCCGCCTTGCTTAGTCTCCACATAGTCTTATGTATATATATATATATATACATGTGTGTATGCAGCTAGATGAAATTCACTTCTCGGTCCATAGCACTAACAACCCCCACCGCCACCCTTCGTGGGTCTACTATCAACACGGCACCGCCATTCGACGAGATCGGATTTCGGAATCCATGGGGACCAGCACGACGGGTTCTCTAAGGCTCCGAGCTTGATCCCCTTCGTTGTAGAGGCCCGCCTCGTCCGCCAGCCAGACAGCGACGATTCCTGATCGCTGTGGACGCTCGGCAGCAGCCAGCTCGTGCTTAAATTCCACCCCCGAACGGCGTCGATGTCCGAGGAGCGGTCTCGGGAGTGGGCCCACTACGGAAGGCCATGAAGGAGCGATGGGCGTCGTTGTTCTTTGGTTTATGATCCCTCCCCAATAGTCACACCTTCTAAGCCCCAGAGCCCCCAAACCCACGAAAGCTCACCCCTGATTTCCCTCGATATGCTCCTCATTCCCGGCGACGCGAATCGTCAGCGACTCGCTCGCGGTCTGCGTTCGTGTGCATCTACTATGCGCCAGTCGATACCCGCGTAAGGCCCTATGCAGGCGAGACGCTCCTCGTACACGTGTGTCCTATAATAGCTCAAATAGAGTCGTCCGCCGATAGATGAGATGGCTCAGCTGATATCTCCTCCCCCGTGGACCCCTGCTGTTGGTCGTTGTTGAAGTATATTCGCGAGCAGGGTATGAGCTCCATTGGCTCGTACTGCTGCTGATCATCATCCGCGGCATACTATCGCGAAATGCGCGATGGATATCGCTGGAAGACAGTGCCGATAGCGTCGCATAGGTTGCCCGGCTCTATAGGACCTAAGGACCACAGGGCATGAAGCGCACCGTTTAACGCTGACGAATACGAAGGAGGGGCATGATAACGGTGACGGTCAGACGAAAAATGTATATACAACGATACAATAGCATGTACAAATGCTATGCATGCAGGCGTTTTCATAAGTTTACGGGATCCGTTGGAGATGCCCTCAAGAAGAGCGAAGCTGGGACGAAGCTGTTTCTATAATAGCTGACGTGTCAAAAACGAGATCTGTGTCCATCTTTAAATAGCCACATCAGACTCGAATGCCAATTATGCCAGAATCCATGTTGAACAGGCCACACCTATGATCTACTGTACGACTAGGCGGGAGCTGTGGCGGACGTCCAGGAAAACAATCGGTGAGTAGTATTTTTTGTGAACAATTCTTGACGAAGTCGTCGAAGGACGCCATTTCGACCGCATTTTCAACAGTCGAGGGCACAGATTCAACGACAATTCTCACGTTTGTAGCCAACGCCCACTGGTTCATTCGTTGTTTAGAAACTAGTTTACCGCCAGCGCAACGCTGGTGCCGCTGCTAACTAAATGAATGTACATACATACAAATAGAGCATGTGAGTCAACCATTCGTACTATTCGAAGGAGATCACTTCGAAGTAAGCTAGAACACTAGAGATAACACCGCTGTCGTTGATAGAGGGGACTATTAAATGGGTAGCACCAGTAGTCAAAAATAGCAGAGATGGGAGGTTGATTAAAACACGACGGCCAGAGCCAGATAATTGCGCTCTCTCCCCTCAGCCCGGAAGTGCACCGTATGCTGACCACACTACTCTAGAAGAAATCGTTTATGGCGATCTACAGTCGTCATGCAGAAACACACGCACATTGAGTCGGATATGCTATTTATCAATCCCTTCTTTTGGAACTAACTCAAGTAACCAATGGAGTTGTACTTATCAAACTTAACTGCCATTCACAACAGAGGCAGTATTGACGAACAACTGTCTCGGATCATTCACGGGTCTACTCACCTCGTCTTGGTATCTGCGCCCCCCGGTCGAGCCCGGTGGCCTGGTGGTACATTCGTGTGCGCCTTGCAAAATCGGAGGAGACACGTAGGTGTGCGGGTTCGATCCCCACCGTTGGACATTTGCATTTTAAAGGGGTCCGTCTTACGAAGCAATGCTAAAAAGCAGTACCGTGGACGTTAAATGTTGGCTGAGCGTCAGCCCGAGAAGCCTTTGGTATCTGCGACCCCAGCGGACGTTCATACGTCAAGTTGGTGCTATCCTGAGAACTAAAGATTGGCGATACCTTCTTTATGAAATGCCCGTGTAGTAACGAAACACACGAGATCTTACTACATTGGCGCACTTTTAACTGCTACCCAGGGTCAAACGTCTCCGTTATCATAGTTTGCCTATTGCGATTATCCTTTGATCTCAAGAGAAAACGACCCTTCATTTCGAACGTGGTCTAACAAATCGTAAGCCACCTGTATCAAGTTGGAAATATATGGATTTTGCATTTAGAGAATAAATTTATAGTGTGGTTTAATATATACAACAGCCAGCGGCGCAGTTGGGGAACAGGGGGGTGTCAGGCTGAGGACTGAGGTCATGATCACCCCCGAGAGAGGCGACGGCATTGTCTCTTTGCCTCGCAGCGGTGGAAAAGCGCCGCAGAAGGAGGGACCCTCCGTGAATATATCTGTTGCATTCGTATGTTTCAAAAACCCTCAACTGGGTAAAAAGGCCATACTCGACGTCAACTATATGTTACGTATCTACCACATCTCCATCGAGCTGAAACACGCACAAGGGCAAAAAATGAATAGCAACATTTTGTGCACGCATTGGAACTGGGAAAGTGGGACCTCCTTGTCTTCAATATTCTTCTAAGGAGATATATATGTATATATATAAAAAGGCTGTTCTTAGATGTAGTTCATATTCAGCGGATAGCACAATTGTCGCCCACTTTCGTCATTGACAAAACAAATTTAAGATTTTCATAAAAGCAAAATGCTGACGATAGTTTTTTATTATCCCACTTAATCAGGAAATCGAATTCTACCGATGCATAAGAATTTCTGTACAATGCTCATTATACGATATGCGCCGGGCGAAGCTAAGGTTAGATATATATAATAATATCTAACCTTAGCTTATATATATATATATATATATATATATATTATATATATCATATGTAATCTCATACATTATATAAATAAAATAAAAAGTGAGGCTAGAGTAGAACAAAGTGGCCGTCATCTACTGTTCAACTGAACAGCTCAGAGGCCGCGAGCCGGCCTGTCGAGCGCCCACATCTTCTGAGCGGTTTCATCTCATGTCCACCCGCTACCCATATGGTGTTCGGCGATTGCCGACAGCAATCTCCTCCACCCTTCTCGTAGTTAACCGTTAAGCAGCGTTATCATTGACGCCTCGTTGATAAATTGACTGATCTGTGGCCATCCATGCCTTTGTCGTGTTTATGTAAGCGCCAGCTCGAACTAGAACCCCAGACCCCTTCTGTCCGATCGCCGGCTCGCCGAATATCCATATCCCGGTGAGTAGGATCTACGAGCTGTGAGCGCCCCAGCTTTCAGACGCGTCGCTCCGCTCCGATCGATGGATGGACAAACCGGCCTCGCGAATTCAATTCGGCCGAACCAGAACTGATCAGACGTCTAACGAATATTGGCCCGTGCTCAGCGAGCTAGGCAGCGAGATGCGCTTATTGTTTCAATGTGTGGTTTTTGGCGATTTTTTTTTTTCACCAATGGCGCGCTCCCTCGTGAACACCACTGTCAATATCAGTAACTCTAGAACAGCCGCAGGAGAAAGTTAGAAATGCACCACCCCCTATATGAACAAATGGCAAGTCAGCTCCGAGGTGTTACGCTCCAGTGAGGTAGCATATCACAACCTGGCGGCTCAATCTGACTCGATTTGAGTAGCGGAAAATCCTGTCCACGTCTTCGCGTGCACATGCACGCTAAAATGTGGACACGATTTTTGGACACAACGGTCTCTTTAATGGCCACAGAAGCAATACGAATGCTGGAGACTGAAGCCTCTCCTATGGTAACGCGGCATATCGACAACTTGAGGCTGTCTTGTAAAAAAACACTTCCGCAAGCAGTTCCGTTAGTAAACCAGACACTTCGTATTGCATTTCGTCCAATAATAATAATAATAATACGAATAATAATGCCAAACTTATATGATCGTTAGATCTTACCATTAAATTGACTTTACTGAATTTACTTTATTTGTAACCGGCAAACGTAAAAGAATCCTTCACATCGAACATCGATGCTGTCTTAAGCAATCGTCATATCGTTACATACATTTCGAGCAGACCCCCGCCGGCCCAGAACCTGTGAACGCTGGCTTGGTACACGGTGGTGCGCGGTATAACTGCTGCACTCAGTGATAATGGGGATTTGGCTCAGAGAGACAGAGAGAGAGAGAGAGAGATAGATTGTCTCAATCAATGAGTACGTCACCCGCCAGCCGACTGACCGCTTGGCTAGTGCTGGCCTGCCCCGAATTCTACGCAAATATATTGATGGTGTCGCTCCTGCTGTCGCTGCCGCCGCCACCGCCGCTCGTGTCGCCATTGTGCCTATCTATCCCACCTTGCTAGCTAATTGCCTCATTCCCGTTCATTGACCGTTAGTGCTTGTCCCCCCTGTGTCGGTGATGGTCTCTCGGCAACACTCGCTGACTAACCTTGTTACAGAGACAGTAACGCCAGAAGCCGAAATGGTGACAACGGCGGCGGCGGCGGTGGTGGCTAGCGACAGCGGCCGCCACGGAAAGTCATACGGAAAGTTGGTGGGGTTCTCGAACTGAGCAATGGCGGGGCCTGACTCTCGCTGCGCCCCGTTCTATCGGGCTGGGCACAGCCAGCCCGAAGCACAAAGGCTAGATTCCGCTTAGATGGTGGTAGCGGCGTTGCCTAGCTGACGAATGCGCATCCCTTTGAGTGCTGTTGCTATGGAACCATGAACGCGAATATTCACACTACTATTTATGATCGCCGGTGGAATTCCCTGAAAACACAACGGGGGACGTGGTTTGGCTGGGACGTGGTTAATTTCCCCTGCCGCCACACGTAGGTAGGTCTATTGGAGACGCCAGAGATATGTCCAGCCCGACCGAGAGAAGTGAAAGCAAGCCCTCGAAGCAATATTACTTCTAAACAACGACACCGATTGCATCTACGCTATAAGCTATCTAGTAACATTATATATATATATATATATATACATTTGTGAATATGTATACACTCTTATATATTCGCGACCGGCGGCGGAGAACACCATGGGACGGAGTGATGCCCAGACGTTCCCGGCTCTGTCTGACGAACACTTGCCGAATTACAGACCAGCCGCTTCTGATGACTCGCTCCGCTCAGATCAGCAGCACACACGATCTCACGCATAGTCGATGAGTCTAGCACACGACGACGCAAAATTGAAATACAAGGAACAAAAACACGACACACTCAGCATACACCACCCCCCACCCCCCACCCCCCACCCCCCTACACGTTGAACGACTGCGGGCGTTTTGCCCGGGCGAAAGCGAGGCAACAAGCGATGGCGGGAGCTAGGCGCCATCATGGCTCGATTGGCTTGGCTCTGCCCGGCCAAACGAGCTCGAAGACCTTCTGGGAATACGATCGCTCGCCCGCTGGTGATCTCGTTCGCGCAGAGGCGCAGAGGCGGCCGGGGGGTCCCCATTGTTCCTTGTGCAATCAGACGGCGCGTGATGCTGTCCAGAGGCATCGTGGCAGGAAAAACATCCCGCAACGAGACGCGAACCCCCTATCCTCCCATCCGAGCCGCCGCCGCCGACGCTGCTGCTGCTGTTTCGATAAAGTGACTGTTCAAAAGGGGAGTCCGTCGAGAGACCGGAAAGGGCGATCATTTCGTTGTTATACTACTGTTCGCTGCACGAGCTCGAGACGATGCGATGAATATGCGGTGCATTCAGCAAGAGATCAGCCTGCGGTGGGTGGCGCCTCATGTGTATGATTATTTCTAATAGGAAACACATGTGGTCACGGGTAGAGCAAACAGGTCGCCTTGATCGCGTGTGCAGGCACTTGTTGCTGGCAATCGGCCGTTTCGTTTCGATGTACAGGCGCCAATGGATGGACAAGCCACGTCGTGAGCGTTGCGGATGAGCGAGCGCTTGGAACTCGCGATGCCTTTTGGCCAACGGCTTAAATGATTCTGAGCGGCTATGGTCTCTCTCTGTCTCTCTCTCTCTCTCTTACCTAGAGTTGACTAGGGTTGTTAGTGGTGAAGGCCAGCCGGAAGAGGCAGATCTTATAGTTTTTATATTTGTCTCACGATGGTCTTTCGGTCTATGCTGTCGATAGTGATAACGTGGAATTGTATGACGTCTGTGGAATTGCGGACCATTGGCAGATTCAAGTTCTGCTTCAGGATAGCTATCACGGTGTTTGTGGTGTCTTTCGATGTTGCTACGCTTATTTCAAATGTAACATACTATCTTCTAATACTAAATAATATGCAAATAACCTTCGAATACTAATGTGGTAATCATCTTCTGAGGTAATAATGCAATGATCTAGTTATTCTAACCAAATGTTCACTTTAGGCTCTATTAAAGTCAACTACTGCTCAGGGAAATCTCAACGAAGTTCGCAAAGCACGTTGAAAAAGTCGCCAGAGCTCAACGATATACTACGAGCAACCTGTGTCCTCTCAAGTTGAATTTCATGGCTAGATTTCTTTGACAGAAATGCGTTCACGGTGCCAGCTAAATCCTTCTTCATTGATTCATTCGCTTGTTACGGCGTTTGCAATAACCGTATTCGCCGTCAATCAAATTAACCAGCAAGCGGGCGAGGCCGGCCTCCAGCTTGCTAGGGATTACCTCATCACCTCGCGCAGAGCTGTATACCCCACCACCTCATGCTGTCGGTGACAGTTCGTTTACAGCGGCGGACTAGCAGCGGCATCTAAAACAGAGCTTAACTTCGTTGCAAGAACTTAATTGATCTGCTTTCAGCTAAGGTCCATGTGTCCGACCCGGCACGCTCTTTTGGGTCTAGAGTTGGCGGCGTAGAAGGTCGTGGACCCTCTTCGATCCACCTGGAGATCTACGCACCAACTGCAGATATTACGTGGAGAGCGCGCTCTTACTATTGGGTGGAATATTTCGGAAAACGACATCAATAAACACCTCTACCATCAATAAACACCACTATATATACATATATACAGATAGACAGAGCAGTGGTATGATTGGCAGATCCAGCTCACTGCCATCTGGCATGCAGGGTACCCATTGTATTGGTAATCTACTCATTACTTCCTGCTATTCTGTCCATGTTTATGCCTGTATGTGAGTCTCTCTCTCTCTTTCTCTATATATATATATATATCCCCCCGTTTTTTTGCCTCTTATTCAGCAGCACAATGTGCCCAGCCATCTGAGCATTCACTCACATACACACACACACACACATAACGAGATCATTAGCACTATGTCTGACAGCTCGGTAAACGAGCAGTGCGGCGAAGCCCGCACGAAACACAGAAGCTGTTTGCTCATCTTCAGACGGCAGCGGGAATAGCGGGCGCCGCATCAGCAGCAGCAGTCAATCGGGTAGGCGATCGTCATCTTCGTCGGTCACAGCAATAACCGCAACATGTAATTTCTCTATTACGGCCGCCTGCTTGTCATGGTGGCGCCTGCTTTCGGCTCAACAGAAGGCACTCGTCGGCCTTAGCTCGTCGAGCTAGGGCCGATCTGGCCAGGCTCGAGTCAGCTTGATCACTCTTCTTCTGGCTGCCTTCGAGTGATAAGCTGCATGAACGAACCTCTCTCCCGGCTCTCCCTGAATGGCTTGGATTCCCCTGCTTCGACCGTTCGGGCTGGCAGTCTTCATCCGCAAGGATAACAGGTCAACAGACAAACCTTCGAGTCGTAGTTGTCACTGTGACGTTTGCTCAACATACAATTAGGCTCCCCTTCTCTCTTTGTCTCGAATTGTGAGCGACATCTTCATCGATCTAAGATGAGTCTATAGCCTGCTCGCTTTATAACCACTATCCCCACCTTCCAAATAGCCAATGGAGTCATCTCATCGCCTCGGGTCTCCCGAGCACGAACTGACTTCGACGTGAAAGGAATCGCGAAGGCGTCGCACCTGAGTCAGATAACTGTAACAATAATAACATAACTGTACGAGGCGGCAACCGCGCCACTCGACAGTACTGGACAAGTACCGCGTCTAGTGTAAACTGATCTTGGCGACTTGTCATTGTCGACCAATCAATGTTCTTCACATCAATCGAAGCTACTAATTACGTGACATGTGCGCCTCTGGACATGCGCGCCGAGCAGGCGTTTCTGTAGCGACTAAAGGTGAAATGTACCCAGGTGCCGGTAATGCCACGGCTTGCGACGAAGCACGCTGTAGGTCCACCAGAGGCGTATCAGGCTGATGAGCCCATTGCTGTTATCTTGGCTGCATTACACACGCGGACATTATACCAGCCCACGTCAGCGACCGGACGAACGCCATCGTCAGCCATTGTTTCTCTTCCATAGACCACGTTCATATTCGTTGTTGACGTTACACTCAATTAATCGGATTCAGTTCCGACGTTCACCGAACGGACGCCAGAGGGTAGACTTCTCTATGAGGTATTCATACACATCTCAACACTTGTATTTAACTCAAGGGATAAGAACCATGCAATGTTTCGAATGGGCAACAAATACACATCGTTCCACGCCGGGATAGCGTTACGTAAATAGGGGTGAGGATAGGGTCAAGGCGGCAGGCGTAGGCGAGAATCGCAATGCGAGTCCAAATGGATGCCTTCATGAATTCAGCATCTGTGAAGAAAAGCTCAGTTGTTGGACCTATAACTGCATTACTGTCAGCGTTATAGAGCAGCTTCTGCGTGGGCCGCTCGAATCGCGAGTACGCTTGGCAGTATCGAAACAGATTGCAGCAGGACTGTGGAGGCGGCCAGCGTTTCCGAGCACCGCGAAATATCATGTTACATATAAGATTAAAATAATAATAATTATTATTATTAATATGTTATCAATGCGACAACAAATGACGATTAAGCCGAATAAATAGATAAGATAATGAAGACTAACTGGCTAATGGCTGAATCGGTTTCGCCTGGTGGCGGCGTTGACATGCCGGGTTAGATGACAACAAATTATAAAGATCGAAAAGAAATACATATACAACATGGTGACGAACCCAATACTGGCTGCAAATATTATTCAGAGTGATGACAGTGTTGAACATATCTCTTCCGGGGTCCTGATTTGAACGCAGGAGGATCCACCCTTCCCGAGTTCATACTTCAGGTAGCATTGAACTTGGACAGGCGTCTCCACATGTATCCAACGGCAAAGTACATTCGAAATGCAATGTCAGCATAATTACAGTGGAATAGCCCGTGATACTATATTGTTCTTCATGCCGTCATCATTGCAGCGTCTGGCTCGTTGTGCTAATCCTATTATAACTAACCTGCTGAAGTTGTCAAAGTTTCCCTCCCAGTTTAGCTGCAACTGCTGCTGCTTCTGCCCGTGCCGCCTTTTGCATCCCACAACGACATGCGGATATGCGGGCTGCACGAGCTGTTCGTGTGTGTCCCTGTTGTTTGCTGTGATAATCTTGATGAATGTGCTGGGCCCCTCCACCGCCCACCCGCAGGTCGATCTCCACAAGGAACACGCACGGCGAGCTCTTGGTGGTCTACGAACCCCAGACGAAAAATATCAGCAGAAATGAAGAAGCATGGCGCAAAAACGCAGGGAAGCGGCATCACATATTCGGTGGTCCCTTGCTCAGTGTCAACCTTAGTTAGCTTTGGCGTCCGGTTCCGTCCCGCGTTAGCGTACGATCAGCTAGAGTCGGGATACTCGAAACTGCAGCGAAGATGCGGCACTCTCTTCAGACCTCGCGGTCCTGCCGAGATTGAACCGGGTGTAGAGGAACCTGGGCGATCCCAAAATGAGCTCGCTAAACCACCATTGTGCTCGAAACGCCGAGTGGAGCCGAGACCCTATGGTGGCGGTGGACCCAGCACATAAGAACCACGACGTCTGTGTGTGTCTGTGTGTGAATGAAGGTATTCTTTGCAACGAGCGGGCAAGCGGCTCGTGTTTGACCCGTTGGCCCGAGGCAGTACTTACTTCGTCTGCGCAGTCATGAACGAGGTGAGTCGGCAGGGAGGCCAAGAAAGCTTCCCTGCTACAGATTCTGTCGTCATCGTCCGCTCGGTGATGTGCTTCGATGGCAGCTCGGAGAGTGTGCTCAACTATAGCATCGCGAGAGGGCGCAAGGCAGCATGGCACGAACAGGACAGGAGAAACCTTGGACTCGGTCGGCAGCAGGCACCGCCATGAAACAGGACATATTCCCTCCAGCTCGTATGACGTATGGCGCGGCCTCACGCGACGGTACGGGGGGGGGGGGGGCGAGCCTGAGAGTGCCCTCGAGAACCGCTTAAACTAGGGCCGCTTCTGGGGGTTGGGCGGGGAGATGAGGGGCTACGCCCAATGGAAGACCCGGATTATGCAAGACGAAGGCTACCGCCACCACAACGGCTTCTCGCTCGGTCCCCGGCCCATGCAAGCGTTTTTCTCTTCCTCTATTCTCCCTCCTGCATTTTCAGTATCAGTACACAGGTCGGCTGCGCTACCGTCGTACGTGTTATCCTTAAGTGACGCGTCGTTTGTAGATACCTATCAGTGGCGTTGGAACCGGCGGTAGACATTCAGAGAGTTCTTGGCTAGGGGCAAGCATAGATATACACGCTAGATAAGACATGGGGGGTGTCGTTAGGGGAATGCTTGAAGTTGCTGTAGAAGCGGCATTTGTTTCAGCTGTCGGCCAATACTTTTTCCTACTGGAACCTTATTCTCGGCTAAGGGTGGCCTGACGCCTCTAAGGCAAATGTTGCCCTCGGCCTACAGTGCAATATATATTGGATGGATGGATTGATATCAGCGGACAACTTTGATCTCATAGTTCCGCAAAGAATATATGTATTACTATTAGTATTATTATTATTGTTATATATTGTATAATAGATCAGGGGCAGTACCCCGGCAAGGTGAAAGACTCGTGGATCCAGTCCCGGCCATTGCTACGTCCGCTGCTTTTATTTCAGAGAAACTAGAATCTCTAATTGAAGTGTACGATCTTGTCGTCGTTGCCCCGTCTCCTTTAGACGTCCCAACGGTCACCGTGTCCGAAGTTAGCCTTCGACTGTGACGGCTAAAACCCGTGAGTCTCTGTCTGTCCTCACGTAAGTTGTTCAATCATTTCCTACAATATTTAGTTCTGTGCAACAGAGATAACTGTGCACTGTTCAACAGTGGGGGCAAACCTTACCTTTCTTACTAAATTTCATAAAGGACACAAGTGTATTGTCATGTCAACAATGTCACTAATCAATGACTAATATTCTTCCCCCTCACTTATCCACAGTCGTATTGTTGTACGAATGTCCCCAAATCTCAAATCGACCCCGCTATTAAACATTAAACCATCATGAGACAAAAGAAATCATAGAAAATGGCGAAGAAGCACAACCACCGGGAACAAAATCAACTTCGCATGATTCTCTCCACGAGATTGATAGCCACTGGTTATTATTATTGTGCTCGGGCTGCTTCCACTGGTATTGTACCATATCGAATATTTTATTCACCCCCCGCCCTGCTCTATTCCAGCATGCTGTGGAGAATTTGCTAGGAATATCCATGTGCCCCGACTCGCGGTACTGATCTCGCGTTTCCCATATATATATATATATATATATATATACTACCGAGCTTAAGAAGCAGCCCTACGAGGCGAGCGGAGCGCGATCGATCGCTATTTGAACAAGGGGAGATCCGGCGGCAGACGCCGTTCCCCGCCCATGGCAGGGATCCGTCGTAGTAATCAATCACATACCGCCTGCTTATCACGAGCTCAGCTCAACCCTGCCATTGTTGTTGTTATTATTGTTGTTGTTGTCAGAAGGCTCCTGTGTTTCGCTGTCGTGCATTGGTCGTTGCAATTGCCCTTGTTGTTGTTGTTGTTGCTGTCGGTGCAGGTACTGAGCCTGCTGCTGCTGCCGCCGCCGAGACAACAACAGCACTCGCTCAACGCGGAGCAGGGTGGGGATTGGGGTTGTTATTCCCGCTGTCGCTGTTGTTATTCTTGTTGTTATCGCTGTCGCTTGTTGTCGACGTGGCCGCTGATGCTGTTGCTCTGTAAAATATTCAATCCTTTTAATCTCGAGTTCAATATGTATCATCAGCACACTAGACGGATGCAAGCTCGTGGGCAGGCTGGTGAGGCGCGAAGCAGGCCTCAGGACCGCAGGGGGGAGTCGGGGGTCGGCTCGCCTGATAACACTTCAAACCGAACGTAGCCACGAGCAGGAGCCGCGCCGGAGCTGTTCGGAGCTAAGCTGCCGGGGCCCTGGCAGGAAAATCACGGTGGCAGACTGCTGCTACTGCTGCTGGTGCCGTCGTCGTTGCTGGCGCTTTCTAGTTGTTCATGGGAGGTGGCGGTAGCGGAGGCGGTGGCGTAGGAGGGGTTTCATAAAACATCCTTGATGATCTCAACTTGCGTCCACGCCGCAAGTTTGTGGTTCGGGTTCCAACGAACGAACGTACGTATGAACACGACTAAGGATGAACCAGTCTCCGACTCTGCGTTGCAGCTTGCGGCCACCAACACGCGGCTGCGGCGACGCCAGCAGCAGGGGCGATGGAGAGAGCACGCAACTAAACCCCCGGGAAAAAAGCGCTGTGTGAGGCGTAGCTGGGGCCGGCGGGGTGCAGCGGGGATGGGGGTGGCTGTCAAGACAGGAGCGAGCAAAGTCACGCTCCTCGTCCATCTCGGCCCGTCTCGTCTTCTGCCACCGGTAAGGGTAGTCGCGTATCTCGAACGCCTGCCGCTGTCGACCAGGCAAGCAGACGGGCAAACAAGCCGCCAACCGACAGCCGTTAGGGCGTGCCGCAAGTATTCGCTCGGCAGGCGTTCCCCACATGAGGGAGGGTAGGACAGGGATAGCTGGTGCTAGTTCCCTTTCAAAGCGTTCCTCTGGCTTCGCTTTCCTCGATTTCTGCGGTAGCAATCTGCATCGTAACACCTCGGGTGATGCATTTCCGCACACGTTCCACGCACCGTAGCGGACCCGTACGGGGAAGGGGGGTTGAAGGCCCCGCAACTAAATCATAGGGAATGCACCATCGTGATCCGTATCTCCGTCATGGAAGGCCGCAGCATCCAGCAGACACATATCGGTGGATATGACGTGGACACGGTTGAAATTGTTGGATTGACTATCGCCGCCTGTTGCTTGTGATCTCGACGGCGTTCTGTTGTTGCGTCTGGAGGCGCAATATGGCCGGAGATTTATTTGCATATCCTTTATCACTCAATAGAGACAAACGATGAGAGGAACGATTTTACGGCTCGAAATCCGTGTCCGGGCTAAAATGGACCTTTGGGTCTGGAATCCTTCGTTGCCAAGCTTTGCAGTAGCTCGAAGAATTACTCATACAGTTGCTGCTGCTGCTGCTGCTGCGAGCATAACTCGTACAATTTTGTCACTCATGCTGAAATCCGCCAGCGCTAACAAAAATCTCGCGAAAGAGGCCGATTTTCAGGTTCATTGTAATACACGATTCAAATTTCACCTGGTGCCGCCTTCTCTCGGAAGGCGAATTCATTTCTCCGATAAATAAATAAATCAATAACTAAGCTCAATTTGTAAACCGTTATAATAAGAACAATATACCTTTATACGAAATAAATCTGTATATACATATCTATCGCATTGTACAGGGTAGTTGTGGATAATTCAAAACGTCGAATTTCGGCCAAGAGTCGAAAATCGACCATCGGATTTCACTTGTGACATTTTTATCTGACCGTCGCATTGCAGCTGTCCAATACACTCCGTATTTTTTAGCCTTGACCGTGTAGCTTTCTTCAGCCGCACAGCGCTGGCCCACACCGGTAGGGACCGAGCGCAATGACAGATGCAGCTCCGGGACAATCTGACGTAGCGCGGAGAGGCGGACTACGTGCTGATGAAATATCTTCTGTCAATTGTTCTCTATGGCAGACACTGCAACGAGACGTATAGCGACAGCAGAAAATATACCCCTCATTCACTCAGTAGGACTACACTACTACTATTGCTGCTGCTGCAACAATGATTGGCGCTGCCTTCGTCGGCGGGGTCGGGTGAGCAGGTCTCCTATGAGATGATTCCGCTGCTTTTTCTGGGCCCTCTGTCTGGGTTCACCGTTGGCGTGGTATTGCGAAAAGTGCGATGCGAGCGAGACTCCTGCGATGCAGGCAGAGCTACGGCACTTCGGATCTCTCAAAGCGATCGGGGACGTCTGGTCTCGGAGCGCATTTGAGCGAAACCAACGGCTGCCGTGCAACATGAGCTTGAGGACCGAAGCAAACATCGCCTGCTCCGGCGGCGCCGGTGGCGCGCCCGATGCGTGCCGCAAGTCATATTCGAACGTCTTCGAAAGCAGACACATGTATCATGCTTCTGTGCTGCCGGCTGTGGGTGCACCCCGTCAGGCAGAGAGGAGTAGGGGAACTATGTCTGCGAGAGGCGTCGACCTACAAATGACGAGCATACGCCAGTGGCCGAGCCAACTGGCGGACGGAGGCAATACGGCTGTAAAGTAGACGGAAGGGAGAGCTAGTGTCGGCCAGACGTAAACACCGTCGAAAATAACACTATGGGAAAGTCTAGGAAAAAACTTGCGCCGGACTTCCAGGCACAAAAGAGAAAGAGGGACACAGAGGAGGTGTCCATGGCTCTGCTGAAGTGTCGATGAAAACGGAACGGTAACTCTTGTTAAATCAGAGGAGGCGGACTGGAAGAAGACTCCAGAGCGGTCTGGAAAGAGGTTGCCACAGCTCGTCTGAGGTATGCCGCCTCATCTTACCGAACGGCAGCTCTGGGCCTGGTGTGGATATGTGGAAAGAGTGCAAGAGGGGGCTGAAGTCCTTCAAGGTTTGTTTCTCTTCCCTTGCTGCGCGGTCGCCTACCAACGAACAGCGGGAGGGTTGAGACCGGGGAGAGGTCAAGGGAGTGATAGCATATATCTGGAGGTTATCAGGTGGGGGAACACACTCGTAGGTTCAAGTCGGCCTCCTTCGGTCAGATGCTCCATACACGGAAACACCGCAATCGCCATCGTCACTGGTACAACACCACTTAGACAACACCCGTCTCGTTCTCTCCGTCTCCACAGGGCGTTGACTGGCTGAGCCCTCACTGCCGACAGTGCGCAACCCATACGAGTAAAAGCGATGATCTAGCCGCAGCTATGTGTGTCACACGCGTGTCGCGTAAGATCCGTCCTTCCTCTCGTTCACTATCGAGAAGGATTGCAAAGAAGCGAACGCCGAGAAGAGTGCTTAGCGAAGACGCCCGGGTTGCCTTTGGATAATGGGGGGACGGGCGGTGGGGGTGGCTAAAGCTAAGCTGGTCGGAAGGAAGCCAATCGAGGATTCATGGAAGGAGGGCTCATCGACCAAAGGACTAATGCAAACGATGAGGCGCGAGAGAAGTATCGGCAACACAGTCCATCATATGGCGGCTTTCATAGATGGACGAGATGAAGCCCTCCCTTCAGCGTAGAGCACTCGTTCGTTATGGAAAAGCCGACGATACGATCATGTTGGGTACGTGCAACGCCTTTCCCTTGTGGATCGTCGATGGTGGAGAGAGGATCTTCGATTTTAGTGGGCAGGAGTCCCCGGGAGGATGCCGTAGTTGTGAAGCTCTGATGCTCATAACACTGTATTTCCCTCGTGTTAAAGAAGAGAAAAACAGCATCGACTCATTGAAGCTAGGCTTCCGTTCGGAGTTGGTTAGCTACACGCAGCAGTGACCGTGGACTAGCACAGTAGGCGTGAGCAGTAATTAACCGTTATATCTCGATGACCTTGTTTTCCACGTACGTGTGCTCCTAGACGAGTGTTACACAAATAGAGAATGAGCCTACCTAACGTGTCTGAGTTCTTACGAGAGATTCTATGCATGAGGTGTAGCCCTCAGATTCACAGCGAGGTGTGCCTCCAACTCGATATTGTGTCTACACGTCGCCGGGACACTGCTGATCCCCAATCTCAGAACGTATTCGTGTAATTCAACAATCCAGCCAAATGTAATCCAATAATACCTCAAACGACCTCTTGTCTTATATGAACTGCGAGTAAAGGTTAATGCCAAAGGCGAAGCCATTGGATCATATACAGCCAGCAGGCCAGAGAAACCGAATTAGATATATCCAGCCTGCTCATTTCAAGCCATGGATAAACCCAAAGATGATCCGATGTTTGTACAAGTGCCTTGCAACTCCGACGTAGGTGACAGGACCCTGGCACACTCAGTGCAGCAAATGATTCTGCACGACGCTTCCCGTGCACACTGCTTCCCTGCTACGGTTGGCACCGCATAGCCGTTGTGTACATCTGAATTGGCAAAGTACGGATGTTGCTTTATCACTCAATGGCATATCGAGAACGTAACAGACACAGGGTGGGTGCTTCGTTGGGTGGTAAGCGAACGAACAATCGCCGCAGTATGGGTTTCCTTTACGGCCCGGCTCCACTCTTGACGACTGATGTTCACACATCTCTGCATTGCCGGGCCTCCTGCCTCCCTAATCAGTGTCCCTATAGCACCTCTCGACTGGCTGCTCATTGAGATACGACGGCGGCAGTGAAACAGACTCAGCATCCCTCCATAAACCACCCTGAGTAGATGGCTGCAGGCGGACGATTCCATTCAGCCAGCGTCTGCAGCAGGAAAAGGTGTTCAACGTGGCTGGCACTCAATGGGGCTGTGCGCTCGATGCTCGCGCGGAAAACTATAGCGTTTGCAACGGCGAGGGAGCTGGGTGCTTGTAGGTGCTTGTAGTGTCCTCGTATATGGTTGCTTGCCGTAGATAAACAGAGGCTAGAGGCAGCGAGGATGGCAGCGTTCGATGCCTTCTGCTACGCCTGCGCTCGACTTCACTTACCTTGTGTCTCTCCGAGACTATGCGCCTCGGGGAGATCAGAAAGCCAATGATGCTCTGAAGACGGCATTGGAGATATCACCGCCAGTGAGGCGCTCAATATTTGCCCGGTCGGCGCCGCAGTCGTATGACGCTGGTAGTAGAAGCTGCAGGCATCGGGAAAAAAGCCGCGATGCAGGAACGAGCCGAGAGTCGAGCAAAAGAATAGTTCGGGAGAGAGTCGTCCTCATGACATGACGTTGTTCGTCGTTCTTATCTCGCTCCGGGGAGGCAATTCCGAACCGGCGCTGCGAATCCGATGGCTCAAACTGCTCAAGGGAGTGAGTCAGCGTTGGGGGCGCCGGACGTAAGCAAATCAGGCTGGTTACACAGGGCTCACTGAAGGCTCACTGAGGGCTCACTGAGGTTATTGGAAATCTAATGACAGATAGTCTTAGAGGTTCACGCGTGGTGAACACGAAGCATCGCGACTATGAGGGAGCGGGGCGGCGCAACAGAGGCCGCATTTTGCGCCTCAAGATCACGTATTACGTGACTCCCTTGTGGTGAGGTGAAGTAATCATCGATCATTTCGTTTGAGACAGAGAGAGATGCGACGCTAAGGGAAAAAACATGATGGCAATCAAAGTCGTATATTAGTACAATTAAACAGCAGGGAAATAAACGACGACGTTTCGCAGATTACGCATCTAGCAATTCGACGTCACAGCATTTATATTATACAATAGCCGGTCGCTCTTGTTGTTACTGCGGCTCGTATTGTTCCCGTTGTTCGCCGGGGATCTTCAACGGTGAAAACGAACTTCATGGCCGTGCGCACAGAATGCACATCCAAAGCTTCACGTGAAAGAAAATGTATAACTTCTATTGATCTCGCATAGGATTTCGCCGCATTTGAGGACGCACGCACCGTCCATACCATATGTCCCAGCGCAAAAAACATATGGGGGTGGCACCTTTCTGTTGATTCTGACTTGAGCTAAATTTAGTTGAAAAACAAAGTTTTTTTTTTACAATTAATTTTACTCTGGAACGCGAAAAAGCTTCATGTTCGTAGACAAGCATAAAGTGACATGGTAATAGCTTTGGCCTGTCACTGTCCCCAATTGTTGAATATTTACATTTTGTTTAACTAAGAAATGTGTCAGTTTGAAAAAGGAAACAAGAACAACATATAATGATAGATTTCAACAAAAATACACCAATATTGCGAAACAGTCGGAGTATAGATTATCTACTTTTTCGTATATTAAACATTGTTTACTTTATCTATATATATATATATATATATATATGTACACCCTGTCCGGCGCCATTCTGCTAGCCTTGAATGGCGCAAATTGAGTCGAAATTGATCTATTTGCAGGCTTCGTCGTGTTCAAACTAAACATAAAATAATGAGCAGTATACTATGGATAATCCACGCCATCACTGTACACTGATTATATATTAGACTAAGAATATTCTAATAAACGTTCTCCGCGTGTGATATTTGCCTCTAAATCAACGTATTTATTTTTACCCCTGAAAAAACTGCAATCTCTATATGTATATTCCAAACAGAAAAAAATATATATATATATATATTTTCTGTTTGGAATAGGAACTGGAATTTTAATTATATTCCAGTGTAGGTATACAACGGCTAAATGAAAACATATTTATATTCGTGACACACTCAGATCATCGTGGCATTTAAATCCTATGACAATATTCACCTCAGCTGCGAAGTCGGCATGGACGCAGCAAAACATCGTTTGCCGTATCCCCTAGCTACTACATCTGCCCGTCGAGATCTAACGCCTAAAAGAAAGGCTCAACACATTACGATGGTGGTTATTATGATAGTACGCTCTGCCGGCCGGGTGATCCCTCACAATGCTTTCACGCGGTTGTTTCTTGCTCGATCTCGCTTCGATTCGCCTATGCGCTGCTGGCTGCTACTGCCTGACGGCGATAGCACCACCAGAAGCGGCGCGTAGTGGCTGCGTACGAAGCAGTGAATGATCGTGGATCGTCGGCGGCCTTCTAACCGCGGCGAGTTAATCTGTTACAGTCGGCGAGAGCCGACGCTGGGGAGCTAACAGCTGCCGGGGGGGGGCTGCCGACTCCGCGATGCTTAAGTCAAATCAGGCCGTTACATGCATGGGCCGTATGTGCGTGTCTCTGTGCATGTGTGTGTCTGTTTGTGTGAGAGAGAGGCGCATCTAGCCATAGAGAGTGATACCTACCATAGGATGAACTGCTGAGCTTCATCGCTCGAAGCGAACGGCTTGAAGGTTGGCCAGCCGGTGCGGGCTCCTCGAAACGCCCGCTCCGGCTGGCGATAAAACGACACTGTTGATGCTGTTGCTGGCCTGTCAGAAGCATAGGAAAAATGGCTCGATAGATATGGAGTTTCGCCGCGTACAATGTGCCCCATCGCTGGCGTATTGTAGATTCTGTCTCTACCTCTACTCTATGGGAGAGAGCTTGCCCATGTCGTTGAATATCTGACTGGTGAGATGGGATGATAAGAACCGAAAACGATCCTTAAAACAACGTTGATAAGTATATAATTAATTTTCTCACAGTTCCGCCTGCACGAAGCGGCTGTCTCTCCAGCGGCACAAAATATGAATCTGATAAGCGAATTATTATTATTATTATTATTATTGAGAATATTAAAAATAGAATATTATGTTTCCATTCCCACTTGTTGCTAGCTACTTCTTATTCTACTATAGATGCAACAATAGCAACTTTGCAATATATTGCCCCTTAATTATGATATGCTCATTTAGCCAAATAAGGTTTAAGCATTGTAAAATTGCAGCTCGTTTAATAAAGCGATAATCCTTTATCTTCCTCATTTGATGAGCGTCCAATCATCATTTGCCAATCGAGGTCGCCAGTTCGATTCCGGGTGATCTGTCTGTTGTCGGGTGATACGGGCATTAGCCAAGCAAATGATTGCATAAATATTACATATGCACTAAATCTGTATTGAAAATTCGCCCAGCAATCAAGCAGCTGAAATATCGCCATAGCGCCCAATCAAAACGCATTCGGGGTTCGTCATTGCTCCGTCACGTTGTTATGCGCTCTCTCTCCGAGCCGATCAAGCCGTCAGTCAGGCAGCCGGGTATCTGCCAGTGTTCGAGGTCTAGAGAGCCTTGGAGAGAGAGAGAGAGAGAGAGAGGCCGATCGCGAGGTCCCGCTGTTGGGCGTCGGCGGCCGAGTTACACAGTACAACTACCCCGTTCCCGGGCCTCGACCGCCAAGTCCAGAAATTTCGTCTAATCGAGTGTGTGTGTGTGTCTCGTGCAGGCGTATAGCGCTTGGGGGGTTCGAGGGGTGTATAGTTGTAATCGTGGTTATCGTCATCGTGTAATAGAAGTAGTGTAGGGACGATTATAAAACGGCGAAGTCAATTCCGAACGCGAAGGAGCGGAGTGTATCTCCTCTCCCCACTAACGGGTAACGCTCGTCGGCTTGGTCTCGGAGGAGAGCAGAACACAGAAGAAGGCTCTTTACAGCGAGGCGACGGTGGTGGTAGTGGCGGTGGTGGTAGTGGCGGCGGCAGCGATGTTAAGCTCGCAGGCAGCGGTTGCAGGAAAAACTAGGACGAGACGAGGAGGACCAGCTCGCCAGCGCAGATGGCCTGGCTGAAGATCGAGTTTGAAGGGTGTCCCACTACCGCGCGCCAAGTCCTACAACGACTACTTGTTGTGGGGCCAAGTGAGCCAGCAAGGCAAGGCGCGCAGGCTGAACGAACGCTGAAAACGACTCGAGAAACACCTCTAGGACCCTGCTCACGCACAGAGCGCTCGAGGACGACGACGACGACAACGGCACGACGAGAAGAGGCTGGCCACCCAGCGCAAAACATTGTCCCGCTGATGTTAATGCTGCTGATCGTGAGGCCGATATCCCCCAACGCACGCCGGCAAGCAGCATGACATGACACAGCGCCAGCGTATGATATACACCATACAGATACGCACAGGCCCCCCTCCCAAAGACATCATCATGAGTAGTACCAACCTAGCAAGCAACCGGCTGACACTCGGCTCGGTTATTACTATTTTCTCTCAGAGAGTGGTCCCCTCTGATTGAAGCATACCCGTCGCGTCTATGCCTAAACTCCAGGGGGTGTTCCGACTGGGGTGTTTGTTGATTAATCAATTACTACCACTGCGATTACTGACCACTTGTTGTTAGGCAGGATTGAAATGCATATTGACATTGTTATTGTACAATACGAAATGGGTGTTCAAGGGAACCACGTCATGTTTATGTGTATGTATAACACAGATGTATGGGGTTAGACGAGTTTGGTGTGAGCCACGGATGGGAGTGCGGTATAAAGGCGTAGCATTGAACTGTTGGTACAGAGTTAGTTTTTTTGCTGAGACGAAACTGATTAAGAAAGCGATTCTCGGTATATTCATACATATTAAATAAGCAGATCATGATGAAGGCAAAATTTGTGATAGAGGTACACGTGTTGGCAAACGTTGAAAGCAACAATGGAAAACTATTCGATATTCTCTCGAGGGTTTTTTTTTGCCAATTGCGCTTCTTCCCAATAATGTAAATATAATTTACATGTATAATATATTGGGTTAACCTATACGTTCGTTGTGGATTTCGAATCCGTTCAAATTTCGACGCCACAAACGGTGACGGCCACGGCCGTGTGCGAAGCAAAGCGGATGTTTACTATGTTTGAAGGGCTGGCTTCTGACTTTGGCAAGGCACCGGCCTGGTCGACCCCTTGACTACGAGGACTCCAAAATTCTCAGAAGCAGAAGAGCCAAAGTCGACCGTTCAAGGACGATTACGTCAATCGGGCGCATGTCTGGCTTCCGCACGATTTGATTGCTTACCAGCTGATGAGGCGTGCGTGTACGAGCGGATACCTTCTGAAGCTGGACGAGGAGACAGTGTTTGTCTTGAGAAAGATGGTAGCGGGCTATGAATAAGTGGATAAAGTATAACAGAATAATGTCACTCGGGGTATAATCATGGTCAAAGCATGGTAGTACCCTTCAACGACAGCTAAAGCTGAGTCGCCTGCGAAGAACGTCATGCTGTGCATTTGCTGGGGTCGCCGGGGGGTGCTCTTCTATGAGGTCCTCTAAAACTCCCAGACCAATATCCCCCCCCCCCGTCGCAAATCAGCAGCTCGGCCGTTTCAGGCAACGCATCCAAGAAAAACGGCCCGCGATGGCCAATAGGAGAGGGGTGCAAACTTTTCATCGTTGACAAAGTCGGGCCTCACAAAACTTTCGTGCCTCGCTAAAGGTGACTGTAGGTGTTCAATTGGCATGTTTTGTCTCGTCCGCCTGATTGTGCTGACCATGCTATTTTCGATTATCGGCTTTCCCCATCCTTGCCGCACTGACTGTGAAGAATCTTGGGAAGAATCTCCCGACTGGGAAGGACTCTCCGTCTGGCAAGAATCCTTGGAGTATCCTTGGAGGATGTAAAAAGCCATATTAAGCAGTTGATCTTAAATCAAAAGACTAACTTGTGGAAAAATGTGGTTGGCAAGCTGCCCGAAAGATGAGAGAAGGTTATCACTAATAGAAGCCAGTATAGCATTGATCAAAGTTTTCTGGAGTTTTAATCAAAGTGTTTTTATTAAAAATTTGGTCTAGTTCCAAAAAATCAATCCAATATACAGAGGTGCATAATAGGTTATCATCTCCGCTTTATCCGTATATTTGCTATAGGTTTGACTATAATCTTTAATTGGCTTTAAAGCACTTAGTTACCATAGTAACCGAATGATTAACGGAAGCCACCCAACGTGAACGTCCGAAAAAGGCGCACCTATTTTTTACTTCCAGAATATACAAATCTTATAACCGCAATATAGTGTTTAGTTACCACTCTGTCTATGCTGAGACGATAGGCGCAGCTGGCAACTTCACACCTCCGAAACTCTGTCAGAGAACCTCTGTGCCCTCAAAAATGTGCTACAGATGAACGTATATATATATATATATATATAAATAAATAAATAAATACACACACCGATCGTTCGTGTCGGGCTCGAACATTCACGGCGATGCCAATCAACAATGTGCCCCTTGCAATTAGCGCGAATGTTGTTGTCCTCCTCGAGTACGGCCCGCGTTTAGCGTACGAGCACGATACGGGCGGTAACAGCAACTGACCAAGCACAAGTTTGCCAAACATCTCATTGTTTGTCTACCCGATCTCTATTGCTCTCAGCCTATCTCTAGCCTGCACAACCGATTCGTGTCGCCCACTAGCTGCGTGTCACTGGAAACACTGTGCGGATACTATCGTGGTGGGTGATACCCACCCATAATCGAATTGAATTTCGACCCTGTCACTTCTCTCGTTCCGTCGAGATCTCCATACACGAGCGCGATTCGTACAACTGTCTATTTACCGTCATAGCAACAGAGCGGGCAACGGTCGCATGCTGACGTAGGCCGACGGGGCCGATGGGTTTACGGGGACGGGGGGGGGCGGTACAACGTGCAAATCTATTCGTATTTCATAGGAGTTCGTGGCCGCGGTCGGACGCAAATTCTCGTAGACAGCCAATGTTGACTCACGCTGACTGGGCGAGCCTCGGCTCTTGGCTCGGCCACTTGGCGAGGCTTTCACGCTCGTGACGACCTTGCCCGCTGGGCCGGACGTGTCGAGCCTTACAGCGAGCAGCCGCAATGAGCCAATGAGTTTGTGCATCTGCCGACACAGGCGGGTTTCAACGCATATATACGCATACATGTATACGGTGTGCGTCCGTGGTCACTCCGGCCAAGCTCACAGTGTGACGAACTTTGTGAGCTTCGGCGAGTCGCAAACGCTAGTGCACAGTGCGCTATTTGTTCTGCAAATTATTCTTTCCTTTGTCAAGATCAATTCGAGTCAGTGTCCCCCGTCGATGTCCGACCGCTCTGAATGACGCACGAAACATCAAGCGAAATAGAGCAGTTGGCGAACGCGAGCCCGGGGCGCACACGTCGAGTTTGATATAGAAATTTGCATCTGCCAATGCTTCGGCTTGAACAACGTGCGCTGTGTCAACGAAAACGAGGGTAAATTTTCGCTGAGGTGATGGCGGCTCGAAGCTAAGGTCGACGACATCGACGAGCGGAACTGGCGGGCGAACTCTCGTTTTAACTTTGCTTCCGAACTTGTGGTCGGCTATTTTCATGGTATAATTACTATTATATTATGTTGCTTGCAGGTCAGCGAGGTAGCCGGTGCTTGAATACACTGGAAAGAAGACGTTATTTAATAGCGCGTAGCCCCAGTCACCCGTGGTTAGATGGCTTTCAGTCTGCAGCGACTGTGACGTCTCGGCAGCCACCGTTCGTCGGTGGGCAACATCTCGCTTGTCGAAGCTCGACTCATCGGTGGACATATTTGGTTTTTGGTTCGGGGGCTTTTTTGTGAGTTCACCGTTTGTGTGTGTTTGTGTTTTTTGGGTTCCAGTCGATTTTGCGTATTCTGTTGTATAAATGAAACAGAAGATGCTGAAATGGCACATGTTTGCCCGTGAGTGCAACACCCCGACCTTTGTTCAACCATAATCTAATAATATGTGACGCTATGCTTATCGCCCTGTGTGGAGAACCCGGAAACTGCACTTGTGCAAGACGAAACATTCTCTGTTCAATCTTCCTGTTGACAAGACTAAGTGGACAATAATGATATAATTAATATTAAGAGCAATTAATTTTTTGCACCGCACTGTGCTGTCTCATTATGTTGTTATTTACTGCCTTAACCTTTGGTAACAGGTAACTGTCAAATGGCACGAGAAAGAAGATACCATCGTGGTCATAAGTATAACATACATATATATATATATATATATATATATATAGCGCTCGCGCCACATATTATCGCTAACTTACTGATGGCCTGGACACTCTTTAATTACACTTGTTAGCACCTGACCCCCCCTGACAAAATTCACAATTGCAATCTATCATACTGCACAATTTCGCTACACATTGTCAACGTTCGGCAGAAAAAGCCGACACTCTACCACAGCGAATTCATAACTATGTCTTCCCTCATCGAAGGCAGACGTATTAACTAATTCATCGGGTTGGCAGCTCCCCCCCCGTCCTCCCCTGTTGACACACAGATTAAAAGTCCACCTTGAAGCTCTCGGCAGCCGAACGAATCGCTCAGGCTGGCCATATGATATTCATCTGTAATTAATTACCTGACCCATTCATGCCCGTTTCGATCGTCTCCTTGACAAGCAGGTATTGTCGTCGACCATGATTCGTATGTCGATGGCGAGCGGGCGCATCGCTGCGTTGAATTGCCCCGTAGGCGCGATTTAACCGACTATGATTATTATTGTATAGTGACAATGTCGTACGATCACCAAACGTGTCGCCAATTTAGCAATAGCCAATTGATTAGTGGCCTACGGCTTCCGGCCAGTGACGAGCGGCAATGAAATCGTTGGGAGCGTTCATCGACGCTACGCGACGCGACCGCTGAGCCGCGTACTGATAACCAACACAAATATGGAAGAGAAACGAACAAGCAGATTTGCCACTGGCGAGTTGACGGATCTAAGGGCGACGTCGTCGGAAAATCCAGCTGTTTGCTGCTTTTAGACGGAATAGATAACTTTTGTAGATATAATTTTGCTTAGCTATTACAACAATACTGGCTTGGCAGCAATTGTAAAGCATACGAGCGGGGGAGAACTCATGACCGTCTAGTGTATAGCAGCTAGGGAATATATATGGGGGGTATCAAACCCGGTCGTGTGCGCCTTGCAACCGGATGAGACACATAGGTGCGCGGGTTCAATCCCCACCGTTGCTCATTTGCAATTTTGCAGGGGAGATCCACCTTACAGACAAGCTTCGGGGGATTCGAGGAAATTGTCACATAACTTTTTTGGTTCGATTAAAATCGAATATACCTCGCTGAAAGTCGGGGACAACATTTCATTTTTGCTCGGCTGACCGAATACTGTTATATCTACGAACGCAGAAGCGTAAGTATTTTAAATACCCCGACAACAAAGGCCGCAAACAATTTTGAGGTCAATATTAATATGATTAACGAACGAGCGGTTAATCTTCGTCTGCACGCGCGGCTCGGCTCTATTTTTCGCAATCGACGCCGTGTGTTTCACACAGTCACATATGTTCAAGTGATATGAATCACATTTACATATAATCTAACATATGCCATCGGTAAGCGTGATGATTCTCACGTTGTTCGTGCGCACGCAAAACATCCACACCGTGAGATGATATGTCGAGAGAGCTTAATAAATATAGAACGTTTGAGTTGTTTTACTTTCGAGTACCAGCTTTTCCTGATGTGAACTGAGACAGGCGCGTCACCCACCCTCGCGAGAGAGACCGCTGCTGTACGCACAATAAGATGTCGCTGTTAGGCGACCACCTGGACGTGGAACACATTTCGAGATGAGACTCTCGAAATACGACCCGCAAGGTCTGGTGCTCTCTTTGACAGCCTCTCGCCGGCTGTGACATTGTGCCAAAAAGCGCCGCTCGACGGCGACGCTCGCGAGTTATTAACCGCAATCAGCCGCTGCGGTTTTGAAATCCCGCTCGCTGGCGCCGAGCTGAGAGGTCACGTTCCATGTGGCATCTCTGCGCGCATAATCCCAGCAATCATCAACATTGCCAAACTCGTGATTTCTGTGTCAATCTGATAATTACGAACCGCCCCAGGTCCCATTCCCCAGCGGGCCAGACCTCGGCATTCGATGACTGCGCACTGATTACCTCCTCCGACTTGAACATTGTTGACAAGCGTCCGATGATCCTAAATACAATAGCGACTTTGTGTTGTGTACACGTATAGCCCTGGAGGTTCGAGTACAAGAAAACGTGACATGTCAGCAAGCGGCGCCATTCGGTTGAACGGATTGCCGGAGAAATCTACTGCATTTGTATGCATGCCGTAGTACTTGGAAAAATATAATCAACATTTTTATTTATTAACGAGTTCCACTCTGATTCGTATTTGAAGTGAATTATCCAGTTGAATTCTCAGCCAATATTTAACGTCCACTGCTTCATAAGACAGGGACCCCTGCTTCTGCTTCATAACGTGGTCACCTTTTGTGTTGAAATAGGTACTTTATTGTTGTCTTGAGTACTTTCGAAATACGCCTATTCTCAGCTGTATTTTTGGCTGGGGTTCTTCACTAAAAACAAGCATTTTTGAATCCATATCAAAATACTTTCTCGTAACTTGTGATCGTTTGATTCGCTGTTCTTTTCCATCGAGAACATAATGGCAATTTCCTGGGCCATTTACGATGTGGTATCACCGGAGCTTTTCCCGGCCTATTGTCATTATATATATATATATATATATATATATGTATATATATTATAATAATACATTTTCCGGGCTGACTCGCAGCCAACATTTAACGTCCACGGTACTGCTTGTATATATATATATATATATATTATGGAGTTGTCAAATGGGACGACAGAAAAATAGGCCGCCACCTCAAGCATCGATTCAGAGAGGATGCCTCTGAAAGCCTGAAGGTTTGCTACTGTATCGAATGCATTTCCCATGAACATTCGATCTTCGTTCCGCCAGTGCAAGGTCCCACTGAGGTCATTCGTATGCCACCGGCGAACGCCGTGCCCTCTTCGCGGACGACTCTGGACGTAATCGAGTTGAACAGGTTTGCCGGAGGCAAATGCCTCTGCCATCTGCCATTCGAGTAGTACCAGTGTGACCGACCCACGTTCTCAATAACATCTGTATAGTCAGCTATCAAGGGTTCGTGTTGATCCCAATAAATGTCACATTCTGTGTGCGTGCACACGACATGCCAAACGCATGCAGCAGACAGCAGCGACCGAGCAGTATGACAACGACGTCTGGGCAACAACGGACATATGCTCAAACACTTAGCGACACTTGGATCAGTGTGCCAGCGTCTGTATGAGATAGAGAAACAAACGCACCATAGTATCATGTCAGATATTAGCTGCAGTGTCCCCATCCCTGTAAAATAGATTCAATTTTGCCTAATCTACATGGTAGCGTTAGTGGAACAGGAGCCAGCGGGAGGAGCTCTCTCTCGGAGAGGATTTCGTCCCGGTCGGGCGTCCGCAAGCTCTGTCAATTCCACAAATGATTCCGCTAGAGGTCCAGAGCAACAGTACGAAGTATGTTGGCCTAGCCAATCTAGCCGGATCTAGCGTTCTGCATAAATTCACTGTGTTCAGCTTTCTGCAAAACATTTTTATGCACTCCGTCGACCAGCGTCGAAGACCGTTACGACCTCACCGACAGTTTCGTCCACTTGATGGCTCGGCTGGCAATGCTCACACTGATGCGTTCGCCTTCTTCCATTGCTTCTGTCCGGATATCTGAGTCACGGCAAAGGTCGCCCGCCGCCCTGGCCAGCAAATCATACCCATGAGCAAACAAATAAAATGGAACACTTCATGCCCCCCGGCTTGGACGGACAATCACACAACGATAAAGCGTCGTGATACAGACTCGACAATCAGCAGCAACTCCGTTTAGTCGATCAACTCCGCGCATAACCTACGGGTGTATGGGCATCTCCTCATTGTGCACCCTTGCTGTGAGTTGTTGTTGTTGGTGTTGTTGCCGTTACGACCGCCACCGACGGCGCATCGTCGTCGTCGCTGGAGACGTATATTTGTTGGCATGAGACTGACCAACCGGCTCTTCCGAGGTTTTGCCTCGCTCGCTCCACTCTCGTCTGTTCGTTGGCCTTCGGATCACCCTCACCAAGCCACTATACAACGTAGGGTACTTGGCGAGATTGGAAACGCGAAACCAACGCGGCTGTCCAGTCAGCGAAGTAAGCAAGCAACCGTCCAGTTGCCCAGCTGACTGGCCGCGTCAACTTGGCTCGTTGACGACGGCGGGCCGTGGTCTGCGACGGCGCCAGGGCGCCTTCTCGCGAAATGGCTTCGTCGCTCGCGGTCTTGCCCTCGGGGGAAGCGGGGAGGGGAGGGGGGGTGTAGGACAGGACCACAATATACGATCCACCAGGCACCTACGTCAGCGTTAGTCCACGAGCGTTGTCGACGTCGACAGCCGAGTCGATGTTGAGGAGGTCGCCAGGCGGAGAAGGAGAAAGATAGGACATAGGCCGCGTCCTAAAAGGCCGTCTTGGTCAGGACACTTATCATCGGTTTGTCCGTCGTGCATCGTGTCGTTCACATGACAACACCATTTTGCTACTCTGCCGCGCCAGTTGTTGTTGCTGTTGCTGTTGACGTCATCGTTGTTCGATATTTTCTACCTCCCCGCTAGACGCCGCTACCCGAAGTCGCCGTTGTCACGGACAGCTGACAGCCTCCACGTCGAATAGATGGCCTCCTGCCAGTGAAGGTGGTTCGGTGATCATCGTTTTGACGCGCAGGCACTCGCAGCGTTACCGGGTCGCCTGCGTGTCTGGCTGACTGACTCCTTGCGCCGCCTCGACCGTTGCTCAATTGCGAGGATGAACAAATCAAGAAGCCACGCTTCGTGTATCTACTCTGAATACAGCACTCGAACAACAGGAGGACGGTAGCAAAAGTAAGGACGTTATCTTGACCGCTGCGCTGGTTGGTATGCTGGTCTCGAGGCCACGTCGAAGAAGAAGAAGGCGACAATGACATGTCTGATTCGTGTGATCGTGTGTATGTGCAGTGAAGATAGAAGGCCAGTGAAGTGTTGTATGAAAATTCGAAGCGGACCCCCGGAAGCGGGCCGACGATTAAGGCAGCTCGAGGCGCCTAGAAATTGCATGCTACCCATCCTGGTGTTGATGTCTGCGAGCGTAATTTCAGCTCTTGCTAACAGATATTATGGAAGGGCTCGAATGAGCTCAAATTAGAATTTGAATCAGTCAGCTCCCGCTGCATTGGTAGCTATTGGCTACCCATTCGCCACCAAGACCAAATACACAACCAGGCAAACAGACAGTTCAGCCCGCTGCTCTCTCGCAAATCCCAATCCGCTATTCAACAGGAACGCGGGCAGCGACGTGTGCCCTACACCGCGAGATACATCCGTTGTGAATCTCAACGAATGTCACTTGTGCCTCCCGCCGCCAGTGAAGTCCAAATACGAACGGAAAATAAATTTCGCATTCGTTCGGTCATGATTGAGGTTCGTCAGCTATCGAACACTCGCCTGGTTCGATATCGCGAACGGACGCATTTAGAGTATCTCTAATTGGTGGGTTATAGCTATGCCACCTATGACATTGAAACTGCAAGTGGCAAATGTCTTGGCGATGTCATTCGATAACCATTCATCCATCCGTCCGTCTATGTAACGTAACTGGTATGCCTTTTATGCAGGGGGGTCTAGTTTCGGTGCGTGCGTATCGCGTGCGTTTCATTTTGGCTTCTTATGCCGCGCATCGAATCGTGCATCGCTGAGGCGGACTGTACTGGAGGTGAGTACAGTTATTCTTGGCACTGTTCCAAGGAAGGGCATTCCCCGAATTCTCGAACTATCGAGTGATGTATGTATAACACACATATATATATATATATATAGATGTATACACTATATATATATATATATATATATATATATATAAGCCTCTGTAAGGCCGATTGTGTGTGAGCGCCTCGAATAAGGAGTGTGTTCAGCATACCTCGAAGTATCTATTTTACGTTTTTTTTTCCACTAGAATGATTCCCCAGGGAGGTGTTCTCAGGCAATTCGTCGTTCACCCGCAGTAGAAGCCCGCTCCCTGCCCGAATTGTTTGTGTTTTTGATGGCCTGGACAGCAGACACATTGGCCCAATGAACGCGATTTGCAGGACTGCTTGCGGGACAATTGGCGGATAGAAGTGCTTTTCTGCGTAAAGTACATATGTACAATCTTTGTGTATATGTTGTCGAATGTTACGACAACAATCGATTTTGCGGAAACTCGAAAAAAAAAAAATCTCAGCGCATCCATATGGGTAGATACGAATAAATACGGGCGTTCGAGAGATCACATTTGCTGAGAGTTGTAGTGGCACCAATATATCGCGTTATGTCCACATATGCTAGTAACCCTCGCTGTAGAGAGCAACGTGAACAATGTAATGCAGTGTGCTTACAATGCTGAAAGGGAGCATTGAAACCACACGGTGAACAATGGTCGAACTTTAGGGACAACGTTTTACAAATTGAGTCGTGCCAGAGCTTCGTCAGAACTAAGCACGAATGAACGCAGTGTTCGGCCTGCTTAATTATGCGATGATAAGCATACATCAGACGGTAACCATCGAGGCACTGCAGCTCATCAAAGCATGGATACGGATCTGAGAGAAGCGAGATATTATACCTCACGAGCAGAAAGGCGTGCAAGAAGGTAATGCTTACCCGGGAGGGCGAAAGATATCGAACCGGAGAGGAAGCCGAAATATTTGGAGGCTGTCTTGGATACGGGATTGACAGGGACATCACATGTTCAGTACGCTACAGGAAGACCAACAAACAGCGCACACGCAAGCTGGCAAGGTTGATACCGAGAGCTGAACGTCCGTTGGAAGAGTCAAGGCCCCTTTTGGCATTTGTGGCGAAGACCAACGACTTGAAGCCTTAGAATTATTCACTTCATTTCAGCTAATGAATACCTCAAAAATACCGAGTTTGTATAAGCTCCAGGCGGGTTCATATCGAATGTGTATGATGCGTGAGAGCCACATCATCGCGAACGATACGAGGTCGTGTTGCGTTGGGGCTGACGCTGCGAGTCAAGTTGTAAGTGCATTGAGGGAGTAAATTGACGTAGTAACTATGTGTGTGAATGCATTTGTCTTCGTGACTTTCAGCCTCAGCATCGAAGGTTGTTGGAGCTAACCATTTTCAATGTAATTGAATTTAACACCTATTGAGAGGTGAGAGTTACGTGCAGAGGGAGAGTATGTATCCTAATTGCGGTCCTCGCTATGTTACACTGAGTTACTGCTTGCGTTAGAGAACGTGGAGTATATAGTAAAGATTTTTGGGAGATTTGGTTTGGTTGTCAATGCGGGGAAAACCTGCCTTACTCTGTTTTGTATACCTCAGAGAACAAGACCGGTAGACTCAGTTTTATTCTGTGGTGAGCAGGTCTCGTTATCGGATACTACTAAATGTCTCGGTCTTTTGTTGCATAAGAATCTCAAATGGTCTACCCATTTTAGAGCTGTCACTCCTAAATGCTACGCTGTAATTGCTCGCATTCGACGTCTTCGAGAACTTGGGTTTCCGACGAATTGCCTCTTGCTCGTCTATAATTCCTTCGTAATACCGACGTTGGGATATGGCATGTCAATGTGGGGCAATCGATACAAAGAGGTAGTAGATAGAGGGAGAGTAATTCAAAATGATGCACTTCGAGCAGTGTTTGTAAGAACCCGCAGAGAGTCTGTTGCCGTCATCTATGGCAGATACAGACTCCTCACCGTGGATAAGTTAAGTCTGGTGTCCACCGCGATTCTGGCTTTCAAAATGACCAAGCGTATTACACCGCCCGATGTCGCGTTCCCCATTGTGGCCGTCGACAGAAAAACTTCTCGCCGAGCAACAGAGTCTGTACTACCTACAGCCGTCGAAGTAACTACCTTATGTTTGCCAATGAGATAAAGAAAATATTGCAGTGATAATGCTATATAATTGTGTGAATCAAATAACCTGAATATTGTGAATTGTAAATAATTTGAATATGTGAATGTATATATATCTGCTGACAGAATAATCTATTATAATTGTGAAATCGTAATTGCATGAACAACTTGGTGATAATACACTCTTACTTTTACTCGATTTTTTAATCGAGAACCCAAGCATTGTTAAAATTGCACTTCCGGAAATAAACCTATATACCTGGAATATGTTGGAACATGCTAGTCAATATTGATGCCTTATCTCTTAGGTTTTTATGCCCTCTGAGCGGCTTTTTAGCGCGTAGTGGTCTCCACCGTCCCCATAGCATGTTTTGTTGTATCTGCAACCCCAACTCGGATGTTTCTGACCTTTTTTCTATCTGCTCCGATCGAGTGTTTTTCAGCCTCTATAGTTATTATGCTAAGCGGCTTGCAGATATCAACGTGACAGATACCAACGTCACGCCTTTGGAGTGACGCGATGTCTCTTCCATTCGATTGTGCGCAGGTGGACGATTCCGACTCATTTCACTGCACGGAAGGCCAGAGATGTTTAGCGTTTAGGTCTATCGAGTGTATATCATCGAGTGTATATATGCATTTACGTTTTCTCTATTTTGTGAGAAATTTGAATGAAGCACGCGTTGAGGGGTGCGTCAAACGTCTCTGGAAAGCCAACTTTTTGCATTATACTAAATGTAAATACAGTAAATGACAACAAGTAAGTAAAAGATGTGTCCCCAGCAAATGCAATCTGTATGCGAGAAACCATGTTCTCCCCTCTCTTCCTGTCGTTCTTGTTGTAAAATGGTGCTACACAGGTTGAAAGAGCCACAATAATGCATTAGGCGGGCGGCTTATTGCTTTCTTGAACGGCACTATTTTGTGTCTTTTCTTTCATCAGACGAATTATAAATAGTTAGTATACATACTTTATTCAAAGGTCGACAGCAATACAATGTGTCCGCCAGGTGATAACATGAACACTGAACTGTGCGGTATGCACACAGATTATATTTACGATTACTCGCGATAGCGAAAATCTACTATCCCAGGCAAACGCGGTCTATATATATATATATATATATATATATATATATATATATATATATGTATATGTCCACTAGCAAGGAAATAAGGGTGTATAAACAGAGAGTTATAAAATGTGATAAGGAATAACTAATAATAAATCACAAAAGTGCGCATTCGCGACGCCACTTCCGTGACCCTGCTCCAACCGCGAACGTCCGCTACCCATGAGAAATATAATAGTCATCGAAATCCGTTGAGTTTGCATATCAACCATTTTCGTAGTCGAGTGAATTAAATTCTCCAGGCTGACTCATAGCCGACATTTAACGATTGGCAATTTCACAGATAAGCACTATGCAGTTGTGATTGCAGTCTTATGAAGCAATGCCGAAAGCAGTTGTACCGTGGACTAAGTTAAATGTTCGCTGTGGGTCAGCCCGGAAAATTCATTATTTTTAGCAATGATCATCTGCTAAATTGCCAACCAGACGACCAGCTTGTCCAGCCAGCAACAAATATCGCGCTATTAAAAATAAACTTTCATTCCCTTTCTGTGGCCGAAGTTCCCAAGTTCCGCCGCGAGTTCGCTAGACAGCCTCGTGATATATCTAGTCAGTCGAGGCACATGTCATTGAAAATACGCTCGTTCCTGCGTTAGACACCACTCTATCTAGACACGCTATGCGACTTGTCACTAGAGTGCTTTCTTCTGATTATAGGTGTGAGTAAAGTGTTGTTGTTGTATCTACTGATTGTTCTGTGTTTGTGTTTTTTTTTTTGCTTTTCGGTTTATTTGGCAGCTGCACAAGCGTCCTGGCCCTCAGACATCTATTGTAGTAGTGGGTGCGTATGCTACCCAGGTCAGTAGGCGAGGGTCATAATGCCCAAAGTATCGGATTCGCCTCTCTTCACCGATGGCTGTTCTTCAATGTGAAGGTGTTTGCCGTGAGGGACGGACGAGGAGGAATGACGCGACCGCTCCCTCGAGCCCAGAGGCATTTACTTCTCGCATAGGGTATCCGAACCTGGCAAATATTCACAAGCTTGCTTTGCTCCGACGTTTGAATGAATCATTCACGTGGTAGAATTGAGATTGAGGTTGTACGCGTTTCCATTAATACTCTGAAATGCATGATGTTAAAGAATTTACCCTAGGTGTGCATGTACGTATGTGTGCAATTGCACTCAAGCAGTAGTGACCGTGAAGTGGATCTCGCACGGCTTGCCTGTTCTTGCAGATGCTGTATTCTGTACAAGATAATTCTGCCGCACTCTGTGATTTCGTCGCTCGGTAAATACGTCAAGTGGATATGACCCATTTGATCGTATTCTGTAGTGTGCCCGTCAAGGACATACGTCGTATTCCTGCTTTGCAATGTTCAACTCGGTAGTTCGAGTTGGCCGACATGCTCTTACTAGCCTGACTGCGTCGGATGACGACCGGGCCCTCGCCGTCGCTCGAACAAATCAATAATATAGTGAACGAAATAAAGGGGAGGCTAAATTTCTCCAAATCGTTTTCCTCTTAAAAGCGTTTTCCCGAAGTATGACAATGACATGACAACCCACACTGCGATGTTCCCGTTATGTACTTCACTGGAAAAAAATAATTAGTCGTATCTGCGCGTAGCCGTCCTAACTGAACTTGTCTAAGAAATTTAATTGTTCTGATTCTTCAGATTCGAACATTCTCTTCGACAATTGTGTGCCACGCGAACAGTGGCTGCATAATTCTGATTGCTCAATGAAAAGAAATAATAGCAACCACCCAGGCTCACGGCGAGCTCGATGTGATTTTCAGCAGCTCTGTATACAGTCATTTTATCTGACAACGCACCTTGGAGTGTCGAGAGTATCTGACGGATTTGACCGCTGTCAAGACCTCGTTCTTGCGAGGATCTGCAGGGCGAAGGTTCCGCTGCTCGGTCGGTCAGCCGTCATCGTCGCTGGCCGAATCACTATTGCGACAGCAGTAACAGCCGATTATTTGACGAGTCCACGAGACCGGCAACTCGGCCGAAAGTATCGTTGTGTTTCTATGTTACGATAGATCGTCAATGCACCAGTGGCGGGCGGCAGCCTACCCAATCGATGGGGCCCCCTTTCGACAAAAACGACGCCGTCCAATTCCGCAGAACACAACTGCTGTATCTACATATGTTCTGCAGTAGAAACAAAATCCATTGCGCTCACTCGTCGCTCACACATTGACCCTTGTCGCACATGAGGAACAGCCTCGGTCATTGTCGACAGAGATGATTACCTGGCTGTAGCAAAGCTTCCACCTTCGAGCTGGATGAGCTTGTCCATTCTGCATAATTGAGGTGAGTGTCATTCTTCAAATCCAGACGGAAGTGCCCCATCGCCTTTAACTAATCAACAGGTTCAATGCGTGCAGACGTATTGATGTCGGAAAGACAAAGGCGAATAAAATATAGATGCAATTCGGTCTTCAGGTCTTAGAATGACGGCAATTCTGTTGAACAAACAAAACAGCGAAACTGGACGAACCGTGATGTTGGATTTCCTTGTTTTCGCCGCCTCCGAGACATAAGGCGTAGCGACAGTAGTGTTCCCGTAAACGAGGCCAGCTGTTGGCGTCAGACGGCGAACAGTGCCACGAGTGTGTGACAGCAAATAATGTCTATGATTATACTTCTAAACGAGCGAACGGCAGCCTATTGGCAAGGGAGTATGTTACATTTGTCTCTTCGTTGTCTAAGAAGTGGGGCGAGGAACGGCTAGTCGCGTGGAAGGTGGGTCGTCAGTATGTGCACGCGTACTAAGTCCCATCTCAAGTAGCGCTACGGGGGCGTAGATTTCGACGTGGCTGTATGCTGTTTGCGCAAGGACAATCTCATCACAGAGGGAAAAAGGGTGAGGCAGGCTCCGAGCGGTACATTCCGCCATTCAACGGTAATACGTGGCCCTCAACGGCCCGCCACGGTACCATATCTAGACAAGCGAATGGCGTGACGCAAGTAACAGGCTGATGTGTCAACACGGCGCCGATTTGTTGACGAGGAAGGCCGAATCCGACCGACAAATTATGGTGGTCGTCGAGAATGAACGGCTGACCAAAAGAAATGGCCATAGATGCACCCGGCTTATCGTCGTCGCTGCTCGGCCGCTGACGTCCTTCATCATAACCGCCCTTACGAAGAGTATTGCGATAGCGTTCGTTGTTAAAAGGTGATGCAGTTATGTGCGAATAACAGTACGCAATTGTCGGTCGACTTTTGGTGATGCACCGTTGTAGTGAGGCTGACAGACTTCGGAAACGTGTCGTTGGACAAAGGCGTTAACACTCATGCGGCATAGTCTGTTCTGGACCCCTTCTCGGATATTCGCCCGAAGCGAAATTATCTTTTCGATGGAGTTTTGAGTTGCGTCGATCGCCTGAGGGATCTCTCACGAGCGTCTGGCCATCTCCGCCTGTATGAAGAGCGTGTACAAGGCTGTGAGTAGAGCGTACAGGTTATCTCATAGTGTCTTAAGGCAAGGCTATACCCTGTGTCCTGTTTCCTTCCAACATGGTAGCAGGAGAAGTGCATAGCAGGAACTATGAGGCACCTTCGGCCACTGGCGGATGTGGTGCGCTCCCAATAGTTGGGAATGCCTGTCGCGGTGAGGCGTCCTTTTGCGGCCCTTACGGCATCCTTACAGGATGCTGGGGCTCCGAGTACAATTCATCGCAGGCCGTCTGTTCGGCTGCGGCTGGCCAGTGCCGTCCAATAATAAGCGTGCTGGTCATAATGGGGGCCACAGATCATAATAATAGATTAATTTCCCTACCCCGACAAGGACTGGTAGGAAAATGATTGCAGCAGCAGCAGGCGCATCATCATGGGTAGGTAGCAAGCTCGCTAGCGGAAGATAATGAGAGATAGAACAGCGAACAGAGAGTGAGGTATAGGGGAAGGTTTTAGTCAGAGGACTCGTGGACGAGAAGGTCACATAGTGCCAGCAGCAGCAGAGCTGCCCCACTGCCCGGCCTACTAAGCGTCTACTAAACGCTAACCCTTAGTAATACTCGTTATGGCCGGTAACCACCCATCCCGGCCGTGTCCGGACCGAGCCCGCAGGCTGTGTCCTGGGCCAGTGAAGGACGATGATGGCCCACGATGGTTGGTCGTTGTCCTGCTTTCTCCACTTGTCCTGTTTACGCAGCATCTGCACGATGGTAGTGATTGGTGGTGACGGAGCGGCCTAAGAGCGCGATATGTGAAGACGACAACATTCGCTACTGCCGGTGCCTTTTGTTGTTTGCGGTATTACTATTAGTATCATTATTATTACGAGCATTCATATCATACTTCGAAACATAGCAGATGTACGTATAGATGTATCCGCCTACGAGGATTTCGTGCGGAGAAATGAAAAAGTTGATTTTGGATGTGCAGACGTTGCTCGTTTGATGTGTGGTTGACGCGGAGCGCATTACCGCGGGGATCGTGGCGTGCTGGTACTCAAAAGCTTGAGTACGGCCCCGCGTTGAATCGCGGTCAAGATCACCAAAGAGCGTGGAATAGATTCAATAGCCTGTCGACTGTGGGATTCTTCGGATTCATTTTGATGTTCGACAGTAAGCTGTGATAGTAGACATCGACAGTTGTTAGATAGTACAGAAACTTGAATAGACAGATCGTGTTTACCACGCCGATCTGTTTGTCGCACATTGTACTATTGTCATTAGTGGGTCGACGGCGATACTGAATTGTTTTATCTATATTATATGTATATATATATATCTGAGCCCTAACATCGTTTTCACATTAACAAATGTAAAAAGTTACGTGTCCAAAGTTGCGTGACACACGCGTAGTGCAGCCACCGACGACGTTTCCGCCAATCGCATCCAATAAGCGCTCCCATCCTGCGTCAACCTCGGCCCGCGACACCACCTCGTTGTTCAGCTGCCTATCTATGCAAAAGGCATAGTGAGAGAGCTAGGGCCTCACCGAAAGAGAGAAATTAGTTGTTCTACTACTTGTGCGCACATATTCGCATAATGCTATCGTAATGTCATCTCGTATGCACTCGGCGGCGGCAGCAGCAGCCGCCGCTGCCGGAGCTGCTGTTATAATCGGGCCGCAGGAGCGGTGGCGTTGCCGCTGTCGTTGTTGAGAAGTAATCAAAGGCGGACATCCCCTCCATGAGCCGTCTGCCGCCATCTCGCTTTCGTTCGTGTCGTCTACACATGTGGAGTCATATTAGCCTCTGTACATCCTTGTGTTCGTCTCGCCATATGAGGCCAATGCTAGATGCTTCGCGCAAGGGGCCTGAGAGAAGACGCCTGTGCCCTCGCCGAACACAAGCAGCGTTGGCGGCGGCGGTGAAGAGTGGGTGGATGGTAAGCTTAGCCGAGTGGCGGGATGAAGAGAATGGGCCTGGCTTGTGGGTCTGCAAGCCGAGGGCCGGGACACCGGCATCGGACACCGGTGGCGGCGGCGGCGGCGTCAGGCAAGACGATATACGACGTATAAACATCAGGCCAGTAACTATACGAACTATAGAGAGAGAGAGAGAGAGAGAGAGAGAGAGAGAGAGAGAGACGACAGATGAGCGCGAGAGGTTTGCGCAAGCAGCATTGGGAAGAGGCATGTCGGTGCTTGGGGTACCATAGCGGGGCATTGAGCACGGAGATGAGCAAAGGAAGTGCATAGTGTAGAGTGGCGGACAGGAGAAGCAGCAATAACGGGCATTCCTTGCCGAGCTGCAGGCCTTGCTCAGCAGAGGTATGTATGTCGGTGGAAGAAGCGGCAGGGCCATACCCCGTTCATTCGTCCAGAGTCATCCAGCGGCGAGCTCTGCTTGTATGCCCCCCCCACGGCGGAGAGCGTCCGCCGACCGCTGATGCGACCTGGGTTCGGGGTGTGTCAGCCAGACACACCCATGGCGATAGACGTATGAGGCCGCTGCGGCAGCGACGCAATGTATGATCGTCGGTCGGGGCAATAGTGGTATCTAAGGCTGGATGTGTTGTCGGTGGCGCCAGTATGACGGTGCCCGCAACCCCGTGGGTCCACCTGTACGAGCCCTGTGGGGTACAGTGCCTCTGAAAGCGACGAAATACGCATGCGATCTATTTATTATATATGGGTTGAAAGGAAGAACGAATGACCCATCTCAGAAAGCCTTCCATATGTTCCTGCTGCTTTCGTACAATGTCTGTGTGTGTGTGTGTGTGTAGTAACGTCAACGGTTAAGCGACGCGGTGCTTGAGATGATTACATTGTTTTTGCCTAACATGGATGCATAAGAGGGAACTTATTACTATGAATATAAAACATTGTAGAACTTTGTGTGTCTCATACGCTGGGCAAGAACCTGTCTGCTACCCCCGTGAGGCGTTCCGTGCCTGACACTCTTTTTTCTTTTCTTTAGAGGAGGAAATTTTCTTCAAACGCTCGAGCACCACTAGAGACATTCCAATCTCTATAGAAAGTAATGGGGGTGGGGGGTGACAGAACGTTCTGCTAAAACCACCCCCTGTTGAGAGCCTATTCCTTCTCTATTTTCGGCTTTACGCTTGGCATTACAGGGATATGTAGGGAAGGTGTGTAATTCCTCGGGCTAAGTCGTCTCAACCAGCTGAGAAAACAACAGGTGCGAAACCAGTGAAGTGTTTTATAGGGCCGCTTACAACTTGTTGACTTTTAAAATTCGTACACCTGGGTTTGAGTCGATAGGCGGACTCAATGTGACGTCGTGATAGTATGAGTTGTGTACTATGCAGGGGACACTGACATACTGCGTAATGGTTACATTTAAAGGAAGTTGTATATACTAAATCAAAGGGGAGCAATCATCATATATTGGAAGGTTAAATTTAAAGGAGAAATATTTCGACATTGTTAAGAACATCATGTGCTGAATGTTTCATTGGTGACTGGTTCCCCTGGCTCCTTCGTCAGCAGACACTTGTCGGCTTTCATTCGTATGGCATTGCTACGAGAAATGTCTGAACGAAACATTCACTCCTCCATACATGAGGCTCCAGCAGGATTTGAAGCCGGCACAGATTCGGTCGATTTATCCAAGGTGTGTCCCTCGCCTCGGCCTTCACGGGCCTCACCGCTAAGAACTGACGAAGGCCAAAGGAACAAGAAATTCGAATACGAAAGGCTCCCGAGTTTTCGCCAGTTCTCCGCCACCTCACCTCCTTGTCGGGGGAAGACACGAAAGTGTACTCCTTCAAGATTCGGTTTTGTACCAGGTTGCAGGATTGAGTGCAGCCTTAAGTGCCTAGTCTTTTTGATTGATTATTTTCTTTGTATCTTTGCACACAAGTCTGAGGGTGTCTTAATATTTTAGACACCCTCAGAATTGTGTGCACTATCGTTTTGTCAGGTCTTCACGTGTGGGTGGGGCGGGCAGGGAGAGCATGTCTTGTTGCCCTGTTCCCTCTCTAAAGGCTGACCATGCCACAAAAGTATGCCTTACGTCGTGTATTTCTACTATGCGATAGGGTACCCATATAGGTCAGTGTTTCTTCTTGATCCTGGCTGGGTATTTCATAAATGAGACGTTGCCTGTAAGGAACTCATGGCTCGTTCATGAAACCTTCAAGACTACCCGAGTCGTATTTGGTTCCATTTATCGCTTCAGTCGTTGAGATCTTCTTCACGGGTTTATAGGATTCCCAGGTCTAAGTTGAGGCCTATTGCGATTTCCATTGTTTTCAACTCCAGGGGACCAGCCCGATGAATGTTTGGATATCGCTAGTCGAGGTTGTTCTATTTGGTCGTACAATATTCGGGTTTATGGGACGTTAAGTGGGCTCTAGGGTTTACTATACAGATGAAAGAAACAATTGGTAAAACAGCCGAAAAAAAAACAACAGAAAAACTAATAGCAAATACATACTCAGAGGTTTATTTTGTCATGAACCAATAGGAGAGACAAATCAATATATTTTAAAGGATTTCTTTATAGAACATATCTACAAATTTTTTTTAAAAGGGTCTGAAAGATTTTTTATTTTTTTAAAAGGGTCCGAAAGATTTTTTATTTTTTTAAAAGGGTCTGAAAGATTTTTTATTTTTTTTAAAAGTTGCTAGATATACAGCCCATTAATCGAACGATCAACAAACGAGAAAGCATCAAGAAAAAAACAAGAAACGCAAATCAAAACCCGCAGTCACTGTCATCATACCTGTCACATTATGTATCACGCCGCCTCGTCGAGAACGTGAGAACAGATTATCGCTTGCGCTTCTCAATAAAACTGTTTCTCAAGTACTGTGCCTGTCACCGAATGCACAGTATTATCTAGCGTACATAAGAGGTTCGACCTCTTATCCTCGATATATATCCTCGCTTTCCCCATCTCCTCGTTTGGCAGAGTTCGGAAACGCCGTCTAAAGCGCGGTTTACCACGACCGCACCGTATTTGTATTTAACACAAAAAGACGAGGAGCACTCATTGATTGTAATTTCCCTAGCTGGCTCGTGTGTGCTCAATGCAACAGAGTAAAAGGCAATTTTACCCGGCATCGCAATGACATGCTACATGGTAGCAGTCAGTTCGTTGAGGTTGGCAAGGCTTTCAATTCCGAACCGCCTCGAGGGTGACACTCGTAAACCCGTTCAAGTTAGACAGCCAGGCATTCAGACCGAAGCTAGCAGGCCATGCAACGCTTGTGGGGAGTGGCGGCGGTACCAGCAGGATTTGTAGTTTGAGTCCGGGATAATCGCTATTCCCTTCCTATAATATATCGTATATTCTCTCGTTTTTTTTTCTTATTCTCCATTCGTCCGCTGTTCCCCCTGATCGGTCTGTGGTCTTTGCGCGTTGTCACGCGCCTGTAACGCGGCAAGCGGGAGTAGCGGCTGAGAGCTGAGGAGAAGAGAGACACCGTTCGACTGGCTGTGAATAGATAGAAAGGTAGGCAGGCTTGTGAATCCATTTTACATTGGCGTTTTAGAGGTGAAGCTGCGCGGCTCGTCGTAGTCGTCGGTCGACATGGGCCTTTTGGACGGGGTAACTCCCTCAAGCTAGGGCAAGCACCCCACCTCGTGTCTATGACTGCACCCCTCGAATCCCTCAAATACCCCCATCCCCCTTCCGTTTTCAGTCCTGACTTTGCCCTCCGATATTGCTGCCCTTTAAGCTCTCTACCATACCAGAAGCAGCCCTCCAGGCGTTTGCCACACCCCTCAGAGACCGCCGGCCACTGCGGAGGGCCAACGTGCGTCGCGACAATACATTGCGTAGGTACGCAGTCGGAGCAGTGTCCGAAGCGGCGGTCACCGCTCTCAATGTCAATTACAGCAAGGTCCTGCCTTGGTAGCCTATCCCAGCAGAAGCAGCAGTGGTTTCCATCGCCGCTGCAGCAGCTCAGGTGCTGCCTGGTATCCGGTGCTGACTGACCCCGTGTGGGCCTCCAAGACTCCCCCTTGAATTGGTCCCCGATTCTCCGAGCCTTCCAACGTCATTATGAGTCATGAAGAGCAAGAGGGCCACGGCGGTGGCGGCACCAACCAACGAATGAAAGGTGGAAAAGCCTGCTGCCTGACGGCCCCTATGTACCCTCGGACGTGGTATATTGTATAATGCAATAGTATAGGGCGAAACACATATCGTACCCTGAGCACCGAAGGGCCGTATGCGCTGGCGCTGCTCAGGACCCTCGGCCCGGCTGGCCTGCCCGCCGAAGGAATCACAAAAAAGGACACGTTTTTTAAGGACGCTGTTGGGGAGGCGAGGCGGGGGGGGGGGGGGCGGCGGTGGTCGGCAGCGGGAAGAAAGAGGCACCAGCAGTAGCCGCCGCAGCGCTATCGCTGTAGCTGCTGGTGTCGGTGGCGGTGGTGGTGGCGTCGCCGCCGCCACCGCCGTTGAGGGGCGTTTAGGTGATGGTAGCCTCAGATCGTTGGAGGCAGCAGAGAGAAGGAGGGAGCAAGCGAAAGCGAGTACACTGTATGAAGCAAACCTGACGGTGAAAGAGCGAGCCCCGACGGGTGTGGACGTTTCCCGGGGCAGACAGCCACCTAGCCACACAGGCGTACAGGCTGGACGACATTGGGGCCCCGGCGTGATGGAGGGAAACTTTAAAAAGTTGGATTCACCGTCGTCACAGAAACGCACACCTTCACACACACACACGCACACGCGCACAGAGAGACCTAGACATGAACGAACGCGGCTAGAGGAATTGCATTATTATTGCATCAGCGCGTTTGCTGTGAGAGAAAGAAAGAAATAACGAAGCTAACGGGCGGCCACGGAGACAAGTAGACGTTGAACAGTGCTGGTAGACACGACACCCGGGGGGGGGGGGGAGGGGGCAAGTTGCCTCTGTGGTAAGGCTCTTTTTAATACGTGGCTGATTAACGTCTCAGATCGATGTGTTCCATAGGTGATTGCACTGTATATGGAGGTCAGTTAGTGTAATAGTACGGTGGATCGAGGGCGGAGAGCGCCGGATACACGTTGGCTACGGCGAGTTCGACCTCGTTGAATTGAATATGAATCAATGAATATATGAATCAATTTGGCACATTTTAGATTTCAATATATATAATAATATATTATGTAGTGCTAATGAGATCGCTGATTGGCGTAACCTGACCGCTCAAGTGAGCCACTGCCGACTCTCTGGTTTGTTCACCTTGAATTCACTACCACGCCGCGCGATACATCTAGAAGAATGATATTAGAGACAACTCCGATCATGAGTCGTCAGGTTCAGCCCTGCGACACAGCAGTTTGTATTAGTTACAAGTAAGGCACCTTGCGCTTTTGTGCAATCCAAGCGAAATGCACTATATTTGATTTGGGTTTTACGAATCATACATTAGCCATTTAACTAGGGATTTTACAGCGCTTTTGCATCTAGTCATGAAACAGTGATAAATACATTGGCTTGGCATTGTATGAAGCATTTTTAGCACCCCCACCGTTCTCTCTCCCTCTCTCCGCGATTTACTTCGGCGGATTAGTGCAACAGTAAAATGGTCGAATTCGGCATCATCTGCAGTTTAGTGGATTAGTTATCTATCTGGGTTTAGTCAGTAAGAGTCTGACACTACCGGGCAAATACCCTAGTTGTCAAGTCTGGTGTCCATGCAGGATTTACCTTTAAGCTCTATAAAGAAAAAAGCATAATCTACAGTACAATCTTCTCTCCCGCCATCGCCACTGCCTACATTTCCTTTCAGCCGGCCAAGCCATATACGACACCCTGTCAATTTTCGAGCGATAGCTACTTTCTTGAGAAATATACACACATATAACAGTAATACTGATATTGGCCTAGCCCAAGTCATCGTACTCCCTGGTCTATGTGTCCTTCCCCTTCGGCTGCCTCCCTCCTTTGGAGCAATAGTGCGCGACACATCAATATGTCTCTTCTGCTTCCAAACCCCCTACCCCCAAAATCCCCCGGCGTCGCCTCCTCTCTCTCTCTCTTCCTCTGCGTTCTCGCCAGTTCCTTGGCAACAAATGAAAGGAAGTGTCTACAACGATCTCCTTGCAACAGCGTGTGGCTCGTCATACTCCCGGCTTGGAGCTTTCGTCTTCTGTTGGCATCATCAACGAATGGTCGTCGTCACCAAGCGCCACCACGATGTCGTGGTGGGGTCCATGGTCATCGAACGAACGGCGGCGTCGGCTTTGGCGTCGACGACATCGACGTGAGTTATGCCCTGTGTGCTGGCAGCCTGTGGAAGGCCGGCAGCTGTAGGTGGACTTTAGATCTGAAGGCGTCTGTGCGAACTTAAAGTGGCCGGCACTTCCAGCTTCGTGACATCGCTGGCTCTTTCGGGTGCTCCGTGTGCTCTCGTCTAGCGATGCTGAGCTGCTGCCCGCCCCGTAGGGGTGTGTCTGGCGGACGTTGACTCCACAGAGAGAGAGAGAGAGAGGCCATCGGAAAGCCATCATCGACTGGCGAAATCGCCTTGCTGGACGAACGCTTGGCTGCCCGTTCTGACAACCATACTTCGGCTGCCGCCGGTCGTTTCAACCGAATACAGCCTCTGAACGGCTCGGCAACGGGTCCTGGCTCATGCGGGGCGGGGGGGGATGGTACCCGTCGAGTGAACCCGTCACTTGGAGGTTTTCTGTCACCGCTGCACGGTCGCGCCGACCCTCAGCGCTCGGATCTCGCCGTCGTTTTGAAAAATGCCGCTGATCACCTACTCGTTCCAGGGCGTGCTGCGCAACGGGCGCCCATCATCAGGCTGCGTCGGCTGCGGCTGACTGTAGGAAGTGGACAGAAATGATGGTAGATGGTGTGCGTGGCACACTAACGGCAAACTGAGTAACTCCGCTACAAACCGAAGGCTGCTGTCCATCCATGTACCTCGGACGGCTATGGAGGGAGCTTCGTAGGCACAGGGCTAGGCGGGAACCCTTGTGGTGCACCCTTCCACTTCGACAGCCACTTCGGTGATGAGGATCCCTCGGATATCCTGAATTTGGCGAAGTAAATCTGTGCACTGCGGTATCTGTTAGTGTATGTGTGTGTGTGTTCGTGCATGGGTATAGCATTTAACTTGAATCCTGTCGCCTTGAGGACCCTCAGGCCACACCGGATCGGTAAATATATATTCTAGTATTGCATGTACATACGAACGTACACTGCTGGCTCGCACCTACCTCGTCCGCACGCTAGGAAAGCCCTTTATGCACCGCCGTTTCAGGCATACCCTGTTGAAGATTCTTATGCCGCCTTCAAGGTTGACCCGACGTTCTAGCAGGGGCCCAGTCCATGATTTGGTTAGTTCTCCGTTACCTAGGAACGAAGTTGCTTCGGCTGCTGGCCATGGACACTGCGCCCCCCTCCGCCCGATCACGCCAGACACCGCTCACCGCCGTTACCGCCGCCAAGTGCGCTTGACGAGGCTTCGACAGAAACCGAAAGCGGATGAAGCGGGAAGAACCAGCCACGCTCTGGCCGCCGTCGGCGACAAAGGGACGACATTTTTAGACTAGTGGAGAAGCTCATCAGCACAGGCTAGGTTTTTATCACGGGCAGGATACAAGCGGGCCGATCTGCCCGACCACCACCACCACCGATCGCTCTGCTTGTCTTGTACCCCACAGCTCCTCGAGTGCTCATATACTGGGGCAAAGCGTGCGAAGCACATCGTCGGCACTTCATCGCCGCTGTCCCACGAGCCCGACTGGACGAGGACCTTAACAGAGGAGGGATCCAGGCGAATGGGAGGTACCAGATCCCAATAGGATATGGTGGTGCAAGCAGAGGCAAGCATCAGGCGCCCAGAGTACGATGCGGTACAGAATACATAGAAGGGAAATCGACTCGGGAGAAAACATCGTAGAGCCTTCTACCCGCTTGCTGTGACGCAAACGCCCCCGCCCCTCTCCTCGTCAGTCAACCAAATAATCCAGCGCGGCTGATTTCGCCAGGAAGGAACCCCTGCCCCCTGCGGGTGTGGCAACGACACGACGCATTTAGAGATCGGACAGAGTGGCCTCATGGACAGCGTGTGCAAACGAACGCAGATATTCAATGTGAGAGGGGCCGGGTAAAGATGAAGATAGCACACGTTCTAATATATTTTACTATGCAGAGCGTTTTTTTTTTCGAAACTGACACATGCCATGTCGACATGGCCCCGTCCGGAGGAGAATCCGGTTCGTTAATCGGACATTCAAATCGAGCGTGGTTAGCGCCTCGTGTTACTAAAATCCTGGCTGGGTCGTTTCGCCGATTTGCCACCGCAGGGACCTAACAGATATTTATTCAATGGGAATTAATTTCAAATTAATTTAATCAAAATGTTTCCTTATTTACCAAGATGGGTGGCGCAATACTTGAAAATATTACAGAAGATAGAGATGGTTCACAAGTGTAGGCATTATTGTATACAATATCGCTAAACAAGGCTACTATTTCATTGTGATCCGAGGGTAAGTGCCACTTGAGGGAGCAAGCCATTGCTTCTTCAAGCAAGGGTACATATTGTACATATCTGCTCAGCTCTGGCCACTGTAGCAGAACAAACTGTTAGGTCACGGGAAAAGATATATCCGGGTGGACGTTTACAAGATTATCAAGGCCACCTTTTCGTTGGAGTCTCTTGAACAGTATTATGTCAGCAGCGTCGTGTCATTTGAGTATGGAAAGCAAGAGCACACGCTCTAATATAATAGAACACCACATTATTCACTAACTCTCCAACTTTCCGCTATTACGTGCTTCTAACCCGTCTTCATATCGACCCACGTCAAATCCTATGCATTATATAACAACTGCCTCCTGCATCCCACGAGCAGACAAAATGACGCCACCTTTTCTCTTGACTCTTCTACAGTATTGTTTGACTGATAATTGCTTACTGAACTGTCGAGCCCTTTGGTGGCCTGGTGGTGCATTCGTGTGCGCCTTGCAATCGGATGAGACACGTAGGTGCACGAGTTCGATCCCCACCGTTGGACATTTGCATTTCAAGGGGTCCGTCCTATGAAGCAATGCCGAAAGCACCGTGGACGTTCAATGTTGACTGTGGGTCAGCCCGGATAATAGTCTACAATGTTTAAATTCTCCATTTGTTTTCATCAGCTCCTCACGTACGGCTCGTAACACGGCTAGGATCCACCTCCTTGAGGGGTGGAACATCTCAGTATGATAGGCTTTTCCTACGCTTTTTTATCGCCCCCTGCCCCGCCTTTCCCGAGGAATTCGGACCTCTGTGGGGGTTCAACTCATCGGAACTTTTCCGCGACTTCCCGGAGACGGCCGTGGACCCGCTCTGCCCCATCGGCTCCGTCCCATTGCTGCCTCTGTTGTTAAACCCCTTCGAATTTCACCCACCTCTCCACGCCATCAGCCCGTGGCAGCGATCAGGTCCCATCCCCCCGGTCAGCTACAGCCGGAGCATTCCCATTAACGTGAACACCACTCTACACTACTCTACCGAACCCTCATCAGCTGTAGTTGTTGGACTATTTCGTCGTTGTCTTGGTCATACCGCCGCATGAGAAGGACCACGGACGCTGGCCTCGCCGGTTTTGTCCCCGGTCACAGAGACTCCCGGAGCGGGAGCAATGGCAATCGCAAAGCTAAAAGGCTCCTCTCCTTTATCGTTCGTTGGGAGCCTCCATTGCCGCAAAGGCTCCCGCTCGCCCGGCCGCCAACACGTTTTCCCTGTGAAGCTCCCCGTCCCGGCTGGACCGCTTCCACCGCTGTCTTTTGCCCCCGGTCAGGTCCCTCTCTGCAGCTCACTCCGATGTTAATCAATCGTGTTAAATGATGCAAACTTTGCTCCCAATCCCAACGGTGGCCGACGCCGCTACCTTCCAACATGCCACACAGCGAGAGTCGAAGCATGCAGCACAGAGAGTGGGCTGGAACCGTGGGCGCTTGCTTGTCGCGGCCCTGTCGACAGGCGAGCCGTCTGGTCTGCCTACCTCTGCCTCGGGTCTGCTTCCGTGAACGTGGTGTATTAAGCTGGAAATGGCGGTGTCTCGTTCAAGTCGACGCTGGGCTAGCTGGCTGGCTGTACGCTGGGCAAGCTACGGCAAGCCGCCTGGCTAGGTAGGTGCGTAGGTAGAAGGCCCCGACGAGCGTCCGCTAGGGTCCAGTCGAGTAGGAGGTATTCCGGGTAAATATATTATAACGTGAGGGCACCGAAACTCCGCAGCCGCCCGTGGGGCGACGAGCCGCGAAACGTGGGGAGTGGGGGGGGGGGGTAAGCGGGCAGCGTGCGAGGCCGGGGGGTTCGTGGCCGCTGCCCGCGTTTCGGGGGCGAAAACTGAGAGAGGGAGAGATTGACGAAGAGCGTCCGCGTCGGATGAGGAGAAAACATGACATAATTAATAGCATTATCACTATCGAACACTCACCTCGTTTTTACCGGCGCGTACCCGCTCCGAGTTCCCCGAGTTGCTGCCGGCGCTGCCCGTCTCTCGATTTCGGGGCCGGCGGTGGGAGCTGGCCGGAGGCAGGCATACAGCAGCTCCCCGACACCATATGGCATTAGACACACACCTCGCTTGTAGTGTGCCTTCGACAGGAGCCTGCGGAGCACCTCCAGAATGCAGGGCCAGCTCTCTTTCAGCTCGGTCGATACATTTACGATGTGTGAGAAGGCACAATAGGGAACAACGGAATGATTTCCTCGCCTCGTTCGCAATGCTTCGCTGCTCACACGATGCTGTTACATACATGACTATACAGGACAAAATAACCCATCCCAAGCGGGGGATATGTGCGAAAGTGTGTACACACACATATATATATCTATATAGTATATGTGTATTTATATATATATATATATATATATATATATATATAACTAAGATGTCCGTGGGTAGAGAATTGTTGTACGTTCATGCGGGTTTTGTATATTATTTGTACTTGTGGATTGCCCAGCATTAAGAATTATTAATTATTTTTACCCCCACTACAATGTTCCAGCATCTGGAATCGGCACAATCCTTCATCAGCCTTACGTGGGCCATCTAGATGAAATCGCTCGGAAAGTGGACCGTACACGAAGAGGTCAACACTCTCTAACGGCATTCGCTTCAAATGCGCTCGCCTAGCCCGGTACTTCGTGTAAGTTGTTATTTTCAACACAAATGTATCAGTGTTATGGACTGTTATGGAGCTCTCCAACGGCGGGCATTTATCGTTGCCCGTTCAGACAGCAATCATTATCATGCTGGGGCCCATATTACGTTACATTTCCACCACCAGCCGCCGCTTCGAAGCTCCGGGGGAGAGAGCCTGAATGGTTTTTGTGGCAATGGAACAAATGGGAAAAATGAGCCTACTAAATGCTAATTCAATCATTCAGCACTGTGGCACTACATGCATTATTATGCCGTTCGCTTTGGGGACCGCCTGCGGCCGCCTTATCTCGATCCCTCCCCGTTCGCCATTGTCTCCATCTAATGTAATGGTGTGCTCACCATAGCGGAAATTGTTCGGACTGCCGAATACTTAGCTGCGCGGTCAATAGCTTCGAGCCGCGTTTCGCTTTGAATGGCGGCGTACTTAGACAGTATTAAACTAACTGATCCATTAAATCATGTTTTGTAGGGAATATTGCAAAAATCGTGTCGACAAAACGGTGTACGATTGAAGGATAGGCGGCGCTGGAAGAGGGAAAATACGGACTTGGTCGGTTTGTTTTACCATGGAAACTGTAAGAAAAGTCAACATATATATATATATATATGTTGACTTTTGTTATAGATATACATTGCAATTCGCGGTTTCATAAAGGTTCACAGATAGAGGGATTGCGTTGTAATATGTAGAAGATCGCAGAGATATTCGCTGGTCTTGTGGATCGTCGACGAACCGGGTGAACGAGTCGCAGCGTTCGTCAATGACGCCAAGGTGAGTATCTGCTCAAGCCTCATTGATGGTTAGTGGCCGTTTAGACGTCACGAGAACTGCACGCCGATCCATCATACCGTGGCACAGATATGTATTCGCATTCGGCCAAGCGTCAGTTCCGTCAACGAAATCATCACTTGGGCATCGATACTAACATGGAAAATCACCACAAAAAAATGAAAGATATATTTGTGCTTTTCACCAAACTACGACTGAGTATATCACGGCTCTCGTCCATACCTCCTTGTAAACGATTCTATATCTAACGACAGAGAATTGAACATTGCGGACATTGTGAGAACGATCAGGAGCAAATTCGGATGACTACGCCCCGATGCGGATTTGGGGATGGGCACATCTCGAACGAAAAAGAACAAATGAACGATGAGGGCTGAACAACTGTCTGCGTACGACGTCATTGAGTGTATTTCCGTCATTTGCGTGAAGTTTTTCAATCAAAACTTTTAAATTGAATTAAATCCATTTTTATTAAACAAGCCCTCACGTGTGACGTGGCTTGCTGGGTCAATTCCGAGAAAAAAACTACCATTACCGATGAAGTCATTTTTAACGTGACGGCGTCAATCCATGACGATGTGCTTCGAATTTGACGAAAGGAAAATTGTGAGACAGAAATGTGGTTTGTCCTAATTAAAAACGTGTATCGTGCGCGACATGCAGATCCCCACCAGTGTGATGTGCAGAGCAAAAGTATTCGCTAGATGTTTCTCTAAATCTCGCCTGTTATATGTGTTGCCGACAACACAATTCTGTGTCGTCGGCCGCTTTTGAATTCCAACGCATGATTTAGCAAAACAATCCGAAAGCCTCCTATTAAAAAAAAAGGAAAAAATCCTTTCTAACCTAAATATGCAATAGTTAAAGATATATAGTACTATAACTATATATTATATATGAATTAAATTCGTATTACTGTGTGTCTTCATATATGCAGTAATTAGTGGCGCAGTTGTGGACAGGGGGAACGTGGCGATGGCATTGCCTCTCTGCACACCAATATATTCACATTCTCTCTTAGCTAATCATTCGAACGGTTCTATGGAAGTGACGAGCAGTAGGTGCTTTTTTCCAGCAAAGTAAGTTTGCTTAAGTTAAGGAACTACGGATAGTGAAGAAGTTGGCTATTTTTCCTTCTAGCGATACTCTTATATTAACTGTGTACCGTTGTCTCTCGATCTCGAATGTGTTGTCACTTCTGCCAAAGGCTCGGAACAGCTTCCGTATATCGTATAGCTTCTACCAAGATTCACCTAAATAGGTTCTCTGCGAACATGTCACTCACACATTGTAGAGCAGTTTTGCCTGGCACGGATTTCAGAGACGCTTAATTGCTATTTGACGTTTCCGATCAAACGGGGGGGGGGGGGCCAAACAAATGTATTGTAATTATTCTATCATTTGGGCAAAAATACTGATTATGATTGTCCGTCTTAAAATACACAATATTTAGAGAAACAGTTAGGGACAGGGCGGTGTCTGACCGAAGCCTCCATGGCTACCCTCAAGGGAGGCGCAAAAATGTTACCCCATGAGCGTGTATTCATAATTAAGAAGGGTATCTATCATTTTCCCCAAAATTGAACACCCCCCCGTTTTCAGGGCCCCCCTCCATCGTCCCAATCTCTCTAAGCCTACCCCTCTAACCTCCACCGCCAAAAATGGAGATGGTGTTGACTCTTTGTGTATCTATTAAAAAGTTCACGTTGTTGCGCAATTCGCTGATTCGGCCGGTCAGTCAGCAGTGAATAAAGATACTTTCAAATCATTTAAAAAGTTCGCCTCCAAGCAGTTCGCCTGCGTCACCGCTGCTGCTGCTGCTGCTGCGGCGGCGGCGGCGGCGGCGGCGGCGGCGGCGGCGGGAGTTGCATGTGCTACTGACTGCCATCTTTAATCTAGGCCCAGCAGCGTTTCTGGCGGTGACAAGTCGACATTTTTCAGCGCGACGAAAGTTTGCACGACTGGCAAGAATTTATGATGGGACCCCGCCAACGCTCGCACAGCGACAGCTCACAGCAGAAGTGCTCATTAGAAGTGAGCGTCACGGCAGGACGAGTCCACCACCTGAATCCTTGCATGAGTCCAGAGTAGGCAAATGCTCTTCAAGTTTTATCACCGGCCTCCTTTTCAACTTGAGCAACATTCATGCTGATTATATGTCGCTTTATGTTTAAATTCGGTGGCTTTTTGAAATGATTTATCTCTAATAGTAGATTTCGTCGTTCAACAACATTGGCCGCCAACACGGCGAAACTGATGGCGACACATGCACGCAGGCACAGACAGGCACACTGCGTGCATGAACGGTTTTTGTAAACATATCGTGCATATTCTTGCTCGGGTGGCTACACCGGGGACATTTCCCGTCACATCCGCCTGGCGTGGCCATCTGGTCTTTGGAGACCTCTCGTAAAACGTGAACAGCGTGTCACATAATTTCTATCTCAATTCATGTAATCTACCTTTCTCTGTTGGACATCGTAGCAAACTGCGGGAGAAGTTACAGCCAGTCCAATGACAGTGGTATGCCTGGCTTGCGTATACATGATAATGGAAAGATACTATGTCATATAATATTATTAGTAATAATAATAATAATTATTATTAGCAGTATTATTATTATTATCATATAATGATATCATAATATTTACTTAACAATTGTTTTTCGAGCTGACCCTCAGCTGTTCCCCTATCTGTCAGGCTTCAGCCCTTAACCTATAAGTATGATTATGAGAACCCGTCGGGGCCAGCTTTACCTATTTTCACTGAATACCTTTCATTGAAGCGAGCTCGACTTCATCTTCAGTGAATCTTTGCATGTTTGACATACAAAGCTTTGCCGTTGTAAACCTTGAAGTTCCCTTTCCGCAAATCTACATTTTTGTTCAACTTTTCACGTGGACACCGCCGTTTCAAGTTCCCCCCCCCCCCCTGTGCTCACCAGTGATTAAAGCGTACTTTGAGGAGGACAACAGGAGACAACTTTGTCGCCAGGTGGTAAGGTGCCCAGCTGGAAACCTGGCACCTTTATGTGGGCCGCCCCAATACGTAATAGTACTGTCCGTTGCACGCAGTGCGAACATTTCTTCATTAGGTCTCGAAACTGTCGTGACCATCGAACTTCGGTCATCTGGCGTGCTACGGCAGAGTTCTCGACCAGTGACGGCGCTATCGGATGTCTGAAGCTATCAATAAACAGCAGGCGCAAACTAGACTCAGAGACTTGTTGGATATGCAGCATAAGAAAGCACATAACAAGTATTTTGTTTTGCGTCTCAAACGAAATACAGAGATAAAGAGAGAGCTAGAGAGAGCACGAGAGAGATAATATATCGGGTTCTGTACATGCTTGACACGGATCTTGAGCCAAGTGGCTGACTTTCAGCTAATTTGCTAATTGCAAACTTCAGCAGTTTGTTGATTAGCTTCTGGTGCCGATACCACGACGGCATCAGCAAACTGTAGTGGTTTCAGTGAAGAGAATTCTGTCCGCCCGCTGGACAGTTGCACTGTGGTCAGCTGGCGTACGCTCTATATCGGGAACAATGCTTTGTGGTTATTGTACTGCGCCCACATCCGCAGTCTGTCCTACATGGTGCAATGTCGAAAACACTTCCGTCGACGTTAAATGTTGGCTTTGAGTCAGCATTCGGAAAGCATCCAGTTCTGCGTGTCCGTCGGCGCATTCGACGAGTGGTCGGTGCTACCAGAGATTCATCTCGGACGAAATGCTCGGTGTCGAGTCGACATGACATATACCGAGTGGAAACACACCCTGATGGAAGTTCGTACCGAGGCGACACTTGTGCGGGGACGTCTGATCGATACGAAAACGACGTCTCGGAGTTGAAAGAAGAATGAAAACTAAAGGAAGATAGCCCGGCTCAATGAAAAGAGCCCGTTCAGAGACGGAGCCGCGGTCCGCTGTGATAGGCGAGCGGTTTCGTTGACGAGGCGATAAATCACAGATATCAGCACGAGATCGGGATGTGGTGAGCGCAGCAGCGAGAGGGGGTTGGCGCAAGAGCAACTTCTGATCATCAGCAGGGGCGTCTTCTTTTTCAGAGGCTATATCGTCCTTTTTTCTTCCTTGTGCATACACTCTTATAAGCGTGCTCGGATTCGGGAAGACTGCTTGACCTACTCCGAAATGAGCGAGGGTCTTCTCGCTAAGGCAGTAGCAGAATGCCAGCAAAGGATCTGCAAAGGGGGGGGTACTCTTTGCTGTTTTCACGATATCTACGATAGCACATATTTACAGAACTAGCCTGCGAATACAACAGGATATTTATAGTACTATCAGTGGCGATGTGTCTTTCGCTTTGTTGTAACTTTGACGTGAGTGAAGGCCCCCTCTCTGGTAGGCTCGTTCTCCAGATGTAACATATGCAGCTGAAGAAGTCATGGGAACTCAGCGAGCTACGGCTGCTTCGTAACGTGGACGCGCGTACGAGAGCTCGCTTACATATGATTTCCTTGTCAATGTGCCCTGTTCGACGTCATTCAGTCCGGCTGAATGCTGTAACTTAGCGAAACTTGATTCATTTTGAGCCTACGCTGGGATCGGACTAAATGAAAAGTATTGAGTAGTATAATTGATCCCTGTAGGATGATGATGATGATTTATTAGATGAACATGTTATAATTGACGTTCTTTGCATATAAATCATTATTTTACCTCTGCATTAACTGCAGGGTGAGTTCTTTTAGAAATATGTATATATGCACTATTGCTCCATCCTGTTATATATATTATATATATATATAAGCCGTTATAACAATACCGACATCAACAGCAGCTGCAATGGCAGTTATCACAATAGGAGCGGCGAACAATGGTCGAGCTCCGACAACTAGCCGAATCATTGGCCTGATGCCCGAATAAGCAGCCTCAAACGGTTCTCAATTGTGACAAGAGTCATGTTGATAGCATCGCAGGCCCACTCGAGCCGGCCCGAACTCGCCGCCCGAACTCGATGCTGCTGCTTCTTTACAGCAAGCGTAGCCACTGCTGTGGCTCGGCTCGTATGCTCGGCATGCTGGCACTTGCAGCAGCAGCAGCAGCCGAGGGCCGACCTGACTCAAGACGGCCTGCAGACCTCCCCTCCGTTCTACCATTGTATTCACTGGTAAGGCACTCCACTCATTCCTCTGGGCAAAAATGGAAGGCACGAAGAGAAACGGTGGGATCGCGGACAAAAAAAAATGGAAATACAGCCACCGGTCAACGTTACACGCGAAACCGCGAACTGGGGCCGGGCTTCGCCTCGATGCGCTCGGCCACTTCACTCCGTTGACCGGACGAGTGAGTCTGCGGCAGTTAGCCAGCTTGCTTGGCCCACGATGGGCCACGTCGAGGGGGAAATTCAGGATGGCGGGACCACGAAGTCTGAAGGGTTTGGGTATTCGAGGTTGAGTGAAGTGTGACGACAACGACGCCGGACCCAACACACGCCGGTAAGGGGGGGGGGCAGGACCACATCGACGACTGCGCGAAGCCCAAAATGGTGCTGGCGCCTTCTGCGTGCTCGCTCCCCCGCCGCGTACCGCTGAACGCCGCGTCTATTGTGCGTCTTTCCCCACCTCTCGTCTCCTGTCTTCCGTCTGCAGTTCACCTTGGCCCGCCATGACCCCCGAGGATAGACCGTCCGACCCTCCTGACTCCACATGCACCTATGTGTCCGGCTGTCCGTCTTGTCGCTCGACGCCGCTCGGCTAGACAAGGCCGGGGCGTCGTCAGTCGCAGTCTGCTCGCTGGCATTGCATGGGACGAAGGGTCTGGAGGGTTTGGGTGCCCCAATGGAGAGGGGGCGGCGGGGGGCGGGGGGCGGGGGCTGAGTAACGAGAGTAGCATAGCGCGCGATTGCTTGGGGTGGCGGCAAATATACTCTGCAATTTATTCTGCCACCCCGGCCTCTCCCCCCAGCCGCACCTTCACTAGCGGATCTCCTATACTTCTCACAATGTTTGTGAAGGCTAGCCGCAGTGTTGGCCCTTAGTTCACGCAGTTCTACAGGGTCGTCGTGCCCCAGCCTGCCCGATCCCAATTGTCCGTTCGCGCGCACTGGTGAAAGGAGACCTTAGTCGGTCGGTCGACATTGCCGAAGCGTTTGTAGGCAACGGTCGGCAGATATACTAGCAGATGCGGGCTGCTTTAGCACGTTGGCCCTCTGCGCGGATGCAGCCGTGGGCGTCCCTGTAAACGCTTCTGAGGAGGCGTCTGAGAAGGCACTTGAGGGCTCGAGAGTGGGGAACGAACTAAGGTGGTGCAGGAATTGAAGGGCCAATGAGAGGGTGTCAGGCCGGGAACAGGCCCGGACTGGTCTTCGTCCCTCCAGGCCGCCCCGCTCGTGCAATGGTCGTGCTGGTGGTCGTTGTAAGGCGGTGCGGAAGGTGCCGCTGGCGTCCACTGGCTGGTTGTCCTTAATAAAACACTTGATATATTTGGTATGCCATGAGACCCCCTATCGCGAACCCGCAACAGAAACCCGCTTCGTATGGGACACCTCCTTACGCATCTCTGATGGCCCCCAGGTCTGCTTACAACCACTGTATTCCTCGTCGACTGGCAGCTTCCACCCCCACAGCGTTCCGTAACTGCCCTGTTCCGCAACCTGCCTCTAGCCCCGCATTGGTTCGTCCTTTCCGCGTCAGGTTCTCCCTCTCTCTACCCTTCTCTGTCTCGTCGTGAGGAATGCTATCCAAATATTTCTTAGCAAGCCAGCGTCTCCACGACCGGCCCGAGCGCTCACCAGGCCGCCGGCCAGCTTCGGCATCAGCCATCAGTCCCCATCTGGAGGCTGCTAGATCACTGGAGAGCGATGGTCGTATGTCCACCCCCACCTCGTCCTGCTAAGGCTGTTAAGTTCCAACTGTTCTGTGAGCTACGTCGCATATGCAGGCGTGTGATTCCTGCAGCATTGCCGCCTCCGGGCCACTGGTCAGGCTAACTTCGTTTCCTTCTTGTCCTGAACAAAAACTGAACAACCGTTTGCCGCCATCACTATCGGGAAATTCCCGCCCGCCTTAATACAGGCTCCCGCGGTGACCAGCACCGGGCGGTCTGGATCGGTGAGCTTCAAGTGCATGAATACGGAGAGGATGCGCTGACGTCGTATACACATACACTGACTTCCAACCCACGCGTTCAGCCCACAAGCTGCCGCGCGTTGAATAGCGGCGACCTCACAGCTGTTAGAGGTAAAGTGGTAAAGCTTGCCGGTGGCGTCTATTTGATATACGTCTACCCAAAAACCCCCCGCTTCTGTTTATTTGGTGTTCTTTTTTTAAATGGGCACTGTTATTGAGCGATACAAGCGATATAAGCAGGCACTGTCGAATTGAGCTGTTCAAAAGCGCATTTATCTTGCGCAGATCGATATGCTCTATATGGAGAGAATTTGTCGAGGGAACGAAGACATTCGTTTCGAGATCGATATACAGATTCTACCTAGTTGGCGTGTGTCGCCTGACGTCGAATTAAACATTGCTCGAAAGAACCTCCCTACTGTTGTCAGCATCGATATTGCGATCTGCCTTCCGGAGAGTAGTATGTCCGAAGAGATTTTTAGCGTTGACGCTGCACGCGTTGAATTCCGATAGCAATTAGCAGCAATGAGTGGTTGAAGCAAGTGCCAAGATATAAAAAACGGATGGCCCAAGAAGCATGTGTAGTAAAAAGCTGCACTCGAAACGCGAAATGAGGTGAACCCTTCAGAGCTGTCTGAGCAGATACTTCTGACACTTCCTTGTTCTTCACGTGTCCGCCTTCCCTCAGAAACCGCAGAAATATAACACATTCGTGACTATCGTTGCTCAGCCAAGTCGGTCGTCTGGTACTTCTCGCAGAACTATTAGATTTGTTCATACAGCTCTGAACGGTTCGCCTCGTTTCGCGTTTCGTGTGCGGCATTCTGTTAACCCTTGCGACAGCCATTGAAATGGAATACGTCCTCATATATCTCTCTCTCTCGGTCTCTTTGTTTGTTCGTTTTTGGAAACTGGTTCGTCTAGCCTGTTTTCTTCACAATTTGCGTTCAATCTCTGAGTGCTCTATCTTCGCTAGTAGCACATTTCAACGTAATCATGACAGATACCTGCCCTCCCACGTAAAAGCGCCGCATCTGCAGCTGCCTGCGCTACTTTTACGGTGACCCGCGGTTGAAGTCGGGTGGCGGTTTCAGCTAGCCGGCAGCCTTCGGGTATCTGCGCGGGCTGCAAGAGGAGAGACGATGTTCGCGTCGAAGGCGCGGCTCGTTCATCGAGCTCGCTCGAAAGCCACTTGTCTAGCATGCCACCTTGGCCGAACTCGTATCTTGGCGACAGTTGGTACTCGTTTCCACCGCTGCTGGGATCCAAGGCAATAGCAACATGATACAATTAGCACCCAGCTCCTACCGTTCAGCCAAAGCCAATTCCCATCGAGCCCACGCGAACGGGTACGTGAACGTGGATATACATACACCATCAAGCGTGCATATCGATCGTGCGCGTTTGTCTATGAAATCTTGAAGCTAAGCCCCGGTCGTATAGGTGGTGGCGGAGTTTGTGGTGTGCCGCTTCGCACAGGCAAGCTGGAGACCCCCGAACCTGGGATCCTAGGTGTGGTTACGCCAGGCCCGCTGCGTTTTCTCGTGTTTGCGAGAGGGAGAGAAACAGATGGAAAAAGGCGCGAGCAATTGCTGTACGTAGCGTTGCTCGGACACGGCTAAGATTAAGAAGCAGGAGCCAGGCAAGTACAAGCGGGGGATTGGGGCGGGTTGGGGGGTACGTCCGTGAAGCCAAAGGGATTGAACCGTCAGGGCGAAGAACTGGTCGAGAAGGTCCCACAAGGGAAATGGGACTCAGTAACTCGACAAGCAATGTCGACCTTTCGAAGTAAAACCTTCGCTTCGTGACAGATGCTAACGGGTAATATGTCAATGCTCGCTTGCATGCAAACGGTCATGCAAGCCAGTTCGGGTACCGGTGCGTGCGCGCACTGGTGTCAAGCTGCCGGGCTGTGACGTCCAGCCGCCTAGCAACACTCCGGGTCTGGTCTCCGCGTACAACGACCACAGGGATGACTCGCGACGCGAACTTCTGATTCATCGACTCGCCCCAGCGATGAGAGACCAACGAAATGCTTTGAGCGAGTAGGCGAACTACACTAGCTCGGTAGGGGAACTTGGACGAGAGAAATAGACGTTTCGAGGGCGTGTTGGTAGAAAAGATGACTTTTGTCGCTGGCGGCGTCGCGAGTGCACTTTGAGGACGAGCGTTTTTCGTTTCTATACACGTGCCACGTGTCCGTATCAACAAATGTATAATAGGTTAGGTTGGATAATCGATTAGGTAGATATTCTGCATGCTCACGTAGACATAAGTGTATGGTCGCTTGGTCGGAGCCCACGCTGGCAAATCGCACAGTGGGAGAATCCGGGGTCTGATGTAACACGGTGCTCAGTATTCGTACAAGACCCGGATCGGGAGCGGAATCTTCATGAATTGTCTGGAGTTTACGTGTATTCGGAGGCCATCTGATGGAGGTATATAAGGCACATCGACGCCTACTGCACACTGAGCCAAACAGCGAAATGCATAGATGGAAGCTGCTTACTTGTGCGCACTTAATTCTGTTTCATCTTCCTACGGTACATCTTTGCCCAAAGCCACAAATTTTCACCCATGCTATATTTTCCGTTAAGTATCATTATTTTAGCTCATATTTTCTCTAAGGAGCACATTTCTCTTCGGGTCGTTATACCAAAGGGTGTACGACACATGGCAAAACTTAAGTTATGTGCACATAACTTACGTACAAGTTACATACACATGGCATACGATAGAGCTAATCTATATATATATATATATATATAGAAAGGAATCTCTGTTCTCCCAGGGGAACCCTACACTTTGATATATTTCCGAGTCTGCCGATAGAGATAAAAGTGGCTTTCTTCGCCAGCAACCTGGAGTCGAAATGAGTGTTCTATTTAAAGTTTGGGATCTATTTAAAGTTCAAGCCACCATGGCCTTCGTTCGTGCTACGCTGCGGCGTGATATCGTGCCTTAATACTCGAAATCATGATCACTACTGCCTATGATGTCACGTCGAGATGCGACTTTTTTTACAATGGAGGGAGAGTGCTTCGTGCTCACTTAGTCGCTGCGTTTCCCCCTACCAAGGAGTTGTGCGCTAACGGCTGGCCTTGGACGCCGACCGATGGGGTTGAGCCAAGTCGACATAAACTTCAAACAATAATAACAACAATGATAAACGTACATGTATCCGCCGACAACAACAAATGGAGCTTGCTGTACAATCCCCGTAAGTGAAATGGGGCGACAGTACAACCGCTGAATGTTATATGCAGGTTTTAATCTCAAAATGGGGGAAGCAAAGCAAATATACCAAAGGCCTACAATTATAAGCCTACAATTATACATGTGTGCTTACCTTATATGATTAGATTTCTCCTGGTTATAACATCGTCTGTTATAACACCTTAGGAAATTGCAATTTGTCCATTTTGGGGTCGAACAGAGACCGTCAAATGAGTTAAGGCAGACCCCTCATCGAAGTTTTGAAGTTTAATAGTCAACTAACCTGGTCGCGAAGGTTTTTCTCATTTTTTTAATATCTATATCCATAAATGCATTCTCGGACTTTGAACAAGGCAGCTACTGCATGTGTTCTCTGAGATCGTTATGGCGAATGATATGTTTTGGGCTGTTGGTCGCCCTCGAGGTAGGCAGATCGTTTTGGTTTGGTCGTTAATGCCAAACTATGATCATACAGTGGCGACAAGTGTGATCAGTCTATCCGGGACTTATACTTTTCCGGGATTTTTATAGAGGTTAAAGGTAAATCCTGCATGGACGCCAGGCTTCACAACTAAGGTATTTGCCTGGTAGTGTCAGACTCTTACTGACTAAACCCGGAACCGATTTTGACGGTTGGGGCACTGACCCGAACTGTCGAAAGTATAACTTCAATCAGTGCCTTACAGGGACTGGCAGTTGATTCCAACCGTGTCCTATCCCTCAGTTCCTCCTCTGGGGCGAACCATTGGGCACATACAAATCCGAGATTTATACTATCAACTGTAAACTTAGTTTCCCTATCGCTCTGGCTCTAGTTACCCGAAAACAAACTTAAGCCTGTTCTAACAACTTTCTAGGACAGCCTGAGTGCCTTCGCTTCATTGTGCCTTAATCCGATGATAAACCATTATTGAAAAATATGCTTCTTTTTCTTTACAGAAAACGCAATGTCCACCTCAAGAGTGATTATTAGTTAACATACATTTCCCTCTCAAGTATGTAATTGCTTCGAGTGATCCGTTCTCACTACGAGAAGTAGTGGCTGAAAAACCTGTGCCGCGCCTGAATGAACGAGACAGAGTATCCAATAAGGACGTCGCCGTCATTCTGAGTTCAGTTTCAACGAAACGTTTGCATAGCTGCGAACACGCTTTTTGTCAAGTCGCCTGCGACCTCGGTGCCGGGGGCCGCTGGTACCGCGGCTGCTCAACGCGATTCCATATGGCCCCCATGGAAACGGGTCGATACAGCATAACCGGGCACAAATGGGAGGAACATTAATATGTTGTTCATTGGTGTATTAATATGATTTAGATTTAATTTCCAATGATTACCATTTAGCACAACACAGGCCATATTGCTTGATGCGATAAATGAGAGGGCTTCCACAACATTCAGCTTAACCCATCCACGAATGGGGTAGCTCCAATACTTGATTTATGGACGGTGATCGCCAATAGCCCTTGTGGCGATGGGCTTGGCGTTAAATTAAGCTATTTAGGTATGTTGATTTGAGCTAGTCTATATGACTGCTATTAATGATTTTCTAAGCACTACGCTCCAAGTGACTAATGTCGATAGAGAACGTACGGTTAGTTACATGGACTGATTGGGACACAGCTGGAGAGCCTCACCAACAGCTATATGCTTACACAGGCGAACATGCGAGCATATATCTATTCGATTTGAATATTACTGCACATCTACGCGGCCGCTAACTTTGAGGGTTCTCAAGGGCACCGCAGTCTTGAAGTCGATCGATTTGCATAGCTATATATCAGCTTGGTTCGATGAGTTCACTAGTATTAGGGTAGCGCACACCGCCTCTACACATTACCGGTTTCAACTCCCATCTCGGCGTTGCTCGTCTAAGAAAGGAGTCTACAGCATAGTGTTGCAATACGGCAGCCTTTGAAATTGTTGACAGAGCACTCGCTGCATCGACTTCGCTGCGCGATAAAGCCTATCCCTGTAGACACGATCATGGGGGCAGCATCTTATTTGATATTCAGCATATTTCCTTACAGCGTTTCGCTCAACGATGTGCGCTGTTCGTTTACAAAGAGAAAACGACTAATCATTTTGAATGGGAATGGATGGCGGTTCTACAACAACGGACTGGGCAGGTGACAGACAAACAATTTCGCTAATAAATTAGCCAGTTTAGATATACAGCTGAAATCGTGGTCACTAGCTTTTCGCCGCTTTGCGGGCCAGGTGAGGCAGGATTAGAGAGGAGAGCAGGGGGGTGCGGGGACTATGAGACAGATTGACTAGAAATCGACCTTTGTCGCTGTTCAATGACGGGACGATTCCCCACCGATGCGTTTTCATACAATGAGGAGCTAACTACAGGGATTTACGTGCCACCGACTCAGGTTGATAGGAAAACTGGCAGACACTGTGTGTGAAGTTGACGCAACTTTGCTGTACTGACATATCAAATGTTTGGCGCTTTTTATAGATCTTCTTCTTTTCTGCGATTGCCTTTCGCGGCACCACATTGACCACGACGCATGGTCCCCACGCACTAATCTACAGATTGACATAAACCAGCGCTGAATAGCATTGGGTAGTGTGTGGAACGCGGGAAAATACGCCAAGACGGTTGGCGGTCCCCTGAAGCAGTAATGTGCTTTTGTTAGCCTGTGCCTCCCAAGGCATCGTCCTCTACCAGGAAAAAAGACCAGAGAGCGCCACTGATTTTAGAAGTCTCTCGAGCCAGCCCGTAGATCATAGTGGGCAATACGCCTAATCTAGTTGAGCATATTATCTAGAATCGATCAAATCGGGATCTATGCTTGATCCGTTGATCAATACGTGGATATCGCATCCCCTCCCGTTCCTGCGATTTCTGACGCGAAGCATCCGTCTTTGAACATTAATTCTCCCTTGATCATTTACAAGATTCCAACTGAAAAGTTGCTCGTTCCTCGAGCGGTATTCTGTAGGACAAACTTAGGTTGTCCAAAGCAATGTTTTCTAATAGGTATTGGTAATGTTTCTACAATAGGATTGAATGTGGTGTCTTCTTGCGAAAACTGTTGAGAACGCCGGTGTGAATATTGCGTACGTTCGTCAGGCAGCTTCATGTTTGTTTTACTATGGTGGATGCGAAGGGTGGCCCCATCTCGAAATCACAGAACTCTGGTAACTTGGTCATTCTCATTTTCGACATCAATAGGGCAACAGGCCAGCTTATTATAATAGGTAAGACAGTTCGTATGAAATTGCAATGTGGAGATAGGATAATTAACGCATGTAAATGGGGATAACGACTCCTGCAGAGTGACAACGATGACTGGAGCAACGAGGTACTGGAGCAAGTTAATTAGGGTAATTGGGCAGTCACCGCAGCAACGCCGTGAATGAAATTACTGCAACGGAACAATATAATCGAATGGCCTTAAGCAGGATAACAGCATAATATGCATTAAGGTAACTGAATACTCGGAGAGTGCATCCCGTTGACTACTTCGTATTGAAGAACAATGGTAACACCAAGATCGTAACAAGAATACTGGTGCCGGCCCTCGGAAGTCGAACGCAGCGAAATTTTAGCTTGGGCTTTAACCGACTGCGTCTGAACCCGGTTTTGGGAAGATTTGAAAATGTTGCAGAATATGGTTAGTTAGAATGCAGAGTATATCGACAGGGGAAGTGAATGTGTTTAAGCCTAGATGTGCGGCCGAGCAAAATATGCATATGGCCCCTAAATGTATGCCCATGTGAATTTGGCTCTCGAGGGTGTATACATATTGTATGGGACTTACGCGTTTGCAGCCCGGCGATGTACTTTAGTACGACAGGACAGCTAATTTCAAGGCTATTCAATTATATAATTATGTAGCCCGTTATGTTACGGTCGTTGCTACTGGCCAGCTGCGTTCTCACGGCTCTGCACTACGCCGTATGCGTTGTAGATACTACGCTCTGGGGCAATGCTGTTCTGGATGGATCCTATTGGCTCCGCACTCAGGGATGGCCCGCCACTCCTTTTGATCCGGCACCTGTGTCTCCGGTGTCGATCGAGTCCCTCGTTGCTCATACTGCCCCTTCGTACGGGATGACCTTCCATCTGCCTAACGTACCTTCGTCCGCTCCAGGCCAAGCCCCTCGCAGCCAGACTCCTGCTTCAGCACGAGATTCCTCGCCGTCGGTGAACGCCCCGGAGTTTACCTTAGCCAAAGCCCGGATCCGCCAAGCGTCACTGCCCTGATCAGGTGATCTGGCCGCCATGGTATGACTAAATCGCCGATCTGACATACTTTGGTCAGGGTTCCGACCCACGACGTGAGTTGGCCTGCGCTTTCCTGATACTCGGGCTCGTTTTATGATCTAGTGGTACTCAGCTTCTCCAATACTCCTGCTCGAACGATGCCGCTCATTGCAGTTGGAGAATAGAGGCCTGTATGCCACCGCTGCCACGAAGTCTTCTGGAAAGGTGGCGGGCGCTCCTCAAGGCCTCTTAAACACTATGATCAAAAATTAGCTAATCCGATTCTGAATCCAATCTCTAACTAACAATATTTCGTTTTGATCCGTTGCCTTCTCTCTCTCTCGAGAGAGAGAGAGAGAGAAAGAGAAAGGTGTAATCGGTAGTTATAAATAATAATAATAACTATGTGCCGAGCTCAGCAGCGGGTAGTATCCAAGGGCTGTCGCACAGGGCAAGTACGAATTTTTGAAGACTTAATAACGCAAGTTAGCAGTAGCTCAAGACATACAAAATTTCCTTACTCAATGGTCTACTCTGTGTGTGAGTAGGTGATTATATTGGCCGAGGTTTATAGGGGGGCGAGATACTGAACACTATGGGTATTCCTATACCTGCTGTGGAGGGTTCATCTAGCCCGGGAGATACATAGATGTAGCTGCTTTTGTTTTCATCTTGTTTTTCAAAAGGAGGAGATTTCTTTCAAACTCACGGACACCGCTATAGACATTCGAAAATCTACCAAATGTGGACGAATCCAGTGCAGGGTTGATGTCGAACGATGATAAAACGCCTCTGCCTACTGACACCATCTTCTGTTAAGGGTCTATCTCTACCTCGGACGTTGCAACGCTAGGCATTTGTTTGCACCTTGGCACGTTGATCCAGGATGTGCCGCAATCGGCGAGTTTACAGAGAATTAACAAGACGTTCACTGGTTACTAATTAATGTTTATCTTACCACAATGCTCTGGTCTCGTTTACTCATGCGGGCTTTACGCTAAACATTTGTTAGAGTTATCAACTATTAACAGTTTGTGCCCCGTGCGTTTCGCCGCATCCGTTGTGCTCCTCGTGCTCCCGTTCGCTTGGTTTGACAACGAAGTGGTCAGCTGGAGAGATTCGATGTTTTGAAAGCAAAGAAAGATCGCAAAGAAAGATCGATACTCGAATTCGATACTGCTATTCACAGTAATGCCAATTCCCTCGCAACAATTCTTCACCATCATTTAATTCAGGACAATCTCTTCGTGTTACGGGTACAGTACGAGTGTTATGATACGAACAATAACGCCGTAACACTCTGAGCAACCTATTACGGGTTGGCATCCTTGATAACAGAATCGGATAAGTAATCGACGCATTGCCCCTGCCACCCCTTCTGATCCTCGATACCACCGAGGACCACCCTGCGTCTCCGTTCTTTTTCACCATTCATCACGCCGAGTTGCAATTGCTGTCTAGTCGTCGTCGTAATCGTCCTGGTCGCCTTTCTTGGCCCCCGCCCCTTGTATTCCTCCTGGTTTCAGCGTTTCGCAAGGCTCCTTCTCGCGTAGTCTTCCCACGAGGCCGAAGACTGGCCGAGTTTATATCATCCATATATATATATATATATATATATATATATATAGATATATATATATAGATATATATATATATATATATATATATATATATATATAGTAGTGGAAGCAGTATGCGTGTCCCAATTGGCGCGAGTAAGTTGACCGCCGATGATCAAGCGGTGATGGCGGCGGCGGCGGCAGCGAGAGCAGCAGGGGCGACGATGACGGGCATCGCAGCGCCCATGATCATCATTTGTATAGATCGTTTCGAGAACACTTCGAGGGCCGGGAATAGGAGCCGCCCACCAGGACCCCGCTCCGCCCCGTCTCCGCTGCCATGGCAGCCGACTATGCGCGGCCGGCTAGCTTACAGCCCGTTTGCCTGCAGCCAAGCAGTCAATGATCGTCGAGTCGGTTCGACTCTGCCCTCACTCGCTCGCTTGCTAGCTAGCGAGCTGACTCCTTGTACCCCTACGCCGACTGACTACCGCTACCCTCCGGTCGTAATGTATACGGTGAGAGCATCTCGATGCGGCTGCGGCGGCGACGGCGGCCGCGGCGGCAGCTCCTTTTAACCTCTTTCTCCAATGTTCCCCTGAGTGCAGGGTGGGAGCTTCGGCCGGTCGGCAACGCCCCCATAGCATCGTGCACTGCTCTGCCGGTCCTCCTCCTCCTCCTACTATCTTTTACCCTCATGTCTCTACCACATGACGGCACGATCTCGCCAGCAGTAGCTCTCGGTTCGAGCAGTACGGCCGCTGCCTCGTGGCGAAGAAGGTTTATGGAGCGTCCAATTCAAAATATGGAAATGCCCACCTCCCTACCTCCATTCTTCGTCCTCCTCTCACGCTGCTCCCAATACGCGTAACCGTCAGCCTGTCAGCCTGCGAGCGCAGGAGGCAGTGAAGCCGGAGTCGGCCGCCGTGGAGGGCCCGCAATGGTGGCCTGCCTTCAAGCCGGTTCGACGCCTGGGGCTGCGGTGCTGCTAGCACTTGTGTTGGTTAGGAGCGCCCGTGGTGGCGTTAGTTCTATCCGCGCTGGCAGTAGCGACCTGACGTTATTCTGCCGCCGCCACCGCAGCAGCAGCCGCCGCCACCGCCAGTTGCCCATCCCCAGCGACGAGCACGATATTTGGTCATGACCGTATGCCCCATCGCATAGAGCGATAGCCGCCAGCAGCCGTTGTCTATGTCTGTCTGCTCCAAGAACCGAATGTGTGCTGCGGCGTGCCGTGCCGTGCTGTAGTCGGATGACGCCGTCGTGTTGCAAGCGTGCGTGCTCTATGGATGTATATACGTATGTATATATAATGATGGCAGAAGGGCCAGCACTAGTGTCTGGCTCTCCCTAAGGTATTCATCCCGGAGAGGGCCATAGACTCTATTCGGGCGGAGACAGGGGTACAGCGGCTATGAGGCTGGGGGCGATATGGGGCGTAGTCGTGCCAGCCAGCGATCCCCTGTACAGAACGCGGCCTCTCGATGAGAAACGCGCCGCAAGCGCTTCTGGCCAAGAGCGAGATCAGTTCAGCAGTCAGTGTGAGAGGAGGCTACTTAAAGTGGAGGCAGCAGCAGCAGCAGTAGCACCAGCACCACCACCATATGTGGAAACGAGAGCAGATCCCCCATCCCGTTGGCCCCGATCCTCCACGCCACTTAAGCGAAGCGAAATGCATGGGGATGATGTGGGGTGTCGGGGGGGCGGGGGTCGAGATGTTGGAAGCGTGTGGTATAAGGCATAGTGCGTGGGTGCCGACAATATGGGGCTTTTTCGGGGGGCTCCTTGAGGGGTCGCAGCGGCAGCGCCGTCGAAACGATGAAGGGAACTGAAGGAAGCTGGCCAAGCGCACGCTATCTCCTCTCTATTCTCTATCCGCTCTGGTCGCTTGTTTGCTGCTTTACACTGCTCTTGACTCTTTAGCTGCCCTGCCGGCGACGCCGGCAACGACGACGATGGAAGAGTGACTGCTCTTGCTATGGCACAGGGCTAACGCGGCTTCCGCCGCCGCCGCCGCCGCTCCCCATCCGCAAAAACCGTCGAAAAAGTAGCAGACGGTCTCCGTGCTGCTGCCGACATACGGCGTCGGCCAAGTACTGGCGGCGCAGGCGTTTATTGAATATGGGACTATGGGCCTCTTGGGAGGCCCCTGACTGCGTACTGCCGTGGAGGGCTGCCGGGCTGGACTGTCCTCGGCGGCTCACTAGCTTCAGGGCGAGGGTAGGGAGGTTAGCGAACGGCGGCGATGGCTGCGGCCGCCAACGCTGCTACTGCTTCTGTTTTCCCTAAACGAGCACTGTATGACCTCCTCTTACCATGCCCTCCAGTCTCCGAGTGTGTTGTCTCTTTATCTCTATCTCTCTCTCTCTCTCTCTCTCTCTCTCTTTGTCTCTCGCAGACTCGCCAGACCCCACACCAGCCTAACAGCAGCCATTTCGAGCCTTCGACAGCTAACTGGCATAGCTCCGGGTACCCTATCGCCCTTGCGCCTTGAGGCTCCACCCTCGGTTTCGGGTCGTCGTCGTTAATTCGACGACGCGGCGGCGGCCGCGGTGGCAGCTGCAGCAGCGGCGTCGGCGGATGCTGGCGTGGGTCCCGGCCCCCGTAGTGGCCACGATGCAGCGCTGATAGTTGAGAGCAAGATCGAGCACAAGATTCCCTTAGCGGACGGCCAACGTTACCCAGTATACTTTTCCTCTCCTTGGTTCGGCTCGCGTTCGACACTATACGATGTGTCCTTCAATGCCGAACATCGACGCGCCTTGAACTCCCACTCAGAAGGGTGAACAGAAGGCGTCCGCCGCCAAGACAGAGCGCAGGGGAGCACATTGTTTAGCTCCTCCACCCCCTCATTCCGTCAGCCCCCATCGGCCCGAATCCCAGCTTTTCCTTGTGTTAAAAATATACATACGATGCGCGCAGCAAACCCAAGTGCCGTCAACCCAGCGAGATGTTGCATAGCGTTTGAGCGCCACTGGCCGCCTGTGTTGCAGTATCCGCGAGACCATAAGAGCGTATGTATCCCCTTCTCTCTCTCTCTCTATCTCTATTGGCTGCCTCGTGTTTAAATAAAGCGAGGCGTCCATAGCTACCACTGGCGGCGCAGCCGACTGACTTCCTTTGGCGGCCTCAGAAGCTCATACGGCTCACGCTCGGGAGAAGCAACCGTCGGTGGGGCTCGCCTACGAGAGCATTGAAGCGTCAAGCTGAAAGTGAATGTTTCATATAACAATGTATATTAGCTGTTTGAATATTGGAAGCTGTAAAGCAGATTGCCGTGGGCGGATGACTGGCCCCACGTTGCTTGTGAGGTTCCTATGAGTGTATATCTTCAAGGACAGAAATTACAAGTGAATATATTATGCAATGTTATGAATTCAGTTGGAGTTCACAGTCATTTGGTAATTCATTCTTTACATTGTTTAATTCATCTCTTCGATAATTGTTACTCTTATGTGATATAATAATAACTCTGGTTATCATATAATATATTCGGTAAATTTTCCATATTTTGCCATCGCCGTTTAACTGTTTAATTTATTTATTTATTATTATTATTATTATTATTATTATTATTATTATTATTATTATAGTTGATATCCTTGCCAGTCTGTGTATTCTTTTATGGTATCGTAATTTTCGACGTTCGAGATAGAAATTGGTCGGATAATCTCTCTGCTAAGCTGGCCATATCCGCTCGCTCTGTTTATCTTGTTTCAGATAATTTCCGGAACCTAATTTTTGAGCCTAGCGAACAGCTTTTACGATGCTGTATTGTTAGCGACCTTAGAAGGCTGAATTAACTGTTCGCTCTATACATTTTCACGGCGATCAGTGATCACCGTGTAGAGTGCATTATATAGAATAGGTTAACCAGGAAGTGGCGCCGTAGGAAGTGGACGGTAAAATAATTAATGCGTAATCCGACGACGGCTTAGTTTCTGGCTGTGAAAAGTCGGAAGCCTCACGTTCGACTCCCGCAACCTAGTGACATATAAGAGAACTTAAACATTGTAAAAATTGCCTGTTTCTCTAAATATACCAATAAACCCCTGCCTTACCTTACCACGCGCTATGAGGCTTGCAGATATATAAACCTGGGACATGTACAAGCGGTCGATACAAGTTGCCGATTGGGAGAGCGGTTGAGACATGGCCAAAAAAATACTGCATTTGCTAATTGCACGTGATGCATTAAAGGGCGATGCTTTTGTTCTAACGATGTGAATGTATGTGCATCTGAGGAACTTTGCGAACTTCGATATGCCTCGTTTCAATACCGCACTTTTCCTCGGTTTCGTTCGCTTTTAATGATCGCTCCCTATATCAGGTAGTTATCTTTGTCCTTTCGTCTGAGAACCTTCGGATATTCTTTGAGGTATTTTTTTATTGTTCTGCCTTTTTGTTTCTATTGTTCCGCAATATGCTCTCAAAGCGATCGCCCTTGTGTCATCTTGGCATAGTTACAAACTCCCCGATATTCCCCACTACCTGACGTTTAGTGCGTGGAGATGTTCTGACGCCGTATGCTCATTACTGCATTTGTATTTCGGAAACGTCGAATTTGTTCGTACATTCGATGGGCATTCGGCTAACCGCTTAACCGAGGCAGCTTCAACCGCCTGGCTGCTCGTTTACGTATCCACTAATTTCTGCCAAAGGCTTGTCCATGAAATCGCGCACTAAATAGGTCACAGCCAGTCGCTACCTTGCAGATGGCGCAGAGGTTCACGCAGCTTGAAACAACCTGCCATCACCCTTTTTCTTTTTTTTGTTTTTTCGTTTATGAGCTTTTTCAACCTCTATCTATTTTCTGCCCATTGCTCGGTCCCTCGATGGTCCCGGCCCGCCTACACTTTTCAGGAGACTCTCTACCTCTTCGAATGCAGACGGATGAACGAAATGACAATTTCGAACGTAGGCTGTTGAGCCCCGAGAACTCGCCCAGCAATACCAATAGGCTACCCTGCTCGATGTATTCTTCTCACGGTGCAATGCCGAGCAGCAGCAGCAGCAGCAGCAGCTTGCTCTTCTCGCGAACGTTGGCGAACTGGCGACAGCAGGCAGATGGGCAGACAGCAAAGGGTGGACACAGCGCGAAATCGAAGCACTTGACAGGAACGCTGCTTCCAGGAGCCTTCTTGTCGATATCTGCCTCTTTCTTTCTATAATATAGACACTTTGGTAGGTTCTGTTTCGTCACGAATAAGCTGAAGCGAGGGTGGCGTATTCTGCTCGAACAGATTGTACTTGGCGACACGTGCTGTGCTATTCAATATGAAATGCGCGCGGCTTTTGATGGGGAGGGCAATCGAACGGCAAGCTTCGTAGGAAAACTCAGATGACAGCCGTTTCTGAGGGAGGCGTTTTGCTGGGGGCTTCCTGCTTCGCAACGGCCTGATGATCAAGTCGACGTCTGTTGCTTAATGGAGTTCTGTCATTTCAACGCATGCGCCAATAGCCGTACACGTTGTTGGCATTTGCCAAATATAGGCTATTCATATCGTGGACCCCTAATTTTCTGGTAAGGGGGCCAGATATCATCATTTAGCTTTCGAAAGAATGCGATTGGCACCGCGCTGTGTTTACGTCTGACCGAAGTCATCCTGTTATATGCGTATAGAATTACGCGAGCTGTATACAGAGAGAGGAGGCGAGAGGGAGTGTGAGAGAGACTACCGTATACTATCAACAGGTGATACCCACACTTAGGGATGATTTCGATGCTCGATTGCTTACGTCCGCGTGGTCTTCGTGCTCCTCAACTGTTGCCGTGAGATCTCATAAGGGTTGAGTCACCGGGGGTAGACAGGTTGTAGCGGGGTTCAGGCAACGCAGACGGTTAGAGAAATGGAAAATGGACGGACAAACCCGAGAGATTCGGATAATGGCGGATATCCATCGTACGATCAATCGCCGATGTACGCCTATGCTGTATTACTGCCTTTGCCGCAACCGAAATGGCAGGCACAAGGCGTCACGAAACCGACGGCCGAATAGGCACCACCGCTAGAGGTCGCTCCCTCAACCGTTCTGTACGCCTTCTATCTGGGCCTTGTCTATCTGGGCTCGGCCGACGAGGTACTGGCGACGTCCATAGCCGCTGCTGCACGACCCCAAGTCTAGCTGCTGTTTTCTCCCTGTGAGCGCCTTCCTTCCTCGGCTGTTTCTCTCTTTCTCTGTTTGTTCAAGTTATTTCTCTCATTCATTTCCCTCAATTGCACCTCATCCCTCGAGAGTTGTGTCGGGGATGCCAGTTGTGCGTTGAATCTCCTCGACTCCATCGCCCACCATCGCTCCGCATCCATCTGTCATTTCGCGTTCCTCTGTCGGAGTTGTATTCCTCCTCTGTTGCGCTCGACGTCTCGACTGTGTCGGCTGAAAAATTCTATCTTTCATTTTCTCTCTCTCTCACTCGGACTCTCACTTGCTTTCCTTAGCTTTGTCTCTACTGCCAACCCCCGAGGTCCCAGCATCCCCCGCTCCTGGCCTAGTATCTGCGTCGACTGCGTACGAACGCCTGCGGATGAGAAATGCTTTGCATGCTGTCTTGTCAGCAGCAGTAGCAGCAGCAGCAGCAGCAGCAAGCGATTGCAATTGCCGGCCGCGCGAGAGCACGTAGAGACCATGCTGAGTCCGTAGCAGCGATGCTTGCTTGGTACGACGTAGCGAAAGACGTTGGGGATTTCGCTCCCGTACGCGGGCGTGGTCACAGGGGGCGATCGCCTCCATACAGCTGCTGCGTCTACCATTGTTGCGAGCATTTCGGAGCAGTCCGTTGTTGTTGTTTTCGTTGTTGTTGGACTTGGCGCTTGCCTTCATCCCAGGCCTTCTCCGAGGCGTCTTTCTCCCACTAGCGCTTTCCCACTAACCAACCAACTCCCCAACGAGCTAATGCATGTGGTACCAGGCCCACTTAGATTTTACCGTAGGGGCTTTATGGGGCAAGGGAAGCAGCATCTAGATAAAACGTTTAGGCTCACGCACACCCCAACTGCCATATATCAGCCGAAACCGATGCTACAGCCGTATGCATGAGACGGCATCAAGAATCAAAGAGAAGATTTGATGTCGAACATCTGCCTTCATCGTTCGCGAGTTCTCCTCGAACTCATGCGCTCCAGACTCTCCAGCAACCATCTCGCCGATCAACACCAGTGCCAATCTCGAAGCCACGAATCCAAATCTTTCCTCGTTTCGTTGTTTCTGCAGATGACCATCGGAACCACTCGACTCGGCATCCATCCGACGTCTCCAACGCGGAACACCTCCGCGTCTGCCTTGCGCAGCTGCAGCACTGTAGATTATTCCATGGGCTGCCGATTCCCTGCACGCAGTGGCGCGCTCTAATCCGGCACTTCACTGGCGCATCGCTAGCTCCCGCCCGCAAAGTCCCACTTCTGAGCAGAGAGACTGGCTGAAGTACCCCCCCCAGCCCCCCCCGTAACGTCCGCCTCCTTTGTCGCCCCGACAATGTGATTGACGTTAGCCTCTCATATCTCTTTCGAGCTGTGACTTACTGGCGAGACGCAGCGCGAAGCGGTCGGAACGCCGAGGCCCTCGACAAACGCGAAGAAAGTAGCGAGCTTGGTCGGAGCAGAACTGCCGTGCTGATACTAGGACTCGCTGGGACTTAGACTTGTTGACACGATCGGGCCTCCGCGTAGCCCGAAACGCGGCCACGTAGCTGGGCCGAGCGAGCAGAGAAGGGGGCCGTTCCTTGAGCGCTCGTTCGGACGGAGCGACGCGGAGACCGCGGCAATTGAATAACTCGATTACCAGGTGCTGGCGCCAGTGATGCCTGCCTACACCGGCCGCGCCACGGTGGTGAGGCGGCGCTGGGGTGGGCGGCGCCATTTTGGCTGCAGTGAAAATAACGAGAAACGCTTTTCTCACCACTTTTCGTCTACCACGGTCGCATCGTCGTCGCCGAAGTAACTAGAAAGGACGAATTTCGACAGCGGTTCGGGTGTGGGATGGCCATCGTGTATCTCGGATGGAGGGGCGGATTAACAATCGCTTTGGTACAGCCCATTGAATTTGCCTTCACGGGATTCAACTGGCGATCAATTATGATTGTGCTCGCGTCAGTGAACAACGATGATATCCTGTGAGTTAGCTAACACCACGACCCTACTACCACTGCTGGTCGAGTCATTCATTTAGAAGTCGGTAGAGTTCAAGTGGCCAGCAAAAATGTAGTCTAGTATGTCTAGATGTCCTCTATCTCAGGATAACATTATCCTGGGATAAAGACGAAGCATAAAAAAAATTAATTTTTTTTTGTATTACTATCATTAACATATATCCCTCATTCGAACAACTCAACAAGTGTTGAGCCTGTCATTTTGTTTTAATTTATTTCCGGTCTTAATGTTTGCATGGAGAATTTCGTCGAAATCCTTTTACGTGTCTGCACGTACCTATCCTCGTTTGGGAAACCATCTGTCACCGATCTCGAGGAAACACGACACAAAAAATTGCAACTTCCACCCCCTTTTTTTTTTTAATGAATTCGTACCAGCTCTTTTCGTCTTATAAAGGCTGTCTTTATATTGTATTCCACTTACAATCGACGACACCCCCGTAACGGTGCCCGATTCCGGCTCCGAAACCCCGCGGGCAGTTCTGATCGGTCTATTCCATTCTCGTTGATTGCCAACCGCGCCGTTTCAACGACTGCCGCGCCAATAGCCGAGCAGCAGTTAAGTAGCAGTTAAGTTGGTGCCCTGCCTTCTTTTTCTTCTTCTTCGTCTCTATCATTGTAGACTTCCTGAACGAATGAAGCCGTGCGCCGTGCTCGCTCCCGGGGAGCCCGCTCGAGCCCGGGTGTGACTAGCCTAGAACAATATGGCTGACAAAGCGGCGGAAATTGCTTGCTGCTGCTGCTGCTGCTCTGCCAGCTACATACACATGTGTGCTGTAAATAGTGCGCACAACTGCCGAGCGAAATTTTTCACCCGAAAAATATTGCCGGCCGATCCATCCAACGGCTGCAGACGTGTCGGTGGCAGTCTTCGAGTCGTCAACTCAATTTGCAGTGGGCGCAGCCCGCCCCCCCCCCCCGGTCCCTCGCGGCGGGGGTGCAGAGATCAATAAAAGTCCGCAGGCTCTTAAACGCGTTCAATCGAATCGTAGATCGTAAGGGGAGGGGGCCAGACCAACGGAGTGCTCATTCGTTGTTGTATGCCGTTTGGCCCCCAAAAGAAAAATGGTAGCGTGGTGACGATAAAGTGGCCTTTTGCAGGCGACCGCCTACACAGCCTAGCCGATGAAATGAGGCAAAAATCAAGAACCTCACTCGTCAGCCTGCGTTGTATTTCCTGCCAGTTGATAAATAGCAAGAAGGAGAGCACAACGAATCGACCGGACAACCGGAAGCGGATCTCCCTGCCTCTCGTGCGCCCTATCCCCTGAGCCTGGCATGACACGAACTTTGCTTGGACTAGCTAATCGGGCAAATCGTTAACGCTAACGTCGACTGCCGACTGAATGCAGCAACAACACTACGCAATTATGGGGCGAGGACCGGCGGCGTTTCGCGCGTTCATTTGATCGCGTGTCAAATACCTATTTATATATAGACCACATTGGCCCGTACAGCTGTAGATGGGTTTGATAGAATTGATGAAGAACAAGTTTGCTGAGCTGCCTCATTTATATTATAGATTGTCTTGTCGTTCACCAGGCAAACACGCTCTCGTCGGAGGAGGCTTCCTTTGTCGAGGCGCGCTCTACGAGTAGCACAGCAGTGCTCACTACGATCTGCTGTATCGGTTGTGCAATGCGTCGATATATGTGTGTGCATCACGTCGAGATGGTTATAACGAGAAGAATTGCATCTCCGTATCGGCTGCGATCGCATTCTTTTAGGCTGTGCAAATACAGAGTTAAAATAGCTGCTTGAGATAATTGGCGAGTCGGTGATGAGCCCCGCCTCTCTCTCTCTCTCTATATATATATATATATATTATATATATATGTGTGTATACGAAACGTCTTATAGCGTCTGGTCGATTTCTTGCCGCGGTTATTGCAAAGGCCGCCTATTTATATGAACGGATACCCCGAACAGCAGTGGCAGTCGAATAAGCGAACGGCGAGGGGGGGGCAGACTATGGCACACGAAACCTTGACGAGGCAGAATTGAGAAGAAGCGTCGGAGGGCGCCCGGATCGGTGGGTCCATGACGGAACCCATTGACCGCCATAGACTACCCAATACCACTTGCAAATACTAACAAACTGGCCGGCTTTGGCCACACCAGTCAACTGCTAGCCGAGAACTACCCATTGTACTCCGGTTGACCAGCCGGTTAGCCAGCGCCACCTGTTTCATTAAAGCCGTACGTTCTCCCCATTGGGCTGATGACAAAAACGCCCCAATGGAGCCTGTATTGTCTGAGGCTGCGATCGTAGTTCGCCCAGCATCACTTCGCCGAACTTCCCCTCCATACAACCTATAGCACACCATATTCGCCAGATTTCAGCTGCTCTGTCGGTCGAAACTCGACGGCTTAATGCCTGATTTCGATGGTCAAACGACCTCGTCGCCATCCATCGTAGCCTGCAGACGTCAACCGAGCAGACGGTCAGGGTTAGCTGGGGGGGGAACTGTGGGCCGGAGGGGCTGACGAGGGGAGGCGAGAGCAGGAGGACCGACCCAGGACCGACCCTGGGCTGGATTGGCCTGAGTTCGTTGACAAACTGGTAGATCGCTGGCCAGCTGAGTGGTTAGGTTGAAGCCGGCAATTTGAAGGGCATTAGCGTGGCGGACTACACAAAACAGCGCCGTTCCGATACTTTGCAACCCCCACGACCTTACCACCCCACTCCTATAGTAGCAGCGCAGAATAAGTAGCAGGAGCGGAGTGAACCGAGATGGCAGTGTGTGCCGGGCCATTGGAGATGTCGGAGTTGGCCTTACGAATCTAGGGTCGTGACGAAGCGGGGGTCACGGTGCTCACGCAAGGGAAAGCAAAGCCGGCGCCTGCTAGCGGCGGCACGGGGTACCGCCGCTAGCATCGCTGCTGGCTGGCGTTCCTATAGCATCAGAACGTAAGGGGCTCTGTTGTGTGTACTCCCGTGGGACTCCATTAGAGCCAGGTCCGCCAGGCCCGTCGTTCGGTCGTGGAGTTCGACAGTCGCTGGGCGGGGACGGGAGGGGGAGAGCGATGGTTCTGGTGCAACGCTGCTGCGTGTCGAGTCCCCGGCGAATACGATGCGATGCCAGCCAGACGCAAAAGCCTTCTCGTCGAAGTTTGAGCCATTCGCAGACCATTCCACAATGGAAGCACTGAACGAACAACCTGCTTCGCCTCCTGGTCCGCGGGCCTGTTTTGCCTCGTCGATGCGTCCTGCTACCACACGTCCACTGAAGGGGACCCCTCAACGCAGACTGCGGCCCTCACTACGAGAAGCAAAAAAGTGGAAGACGAAAAACGAGAACATGGGAAGTTGGTCGTGTGCAGAGGCCCGAGATTGCATCGACGAGACGATTTGCCGCGAGGACGGCAGCAGGACCAACGGAGCGAGGTGATCGAGGAGGGGTGACGTACATCAAAGTTGGTTTTCAATCGCAATGCTGCTCCCTTGATCAAGTTGGCAAGTGCCTGCCTCGCTGCCCGCCTGTTGTCGTTGCTCGCGTTATTGTCGGACGGTCATCGGTGCCGACGTTCGGGCTGACTAGGCGGGGTTGGCCGAATCTTACGCCACCATTGGGGGCCTGCAGAGGACCGGGGTCCCGTGAAGCAAACGCGGGCCGGCCTGCCCAGAAGGAACGAGTCGCACCGCGATCGAGAGATCGAGAGAGAGAGAGAGAGAGAGAGAGAGAAAACGATGCATTGGAACAACGAACGGGAGTCGATGCAGGAGCCAAGCGAGAGCAGTGCCGCTTTTTGGGTGCTGACTAAGCAAAGTCGTTGCTAGTCGATTCTATGGCGCCATGCCGACAACAATGATGACTCCGATGACACTGATGATGGTGGCGGTGCTACTGCCACGGTTGTTGATGCCTGGCGGCGGTCACGGCGGTTTTCCTGCTGCTGGTGGTGGCCGCTCTGCAGGCGCAAACAACCGGGCGAGCCGATGCGGCGACGACGGTAGGGGCTCGATGACGGCGACGATCGAAGCACTGCGGCTCCCGATGATCAATGTGCCCCTCTGCTGATTCCAGCCGGCTCTCTGCCCCTTGTCCTGCGACCCCACTGGGCCACAAGGCTGCCTCTGCTGCTGCTCCTGCAGCCCCGTGATGATCAAGGCAATCAAGAGGAGGGCGCTCAGGAGACTCAGGCGACGGGTGCCTAGGTGGCATCATCGTAAGCGACGATCACGTACGTCATTACCAACTTGTGTCATTTCGTTTATGAGTGAGTAAGTGTGTCAAGGATGGCCGGACAGAACGACAGACAAAGGGATGGATGGACTGTGATCGATAGTTCATCGTATTGGTGTCCGTACGAAACGTGCAGGGCTGGTTGATAGCCTGGGCGGATGGGGGGGGGGTGTCAATGAAATCTAAATGTGTATACTGTTGAGTATTAACGCTTTTGAATGGATGTATTTATTATCAGCGTAAACGAACGCTTAGGGTACATTAACGTCGAAGACACCGCCAGGAATTGAATGTGACTTTTGTATATGAGTTCTGAGCAAAATTAGCCGAAGGGAGAAACCCAAAGTACTCCAGTTCGAGGCGACATACAATGTATTGAGTATATATATAGATATATATATATATTTATATATACATATATATGTTTTCATTTCTCGTTCATATTGTTTAATGTGCATCATTAACGCATATATCAGCCGCTCGTCAAGGTCATTTACCAATGTGCCCTACCTAGCGCGATGCAGCAGATGCAAAAGAATCGCACATGCTGTTATGTGTAGCTGAGCGGATGAAGTCGTCGGAGGGCAAATGGTTAAATGTAATATAATAATTATACTTTTTGAGTAACGGTCACTGCAATAGTTCTGCTTACAGACCTTATCACATCTAAATACATGATGTTGTACAGGTGTTTATGCGCATTCAGTCTCTTACGGCACCTGTGTTTGTTACACATTTGTCGTCTTAGGAAATCTGAACCAAGTCCTCATACCCAAGTGGCGTCATACCTTTGCATCTATATAACACGTATGTCTGTGCGTGGGCTTCTGTGTCAGTTATGCATCGGTGGGAATTATCTATCGCGCGATGATGAGCGGGTGACAACTGGCGCAGGCTACGAAACTAGTATTTATTTCGTTAGTCTGATGAGCGTAGATACAGCTTTGGTTCGTATCGACTTTATTGTTTGGAGAAGCAAAAATCTGCGTTCTTGTTATTTCGCGCTGAGTATATGCAGCTTAAACGAGACTTTCGTGGAGATCTGTAATCATTGTTTTGGTACGTTTACCGCGTACCGTCAAACTGCCATATACATTATGTCCATTAAGACCTATCCATTAAGATGATGAGCTAACTTGAGACAGTTTGAGATGTGCCATTGATTTTTTTCGATTAAATATATCGAATATATAGTTGAGGTTTATTTTTCTGCACGTAATAATATCCCTACAATAACAAGGATAAAAGTGACAACAAGGATACATTTGACAAAAACATTGCACGTGTGCATTGAGCTGAAATCGTTCACTCGTAGTTTCCTGTTTATAGAATGGCAGAATCGAATCTATCAAAGCCTTGCTACAGGACAACCTGACACTTAGTTGAAATTGACAAACGTCTGCACTTTTCAAACGTCACCCATTGGAGTTTCTGGCGAGAATGCCTCACCCTTCGAGAGATAACCCTACCTGTGTGTAAACGCTACATATGTACGTCAGAACCTGTCACAAGTATGGTCATTGGAATCGTTTCACGCACTTAATTTCAGCAGGCTACCAGCACTAACAGAACGATTGTTATAGAATAGCTATCTCTTTCTTGATCTGACGATGCCGAAACCCCATCACACAATACGGGACTTCAACGAGCGTACAAGCGAATACAATCGATTAGACCAGACGGCAATTTCTCTCTGAATCTTTTGCCGTTTGCCGCTCATAGCGCCGGCCGGCGATCAGGAGCGAGGTGCGCCCCTCAAATAAAATTGCACAATAAATAGTACAGACACACGAACAAACCAGGATCACCGCAGTCGGCAATACGAACACTAAACGAGCGTAAATATAGCCCATATTGAAGTGTATCCTCAGCCCAGAGCGTCAGGGTAGTAGAATCGGGATGGCACAGCGCAGACCGATTGACTCATTCAGGTCTGACAGTGCTACAACTATAGACGATGCATGTATGTAGATGACTGTTCAAAAGGTTCCATGTGTGGCTGGCGATTTTACGGCATATAAACACCAGAGATCAGTTTGTGTCCAGATATTTGCGATAGAACGATGTGGGACGAAATATTCACAAGGGCGTCATTTTGCCTCAGCGAAAGAAGTGTTGTGACGAACAAGCCTATTAGAATTTGACTGTTTCAATGAACACACAGCGTTGTTTGGGGAGCTGGTAGACAGAGATGAACGGGAGGCCGTAGATGGGGGAACCGGTGTTGGGAACCCTGTCGTTGACGATCACGTGCATCGACGTGTTGGAAGGAGCCAACACTTGTCACGGAAGAAGCCAGCTCGCTGACTGGTCCGTGCATAATTGCTGAGCGTCAATTAACGCGTCGGAGTGACAACTTCGTCCTGTGAGGTGGCGCCACCCGTTCGTTTTTGTCATGAACCGTCATTCTATTCATTTCTTGATTCATATTATATATATATATATATATATATATATATAGTTATTGCATTCGGTGACGAAGTAGTCATGTGTAAGCACCTTCGAAAATAATATTCGTATTTATCCGATTTGATACTGAATATATTTCGACATCTTGGTAGTGCCGCCAAATTTGAATACGGATACCCATCACGGTTCTAATCCGCACAAATGTAACCATGTCAACAATGAAGATTTGAGAAGTATGTCATGAACCAATATAAGTTAGTCATCTATGGGATGCCAACACTGGAGGTGGAATCATACCGCGGACGGGAGCATTTCAAAGCGAGCATATGCACATTAAATCCAAGTCGAATATTTATATGACAATATGCATTATACAGCTGTAGATATGTGATGCCCATTGACAAGGTTTATCCTTAGGAACAATCCTAGTTAAATCACTGTCACTCAGAGAACATTGGGCGCATGCGCTCACTAGGCCTCCGCATCCCATTAGTGAGCTCGATTTAGTAAGGCAGACCTGGCCCTCGGATCGATCCTTGTGTTACGTTCCTAACAGGCCTCAATCTTCTCATATAGCGCTGACATGCGTGCAGACACTGACACGCACCTAAGCGGGGTTCGACACGTAGAGCTTCGACGCACCAACCGATCATGAGTTTGCATGACCGCAGTAAGCGAGCGACAAGAACTTGCCAGGGCGCTCCACGAGCAAGTTTTTCGGCGAAAACGATGATTATTGCTGATATCGTCCCGCCGACTAGACTCACCTGCGCATTGTCAAAGTTCATGGTGGATTTCTCAAAGAAGTCGCTGTGAGTGCGGTTAACTTCGTCGCTATGTCGCTTAGAACGTGTTCTCACTGGTAAGACGTACGTTGAGTCTATCGCGTATTGGACGTCATAAGCTCCAACCACTGCGGGGTTCTGAAGCCGCCACGCGTATGAGCTTCCTTCGATGCCGTCGAAGAGGCCGGTTGCGAGCAGCCATTGAAGATATTTCTGTTCCCTGACTGGACAGAGCTGGAATCGTTTCCGTGCAATCTTTTCCAGAGGCAATGGGGGCAGTCCGGTTAGCCGGACAACCCTTTCAGCGCTTCGCGTAGTCCTCACCGGATACCTGACAAGATCCGGGTACGCCATGTCCATGCGTCTAAAGAAGATTAGCCCCTTGTATCGATCAAATATGCAGACAGCACTGTAGTTGAGTAGTGTGTAAACCAATCGATTTGGTTCTCCGAGCGCATTTAACGTGTCTGCGAAGATTCCTCCGGTGGTATTAAAGGGGGTCATCTCCTCGCAGCCATCCACAGAGTGGATCTTCAAGACAGGCGCAAATGACAGATTGTTAATCAGGTCGCCGGATAAAACCCACATAGCCACATGAATCAGAAGAGACCAGATTCCCAAGGAGAGGAATACGCGCAAATTCACCCGTCGAACCCTTACGGGAGGAGAGGCGACCATCATAAGGAACGTGTTGAATATCGACTGGTCGAGGCGGGCGTCGTAGTGTCCAAGGATTGAGACGAGAAGGCCGAGGAGGAGGATTGCTATTGGGTATCCGGGCTGACTCACTAGACCGGATTGTACGTTAAGTCGCTTCGGACGCTCAGGTTGATACACGGCGAAGATCTCGGGCCTAACAACTCCTATCATGGGCTCATCGTCAAGACGGACAGACGAATGATCGGATAGGGCTAGAGCCACCTGCCGCGAGACCGCGGAGGCATTTCCAATCGTAAACCATATACTGATGAGCTGGAAATGAGCGCTACTCATGTGCCTGATATCCGATATCACGGTGGAAGCGAAACTGCCTTTCCAAGCTTGCGGGGCTTCGCTGTAATCCTGTAATGTGACAGCATCCTCTGGAGCGGCGATCATTTTCATAGAAAACAATCCCCATCCGACGGGGTCGTTCACGGTTGTGTATGGAACCAGCGAGTAGGAGTCGAACGTGTACAAGTGTCGCATATCGCGGAGGAGCACAAACGCGGTCTCGTACGGACAGAAGTGAAAGCTCCGCATGAAGAAGCTACTGCGGAAGTCTACTGCCGACTGGCCGCTTATCACGAGGATACGCTGGTGGGGGCAAGCGTCGAAGACGCGATGGGGCGAAACCATCGCGAGCTGGTCGGCTAATTGGCGGTAGAATTCGGCACTGTACGGAAACTCATGCAAGATGACCAACAGGTCCACTTCATGGGTAAGTGTACTTAGTATACGTGAATAGGCGCTCCACTCCGGTGGACCTCGCGACGCCGCACCGCGACAGTGGTACGGGGCTGTTGACAGCAGGACGACGTACACTGCTGTACGAAGCGAAATCCACATCGCTATCCCAGGTGCTCCCGATACTGTCAAATACAATGGACGACCAGACCCCTAGGCCAGTCAGCTCTGCGAGTCCTGCTTGTGAAATAAGCCGTGCCTCCTCGGAGCCCTCCGGCTTCGTTGTCAAATGGAATAGTCGAAATCGCACAACAACACCGGCCACTTTCTCTCGTCTCGTCTCGATGCTTGTCGCTCGGCAACAGCGAGACATGTAGGAAAAAGACTCCGTTCCTCGTCGATAGGTCGTTAATCCCCATCAAGCAGTGTTCCCGGGGAAGGAACTTGGTATAAAAAAAGTGTGCCGAAGTGTGAAAACGATGAATCGATCCCAATGGTCAACTTGACTAGGCCATCTAGCGTTCAGATGGTGGAGAGAAGAGAAGAAGTCGTTGTCTTTTCTTGGTTGCTATTCCTTCCGTCGCCTTGAATATGTATTTGTGTCTCGGAAATGTTTTCGCGTGCTGTACGCGTTCGTAGGTAGAACACTATTTTAGCAACATTTGTCGATAGGGCTGTGTTTGGTTGCACATCATCAAAATCCCATTGGAGCGGCTTTGCCGTATACTGAGCGAGAGATATCGATTTATTGTGCAGGGTGACCTAAAAAGGGGCTTGCGGAACTCGGGAAAAGTACGTGCCTGTCTATAATCATAGTCATAGTAACAAAGTTGAATCGTAGCTCCGAAAAATAAAGCACTCTTTGAACCTGACATATCAGTAGCGACTTAAATTACCTTAATATTTAGGAACCATACATAGGGTGCCGGTTGGTTTTGCCCGCGATTTGGAAACGTATATTGCAATTCCGGTTAACGGCAATGCAACAGAGACACTAGATGGGATCCTTCTAAAAAGAACCAGAAGTCTCCACAGACACCGTCGCCATACGAAGATCTCAATCTCCGCCGAATAATTGCTATTTGAAGTAGACGTTTCCCAATGCGAAGAAATTCATCCCGGCATCTCTATTGCTTCTGGATCTGATGCCGCTGATGAATGGTTCACAATTCTGGCACAGCACTCTCGCATGGCTCCACTGCTCAATCCGATAGATTGTTGTTTACCCATTACGCTTTATGCGTTTTCATAATGAGCACAATTCCCATATAAACGCCGTATCCATACCAATGTATTCAAATTAAGTCTAATATGCAGCTACGATACAGTGGGCAGTAGCGACCGCACAGCGACCGCACAGCCGTTCCCCGAGCTGCAACTGGCTGTCCAGGCGGCGCCGGCAGCGTAACCCGTGAACGAACATATCTACACCGTGCATTGTTATTTTACGACCGTGCTGGCCTCGGAGGAGGAACGCGAACATGAAATCTGCTCACACAGATCCATCTAATTTTATACCGACGCGACACGGCAACATTGCCACTACGCCGGCATTACGAACAATAATACGCCGATTTGGGTAGCAACTAGAAAATATTGAATCTTGATTTTCAAAACATGAAACAATCGACAACGGACACAGACCGCCTCGAAACGCGCGACGGGGGCTGTCGAGACCAAGCGGAGACTTTTTTAAGCCAGTCCAACGTTTGTCCAGTCTTGGTAACCCCAAGTTACGTCAACGATATTTACGGATGGCCGCTGTATTATGTTGACGGCAAACGATGTATGCCTGCATCGCTGCTGGTTCATTGCCTCGAAACACACTCGCACCGCCCGCTGCTTATTTGGCTTGACTTCCAGCCCCGTCCCATTCCATTCGCACAGTGGAAAAGTGCAGTTTTTCGAGGAAAACGTCAGTTGTGGCTCGAACGCACTTCCGCTCCAGGAAACGGAGTCGATGAGAGCTGTTCATTGTAGGCATTCTATGGAAGGCAATAATGTAGGGGGCAATCTGTAGCAAGGGAGAAAGCATCATCGTCAATATGTTCCAAAACATGTATATGTATATAAGGCACTCTGTATAGTTGCACGAACAACGTGAAATATATGTGATAATAATATGAATAATAATAATAATAAAGATACATTTGCAAAAGATGAGACAGAATCTGCAATGTCAAGGTACGTCCATTGTCAGCAGGGCGAGGAGGCATCGGCGTATAGACGCCGTCGATATCAACGGGCCGTTCAAATGGACTGGTCAATCGATTCGTGATGGCAGGTCTCTTGCTACTTGAGTCAATGGCTGGCAGACGCCAGGACCCGTCGATACAGAGGTCGAGTCGCCGCCGAGGACTCGCCTTGCCGCGAACGCATAATGTTTACCACGGATTGTACAGGCTGCCCCATAGGGTTGCCCTCCTCTTAGTTCAACTTTCTCCTCTTAGCTCTCCTGCTATTTTCTGCCTTTGTAGAACCGAGCGACAGTCCTTACCTCCCCTTCGTCGTGTTCCTTGGCAGCACTCAGTTCATAGGGAAAAAGCCGTTCGTACTCATCTCGCCCGGCGTCCCGCGCTCGAGAAACGCGACATTTGCCTGAGAAGTTGCATTTCATCGGCAAGTTGCATTTCAAACGAATGTACCTGACCAACGTCAAACAATAAAGTCAGCTCTCTGCAACCCACACTAGTATCGGGTCCAGCCAGCCGTGTCTATTCATGTGGCCCTCGCCAGAATAGACTCCGAGCGCCGCTTAGCTACGGTCGTGCATCGTATCATAAAACAAACTGTTTGGAAAGGCTCGTCGTACGTGATCGGGATATTCCATATTGCAAACGCTGACTTGCTTCAGTAAATCGTTTTAGCTTGGTCAAACCTTGGCCAATCGTTGTCTCCCTCACAAAGGTGGTCGCTTGCCCTTTATCGGATTTGAAATATTGTTAATTATAACATTCAGATTGTAATGAGCAGTTGCATATTGCCAAACGCATGGCCAACCGCTCAGTTTGCTCAATGCTTTATTCAGTTGAATTTCCACGCTGGCCATGGTCGGTGGCGGGCGAGTCGAGCGGGTCTTCGTCTCGACTCCCCTCTCTGAGAACCACGTGACTGATGAAGAAAAATGAAGTTGGGAAGAGAAAAAAAAAATAATAATCATAATGAACATCAGTTTCGACATTAGCAGTGCCCCGCAATAGCCCGTGGGTGAAGTGCAGTCCATTTGTTGTTGTTGTTGCTGCTGAGGTCGTTGGATGCACACTCACTTCGATTATTATGGTGCTGTTGCGGCCGCTGTGGGCCCTATTTATTAGCCCTTAAAGCAGCTTCCGTGTTTCGAGCTGCTCGCGGCGAAACGCCACAGCCAATAGCCCAAAACGAGCTCCCAACGCAATGGCGGCCTATACGAAGAAACACGGGGAAAACAGTCCGTGCCGGGCAGGCCCTGCACTGGCGGCAGTACGCCGTGCAGAGGCGATTTTGGCAGCGACGCTGAGAAGTTGAAGCATTTTGAAAGGGCGCTCTCCTTGTCGATAGCAGTCTCCACTGTTACCCCACAAATGCTCTCTCGTGCTTTGCCGACGAGCCGCCGTCTCGACGCTGTCGACTTAACCCCCCTCGCCCTTACGTCGGTCCGAGTCAGAAATGATGTTTCAGCACAATTTGACCAGCTAGCTTGCGTGGCTAGACTCGACGACGCTTCTGCCGACGCTTCGCTATTGTCGCCGTCGAGACAGACAACGCAAGGGTAACACAATTAGTAATCGGCACTCGCGCAAGGGGTTTCGCCTTCACCGTACGACGACTTCACACGAGCACAGCCTACTTCGAAGCGGCAAGGGAGCATAACGCGGGTACGGGGGCCATTTGTTTTGGCAAAACTGCCAAGAATCTACGCGACCCCTTTCGACAACCAGTCCGTCCGCTGCGGAAGGACTGCCGGTCTGCCGCGAAGTCGTTCGACCGACCCGTGGGCTATTGCAACACTGGGCTAATTTTTGAAGTCACTGAATGAGTGATATAATGAAAATTCTCGCCATGTTAACAATAATAGAACGAACCACGTTCGCGTACAGGGGACGTCCTGAGCAGAACGAAACGAACGCTCACCGACCCGAGATCGTTCACCTTCCGAAGCGTAAAGTATCAAGGGGTGTCCAGTGTAGAACGTGGAGTACACCTACAATAACTCATTTCATTAGCTTCTTCTGACAATACTGAAGGCCACTGTTAATTTGCTGGCCTGTATTTTCTTGCTCTGACTCTCACCCGACATTTAGCGTCAACAAAGCTGCTCTTTTTGCATATCCGTTATCCATGTGGACGATCGTGGTTCGTCTAGCCGCATCTGGCGTTCAATGACCGACCTGCTAATTACGATAGGTGAATGCGGATAATACGCTGCCAGCATGGATCATGCATAATCTCGTGCTTACCCGAATCGTTTGCCTGGGACGACCTTAACACAATACGTTCTAAATGCAATACTTGCTAAATATTGAAAGCGTTTGTTCTCTATTGTCAATTCACACAATGTATGCGTCTCAGTAAGGCGAGAATTAGGCGAATTCTCACGGATCTCACTCAGCGATTGCGGGTGACCTCTACCGAAGGCCGCTTGCATTTCCGCGCCATAGTACTGTCGATTTGAGAATCCGAGCATAGCTGATTTTTTCCCCCAAATAATCAACTTGACACCTTTTGTTTGAAGCATGCAATTAACAAATGCAATTAGTTATTTCATCGGCCGCCGCCTGAAAGAAGTTGTCGAGAAGGGGCGCACTGTTCCCGTGGGGATGATCACATTCACTAATTATAACAAGCAACGGACGGGGGTTCTCGGCATAGTGAGGTGTTATTTACCACGAACACTTCGCGTTCTCAATTGAAGCCATCGTTGACACCAATTAGTGTCTGTATGCCTGTCTCAGTGACATGTTTGAATGCCAACAGATATGTTTGAATATTGAACTGATGCAAGTGTGCGAATCGAACTATGTTATAAAATTGAATTGTCCGTGACATCCCGTCCGTCCTAAAGGTAACGTCTAGTTCCGAGTGTATTCGAACTTCAGTGGAAAACCAAGCGACCTACTGTGTCAGGATAAGAGTACGTCTCTTATATCATCTAAGGATACGAGACCCGCGCGGTGGCTGAGGGGGGCATCACCGTTGCAACGGAGAAACCTCAATATGGTAGAAACATTAAATAGTCACAAAAATAAATACTATGGTATACACTAAATTAAGACACTGATGACCGCGAGCCAAAGATCGTAGACAACAGCAAACGCCATAGACTACTGCGGTTTACTCCGACCACCTAACCCTGAGAAGCGCGCAACGCAGGGGGGTGACGGCTGCGGGTCAACTCTGCAACATTGTTCTATACTCTAAGCTTGGGTATTTCGATGTATCGTTCGCACTACTACTTGGCTGGCAATGAAATAAGTGATCCATGTGAAGCGGCAAAGGTGAAATTTTTGCTGGCCCTGCTTGTCGGCCTCTTCGGGGCGGAATACGATGGGACATTGCGGAGAATATACGAGCCAACCATGTATCAGTAACGGCTGACGCATAATTTTCTGAGCTTCACACTCACGCTGTTGAACGGCACTCGACCGCCGGCAGTGATTCTACACGCGTTGACCCGCTCAGTTGCGTCCGAAGACCACGGGGGGTGTTTCCATACGGACATGCCGACGGACCGCAGGGGGATTTTGTAGAGGTATTCCTTTTCTGTGACCGCCCCTTCACCCCCCCCCCCCCACTTCTGGAACTGGTGCCGATGTTCAACAAAACCGCCCTAACAAAAACATAAAGCAGGGTGGCCTGCGTATATATATACATATCTATTAACCCTCATGCACAATCTATGAGTCTCATTTTTGGTCGCGTTTTTCCAATGACGTTTAGTGGCTACCTAAACGGCTGCGCGATCGACTTTTACTTTTTTTACATCCTTTTTACTTTTTTTTTTACCGAGAACTTAAGCATATGTATGTATATTGCAGTTCCGTGAATAAGCACTTGATTATGATATGATATGATCAACGGTTCTGGAGATAGTAGCCAGAGCTTGTCTTAACAAGAAAATGTTTTCCTTAACATTGTATGTCCGATGAAAGAGCCATTGAATCCCTTCGTGTTTTGCTGGACCCACATGGAGATGACGTTGCCGTCGGAAGATCGCCGCAAAACGGGATTCTGAAATACGGCACTAATATCAAAAATATTTCCTTCAACATCTCCCTATATATACTCCACCCAATACGATCTGTGCCGTCAACACGATGTTATCTAGCATAGAGCATATGTTGTCTATTATACACCATGATTCTGTCTGCTTAATGTACCCGTCATAAATTCACCTCGTAGGCTCATGTATTTTATTATTTCAATTGTGCTTCCTGTTCCAAACAAATAATGGTCTTTACATCAACGCTGGTTGCTGAATAACGAATTGAATTGGACAACCCAATAACACTGGAGTTACAGCGAATTTAAAAGCAGGCCTGTGGCAGATAAATGCGAGTTGGCATTTGACCGCTGTCAGAGTTCCCCTGTGTTTAACCCAACGTAAACCTTATGGCACGAGACGAAAGACGACGCCATTATCAAGGGGCTTCTAACGATAGTTGATATTTTAAGACCCGCTAACTTTGCCAATCCCGGACGGAGGGTCATCTCTCGAGAGCTCTATGATATTTATCATATACACCGCCTACAGAATCTCAACTTAGCGCCATAACAATCCACTTCACACACATTTTTTTCGAGCAATTGATAAGAATCTCGGCTCAGCTGCTCGAGGCCACCGTTCTATTGTGCTCCGTACTTAACCGGCAATTGTTATCAGTGCCGAAATGCTCCGGGCTATTGGGTGACCCAATCCATCGCTCCTTTCGTATGAAGATCTCCGGGTGGTACTGCCAACTCCCGAATCACTATCCAACTTCATACAATTCTTCCAGTTCTCGCTTTCGGCTTGTGCCTAACGTCACCCCTCGTCCATGTCCCGTCGCCCCCCTTGATAATTACCAGGTAGATATCCTCTGGCCTGCTATCACGCCCGCTTCCGCTCACCGGTTCAATCCCATATCCCGATCAAAGGGCCAATTTCACATTAGCCGGTCGCCGCCCAATCGGCGGTCGGACGCTCGCTCCGCCACTCATCGATCTTCAGCTTCCAATCAGACTAACTAAGGAATCAAAGTCGAGATTGGAGAGAATCCACAGCATGGCAGCGAGCATGGACGACCGAGGAATGGAGAACAGTGGATCAGCTCCATACACAGTGCTAGGAGCCGGCGCCAATGCAGCCGTGTAGCAGTGCTCCCTGCCAGGGCCTCCCTCAAGCCCCGGACGCTGGCTAGCCGGTATCGACCGTTGAGAACAGATCGGTGACCACAATTATATGCGTATCCGGGTACGTACACCGGTTTCGTTCGAGGGCCAGGGATCGTACGTGGAGTGAACAGGGCTAGCAGCAGACGTTCGGTCATCCGTGAATCGCCACAGGGAGGTTACGATGAGAGGTTACGTTCTGGATGAAGGGGCCGTATGGTGGACCGCTTCCTTCCACCAGCACTATTTCTTGTGCGATTACAACGACGACGGCAACTGATTTACCACTGACACTTCCTGTGCGCCGTGTCCTCTAACGGAACTGTTCGTCCGACGGACTCGCTAGCCATCTTCGTCTTCGTAGACAGCGCGGCTGGGCGGTGGTCACTTCTCGTGGCGCTGCCGAACGCGCGAATGCGGGTATTTCCTCCTGCTGCTCCGAGGACATCCGTATCTCCTGCGACCTAGCGGCTCCAGCAGCGTCAGGCCTTCCATACTACCGGCAGCAGTAAGGGCCACCCACGCTCCTTGGTGCATTTCGTAATGTTTCGTACCCGGTCTAGTACCCGGTTTTGCTGGTGTCCTGCTACGGCTGCTGCTGTTGCTGCCGGCACTCGATCGCTGAGAGTCGTTGTCATGGGGGTGGCCGGGAGTTCGGGACAGAGGGTCGATGTGAGTGTCCTGTGGGGTGCGGAGACCGTGTGCCGGATCGCGTCCGCAGTACATAGTTTACGAGCCATTCGGAGAATTATGATGAGGCGAATAAAACTGCCACCAGACGGACTGAGTGTGCCGTCGCCGGTTGCTGCCTGTCTGTGGGTGGCCCTGGATTCGTTCTCACTCGCAGCACAGGACCCCAAGCCGGCCCCTCCTTGCGAAGCCCCAATGTTTTTCCGGCTCTGGCTGCCCCCTGCCGCCCCCCCCCCCCATATGGAGGTCGTCGGCAACCGACGAACGAGCGGCACAATCAGTCCCCACGGGTAGCTCCCAACGGTCAGCTCCGTTGCTCCAACATATCCAATCCATCCGCTGCAGGCAGCTAGACGACACCAGAGGGGTCGCCGGCCGGCGACAACGACGCAGACAAAAAAAAGGACGAGCCGAAGCGGCCTGTACTTCGTCGTTCCAATCTCCTGCGGCCGGGACCAGCGACCCCACGTTCCCCGTAGTCTCACCCAGCGCTACAGCTTCTCAAGCCGCTCCCTCTTCCCGTAGCCAATTTCCCCAGACCCCCTCCCCCGCCTGTTTATCCCTTGGCAAACCTCTCCCGGCCTCGCTGGATTCCCGTTCATCCAAAGTCGTAAAATGCCACCCAAATATGGCGCCAGTCGGCAGTCGGCGAACGCAAGCCAATATCTGGAACAATAAAAGTAAACAACATGCCCGCTCGTCCAAGCGGTCACCTCCCCAAGCATCCCCAAGCGGGCCGGCCGGCGGGACGAACCACGATTGCGACGATGACGCTGGCTGCGGACAGCACCAGCAGAAGAGGCAGCAGAGCAGCATGGCGGGCCCGGCCCATCTTGCTGCTTGCCGGCTCGGGCGAAGCCCTTGCGCCATCTCCCCTTTTGGCCTTATACATCCCAGATCGGCCAGGCACAGGCAGCGTGGAAGTGCCGAAGGGGTATGCTCGGGGAGAGCGGGGAGAGTTTGCCGGGGGTCGGGCGTCTCACCAGAACGCGCCCCTCATGACCCGCGCGGATGTGCTACGCGGACTAAGTGCGGAGGATTTGATCAAGCCCGCGAGGAGCCTCTCTTCCGGCGGATCGCCCACGATGATGCCAACCGAACGTCGAGGATTTTCTTTAAGAGCGATGCGGCGAATGTGGGGAAACGACAAATGCCAACGTTCGGCTATGATTCGTTGGCTTGTTGTGCTCCTAGTGGTGCTGGCGATGAAATTGACTTGTATTGTCTGTATGATTCTACATGTTTGAGGGCAGCTATATGGACAGCAAAGGTGGCCGCGACAGGTCCTCATAGTAATACCGAAAAGTTTAAGAGCTGAGGCCTGTTAGATAGGGGAACAGCTGAGGGTCAACTCGAAAAAATCAGTAGCTATATGGACAGCGATGAGCACAGAGCGGGAGAAACTCGGCAGGATGAGTGAATGAATAATTAGAGCCGTTTGGGCGGACTGCAACCATCGTAGTGAAAAGAACATTGGCAAGGCGACAACGAAAGTCGAGCCGGGTTAAACCCGCAAAACCCCGGACTGACCAGTGACTCGGTGTAAGGCATTCACTACGAATCGTTGCTGGCCTGCGGCCTACGTGGATGTTTCGGTCCCATAGGAAAGGAGCCGCGAAATAGACTGTGTAATCAGCCTGTTTTTTTCGTTTTCATGAAACGATTGTCATGAAACGATGATCACGCATTGGCATCACATGTTGGACCCGGTAAATGGTGGAACGGTAAAACACCGAAGAAGTAAGCGTCGACACATTTAAGATGAACAACTACGTACTTCGACAGGTATCCCCCTCTCAACGTTCTTGTCAAATATCGTTTTCTAATAGGTACGTGATATTTTAAGTATATTACGAGTTCATTGGATATATATATATATATATATATATATATGTAAGAGGAGTGGCCACGGTTGTATGCGACGTGGCGTGTGTAAGCAATGTGTACATTGCGGTGTATGCACGCATATATAAAGAGAGGAGGGATTTCTCTTAGATAGCTTCATGAAGCTGCGTAAGAACGGGCAGTCGCCTTCGCATCATTCAACGGATAGTAGGCACCGACGGGTGCGTGAATGAGATTACCGTTGCCATTGCAAATAAAATGACAGTTGGCCATCATCTCCGAAATCAACTTGTGTCGTCTCTCGCAATCCCCTTGTAGCTTTGGCCATCGCTGACATATATAACATATAGAATATATGTATACATATGGATTCGAAACCAAACTTCCATAGCCACGTTATCTGTGGCGAACGCTTCATCATGCCCAGGCTCAATCCCGTCCACGCTTGCACTTGGTATACATGTACCGGTTACTCTTACTTAGGTTTGCTTGCTTTAAACAGCGGATAAACATTAGCAGGAAGATAGAGAAAATTAGGCAAAGGTGCCCCCGACGGGTCATCGCGGTGATACCTAAAGGTTATGTGCTGAGGCCTCTCACATGGGAGAGGAACTAAGGGTCAGCTCAAACATTTTTAGATAAACATTTGCTTCCGGGTTAGACGGTTTATTTTTTGCTACCAAGGTTAACAAGTGGCCAACTCATATATATTTATATATAGAGATAGATATATGTCTAATTATATATATATATATATATATGTATATATATATATATATATATATATATATATATGTATATATATATATATATATATATATATATACATATAATTCGAAGCGCGCTTAGCTAAATTTCGTTAGTGAACTATTCCATAAGCACATAAATCTGAGACGAGACAAGCTTAGCAACCTAATGCAGAGGTAATTAGGTTGTCGTTTTTCTGCTGGTTTTGTTTGCTGCTCATTGCATTTTTAGAATCATTCTGTATCTATCTTGCTAACCACCTCAGCTAAACACCTCATCAAACGTCTTGCAATGAGCGAGAAGGCTTGCCGTACGTCTCGAAACGGACCTAAATCAGTTCCGCCGTGGCCAGATAGAGCATGAGGATAGGGGCGGCGTGCTATTATATCCCATTGCAGTTAGGACGATTTCACGTGCTGCAATCTAATGTACCATCCCCTCCTCTGGCTCATAGCTTCACTCTCGCTCCCGTCCACCACTCGCGCAGTTCCCTATCGGACAGCTGGCAGACAAAGCAATGGCTGAGACAGAGCTGAAGAACAATAGCACAGCTGTGTTCGATCTCGTCTGTCGAAGCGATTCTTCAAACCGCTTGTCGACACCCTAATGTGTAGAACATAAGGACCGATAGTGGCGCGGCTAGAACATCGCAGAGAAATGCAAGCCTTGCAGGACAGGGCCTAGCCGAATGTGGAAGGCCGATGGAAAACGAGAAAGGCCCAGATGTCTGCTCGACCTGAGTACGAATATCACCCCTAGACAACGACACTAATAACCACCATCGCGAGTGCGAGAGAGTACATGTTCTTGCAACGGATGCTTCGTAAATTGGTCTCGATTTTGCAGACATTGCTAAACTCTTGCCCCAGTGGAGTCAATGTCCTGTGGAACTGAAGGCGATCGCTTACCGACAGCGAACGTCCAACACGCGCCGAATGTCGTAAATACCCGTACGAGTCCGGCCCGCGAAGGCGTGAGGCTATTAGGTGCGCTAGTTTATGAGGCTCCCCTCGGACCGCGTCTACGTAAGCCGATTCCGTGACGGTGAGACGTGTTGCGTTCAACTCGGCACACAGTGGAATCAGCTGCTGCCGCGAAGCCTAGTTGCAGCTGCTGCTGCTGCCGCCGATTTTCCATGCCTCACATTTTCCATGGCGAGATGTCGATCGGAAAGCGTGAAGCTCGACTACGGTTACATCGGTTACTTCTAGGTAATCGTCACGGCCACTACAAAAAAATCATGCAAGTTTCTAGATAAGGGACAACTGATCGATCGCATGATTATTTGATTATTGTTCCTCTCACCTGTCAGGTGTGCGATGACTTGCGAGTGCCCCATACGCACGCACGATTCGTTCGTAAGCGCAGGTGGCATCGTACGTCGAGCCGTTTGTTGCTGCACGACGTCTGTACGACTCCCCGAGGGTCAGGGACTTTCGGAGCTTCTCGGTTTGACAAGGCCTCATTGGCATCACATCCCCTGCTGTCGAATTGTGGCACTACATTGTCACAATGCAATACTCTGTATTTAATATGCCAACAAAAAACGGATAACGGCAAACATCACAGCTGTATAATGTAATGCCGCGAGCGGGCCAGCCATGAAGCTATTGCCACGGGAATATATTGCTTGCGCTTGGCTTCATTTCTACTGCTCATTTCGTTTCGGCTGTAGGGTTATAGCGATTCTTGTGACAGTTTCGGATCTCGTTGAAAAACACATTATATACATATTTCCTGTTGTTTCGCAACTTGGCGAAAAGTAGTAAGTATCATTATCATAGGGGGACAATCTACAATATGTTACTTACTTGGATAGAATTTCTTATCCTTAATTTCTTATTATTTGCATATCTTGCATTTGGAGACAACGCGGTGCATCCAATTATTTTGTGCCCATTGGAACAGTGCCTTATTATTCCGCCACCCAGTATTCCATATAGACGAAGCGTATGGTATGATTGGCAATTCCAAATCGTCGAATTGTCCTAGGGATTTTCAGGTTAGGTCGACTTGGACCGGTGACTTCGACGGTGGCTAAGTCTCGGGCTGTGGACAGCCAGAGGCCGCAGATTCGAGTGCCGTGTTGTGATGACATATATAAGAGAACTTAAGCATTGTGAAATTGCAGTTTTTTTAATGAACCAATAACGCTTGACCTTTACTAATGAACGTAGAATCCGGTTTGCTTTGGAGATATGGCTAGCACTAGACACGCCGACACAAGATCACTATATCTCAGAGTTGTGAACACGCAGTGACTCCTAGCTAACCACGCATATGGTTTACACGACCCAGTACTTGATTGTCGACATAGTATCGCTTCAAAGGATATAAACACATTACCGAATGTTGATTCCCCACTGTGGAATCCAGATGCCCGTTAGGAAGAGGATGGGGATAAGTCTGATTGTATAGAGGGGTGTGCCCGGTACGAATAGAGGTGAGATTTCTTAAGACGAAACGCTAGTGAGAACCCAACGCAAGAAACACACCTCCGTTGTCGGTGGTCTCTCGATGGAGAGTGATTTGAAGATATTTATTTGCTACGTACAGGATGGCTTTGGTACCAGCGGCGAAAAATGGCGTGCAACACTATTTTACAAAACATTGCGGTTCCGAGACGGCTGTATCTTCTCCATTAATTACGGTTATTAGGATTTGGTTCAAGATGACATTTTGGGTTTTGAAAGGAGGAAATTCTTTTCAAACGCACGGACACCACGAGAGGTACAGCTTCGGTGGTTCAGTGGTTCGAGATGACTATGCACCGTATTATATACATTTGATATAATTATAATATTATAATTGTACTCACCGGCGCCGTCACCCATAGTACCACGGTGGCGAGATTTCACTTTGCCCTTTCAACTATTACATGGATACGACCAGAATCGTTCACCATTTATCTGGTGTCTTCGATACGTCATTAACCGGCGATTGTATCGCGCGAGACAAGTGAAGGTGGTTACAGAGCTATTCTGTCCTATATTTTGGCTATTGTGCCCAATGCTACTCTTCCCTCAAGCCTCTATTCGTATTGTTCACTATGTAGCAGGTGGTTGGTGCCATCGCGAGAATGATCTGCGACTCGCGGTGCGGCGCGAGAAGTCGGCTTCACCATGCGAAATTGCCGTCCTCGGGCACCGATCCCATCGGCAACTGCGTCCGCTGGTACCGTGGGTGCGTTTCTTCACGGCTTCATGCGTGTCTACTGAATTAAACAGATACGCGATTCTGGTCCACTGATCCACCAAGCATGCCAGCCATACGGCGTCCACTGATGACGCGATGCGGACGCGACCGATTGTCGAACTTTGTGCCGATCGAGCTGGGGGGGGGGCGCCATTGCCAGCTATCGGTTATGGCCACCGGGATCACGATCGCATCCACGAGCCCCATTGGAGAGATCGAGACAAAAACGTCTACGGAAGAAAAGGCATCGTGGCGCAAAATTATTGGGATTATGGGAAACCAAAAAACCTCATATGGACCGTTCCTCATGCAGTTCACTGTGAGCGATGCATCCGAGCACAGCGGCAAACAGTACTTCTTGAATTTTTGATTTTATTTCGATGGTTAAATTTTTACCGAAACGCCTTCTTTTTTCCCGCATTAGCTGTCCCTCCGATCCTCGTCTCAGAGGGATCATGCCCCGCTGTGTCCACCCCGGCATAGGGAAGCATAGGGATTATCTAGCAATTACGAAACAGGGTATAGTGGAACATCGCTGAAGAATCGGCAGAACTATCGCTAAAATGTTCAGAAATATCTTGGAGCAGAAGGCGTACGAAGCAATGTCAAGGGGATATGTACAATATGCACCTTCGTCAAAGGGCTAGGTGATGGGTTGGTCTTTTTAGACCTGTCCGCAGCGTTGAACAGTAGCGCCAACTTTCCCATGGCACGATCGACGATTCTGCCCGAACGCAGCAATGGCCACGTACGACAGCAAGAATAGCTGCCGAATGCAATGTCAAAAGGCCAACTTGCCGATGGCGGGGGCGGGGAGCTGTCAGCCGACTCCGGACAAGGGAACCAACAGCCGTAGAGCTGCTATCCGCTGGCACGTTAGTCTGGTTGTGGCAGCTTAGCAGCTTGGTTCGAGAGAATTTTCGCTTTCAGGATGGCAACGCTGGAAGGAGCGAAAGCAATGAAGAAAAGCGCCGCTGCCCGAAGCGATGAGAGCGGGAGTCGCTGCTGCGTTGTCGAGCAAGGCCACTAACCCGACCGTTGGTGGCTCGTCGATGACCGGTCCTTTGGCGGGGTCGCGTTCTGCTTCTGGGCGCTTTGATTCCACGAGCCGCCACTAGCACATGGCGATGAAGGCGGCGCGCGATCGTGGCCCCACCCGAGCCACACGATCGCGAAGCTCACAATGCAAGGCTGGCGGGGGGACCACCTCCGCCTCCAGTTGCCGCCGCTGCTGTCGGGGGAGACCGTGGGGCAACCGACGACGGCGAAGGGTGGCGAGCGAAGAGTGACGAACTAGGGCTATAAATTTTCTCCACTATCATCTCTATGCGTTTGCCAATGAACGTGGCTGCTGCCAGCGCCATTGCTACTGTCGCCTGCCTCTCCCTGCTCCTTGGACGTGGGCCCCTGCGGGGAGCAAGTAGGCGCAAGCCTGCCAAGTCAGCGGCGGCAGCGGCTGCAGCAAACGGACGATGCGGTGCTGTGCCGCGCGCGCTTTGAAACTGAGCCGACGCGCCGGTGCCTCCCTTCAAGATAGCCACCTCCTAAACGTCAAGGGTCTGCTTCGCGTCGACGGCGGAGAAGCCGATGCTGTCGACTCTGCGGTAGAGGAAGATGCGGCAGCCGCTGCCGTGGGTGGCGAGATGGGCAGAGGCTGGAATTGGGGGGCCATGGGGCAGCTGCGCGGTCACTAGACAGCGGCCGGGCGGGCGGCTAGCTTTGGCTAGACCCGTAACGCTGGGGGGATAGTCGCGATGTTTAGGCAGAGAAGGGCAGACGCTGCTTCTGTCCGTATGGAGCGTGGCGCAGCGCAGCATACGCTGCTCAAGGAAGGCGTTTGCTCGACAGCGTTCGCGTTCGACATTCTCTGTTGTGGGCGCTCTGCTGTGTCGCTTTTGCCGTGCCGTATCATGGGCAAGCTGTGCCCCTCGGCCAGGGGCAACCACTGCAGGCACCCGAGTGAGAAAGCACACTAACGCTGCTTTGCCAGGAGGAGGCGGGCGTAGGGGGTGACTCCGCCGTAGTGTTATCGCTCGAAGAGGAGGTTGGGGTTCGGTAAGACTCGAGATGAGCAACCAATTGAGCGAATACATTCACCCATGCAAGTTCGCGCACACCCCAGCCCGGTCAGCCAGCTTGCCTGCTCCCGACTCCGTCGAATGCTGCGGCAGTCCCAGACCCAGAACCCCCCCGCGCGCCCCCGGCAGTCCACCCTCAGCCACTGCACATGCAGCCTGCCTCTAAAGGCCTACGCAAGGGACCTGCCAGCCGGCTAACCAATGAGGCAAAGCAGCTCGCGTCATGTTACCACCACCACCACCACCGTACGCAGCACACGCAGCTGCTCATAGACATTCGCCGTTGACGTTCGCGTCGTTGGTGGCGAAGCTTCCCAGCGTCCGCCTGAGCACTGCCCTCGCGTTGGCCCTCCCCCACAGGCCCGGTCTTCGTCTTTACGCCAATTTGGGTGACGTTGGTGATGCTGAACCGAGCTAGGGCCGAGCTAGGCCAAGCGCCACACGAAAGAGCGAGGATCGAGCGAGCAGAGTAAGAGAAAGAGGAGGGGGGAGAAAATGGCCGTGGCCCTTAGTTGCCAGCCTCAGCTGGTGGGTGGAGAAATAATTTATGTACTTTGAGAGCAAGCGAGTGAGCCAGCTCCCAGCCAGCGATCCACATATAGCAAGCGGGGACGCGAGTGAAACAACGCACGGGCCATGCCGCGGTCGAGTTGAGTCGACTCGCGTAGTTGACTCGCATACACTACGTACCGCATGGGTGTGAAGACCCCCAGCGTTATCCTCTCCGCGGCGGCATTGGCGCACGCAACGTGGTACCGCACAACAACGTCGGATGCGCTGACATTATCCGAATTGTCGGCGTTACGATGCCATGCATTGCCAGCATGTGCTTAGATCGCGCGTTGGTTACGGACAGCGCCTTCATCGTCGCTCTCCTTCGCGTCACGAGCGCTGGCCTGCGAGTATCGTGTCGCAAGCCAACCGTAATCTCGGGCTAATACAGCGCGAGGAGAAGAGAAATTCGCTAAAACACCTACGTATATGCATATATAAATATATAGGATGCGTATATGGTGCGCGGTTGACGGCAGCATAGACGATGTTTCAAAGGGCAGCTCGAACGAGAGATACGTCGGTGTTACGCCGGCTGCACAATCTAGGCAGGGTAAAGCCGTAGGAAACGCGAACGCCCGCCGAAGACCAAGTGGATTCAGGCAAAAGAGGCCAAGCAGAAGTTCGCCCCCTCAAGTCATCAATATGCTGAACGAATAAGATAGGGTAGGCAAGCTTGTGCCAATATACGGGCTGCAATCAGCGTTTGCAGGGACTCGAGCAAAGAGAATGAAAACATGAAACATCTGGGGGATTTTTCATAGGATATCCCCTCACCCCTTTGAAAAAAAGGTACGGGCCGTGCAGCAGGCCTTCGTGTCTTGCAGGACAGCTTCCGTGGAGCCACCAAACACGATGGCCAACATCAAGAACGCCAATAATGAAATATAAATCTTACAGCACGATGAACGACAAAGTAACATGGGCTGATAATAGTAAGTGGGTCACCGGCAGCCGACAGCGAGCGGTGTGCACGTCCACCGGTTGTGATGTATAATACCATATCATAGTGTAGATAACGCTGTACGAGTCTCGATAGCTCGTACGGTCGAACAACATTGCGAATTGGCAGCCCAATGCGTTGGACGCCTGTCTCGTAGCATTCCTTGTAATAACTACTTACATAGATCTATTCAATTCGTGTGAGCGGTTTCGGACAAATAAACTTCCACACAAGGGAATGGCTCAGATTTTATGATCCATAATAGCTACACACAGGTCTTGTATTTTTATCTTTTTAACTTTACACGCCTCTATAAAAACCGAACGCTTAGGCTTGACGTTGTCTCCTCGCTAGAGATGCGGCCGCCGCAATTATGTAGATGTGCGTGGGTGGGTGGTTATCTGTCTGTACATATATATATATATATATATTCACGCCGCTCCTCGCGATTACTTGCTGTACGGCCGTGTAGATGCATGTATTGTAAATACGTGGCGCCATTTTATACGTTTCTCGTATGTATACATACACGCTCACATATATACATCATACATAATAATATTCCTGCAGATATAAGCTATCATCAACGCTCAGAAGTAGAGCTCGTCGGGCCAGCCAGCTACTTTCCACAATGATAGAAGAGGACTTTCGAAGGAATCGGGACAACGGAAGACTCGAGCGAGTTCGCCTGAGAGCCGTATCTACGCCCACATCTGCATACGTATCTTGCCCGTTCACAACTTGCCCTTGGCGCCTTCGGGGGATACAGGAATTGGCGATGCGGTCGACACACGAAGCCTCTCGGCTGCCTCTTGCGTTGCCCGTTTCCCTATGTTGAGCAGGAAAGTGCATTTTTCCAGATGAGATTTATATATATATATATATATATATATATATATATATATATATATATATAGATAAAGCACTTATTCATTTACTTCCTCGGTTTCGTAGCGTCCCATGCTTGGCCTTCACAAATCTCTTAATTGTAATACTCTTTTTCCTACAGAGTACATATATATATATATATTTATATATATCCATATCTCCACTGGTCTCGCTCTTGGAGTAGACACTGTCTCTGCATGATATTCGCACGAGATCACGTCGCTTGTGTTGATAGTTGTTAGGCTTCGTTTCGTGCACATGTATCGGCATTAACACGTCGTACTGCGAAGGCAACTAGTGAGATTTGAGCTTAATCCGTTCGGGTGTATGAGCGATTCGTAATTCGGCACCTAATAACACAAAATAGCGGCAATATATCAGGGTGTTAATAATATCTGATCTCTTGCCGCTTCGTTATTCAGATCAGTGCTAACTCCACCAATCTGAGTGTTGAAGCATAGAAGATGCTACTTTTCGATGCTGGTTAAACGAATTTCGTCAAGTCTCATTGAGGGGCTTTTGCTTAAGTAGTTCGGTACGGTGCTGATGAATGAGCGTGAGCGTGTATTTTGATCCACTGCTTCGGATGGGTCTGCTACCTGGGTCTGTTCCTCAGCCGCCGAGGTAAAACCTTGACCCATTTGGACGTGTCTAGTGCAACTCAGGGCAGTAGCACAATTTTTACATCACCCTGTAGAGCGGCTACGCATCACGCAATTCGAACCACTGACTTCAACACGTCACTGTGGCCAAGTCGACAAGGTCCAACTGGTAGCTATTCAATGATTTCATAGTTTTGTTGGCCACGTGATACACATGCGATTGGTTGTATGGCCGGTTGAAGGGGCAGGATCGTCCAAGGATTTTGATCCACAAAATAACACCCTGTTCCGTATTTACCTTAGGAGGCACTACGAAAGCGGAAAACAGCCAATTCCAATTTGGGAGTAACTAGAGCCGAGGTATGCTGCACATCGTCAACGACCGGTGGTATATAGCCGACTCCGTTGTTTGCTGCGAGCATGATTGCCCTAGTCGAACGGTATCGCCGGCACTCGGTTCGCTCTCAATATCTTCAGTGATAGGCAGCGATAGGCCCCGTAGCACTAGAGCCTGCCTCAAGACTACTCAGAGCTGTGGAATATGGAGTTAGGTTGATACCCACGCGAAGACCTCACTTCGACTCTGCTTACGCGGCAAGCTTGCCAAGATATGCCTAATATACATAATGCTCTAAAGATGCATAATTTTATCTCCGCCCCCATCGATGATAGTGCCCCAAGATACTTGGCTTGCGAGCTTGGCTCGTTGATTCTCATTGGCCATGCCCATTCTCCCCGACCTATGTAGCTGGCTGCCTTCGGCAGGCTGCCAACATGCGCGCCGTTCGATTTCTTGACAACGATGCTTCATAGTCTGCTATGTTTAGTCTCCATCTTTGGTCTGCTTCTGACAATGCCTTCCGATATGAGTACGTGACGTTTCTATGAAAGAGAAAATCAATTTCATGTTCACTGTGCCAAGCCGATCGATACTCGGCTATGCTTCGGTGTGGTCAACCGATCGCGTTGTTATTGTCGTTCGAAGGCGCGAATCGTCGAATGTTGGCCAATTAATGCATTATTAGATTTTAATATATCATCGTCTATTCTCGGCAGTGTTGCTGCTTACAGCACTTGGGCCCAGTAGAAATACACGAGTGCTGATATGCTTTTCATGCATTTTCCGTTTGGTAGATTGCCTCCTCTGCTTCCGCGGCCCCGATGTAGATGCAATTCCGTCAACGTGGTTGTCCAACAATCTCCCCATTTACTGCCTTTGAACTGCTATTTGAGCAGAGAAAGCACCTATTCTCGCCGTCGCTGGCACATGTAGACGTGGGGCGATTCGGCACCTCCGCAGGCTGACATTAGGACAGCTGATAGTATTATAGCACTAGGAGAAGAAGGAGGTGATAAAGAAGTTCCTTTTCCCAATTGTTCGTATTACGATCTTACTCGCCGTTCGGCAGCTGCTTATTCTTGTGTAATTGCTTGTTATTCTTGTGTCATCTGAAATGGCAATTATCGCATCTGCCCTAATGTCGACCGCCTTCCATCGATGAGGAGCGAGCTAGACGAGACATTAACCGCACCCGACGAGTGACTCAGTCGTGCGGTTGTGTGAACGACGAGGTAAAGGAGCCGAGGGCGAAGCCCGTTACGCGGCGTCGCTCTGTCAATGGGTCAATTTGACGCTCAGGCGTCAAGTAGCTAGCTGACTCTGGAAAAGCCGTACACACAGACACACCAGACACACCGGTGTGAAATAAATTGCCAAAGAGGGAGCCTTGGGCCGGTCGGGTGGCATAAAACAACAAGATTCACAGAGTGAACTAAGCATCGGGAGCTGTTGGGCATTTGTAGTCAGAGGGAAGCGGATGAAGAGGAAATCTTAAGGGACGAAGTACGACGCGTTCAACGGCGTCTGCAGGCGGTTGCACGTTCTGTAATATCAACGTCAAGACGGGTCTAGCGGCGTGGTCCGCCGGCTCTACCAGCCGACGACGACCTCACTACGCACTCGGCCATTGGGAGATGCGGAAGACGAGAGAACGAGTTTGAATGGCCAAGGGCAGCACTTCGGAGGAGCTCCAGCTTGGGGAATAGCGGGGGTTTGGGCGACGCCGCTGGAGGATTCACAACGGGATAAACGTGCCCCCTAGCGCTATTTCAAGTCGCTGTATTGCAACGCTACCGCCATCGTTCCGGCGCTGGGGGCAGCTAGCAGGAGAATAAGTCAGAGGGAGTCACTGTACAGACGATGTAGGCGGAAAAGACGGAATTGGGCGCCGGAGCCATCGGTGGGGAGAAAACACAACGATCCTGAGCAACGCAGGCACGTTCACGCTCCTGGAACAGAGGCGCGAAGATCTGCCCCGGGATCTGGGCCGAGGCGGCGGATGGTGACGGAGGGGCGGGGCTAGTGTGTATTGCTGCGGTCGGGGGAGTTGAGGGTTTAGCGGTGTGGGACCCCAGAGGGGATTTGGGGGCTAGCAAGGGCGTTTAGGAATGGCACGAATGAGCGTAGCGAGAAGCCTCTAATGTGTCCTATCGAAATGGGATTTTACAGGTAAGATGATCGTAAGCAGGTTGGTTATCTCCATCGCAAAAAGGGAGACTCTAGGGTATTTTTGAGGAAGGGCGTGGCCGGGGGAGCAGGCATAAGGGGTAGACGAGGCGAGTGGAACGTGCCCGAACGTTTTCAGCGATAGACACCAGTCAGCGACCAGTACGGCCATATTGCCACACGGCGAATGGGTACGTGATTGGCTAGTGGTGCCTGCCGAACGACTGAGTGTATCGACTCGCTCAATGGCTTGCTCCCGAGTGGAACTGCTTTGTTACGGGTCGCGTTGTCGTCTACCCGATGTTGTTACGAAAACACATCGGAAACAGCATTTGCGAAAGCAGCATTCGATCGTGGCTTTGGGTGGCATATCGTTGACATTACCCTGCTGTCACATAGGTCTGTTGAGGAAAGCCGAGGGAAGTCCAGTGTAAGGTCGTATTGCTTCAAGAACCTATCGAAATGATAGGTTTTTTAAACAATACTGGTACACATCGGTGTGGAGGCCTGCCCTAGAAAGTCGAGTGAGACTCAGCTATGGGAAAAACAAAGAAAATCTATTATAATTCAAAGAAAGAAGGAGCTGGCAAAGCCGTGCAGTTATGATTTCATGGAAAAAAGACAGAAGTATCGTAAATTAAATTAGGGTTACAGATTTAAAGAAAAAACACTGCTGCCAATGCGAGCCTAGAAATTCGAATTGTCATTGCCGCCGAACGCCAATAATAAATAGATTGTTTTTCTTCAAAAGACGTTGAAAAATAATGATATATAGCATAAAGTAGGCAAGTAAATTTCTTTGCATGCGGGCTGATTGTGCCTGATAGATACATCGACTCACCAGTCGACATGTACAAACCTGCGAGTATCCGGCAAATGGCAATTTTGCCAGATTGAAGATTAAGGCAGAGAGAGAGCGTTAGAGGGGGCTGGGAGGGAGAGAGAGAGAGAGAGAAAAAGAGACTAATAATTTTTACTTTTTCCCCATATCCGTTCCCAGGATACCTTTCTAACAGATTCGAAAGTCAATAATGACTTCAGGAATTCGAACATTCCCCTGGCCTCCATTCTCAAGCCATCGGAGCGTCTGTTCCCTGCGACCACTAGACCACTCGTTACCGGCCACGGCCGCCGCGGTAATAAAGAAAGGACTCGATTTCTTCCTCGGTCTTACTCTAGCCCCCTGTACAGGACCAGCACCTGCACCGAAACGGAAGGAGGAGGGGAATATCTACAAGGGCGGACCGCACCGGCGTCGCCTGCTGCCGTCGCTGACGCCGGTTCAGTGTAACTGGGCGCCGACATTTGTCGACAAGCGGGCCCTTGTCGTTCAAGGCGGGTCCCGTATCGATCTCCAAGAGCGGATAAAAAGGACGACGCGCCGCAAAGCTTTCGATTGAGGAGCTTCGTCCCTGTTGAGTTCAGGAAGACAGAGAGGCGTGGATAGGAAAAAATAGAGAGCGGGAGAGAGCGAGAGAGAGAGAGATGGGACCATGAGGGACTTGCACATTTCGCCGAGAGTAGCAGGGTGTTCTGCTATGGCAGATTCTGCACGGCAGGGTCGCCCGTCAGCGAGTCATGCGTTCACCATGTCGCTGGAGGACTAGTCGCCGATGTGGCAAACCGATCGACTTGGAGGGTTGGACTCGCGGGGGCTCTAGGGGGCTGGTAACGAGTGCTCGCTCGATGAGGGGTCTCGCCGTAACGGTCGAGTCGCGACCACCCTCTTGACATCACGCCGATCACGGCCCATTTGCGGGACACACACGAACGGTCAACGACAAAAGATGACGACGACGAAACGAGGAGAAGGACATCACAGCGTTCGCTACCAGTGAGCGGCAAACTCGTACACTGCTAGCGTTGTATGCTGCTGCTGCTGCTGCTGCGACGTCCTTTATGAGGGGTGGTGGGGGGGGGTTGTGGCGGCACGAAAGTGGAAAGACCTGCCTCTGTCCTGTCACCATTGCCATAGCGTCAAAACCTCAAGACATGCTACCCCCCCCCCATCGGCACGGAGTGCAGAACTGGCGTAGGCGACAACCCCCGCAGTTGTTGAGGCAGTCCTTCGTCGACTTGTTCGAAGCAAGCGCCTTTGCGCTCTCAGGCTCGCTCGTCCCGTCGCTCGCGCTCTATCGCGTTCCTTTGGGTTTGTCCGCCAGTTGCTCCCCGCTCAGTCCTGCATGCGTTCGACAGGGAGAGGGCTAAGGATAGGCGCGGCCACATTCGCTGGTCGTTGGTCGTAATCCATGCTGTGCTGGTCGGCCGACATGGTTGAGGACGTTGCGACGTTGCTAGCTGGGCCGCAAGGGAAAACCCACGGGGATCGGGCACAGCGCGGACCCCAGCGTAAGGAAAACGGCTGAAAATAGAAGCTGAACGACGAAGAAACATCCATGTAGACTGGGGAACTCGGCCGCGAATTGGGGCGACACGGCCATTGCTCGCCATCGTCATTGCTACAGCGGCCGTGGCCACCGCCGCTTTCGCAACTGCCGTTAGTTGATGTCGGGCCCACTGCAGTCGCTGGCGGCAGAGTTGTGGGGGTTTCCTACGACAGAGGCAACGACTCGGTGTTCGGAAGCAACGGATCTGCGACTCGGTCAGTGTCACCATTGGGAATCAATACGACTGCCACTGCTGTCTGTACGACAACCACCACTGTCCTCGCTACACAATTCGCTACCCAAGTCTCCACCCTATCGGCAATGCCGGCCACCGCGCGTCAGCGAGGTGACTGACTTCGGACCAGACCACCGCTCCCCTCACGAGTATGGGAGGCGAACACGGACGAGGCCTGATGCCTGCCTTCGAGCGCTCGCCTCTACGACCCAGTTTATTCGTTGTCCGAAGCCCGAGCCATACACTACCTTGCCAAACCCCCTACACCCGAACATTCACCACCTCCTCTCACCCCATGGTTGTCCGGACCCCAGATCTACACTAGAGCGAGCAGTTTCTCGTCGTCTTTTTCCCTTACTTTCCCTTTCTCTGCTTCCATGTTCCTTGGGCCGCTGTCTCTTATTGCCCGACTCGGGGCCCCTCCTTCGTCAATCGATGGTGATCTTCACAAACGAACAAGACATTTCCCCTCGCCGAGTCGACCGATGCAGGCGTCCGCACCCTCGTCAAACCAACTACACCGGTGGCTGGCGGCGCCCACCCCGCATTATCTTTCCCGCGTCTTTCCACAACGCGACTCTGCGATGCGTAATGTCGACTTGGTTGCCCGTTGGCGGCGGCGTCGGCGTCGTTCGACCCCGTCGTCACGGCGACTTTCTTTCACACACACACACGGCGCGTCGGTGGTAATGGAAACTCGTGTACATGTTGCGTGCTTGCCAATAGAACGATGACGGTTCCGTGGCAGAAACTCGCTGAAATGCCGGTATTATCGATGGCTGGCTGAGGCCACATTGTATGAGTAAGGGAGAGTAAACAGGCATAGATAAACTCTAGGAGCTGTGCGGGAGAGAATCGACGCACGGAGCAGGGATCACTGCATGCATCACCATGGAACGGAGCAGGATCCACGATGAGGTGGATAGCACCGCTCGGTATTCATAGCAAATGAATGTGGGAATATAACTTTCGCTTGGAAATATAGCTATTTGTATAATGGAAGAACGGCACTTTACAGTGAATCACACAATAATATTATAATAGCATGGCTATTAATTTTTTTTATTTCTCATTCGTGTTCTGGGGTCTCTTTTACAATCGAGGCGAGTCTAACACGCTGTATGGTAAGCTACGCAATTACATTAATGCATCATTAGCGTCAATATACAGATCCGGCCGCTCTCGTCTACACCAGTATCAGCAAAATATTGTCCCATAGGATCGGTCCGGGTCAAAATAAGAAATAATTGTTCCAAACATATTATATAGCCGTATTTCTTACGCATGAGCTGACCAAAAGGCTGGTGGCCCATTGCACTCTCTTTTTGCAGCAGCGAATACGAACCTGCCGTATGGTTAGGCGTAATGTTTGGTGTCAACGAAGTCTAGCTGCTTTGTCACTGAGTCATCGGCTCGTGCGGTAAATGAGTTGCGCTCCTGTTTCGCGGACTCTGTCTCTGATGCCAATTTTAGTCATGGAGAAACCAAAGAGGGACGAATACATATACATATATATATATATATATATACATGTCGAGAGAGATATAGAGGGAGAGAGAGAAAGAGAGAGAGAGAACGTCAGTGCACCACATTCAGGTACCTGCTGCCCTAGGCTGGTTTAGGACACCCCCGCTGGATACTCTGCAGCACAGTCGCAGCAGCCTATACCACGCCATCGTTGAGAAGTGCGCAATTCGCCCGAACTCGGGATGACATCACGGATAGCCATTGGAGTCAATGACGTCTAAGGTACCGAGAATGATAGCAAAAAAGAGAGATAGAGATTGTCGTACTTACTTAGGATCCGTTGCACCCTAAAGAAACAAGCCTCCATCGGATTGTTTTCCTGGTTGAGGTATATACAAATATATAGATGGTGATCACGAGGATTTTTAATTTTTAATTTTTTTTTTAATCATCAAATCTGCGACGAAAACTTAACGACTACTATCACCTAAAAGAAAAGGTTTTCGGGCTGACTCCCAGCCAACATTTAACGTCCACTGCTATCAACTACTAACCTAATATCTACTGGATCTATTTATCGTTACCATATGTTGAGAGTAGCGTGAACATCTTTGGAGCCAGGCTCGTATGCGTTTATATATGCTCTAGATTGCGTCAACAAATATGTCTCGTAAAATATGATCAAATCAGGAATATTTCGCCGCGCATTTCTAATCATACATTACCGACGAAGGATGGTGTGTTCGCGCTAGTGGGAAGCTCGGAAGACTTCTCTGATCAGCTCGTTCTTTCGGGACAATCTCGACGTGCTGCTGGAAAACCCAGCTCTAGCTGGGGCCCCATCCTCCGGGCTGAGCATCACTGTTCTATTAACTTAATGGCCCCGTGCCCCCGAAGCTCTAATGACGGTAGTCAAGCGCTCATTACCACGTAACCCTGAGCCGTTCTTGGATCTTGGCTGAACACAGCACGCTCATTCACCTGGGTTGAGCTACGTTGAACTTCTGTTAGCACATTGAAATCAAGGCAAACTTCTTCGCCTGCCAGATGGCCTACAAACACGAGAGTAATGACATGCACGATATGAAACGTATGCGCCCGTGTCCTGATCAAGCAGCCTACACAAATAAATGATTATATACGTGCTCGCAAGGACCAGGCAACGGCCATGGCGGCCACTCCGCACCACAGCATGCGCTCAACAGTGAATGATAATAATAATAATAATAATAATAATAGTGAATAATGCCATGAGATACTACCCCCCCCCCCGTGTCGCTCTCGTATGCTAAACTCCGTTATCGTCCTCCATCCATATTGCGTCAAAGAGACACTCTGAATTTACAACGACTCGGCATGATTCGCAACGCGACATAGCGGCGTCGAGTTTTTTTTTTGGTTTTGCACTCCCCAGTTCTTGTTTCTGTCCTCTGGCTAGGGAGCGAGGCGAGCGTTCTAACGAACAGCGGTCTCATTTCATTATTCAAATATCATTCATGAATAAGAGAAGGAAATGGACGACCAAACCTATTTCGGGCGACGCCATTTCTTTCTGTGGAATATTCTCTCCTCAGTTAGGGAGGGGACTAGGAATATCAGAGTGGAAAGACGAATTGGAGCAAACGACAAAACCAAAGGTGTTGGGCAATATGGAGCGTACGTAGGCGACTCCTCCACCTCATCGATGGGCCTGGCCACGGCCTTTGTAGCTGACATTTCTGTGGTTATCTCGTATAGTCGCGATCGAATATCCAGTTTTCCACCTATTCGTCAGTCCACCTAATATCATCGTGGTATCTGACCTTGACCTTTGACGGCCGGACGAACGGTTAGGGCTGTTATGGCAGTGGGAGGATGCTGCGAATTTTGGCGAATGTTTCTGGATCAGCCTGAACAATTTCGATCATTGGAAAGCAACATTTCTCATATATATATATATTTGTCATACATTTCTCATATACATATTTTTGTTATACATTTCTCATATATATATATATATATATATATTTCTCATACATTTCTCATATATATATATATATATATATATATGTTCGCTGATGACTGGAGACTGGGAACAAGACACATTTAGGTATCATCAAGTCGTTGACGTTCAATGTTAGTGACGGTGGTTAAGAATCGGCCCATGTTGCTGGCCACTATAAAATCGTTAGTTAGCAAGAGCGGGCTTTGAGAAAAACAACGAAAATCGCCGTCGTGAAAGGTGAGTGAGCCGAGTGAAATCAGGGCGCACCTTTAATCTGAGTGAAATAATATCGCAGCATCACCTTAGCTCGTCATATGTAAATTTACGTCACCGAGCAATCCTTTGATTCGTATAAATTCCAACAAAACCTCCATACTACTATTATATTAGACATCAAAGACAGAAGCTATTCCGGGGTGGCCTTTTCATAAAGATTACAGAAATGAATGCATTCCTGCCATCGGAGGGCGAGATACAAATGGTCATTTTTCCATGCATCATCGTCTCCGGATATAATATATATATATATATATATACGAACATCATATCACAAATTTCCACAACGCCAGCAGGAGCACCAACAAACAGGATTACTCCTCCGCCCTGCGGCTCTCTCGTTCCCTTTCGTTTGCTGTGTGTCACCCGTTACTGACTGATCTAATAATTCTCTTGAACAGTGTCTTGAGTAGTATTGACGATCGGCCTCGTCGTCTCCTCTCTGCTCATTGGTTTTTTCATTTATTGACATTGGTCTTTGCTGGGAGAACGACCAACAGCGGCGGTCAGCAGAGGCAGCGAACGCCACTGGACAGGACGTACGGCCAGACCGACTGACACATAAACCGGCAGCCCGACAACGAAGGACCAACACAACCAGTCGTGTCCGTCTGCCCATGATACATTAGAGGGAGGTTCTGGGGGCCTGCCCCAGGACTGCTGCCGTTGCTGGCTCGCGCAGATCCCCGATCTTCCTTTCCCCCGAAAATTCCTGCCTGGTGCCCGCTTTGCTCCTGAACTCTGGTCCAATGGCCAGCAGATTGACTGTAACGTGGTAGTCGCTTACTCAGGCGAGTGCACGACGCGGGGTAGAGTGGAGTGGAGTTACTTCATGAGGTTCTTGTCCCCCACGCCCCTTTTCCCTGATAGGGAGGCCCCTACTCGAGACGAGGATCCCTGCCTGGATCCCATGTGACGCTGTCTCTGAGTTGTTCGGTCCTGAAGGCCTTCATTCGGCTCGGCTCGCGAAGGCTCCAGCGTCGGCTCGTCGCGTCCCTCGGAATCCCCCGAATGTAACCTCTTGTGTCGTCAGCTACCACCACCACTACTACTTCCGCAGCCCGAGAGATCGCCACCCGGAGAGTGGCAGTCAGCCAGCCTAGCCATTCGAGTTCTCCTTCTCTTCTGCTGTGGAAGCACTATATCGTATCGTGTAGTGGTAGGAGCGCGCGAGGCCAAGGGGGACTGAGAACGCCAAAGGGAGTCACCAGTCAAGACCCTCGACGTCGGGGGAACGTCGGGGATTGGATAGGACAGGGGTGGCGAGAAAGGGTAACCGACGACGAATGCTCGCTGGCGGGCCTTACGGGTGCGTTACCCCTCGGTGGACTTGGGGCTGAGGGGAAGAGGAATCGGGGGACACCCCAAAGCCGCCACCGCCACCACCACCCCGCCCTGGGAAGCTGTTACTCGCCGCCTCCTCCTATTGGGAATCGCTGCTGCCGACTCAGCGGGTCCGTCGCGTCCACCGCTGATGGCGGAGGTCTGGCAGGCCATCCGCCAGCCATTGCCGCCGGTTTCCCCCGCAAAATATGTGCTGCCGGCGAGCGACCAATGCTGACACCGACGCTGTTCTTGCCACCAACACCAAGGGGACGAGGCAGCAAAGGCGCCCGCCAAGCAACCAACCAAGACGACAGCGAGAGCGAGGCGAAAGTGAGCTGCTGGCAGAAGAAGTCAGCGTCGGTGGCAACTCCAACAGCAGCAGCACCAGCAGCACCAGCAGCAGCAATACAGGCGTAGTTGTAGCACGGGGTCTGCCGCACGCAGCACATCACACGTCTACGCACACACGCACACACGCACAAACAGAGCACATGCCGTCTGGCCTCAACGTCGAAGACGATGGCAAGACGGTAAGTCTCGCGAAGGTTATCGCCTCTGGTTCTGATCCAGCTGCGGTAGTCTATGTGGTGTGGTCCCTTCAAATGTTCGTCTCCTGCTGTTTCTCCTTGGCTTCATTTGCAGCGGCGTTGGCAGGTGTTCCCAGAAACGACGCGAACACAGGTTTAGCCAACTGGTTCACTAACAAATAACTGCCGATATGGGAGAAGGAGACACCCCGACAATGGCACAGGCGGGGTATTGGAGATCACGGGAAATAATGTCTAAATGAAAGGATAAGAATAAAAATGGCCCACTCGACAAGTTGATTAAAATGACAGCCACCTGATAAGATCAATAAGATCCCCTGCTTCTGAGCACTCTGCGTTCGAAGCAAGGCGTCGAAACGCTACCTCTCTCGATAGGGCTTCGTTGATTATTTGAGGTCGCGGCGTTTCTATCGTCGCATATGGTGACTATATCGTCGCAAGGGACTCGGGGGGAGGGGGGGTAATCTTGCTTCAAAAGATGTTCCACTGTCACAGCATTTAGGGCTGTTCATATTCCGACCTCGTTTTGACTTAAAACTAATTCACTTGCTGAAGTGTTGACCAGTGTTAAACGTCAGCCACAACTTCCATTCAGCTCCGATAGTTCCCTGTTCAGCAGAATTCGACCGCCGCTGCCAGCGCGTCGGAGATTACACCGGGATTGGCGAACGCCTGCACGATTCACTGGAGTTCAATGGACGTTGTATGAGTGATTGAGAAGACGCTGTCTGAGGATGTCCGCAGGCGGAAGAAGAAGCGAATGCTGCACATATGGTCAACGCAAGTGATAAGGCGACCCCACAGATAGGCTGGAGATATATTTAGCCGAAGGAGAGGATTTCACGGGGTTTCGAATGGCCTCGACCAACGAACGCTGCCTTACTGAGTGATCTGCCGGCTTCGACAACGAGCCGCCTCTACGAGGCGCAAGGGCGACCGCCCGTGCCGGCATCACAAAGGCAAACACGTTAAAGCGTGAGGCGCGCTGCTATTCGGCTATGTTTGAAAGGTCAACACATATACGGTGAAGGGATGCACCGTCAACGATGACGAGGACGATAACAGTAGGACAAACGCTTGCAGGAGGCTATTGGGCTTTTTCCACTGCTTTCTCTTCCCTCAACGGGATCTCCTTCATTTGGATGCGGCCTGAAACAGGAATCTATGAGTGGGCGCAGCTAACGACGAGTATGAGAGTCATATGTCTAAATATATGTGGCGTATGTAAACGTTGAGTTCTAACCTGAATTGAATTCTGACCACTTGGCTTCCCCGTCGGTGTCTACTGAGTTTACAAGTTTCGTTTGAGCCTACCGCTGATTGACACAGTATGCAGATGAGCTTTTTTTCCCATCATCCTGCACGGGCACCGGTATGGACAAATTCAAGCACGAATGAGTCAAATGATGATCGTAACAATTATACATAACTACTATAAGTTAGGGTAGTTGTCAAGATTGTCACCACCATGAACATCGACAGAATCGCAAGAGGCAGCTATGATACGCCTTACGTACGCAACGCACCGCTACTATTTTCTTCAGCAAATAGAAGTTGCAGTGTGTGTCCGTGTGTATTTATTAGAATACCGACACAAAGGACAATTGTCTAGTGGAATAGTGACAGGTGTTTGCTAAACCTGCCTTATGCATGCATGAACGAAACCGTTCAGAATAGACGGGATTACCGGTGACACCGACCGGCGTGCGCACACAAAACTAGAGGTCTCCAGCAGAGCCGAAGTAGAGGAGAGGTAATACCCATCAGTGAGTAATATCCGTTTAATCCAATCAAAAGCCGCACTACAAGTTCACTTCAAGGTGCAGTTTCTGTTCAATTCGCACAGCACTACTGGCATGGGAAGATGGTGTAATCCTTGTCGGGCAAGCAAGGGAATGCTTAGTCTACGTCGTCGACAACTTTGTCAAATATCCATGTGTTGTTCTGCTGCGACACACGTTGACTCACACTTGGCGGATAGCTGGCATACGTACGTTATACGATATAATGGGGTTTACACACACATACACGCATACTCGGTTCATGATTTAACTTGTTGAAGGCTAAGTTTAAGTTCCTCCATCTTAGTAAAATGGATGTCGCTTTTGGGGCGCCAACCCGCGGCCACGGGCTGTTTACAGCCAGGGACCGCACCAGCCAGCAGCAGTGTTCTATTACGACACGAGGCCAATCTAGAAAGCGAAGCGGCAATGAGCATGTGTTGTATGCTTGCCAGCCTTCAAGTAAATCAATCTTCGAATTCGACAGGAAGATTCAGATGCCCAGCGTGGATCAATGTGTTTTCCTCCGATTTTCGAATGAATGTGAATTTCTCGTGTTTATACCGCAGCGTTATGACTTTCACAACAACACAAGCAACATCGACGGACATCGGCCTCATGTGTGCGTTCGGCGGCCATGTTTACATGCGACTGTGCTGCATCCCAATGACGCACTCAGCTCCATTGGTCAGGAAGGCATGCCGGCACCACTCCATGCTCGTCTGCCCCATCCAGCCCTAGCAACATTGGGTATGGTACTCGTTTTCATTGCAATGCTACAAAATAGAATAATTGGCAAGCAACGCCCTCCGCTAGCCGCTATCGCCGCCACAGCCGGTTGTCGAGTCCGCTTACGCGCTGCTGTTGGGTAATCATACGGCGGGGGACCGTAGGAGCTGCAGCGGGAGTGGCGCAAGCCGGCCAGTTCTCAGCCTCCCGAAGTGGTGCTTCGGTTATGTCGGCGTCGTCAGCAGCGGCTCGGCCTTCCGGCTTTGCGCCGAGCTGTCTGTCCGGCTTTGCGCCGAGATGCTGCTCGAACCTCCTCTGGAAGCCGATGAAACTTCACAGTTTGTTTGTTAGTCGGCCCCGGGACGACCGATGAAGGGGACGCTGCCGCAGCAGCCGCCGCCGGCAAACGGACGAGGCCCCCGCGAGCGGTCGAACAGCCCGACGACGACCATCGACGATTCTTCATCAAACTTCATTACTTGCCGTAATGAATCGGCGCGCATTCATTACGCCCAGTCGCCAGTGGCATATGCTGCTTGCGGAGGAACGAACGAAGGCAGGATAGCTAGCAATGGAATAGTGAGCGTTAGCGATCTTTGGCTAACATTACAGCTGGCGGTATTAGCCGGCCCGTCGTTGACTGACTCACTGGCCGACTTGGCTCTGCTTTGCGTGCCACCTTCGCGTGGCGTGGTCTCGGCCGTCGCGTGAAACGTCGGGAGCATTGTATCCATCCGCCTGTCATGGGTCTCGCTTCTAGTTTCGGACCGGATCTCAGGCCCCCGGGCAGCAGCTCCGTCTCCCATGCCAATTAGGTGTCCACGACAGGGTGTGTGTGTGTGTCATAATAAAGGGCCTCTGCAGCAAGGACGCGAAGGCGACGTGCCACGTTTACCAATAGTAATCGTAATAATAATGATGATTATAATAATATTGATAATATAAGGGCACTCTTGGGGAATGAGGTGGAAGTAACCCTTGGGTCGTGTACGCTTCACATGCTATTCAGCATCTGGTAGCATCGTGTCATTCACGTTAAGTAGCTGGAAGAAAAAAACACTCAGGGGGATCCCTGCTGGCTCGCGCCCTGTCATATGAAATATTGCTTTGAGGTATGTCAGGGAGAGACCTTGACATTGACCTAGGAAGGAGCTGATATTTGCCTGTATGGATCATCCTCCAGATGGCGTCGAGCAACCGCTCCGTGGCATCTCAGTGCACGTACTACTAGCTACGTGTTCGATGTGGCTAAATTGAACTTTCGCGATGACAGCTTTCGGAAGGAATCGCTGGTGACGAGCGCCAAAAAGTACGTTTATCTCTAGTCAGTTTTGTGAGCAATAAAGATATTAATAATGGAAATTCATTTTGCTACGCCGTTGCCAAGGAGCCTAGCCGTAACTAGCGCGGCACGTTCGTGGCAGCTTGAATGGACGACGGGGTCTGTGGCGACGTTCTCCAACAAATGTGTAGCCTTCAATTTTGCCTAGAGTAATTAATCGATATTGAGCGTATCAGGGGTGCGATCCCCATGCAACCCACTAATAGCCATGGCACTTGGACCGATAGGACACTCCGGTAGTCCATTGGTCAGCCACAGAAAAAGGCACAACGACACAGCCACCGGTGACAGACAGCAGTATGGACGATAGTAGCATCCCCAACATCCGCATTAATCAGAGCTGCAAAGAAGGCCAAGAAATAGCCACTAGTCGTCATGAAGCATCTGTCATCTATAGATATCAGTGCATCTTCGCACACAGACCCGGCACACGGCGTCAACAGCGAACTTCGCATCGAATGACCGTGCTCCGTATGCGTCGGTCATTTCCTCGTCGTTCATGAACCTCCGCCTCTCCTCAATCATCCCGGCCAGCTGAAGATAGCTAGATAGCCTGTCCCTCCCGTTGGCAGAAACACGCAACGCTAGGCGGGGACACACATATATATATCGTTGGTCGAAGTCAAGAGTAACAAGTCTCTCGCGTCTGTTATCCAGGCAAGCGATTCAAGCAAGGGCCGAATCTCGGCCGAGAGAACCGAACTAAGCAATGTATTAACCGGGAATTGACCGGATGACACTGTGGTGAATGAGGCAGACAAACTGGCAGGGTTGCACATAAAAACTGCTCGTATTTCACTGGTGCCGCTGGGGCTGGTTGCGTTTGATTACGCACAGAACTCCTGTGTATTGGTGATATGCACGAAGTGCTCAACGTGACGGGGAACGGTAAAGGTATATTGGTTTATTAAAGGAGCTGCAATTTTACAATGCTTAAGCTCTCTTATATGTCGCCCTATATATAGGGTGGCCAACTATAAGAGATGTCGCTTTCAGTTGGTGCTGGTTAGATGTATTTTAGATGCCGCCAGGTGGCCGCCACTAAGGGATGGATTCGTACGGGGAATTCGCACGCTTATCCGTTATCCGACTAAGTGACGCTCAAAATGAGGGGTGTTGAAAACTCGGAGCGTACACTATGAGCACAGCCAGGAATACGGTACCGCATCGATACGAAGTGCCATTGGACGGGCCGTGATGTTCTCGTTGTGTAAGGTACAGGTCATGTATCGCTCTGCCCTGGCCTGCGCATGCGGATGAACTTGTCTTGTGCTATATAGTGTTCGAGTATGTGCTATATTGACGATGAGGATTATCGTTGCGGAAAACTCTTTACAGACTAATATAACCGATTTCGCGATAAGTCTATCGTAATATATAGTATTTGATGTTGTACATGTGCGTGTGTGTAACTGGTACATATTCGGCTATAAAATGGCTCAAATGTTCGAGTCATTTCATCGAAGCCACGGATAGACCCCCATACACGGATGCTGAAGGAGACAAGGCATAATTCGAACTCTCTTATCGACCACGCCAATATCTGTGCCAAGCAAGCCGGCCATCCACGGGTAACAACGTTGTTGTTGGCCGTTGTGTAGCGAGTGACTCGTTCCCTGGATGGGTGGCGGCGGCGGCGGCTGCTCTCCGCCGGGTGATGAAGGTGGTAGAGGGTGACGCTGGCGGGAACATTGTACCCAAGTTGTTATCGCTAGTGGACGTTCACGCTGTCCTACTTCGACACATCTCTGACGACGGTTCGATTGATCTGGTTGGGTCGCGCGTTGGGGGGCGGGAAGGCGCCCGCGAGTATTCGTGCCCTCGTATTCGGACACTCCACAGTACGCGGGGCCTAGGATTCGATGATGCGATGATCCCTGTATATCCCACGATGGCTCACACGATTCAGATGACTCGTAACGAACGTAGATGACGAAATCGTGGCCACTTGCGACACGGGAAGAGAGTGGGAGAGAGATGACCGACAGAGAGAGGGGGAGAGACAAGATGAGCTCAACTATAAGAGCGGGTCATTGGCTGACGACATCTTCGCCGGCACGAGCCTCTCCCATGACTAGGCAGGCAATGCCAAGCGGCGACCTTCCATCTGCTGTAGGTTATTGGAGCAGTTTGACGGGGTAGTCGTTGAGGATCGATTTCGGATCAGCGGGAATGAAAATAGTCATTGGTTTAACAGCCCAGGAGGACATCACGATGTAAGATAATGTGATCTTGATGTACTCTAGTTATGGTTTGGTGCAGACGATTGAGAAGTATAATGTCATTGCTGAAAGCGCCCTTGGAAATTTCTGCCACGGTGGGCGGATCCCCGACAATAGTTCGGCAGCTGTTTTCAAACAGTGGCTCACTCATACGGACGTCGATAATTAAATAATATATTAATTAATTATTCAACGTTAACTCCGCTGATGTGACGGGACTGTTCGCTGGGTGCAGCGGATATTGGCGGAATCTTAGCAAACACGAGTTGGTTGATACACGAAGCGCTGGCTGTTGGTCTGATCGTTACTAGTAGTAATCGTTCCTGAGTGTGCCGTTCATCTACCGTTATTTAATATAATAAGAAGCGTATACAAACATATCTACATCTTTAAAAATGAATATACATACATATATATGACAAAATTACGCAAGTACTTCAATATATTATGTCTACTTTCACCAATATACAGGGTGGCGAAAACACCAGAAGTTGTGTTGACGCACTCGCATAAAGTCAAAGTCCTCCCAGGCTCGATAGTCGTTAGATGAAAGCTATCGAGCTTTTTTTTTAATAACTAAAATTAAAGGTTTTAACTATGACTGTCCAAGTCAACATTTCCCTTCACATAGAATGGTCGTATCGACTCGTTCGAGAGCACCGACAACGTTCGATTTTCAATCTGATACCAACGTAATTTTAGCACGATATTAGTATTCGCTGAAACCTAGGAGCAACTTGGTTAAGCTCAACGTAGAAGCCAGCAGAGGGCCAACTATCTGTGGTAATATGCGCAGGTGATGTCTCAAAAAGTTGACAACTCGAAAAAATGGTTTCATGGTGTTAACTTTTTTGTTAACTCTTCTCATTTCGTTCTTCTATTATATTTAATAAAATGACCAGTGTTGGACCACATGGATCGAGGTAGCCACGCTCACAATACGTGCATTCGCTCCTGAATAACCGGCGTGGCGACGATCAGGATCTGCCTGCTCTTGAGCAAGTGTGCTTGTGTCTTCGCTAGCAATCATTTATTATCGGATCATCTATGGCGAACGAGACGTTGAATAGTTATTGAACCTCTACGTGTAGTATAGAGTGACTGCGGAGTCGAGTTCGCTGTTCTTGCCTGAGGCTGTCGGCTCACTGGGACCCAAAGCCAAATGCCTTTCTTCTTCAAGATCTGACAGCAGGCCCATCGCTCCAGTTGGCGGCAGTTGCGTAGTGGCCCTTGAACATCAATCCTGGCCAGATCCTGGTGGTCCGCCGTGATGGGATCTCACCCGACAACGCGTTTTTATACCGATCTAATTTCTCGAGACGGACTTCACAGCGATCAGATTCCCCCAGCCACCGTTCGATATATGTCGTCCGCTGGCCGGACTGAGGTAGGCAGCATGTAGGAGCGTTCGTACATCCCTCACAACAGAGGGAATAGCGATCATTCGACAGCTCCGCTTCGTGTCCTCGAAAAGTAGGCCGAGGGTTTAAATTCGAACGTTAGGCTATCAAGGTATTTCAGCGAGAAGGGAAAAATAATTGACACTAAAAATCAAATTAGCGATCAACGTTCTCAAATAGGCGAGATGTCTCGCTTACGAACGGTACACCGACGAAGCAGGTTGTGAGTTGTAGCTGATCGACGTTGACGCCGGTAGCGATTCTTGTGGCGTCGTCGTGTGCTTATATAGGGCTGAGGCGTACGAGCTCTAGGGTTGGGCCCGTTCCTGCTCTAACCCCTGTAACTAATCGAGGGTCATATCGAGGGTCAATCATACATCGGAGAGTTTCGATGATTCAGACAACAGACAAGTGCTTTGCTGAACTAAATTAATTTTCCCTTAAGCCAATCCTCTCCCTGCGATACTTCTTGCAGTAAAGCTGCCGAACTTTACATTTTAGTGCGGCAACTCGGACGCAGCGATGTGGTTATGAAAGTTTGTATAGTGGCAACCGTGTTCCGGAGATAAAAGTTTCTGAACTAGGGGTTGTACCTTTCAAATTAGTTAATTAGTGAAAGTAAATTTCCTTCTCTCAAAAAAATCAGTGAAAGGCTGCAAAACGAACATGATAGGCTGGTGTCCAACCTGAATAGTGTTAGATATATGACTGTCACGCTATATGACGAGGCCTGCCGTGAAAAGTCAGCCTGGCGGGTCAGCTGATAGAACCAAGAAGTTCTTCAACTGTCAAGGTCCTGAACTTGTAATTGCGATCGACTAATGAATAACTTTCATTGCTTTGCCATTTTACAGTATTATTGTTACCACTACTTGGACTTGGTGGCTCATTTTTGCAAAGGCTGAAACCTCTCATCAATAGTTTTCCGCGATGGGTAATACCGCCAGTAGAAAACCGTGGTGGAAACCGATAAGCTTGGATGGCTCCAGCCTCAGGCTGGGGAATCGCGAGGGAGTGGCGACCATAATCCGGTCATTCGACCTAAACAATTAAATTTATGTACGCCTTTATTTCAAAGGGTATTACCTTCCACCTTTAATAAATACCACATATAATAACATATACAATTTGGGTGAAATCTCTAAGTCTGTTGTACTATCATTACCATTAGCTGTTAGCCGATGATTGCCAATTCATCAATGGCAGATCGGGGGAAATCCTCATATCTGTAGCTCAATTTTTCAAAACTCAGCTACTTGCGCGTTTCGAGTGGCATTTTAATCACAACATATTATTAGTGATCGGTATCTCTCCTTCGGTACGATTGCTGTCTGGACCTTCATCCTGGCCAAGCTCTATTGTACGTGTGTGATTCCTATCTTGCCGAGCTGAGCTCTAAGCCGGTGTCTCTCCCGGCACACTCTCTCATATGTGCACTGACAGCGCAAAGTCATCTTCCACGAGTTTCTGGCCCTTTTGCCGACCCTTCGCCATTGCACCTCGCAGATCCGTCTGATCTGCCCCCTCGCCGGCGCTTCCTTAATCGATGCGCGCTTCATCGCATCCACTCTGTTGGGCCGGGTCGGGCAGCGTCGCGTTTCGTTGCACTGTCGTCCCATAGTTTCGTCGACGCCAGGCGTCTCCGAGAGCTCCACTCCTGTCTACCGAAGCCCTACTGACCCCGTTCTGACCGTGTTCGTTTCCCACCTCTATGTCTCGCTCTCTCATCCTCCAATGGGTGGCGGTCTCACACAGTCTCACGGTGTCTCTCTCTCCTTTGTCGTATTTCTCTTCTGTCGCTTCCTTCGTTGGAACTCGTCGTAGGAACACGCTTCTTATCCCAGCACCGCGTTTCCTCCGCGTCCTCCCGCTGTTCGCCTTTCCTAAACTAGATAATAGCTTCGTAGTTTAGACGGACTGATGAGGAACTATGAGGCTGAACGAGAGAGAGAGAGCGAGAAAGCACACCTAGGACACGAAGTATGAACAGAGGAACGCGTTGGCGCAGATGATGGTGGAGGCTATAGAGGTCCTGTTCCCACATCGTTCACCGCACTGCACTGAGTGTGCTGATGTCGTTCACTGCACCAGGAGTAGAGAGGACAACGGTAGCGGTCGGTGAAGAAGAGAGTTTGCTGCGGCGGCAGGGGCCGCTGCAGTGCAGTTTTTTGCTGCTCTAAACCTATATTAATGGAAGCTATCACCGGGATGGCCGAAGCCATTTCGGCGGCGGGAGGGCCGAGCTGTCGAGTCGAGCCGAATGGGACCAGCCGCCGCCGCCGCCGCTGCTGGTGTTGCCTGACGCTCACGGGGCCCCTGGCTGGTTCAGCTTTTCTGTCCTGTTTGGTCCTGTTCGAAGTTAGGGGTCCCTCTGCGCTTCAGGGGTCGTCCGGTCGCGTTCTGTCCGTCTAGTAAGGACAGAGAGGCCTGACAAGTGTGGGCTTGCCGAGGCAAAGCCGACACAGGCGCAGCCCTGAGACTGCGGGCGGCACCGAACGACCTCGCGAAGAGTGGAGTTGGACACTGTACGCGTTCCCGTGCCTGGCAAAGATGTGTTGGTGTCCAGCGAGTCAGCTGCGACCCAGCCGACGCTCTGACCGGCATCGCCAGTGACTCTCTGCTGCTGGCTTTCGCTGCTTTTTTGCTCCATTGTGTGTCTCTCTCTCTCTCTCTCTCGCCGTTTAGCGTTGAACGTAAATCCCCCGCGCCGGCCCCGAAAAGGAGATTAAAACTGCGGCACCAAGTGTCCGAGACGCAGCAGCAGCAGCAGCACCAGCGCCCGAAGTAGCAGGGCGAAAAATCTTAAGAAAAACTGCGGAATAGCGGGTTCGGGAAGGTGGAAACAAGCGGGAACGGACGAAGCGGCCGACCGGGGGTAAGCAAAGCAGAAGGAGGCAGCGGCGAACAAAAGCCCGTAGAGTAAACATTGTTGTTTCGATAGGATTACACTCGATGCGAGCCGAGCTGCGAGAGAGGGGGCGACAGAGATCGAAGCGGCCGATGGGAGCCTCAGAGGAGGGAGAGGCGATTCGAAAGCGGGAGAGATTGTCGATAGGGTCACTCAGTGGCGGCAGGATTACCTCTGCCTGCGTCGAGCGTCCAGCGTCCCAGTCGACACAACGGACTGAAATGATCATACCTCCAGTGTCTATACGGAAGGAGGCGGTGTGGGCGGGCGCTATGGAGATGGGACACTCTAGCTAGAGGTGGCGCTAGCAGTGGGTGGGTGAACGGGCGAACATGGCAAAATTTTGACCCTCGGTGCAGAGTAACGAAATGCAGGGACTATTATAGAATTTTGCAATACGTTTATGTTAGTATATGCGTGCGTGTGTCAGAGACAAAGAGAGAGAGAGAGAGAGAGAGAGGGGGGAGAGCTCGGATATACTTTTTTTTTTTTTTTTTCGAGCTGACCCTTAGCTGAGCCTCCCCTATCTGACAGGCCTCAGCACTTAACCTTTAGGTATTACTATGAGGACTTGTCGGATATACTGGATACATATTATCAACAGTATATGTATAATAGCTAGGTATATGAGAGGTAATTGTGTGTGTCGTGTCGTTGAAATGGCACCAGAGATTGGTAATTACGACTAATGTGTAAGCTGCAAAGAAACAGCAGGAAAAAAATCAACGGTACATACGAGTGGTTATGGTGGTTTATACGAAATGCCACGAAAGTAGCCACGCCGTATCGTTGCCGAGGAGAAGTCTGTTGTCGTTATCTCTATGCACAGCGTATTGCTTCTAGGGAGATATTCACTTATTTCTCCCGTCAGGCACGACACGCACAATTTGGTGAAAAGAACGCTTGAATAGATCACAGGTTCAGAGAGCCCGCTAGGCTTGATTGGGTCGTCTTGGGTTCGATTCCAACAGATGGAAGTTGTAACGCTTCTTTAAATGAGTTCGGCAGGCCCTTATCTTCGAAGTTTTTTCCTTGGCACTTATTACACTCACCGTGCATCGTGATACTGACCCAAGCGATAGGTAGAATTCGATGGGATGGTAGCTGAAGAGTAGATATGCAGTGCGAGTGCTTGCTATTTGCTAAATCTAGCAGGTCTCTGGGTTAGTAAAGCAACAGAGGCGGGAAAGAGTGTCCCTCACATCACTGTAACGAGTATTGCCTTTCTGTAATTATTATAATAATTATTATTCTTAAGTCATCGGTGGTTGGCATTATCGTAAATTGCTTTAGATATTATAGAATGCTTTCAGGAGGCTTACATGCTATTGTTGTTAATGACACCGGGTGCTTGTTTCTGCGTGAGTGTCTTGGAGCCTTTTTTGTGCAATGGGTCTTTTCCTTATCGTCTGTAGTGAGACTACAGTCGCTCGTTCGCGGCGAGCACAGTGTCTCCCTTTGCGCGATAACCTCTTGCATATATATTTGTGTATTGCTATATTCTCGGGTTTGCGTTGGGTTTGTCGGAAATTATAGCCACGTCGATATTTTGTTCTTCAAAGTGCAAATGGAGCCCATCATTGGCTTCTTTTTTTTTGGAACGATCGTGCGTTTACACGGACACACCGGATTTCTTGCTCTTGGCGGACTGAGGTATGGGAGTTATCTTTGTCCTTATTCGCTGAGAGTTTCTATCGATATTTCACGCAAGGGGCTTCGAAATTGTGAGGTTTCGGTGTCCGGCTCCCATAAGTGGTCGTTTATAACATTTTCGTAGTCTATATCTAGGACCTCGACTTAGAACCTAGAGCAACTGCTCGGCCCCTTCGGTTTCTTGACCGAAATGAGATGCACATTGTCGTTATTTTTCAGGTGATCGTACAGAGCTTCCGCGGTCACAGTTGGGCATACACATGACATGCGCCATCTTCGTGTGTTTATCCTTGTTTTGATGGACGGCGTCTTAGGTAGGGTGACTCCTCCAGCCTGCGTACGTGCGTGATCCGTTGGACTAGCTACCCTTTTTCTGAGGGAACTTTTCAGCGGCTCGGGTTTGTTTGTCTTTGAGTCTCGTGGAAAGCGAGTCCTACTATTGCTGCTATTCCGTTCAATAGATGAATCTCTCTCCACTGTCGGCCTGCGAATACTATCTCCCGAGCGTTCTCGCGGAGGTTTTTATTTGTGGATTTGTGTACATTTTCAACTCGCTTCGCTAGCTGACTGTTGTTTTCATGAGTGTTCCATTGGCACTATTTAAGCGTCGTTCTCCTGCTGTATGTGTTCCACTGACTTTCTGAGTCTCCTAATATGTTGTAGTATGATGTGGAATAGTCGGACACCATTATCAACTGTTCCTACGCCGACCTTTGATCGGACTCGTCGCCTTCCTGCGGACTTCACATCGGGAGCATTTCACTAAATTAACTTTTTGTTGTTATTTAAATTGACAGATTTGAGCGAGATTCAAATAAAGGTAAATACTCGTATCAATGCAATGGCACAACAATACAAGGCATGCATTTGCTACAATAGCGGCGGAGGTCACACCACGATGTACTTCACTCCACTTAGGCTGCCAACCACTAATAGATACAAATCGAGAAAAAAAGTGAGTGTCTGGTAGGCAGTACCGAGCTAACTGAGAGCGGGCAAAGGATCTCTCCCTGCCTTGTTTCGCAGGCTGAGACGATGATTACCATCTCATATAGGCGCCTGTGCTTGGTAGCGAACGGCCGTTGGGGTCCCGGTTCTGGCCTGAGGTCCGGACAGACCCTTGGGGGGCTCCTAAACGCCACCGGCTCGCTGGCCCACGCTCTGGCCAGGAACGTTAACCGAGTCGAGTCGACAACGCCAACGAAGAGCCGATCCAGCAGCGTCGGGGCTGATGCAGGCTCCCGCCGGGGGAGGAATCGCCGTGACGCGCGCGCCCCTCGCGCGCTTGGTTTGGGAGGGGGCGGGCGTCTGCTGACTCAGCCCAAAGGGGACAGATATTAATGGTCTCTGATCGGCCTACATGCTCCACTGGATTCTTCTCTCTGCTTCTAGGAGTATTTGGGTGTATGAGAGATTCCTGTTATATTATTCTAGTAGAGGGACCGGTAGAGACCGGGGGGGTGTGAGGGGTTGTGGGGCATAGAAGGGCGTATGGAGGGAGCCTCTACAGTATAGTATATTGGAGGTGTAGGCTGAGCAAAGGCTAGATAAGCTCAGGCAGGCAGGGTCTCGTGCAACTCCGAGCCGGTGCTGAGAGCGAGATCGGACCAGAATAGCGGAGCTGTCGCTGTATATGCTTGGCAAAGTGACAAACACAGCACGATCCCTAGTGGAGAGTGTACAATGAGTTAAGGCGGAGGAGTGCAACCGAATTCAGTTGAGTTTCGCTTGTAGGGTAAATCTCCACGTTTCCACTGTTTGTATCTTTCGTTTGTAGCTTTTGGATGTTTTCTTCGTGACATTTTTCAAAGGGGAACGAACGACTCACATCATCAACTTTGACAAGCACAGATGTATACCTTATTCGACAATGTTATGAAAACTATTCATGAACCTATTTAATGCATGCTAATAATAATAATAATACTAATTGTTTTACCCCAAAGTGTGATCTGAAGCAGACCGGTTAAGTGAACAAAATCAGCAAGCCGTCAGCGCTGTGGCTTGGACGGCTAAGTTTTTGTCTGTCAAAAGAGGGCGGCCGCAGGTTCGAGTCCCGCCCCGTGACATATGTAGAGAAATGAAGCATTGTCAAAAAACTGCTGTTCCGTTAGTAAACCAATGGAACCTTTACCTTTCCCTTCGAGACACTAAGTATGACAATGTTTCTAACTATTTTGTAAGAAAAATACTCGGCCAGAGGTCGTCAAAACGAGGTGACATACACTATCTCGCCTTTTGAGCTAATTGGCGGTCTGAATCTCGCGAAGTGGCTCTTGGCATGGCGTTGCGATGGCACCAATTGAGGTGTGGGCTTTTCACACCTCGGTTGAAGCCAAGTTGGTAGTAACGCTCCAACATCTCTCCAACAGTCTGTACTCCAGCGCAACGCCTTTGGTCAGCAACGCTTGTGCTACGGCAATTGGTTGTATGGTATACATTTGCTAAATATTAAATAGATGTTTCTTATTTGTTTTTTTTATAAATTAGAATTATCCACACATAAATGTTAACTAAATCGCAACGATTGGTTCCCCATACACTAGTGATGGATTCGCATATTGCTATTATAGTTCGGATGATCTGTCGAAACAAACTTTCCATTGACAGCTATATGCGGCCCGCATAATTACTACTGATATATAGACCATGTCTATACATTTCACCATATCGTACACATAGGTGTGGCTGTTGTGCGTGAATAACAAATCCAAATATCGAGACAATTTTTTTTCTCCCATAATTGTACATTCTGTACAATTATGGGAGAATTATGAGAAACCTGTCTCAATTTTTATCTCATGTGTGTAAATATACACATATATAGTTAAATTGACTGAAGACATATGTCGTGGATCAAGACACATACGTCTCATGCTTTTTCATCGTGGCCTAATCGAGACAAGTGCTCGAAACGCCTGACTCGGCGATCCCGGCTTCTAGACGAAGATGATGTTCATTACTTGATCTTCTTCTTCTTCTTTTTCTTCGACTGCGGACTCCACCTAATCTTTTTCGTTAGTGTCTCGCAGCGAAAAGTCGCTCGCGGGGCCAAAGCCAGCGTATTTTTATGTTCCGCCCATCCCCCCCTATTTTCCCATTACGATCCGACCACTCTCATCCAAACGGCGGGGGGAGCTCGTCGCAAAAGCCCAGAGCGGCGACGATTTAATGCCGCGTTCATACCTCATCGCTCGGGCAGTACATCCGCTCGCCACGGCCACATAAACGAATAGTCATACAGACAAGACTCCTCTCTTGCTATGGCCACAGCTGGCTGTCACCGCAACCGGCTGCCGCTGCCGCCGTCAGCGGACCGACTGGGGAGTGAGACAGATGCATGGCCGAAAGGAGAGTGTAGCAGGTCTGGCCAGCAACCTCTTGGAAGGAGGAAGCCCTCGATCCGGCCGAGTATTCGAGCTGCTGCCCCCCCCCCCGCCACCACCGGTTCAGGGGGCCGCCGACCGTTGCCGCTACCTCTGCAGTACCATGGTCCGCCACTCATGTGCGCCGTTTTAGTAGAGAGCGCCCACAGGGCTTCATTTATCATCGACAGCGAAGTCGGCGGGCCCTGTCGGTCTGTCTGATGCGCCTCTTTGAACCGAACGCGGAACTGTAAAAACCTCCTTGGCGGCTCGCTGACTGGTCGCCGTTGCTATCGGCGACTCCGGTGGTTCGGTTGACTTTGCCGTCCCGGGCAGCGAATGGCCTATGTCTGATACGAACATACAGATTTCAGACGTGGCCCCGCGTAGATTTAATGGCGTGCATAGACAAGATGAAGACGACTGATTATTATCGTTGGCCGCCAGAGTAGAAAGTCGATTCGATATGTATCCAACTGTCGGCTCGAATACGAGAGGCTGTACGTTCGCGTCTTATTGATGTCGCCGAGGTCGCTGTCCGATGAAAATGCCAACTACGCCACGCGTTGTCAAATTATCTTATGTACAATTAACAGGAGTGCGACTGCATCGCTCATTTTCTCATTGAGTCGAAAATGGGGCCGTGAGAGGGTGGAGGGCAAGGGAGGATTTCTTGTCGAGGTAGCTGGCCAGCGTACCAGGGACCAGCCTGAGTGCTTCGCCTTCCGTTGGTTCAGCCTCCTCTGTGCGGGAGCGTCCCGGCGTAAGACCCGACTCCTCTGCCTGTTGGATATCCCTCACCCCCCACCCCCCGGGTTTTCCTCGATCTCTCGTCTTCTCGGCTTTCTATTCCTTTCGTCGCTCGATCCACAACCCTCCCTGTGTCGGCCGGTGTCTCATTTCGCTTTGAAGCCGAGCCCATATCCGCGGCAGGGCAGGGAATCCCACCCTGCTGGGTGCCACTTCCCCGGCATCAGTGGGCCCGGCTATGTGACGTCCGCTAGCCAGCGTCTTATTGGCCTCACATAACCCTGAGGGTATGAGCAGAGGGAATTATGAATCACGACTCAGTGAATACCTCACCGCAGCGGCAGCCGGCAGTAAGCAGCAGCAGCCGCAGCGCATACGGCAGAAGCACGAGTAGAGTCCCGGGGAGGGGTAACGTCGATAGTGGAAGTACTAGACGAAGCAGCCGAAGGTAGGAGCCGTGGTCTTAGGTATGTAGGTGGGTGGCTAGGTAGTCTTGAACGGGAGCAGTGAACAGGAGAACGCTCGGGATGAGACGAACGACGAGGATGTCGGCGCTGTAGGCGCATACAGAAGTCGAGAGCAACACGCAGGCACATAACGCGACTACTCGGCTCTATTGCTCCGTCGGTCTGCGCTTCCTGATACTCTGCACACCGCAGTGGCGTGCTGGCCTCGGCAGCCATATCATCGGCCGCGCGGCCAGGAAGAGGAATTCGCCTCGAGACATCTTCCACACATCGTGTTTCCTGTTCGACTGCAACGCCGCCTCGCGTCCTTTCCACCACCCACCCCCCCACCGCCCCCCACAGAGAACCCCGCAGGTGAGCCCCACTCACCCGCCATCTCTCCCAACGTTATGGGAGGCCTTGGCCTTTAGGTCGGCGGCTTCCTTTCGACGGGTTGTAGATACAGCGTGTCGTATGGCCCCGAGCCATCCATCGCTAGGTATACGGACTCCTTCAGTGATGCGGCAACGAGATGTTAACGTCGGGCCGACAGACAGAACGTCTAGGTTCCAATCTTCGTCTCCGGAGGATTCGATCCCAAGTAATGTCACTTCGTGAAACAACTCGCCGCTGCAATCCGGCATCATGACGGGTACAGCACATCCCTGTGGAACGTCATACATTGTTCAATGTACAGCGTCTACGACTGCACCCGAAGGTTTACCAATTGCTCGAGTGATAAGGGCAGATTAATTACGAGATGGTCGCAACAGATTCCAGTGGACGCTCGTACCTCCGGCACGTTCGGCTGGACAGGAAATCACCTGGTGGTGTTTAGTAGGCGCGAGTTCGTGTCGAGTCTGGCGGCGAGGCGCATTCGTGTGCGCGTTGTGATCGGAGGAGACGCGCAGGTGGACGGGTTCGATCCTCACGGTTGCACATTTGCATTTAAGAGGTCCGTCTATGACGCAATGCCGAAAGCACTTCCGTGGATGTTAAATGTGGGTTGTGAGTCAGCCCTGAAAACTCACTTTTTAGGCGCGAGTTCGTCACTGCAGCAGCCAATTCCTAAATGCTTGGCATCAGGCATTTCGCAGTTACCTCCAGCAAAAAGCGAAATTCGTTGGTCCCAGGTCAAATCGGTGGGGTTCCGAAGCGTATTTTTAGGCATGGGTATCTCATACGGTCGTATACTAACATCATCAAAGTGCATCGGAAAACACCAGCCACCAGCGTACTGCTCGTTCAAACAGTGACACCCTATGGGCTTGATTCACATATCTGTAAACACGGCGATTCGGCAAAGGCCTTCCTGCGCATGATATTCATCAGATTGCTACAGCAGACAGAACTAACTATGCATCTATTTATAGCACAGCCACAATCAATAATATATAGTATTATAGATCATTAATTACGCTGTGGTATTACGCACGACAGTCATTAAGATTCGACACAACAAACTCGTCGGAGTAGTGCATAAGTAATTACAATGCTACAGTTCTAGACAAAATTAACAATCAATAACATTGCCCAGCAGCAGGTGAACAGCCGTACTGCCCCGTGCCAGCAATTTGCTCACGATTGGTCAACCTTTGTAATTACCCACATTGTTATGGCTGCTCACTCAAGCTTGGTCCGCCAGGACGCATATCATGCATCGCTCTAGTCCCCGATAACCTCGTGTGATGCGTGATATAGGTAAGATATCATTGGACAAAAAAGAAGATCGAACTACCGAGAGAACTTAACCATTGGAAAGACTGACGTTCCATTCCGTAAACCAAAAACGTCGCATGGACCAAAAACGTCGCATAAACCAAAAACGTCGCATGGACCAAAAACGTCGCATAAACCAAAAACGTCGCATGGACCAAAAACGTCGCATAAACCAAAAACGTCGCATGGACCAAAACCTCTTGTTCGCTAAGCACTTTTTCATGCAGCTTTTCATTTCACTGCTCTACGCACAGACATTTTTCAGCTCGCCTCGTTTAGGCAGAACTCGATATTCGTTGTAACCGACCGCACCACACTGTCCTCACGTGAATCACGTCTTTTGCATGCCTTGATAGCCGTTACCGTTGTTGATAGCGCGACCAAACGACCCGATTCCCGAAACGGCCCAGCTCATGACGTCTGTTGCTACCCTCGGATGCGGCTGCTACCCGTGCAGCTGTTGCCCCGGCAGTTGTCCACCCGATACCATTGTCTGTTCGCTTTTGCTCCGTCAGCGTTGAGCGCAACGTTGCCCAGCGTCGGGTTCATCCCCCTGCCTCGAAGCTTCATTGTCGTCGACTTCAAACGACGGCTATTTTCAGCCTACGGTTGCGTCTCGGCGCGCCGGCGCCAGCCGACCACCAGCTAGTAGTGCTATTGAGCGTGAGAGTCAGACATTGGATGGGGCCAGCGTTGTGTCGTGCTGCGAAGTGCTGCGACACTTGCCACATGCGTCAAAAGAGGATACACCTGTCTGTTTCTACCATTGTACCTCGGTCTTTGTTGTCTTCCGTCTTTGCACCTTCTTCGCACCAGTCTTCGTACCTTCGGCCTCAGTCGACGACTTTTATCGACCTTTCCCGGTCAGCGCGGTGGCTTGGGCGGCTGTCTCTGGCTATCAGAAGCCAGAGGGTGCAGGTTCGAGCCCCGCTGTGTGACATATAAGAGAGCTGAAGCATTGCAAAATTGCAGCTCCTTTAATAAACCAATATACCTTTACCTTTACCCTTATGAAGGAGCATCGTGCCAGTTACCTAGTTTAACGCGTTCTATTAGACAACGGGAATTGCATCACGCCAGAGTACGGAGGAGAACGCAGCTGTATAGTAATCATATAACAGCTACGTATAATTCTCGAGTTTGCTTCCGGGGGGTAATTCACATGAGAAATGTGGCGAGTTTCTTCGTCCATTGCGGCGTATCTTCATCTGCCAAGGTGTAATATTATGCTAGACACTTCGCTAATAAATGCTCCTCGTGCTCGAGCGGTGTTTGATCGTGGTGGATTTTGTTGTGTGTTTCATCTAAACGTGCATTAGTCTAAGGCGCCGCGTTTACACATGATCGTGATTATCCTATTGTCCTTTAGAAAATGCCGGTCCCAGTCCACATTCAGCTTTCTCTTCTAGTTGATGAGGACTATGGGCGAAGTCCACTAGCAGATGCGGGTTAACACGTAGGTAAGAAACTGAGTAAGAGTTTTTGACGTCCTCTAACAGTACGCTCAAATCTACTTCATCAATAAATTTCTTTAGCAATACAACCTCATAGTAATGTTTTCGGGCTGACTCTCAGCCAACATATACCGATGCCAACATATTTTTTCGAGGGATTACGGGAACGCTGAGCTGCCCAACTCTAAACCAGCGCTAGTGTGGCACTTCCTAACTCACTAAACATATTATATGACCCAGCAAGAAGTTAAATTTTCCGGGCTAACTCACAGCCAACATTCAACGTCCACTGCACTCCATATTATCTATAGTCCATTAAGTGACCCATAGGTTTCTTGTTTAGTGGGGGTGGACTCTGAGAAAGAGATATACTCTCAGCAGAGGATGGTGGTGTTAACAGGGAGAGGCGTTTTGTCATCCACGTCAACCCCCCCTGCACTGGATCGGCCCACTTTCATGGAGATTGGAAGGTGTCTTTGGTGGTGTCCGTGCGTGTGAAGAAAATTTCCTTCTCTGCAAAAAAATATAATAACATATATAATAACAAAATAATAATAATAATAAACTGATATTAAGGACAGTAACGAAGGACAATAACCTTTACAAAATGTCATTGATATCTACATACGTATTTAAAGATATTACCGGTTGTAATCATTCTACGCTGAAATTGAATGTGTATCATGTGTTGTTTCTGCATGTTGGAACAATTAACGGTGAACTTAACTTGACTAATAAGGAGAGTCTATCTATACAGGATTTACGAAGGATGAGACCTTTGTTGTAATTACCATTTCTACTATGGTACTCGACTCACCGAAATCTGCAATACTTCACCAAAGTTCGCGCTCACTTTTTGGTCGACACTATTTTGCTGCGCTGCTTAATTGAGGTCTTTGATATATTAATATATAGATTATACAACTCATTATTGAAGTGACACTTACACTGCCTTTAGTTCGTCAGTCTAACGTTCAGGAAGAAACGGCTACTGCTAAATGTGGCGTCAACTAGACCACTAGCCCGATTAAGCACTATTTCGCAGCAGCATGCCCTGGCCGGCTAATGCGCATCCTCTCAAGTGTGCCTGATATCGACGCCACGAACACCACGGTGATTTGTGATCGCCAGTTAGATACACAGATGTCGTGATTTGCTGGGATATTGTTAGAGTCAAAAATATAGAAAAAAAAACGATAGATTATCCCCACTCATGGCCAACACTGCAAGTGCTCGTCTGAGACCCCGCGCCGAACAGGTCCTTGAAGTAATGCTACAAAGCGATAGAGTATATCATCAAGGGAGGGGCAGCTGAAAGGAAGCGAAGAAAAGAAGGGGTGACACGATTACAACAATTTGTGCTTCATACAGATGAGCTTCCCCGCGTCCCCTGCTATACGGGATACGTATACGAGCAGCGGAATATATATGAATGCCATGGTTTTACCTGCGGGTATCCTGTCCATATGCAGCTTCGTCCCGTTATGATATTCTCCCTCGAAATCTCTCCCAAGCGTTCCCATGACTTCGGTAAGGGAATAGGTGAACTTCATTGCAACGTGCGTCACCCGGGTCAGTGTTGGGATTTTGGTACGGAGTCGCCAACGAGTGTGTAAGGAACCGGCTTTCTGCGCGGCCGTCGATGGATGGTCTATGTAATGGTAGAATAATGCAAACACAGTAAGAGAGTATATGCGCGTCGTCACAGAGTCCGGGAGGAAACATTACTAATTCGAATAGTGTTGCCACAGATCGAAGCCATCCAGATCTCTGGCCCTTGCTGAGACACAGGGGCGACAGTGCGCGTTCGCAATTTGTTTGGTTGCTTAGCGATCTGGCTAAAATTGGTCGACGTACGTAGATGTCGGCGTATCTGAGTACAATAATACTTGTGTCTCGCGTATATATATATATATATATGTATGAAGTGGTCTGTACTGAACTAATGTAATTATGTATGCCCACAGCTCTCCGGCTCCAGGCGCACTTTTCCCAGCCGGTCATAGCAAAACGCAGCCTCATTTAGCCGCAGCTTCAACAGCTCTGTTCTGCTCGTTCGCCCCCCAACGGTTTTATTTGCGTGAGTGCGTCTGGATCAAGAGCCCTTTTGCAGCTGTAATATCACAATTGGTTGTCGCCACAGCCGAGCGCCTCGTCCAGACTAACCTCTCCGACCCCATGACTTTTACGTTCTAATACAGCGTGTTCAATCGTTTCTCTCTCATTTTGTCGGCATAGTCTCCATCTGGTTTGCTCCGGCCAATGATTCTCGGTAGTTAGCTAGATAGTTTGTTTATTTTGTAGTTACCTACTTTGTTCCGCATCTCGTTCGAACAATACCTAAACATACAAAATGCCACTCATCAGTATCTGTTCGGCAAGTATATGCTTGTTTTACAAGCTGTCAAGCGGGGCCCCGCGGACTTCTAGCTATCCCTAGTAGCATTTTTAGAGACATCCATTTACGAATTCCATGCATATCTAATAGGATTACGCGATTTACGCGTGAGTAATCGTAATCGATCCTTCAGAGTTCTATCCGCAAAGCAGTTTGAGTTTTCAGTTTCAAAATCAAGTTATTTTCGGGATTGCAATATACATACGCTTTAGTTCTCGATAACAAAAAATAGTATATATATAAAAGCACGGTGACATTTAAATATATTTTGTATTACTACCTCCAAATGTGCGCTTACTATGTGCTGCTACTTGTTATTCTTGCAAGGACTACCTGTACCGTGCCATCTATTATATAATCTCTATTCGAGAGTATATGGTGCTCCCTCTTAAAACACTCGTTCCTCTCCTTCCGCTATTCGTAATTGTTAAGGCCAAGAATTAATTTGTTGAATTAATTAGTTGCAGTAAATTTTAGGATTCCATCGGGCCGATCCATCTGGAACAGGGCAAATTAGCCTTTGTAGTGCGTGCCCACCGAAATCATCCTTTCCACCTCACTGACGAAATTTGAAAAAATGAATAGCATCTCTGCCTCATCCTTGGCTTATAGCAGGTCATTGATGCCCACCTGGTTAAAGACAACCTTCTGTTTCGCGTTGTTTTCTACTAGCTTCGTTCACTTGGTTCGTCTGATTCCTGATGGGTGTGCCACCTGCGAGTCGTAAATGGCTAATTTGGACAGCCTAGAAATGCTTCGATTTGCTTCTTAACACTGTTCGATGAGACACTTCACCTTGTTAGTGGTCGCCCGCAAACTCTTTTCCATTTGGCCACCGCCACGTTTACCGCCGTCCATTGCACTTCCCCGACATACGCGTCTCCTTTTTTGCCGTTTCTGCACTTTTTTCTGGTCTCGCTCTCTCTGTAACTTGCGCACCTAAGCCGATGCGAATCTTCAACCCTCGCTTCGATTAAGTCCTACACATGAGATCTCCGTACATGTGTGGAATAATAATGTTCTATGGCTAAAACTTTGTAGTGACACCTTCCGAGGCGTTAAAGACCCAAAATGTGGGATTCAAGAAATGAAATGGGAATGTGACGAGTGGTGCTCATCTCCGACAAGAACCGTTTCAAAGGGCCAAAATGGTCAAGGGCTCCTGTTTTCGGGGGAGTATCGATCGCCCCGTCCACCCAGCTAGCTCGACGTAGAAGGACTAGCGTCCGCCCATTAACACCACCAACATTGACTCTTCGGATCCTCCGAAAATGTTCCGTTCCTACCCTCTCATACACTGTAACTTCGACTCAGTCGATCCGCGCCCTGCTTTCCTTGCCTTCCAAGTTCATAAAGATTGAGATGGCGAGATCGACAAAGATAGAGAGAAATGAAAGGTCACGAAGCGGCAGATTGGACCCCCGATGTTGCTTTGCCTCGACTTCTCCGCGTCGTGCGACCTTCGCCATTCTTGGAGGTTGCTGTCATTCAGCTATTGCTGCTGCTGCTGCTGCTGCGCGATCCCCCGACCTCCGTACACCCCCAAACCCATTTCAACCGGCAGCATCGTCTTCGTGCCGCCTCTCTCCTCCTGTTGTTCGTTTCTCTCTTTCTCTCAATGGTAACCCCCGATCTCGCGTCCCCGCGTCATCGTCTCTTTGTCACCCTACCGTCATCCAGACGTTCCTCCCAGTCGCTTGCTATACCCACCTCGCCCGCGCTCCTTCTTTCCGGAGGGCACACCTTCGGGTAGCAGTTTGATCATCGTGTCATCTTGGAACGTCCGTCAGCAAGGCGGCCAGACGAGTAAGTGAGTTTTTCTTCATTTCAACTTCACCGAACAGCATGCTGTAGCTGAGGCAGGCGTTAGGCTCGTTGGTTTCAGACGGCACTTTCGAGTGAGTCGACTAGTTCGTCGACAACAGCGTAACGGAGCTGGTAGCAGCGGACAAGTGTGCGTCCTAGCCTGGTGCGGGGCGGGGAGCTCCCGGGGTGGGGTTACAGTAGATATTCCCAAAGGGAACATTTATATATAGAGTGAGGAAGACGCTCTTTCTACTTCTACGAAGGGTGCCTGCGAAACACGCCGATCGGGTCTCCGCCGCAGCTCATGACCCCTACACCGCCGCTACCTTCGACATCGGCGTGAAGGCGAGCGCCACATTGAAGAGGTTGCTTCTTCAAAACTGAGTCGCATACGGTTACACACACAAACACATACATAGCTGTGTATGTGTTTGGAATTACTTTGAATATCTGTGAAATAATGACAGGCACATCACTGAGTTCAGCCTACAACAAACCATAAATAATTCAATATAAACATGTGATTGTCTGGAACAATATCCCCATGTGTGAGCCTGTTGATAGCGTATCAACTCCTATGAAGTGCACTGTGTAATGAGCGAACCTATCGAACACAGTCCCCAACGGCAGTAGACACGCTTCCTCTTTACAAGATGCTCATAATTTGTTTAAACGATAAACAACTTTTGAAGTATGCGGGAGAGTTTACATTTCTTTGAAATTCGTTTGATCAAATGCGCGAAGGCTTGCCGTATGTAATATATATATATATATATATATATATATCCAGCCAGAACGAAAAAGCTATTTATTTGCAGGTTGGCTCTTCAACAATCAGACACCCTTGTCAATCACTTTGGTCGGTCTAGCTCGAAACCGCAAATAGCTTAGAAAATATAAAATAGGTAGACACAAAAAACTAAAGAAGTTACACACCGTGAAAAGAAACCGTCATCAGAATGTCCACGTATGCAACTACAACAGATGTGATATAGTCTGGCGACATTTTTACGTGTCACGTGAAAGGTGGGGCACCATTGCCACTAGGACTGAATCTCTGACCTTTGCAGACAAGCAAACGCCAACAATGTCGTCGTGGCAGAACCTTATATATATATATATATACACATATGTATATATGCTGATACTCATAGAAACGTTGGCGAAAGCGAAAATCCCAATACTCTGCCATGCGTAAAGTGTCGTTCTTTATCTAATCTCACGCGGGATTTACGCCTTCAACGACAGCAAAATGTCAGCCCTATGTATATATACATATATATATATCTCGACGGCAAAAACAGGCTGGGCCTATATTTTAAGATGCACTCTCATGATGAATTTCCATCATAGAATAATACTAAGATTAATTGCTATCAAGTCGTCTACCAATTCTTGTATTTATATAGTTTGCTCGGGATTTTTACTTTGTGTCCCCGAGTGGTCGCCATCCGACGAATTGAGCCGTTTCACACCTTTCCCCGTTAATGAGCAAATCGAACCCAACACCGACGTCATAGAATCATCGATTTTTCCTATCGGCCCTGTTCTGATTGCCGCTGCTTGTGTCCCTGCCGTTTGTCCTGTTGCTGGTTTACAGTGTCGACCACTTCTGTCGCTTGAGTCCCCCCCTCCTCTCTCTCTCTCTCTCTCTCTCTCTCTCTCTCTCTCTCCCCTTTCTCTGCAATGTTTTCACCGTTCACGGCCTCGAATAGAACCCATCTGACGCTGGGCCTGGCGGTGCGTTTATCGCCCGGACGTCTCGTGGCTCGTACGGAACGCGTCCACACGTCAAGCTTTCTTTCAAACGAAAGGGCCTTTCCCCGGACTGTCAAAGCAGAGGGTTAGCGCCGTCTATCCCCGCCCGCCCCCCCGTTCGGCGGTCCTGTGTCGTCTTCGTCGAATGCTTACTCGCAAGCAAGCAAGCAACCATTGCCGCAAGAGTTCTCCGGGTTTGTCTGTTCGCTATAGCGCCTCGCCCTGCCGCGCTCCCTGCGTTACACTCCACCGTGCCGAGGAACTAACTGCAATGGTCAGGAAGTCGTCGTTTTAAACATGAACCGCGTTTGAGCGAGCCAACACGTTTCCGGTAGCGACGACGACGACTTCGACTGCGCCCAACGGTCAGTCCATGGACGACGATGCTTTCCGCATCCGGTAGAAAGTAGTCGGTAGGGGATTCTTCGACCCGCCCCCCGCCCCCCGACACCCCTCTCTTCGACGGACCACCGCGAAGCGGCAGCGACAGCAGATTTGAAAAGTCACAAAGCCGCCACTGTCCAGTTTCAGGTTCCGCCAGGACTAGTTGCCGCTAGCTGTATCTGTCGCGCTGTCAAGACCCACGCTGGGGGTAGAGACCCCCCCGAGCCGACCCCTGAGCGGCTGAGAGTCACAGAGCATCGTTCTCGAAGGAAGTAGAAGAAGTGCTGCTGCCGCCGCTGTGGACATCATGCCGTGCCCTTTTTTGCCAGACGTTTCACGTTCGCTCTCTTGAGCTGAGTTCCGCTTTCCGTCGAGCTTTCACGGAGGCATGTGACGGCAGCGGACCACAGTTTGGAAGCAGCGACGGCGGGTTAACAGTAGCGCGACCCGAGCGTGTCCATCCAAAACGTCACCCACTGTCTTTGCCGTGTCTGTTTTGTTCCTGCCTTCCCGCCATCCCGCCTTTCCTCTATTGACCCCTTCGTGCCTTCGAGACGTTGGCTCCATGTTCGCTTCGCTCTGGCCTGCGTGTCCAGCCCGTTGTAGCCATCGTGCAGTGCAAGCAAGTTCAAAGTCGGGGGCAAGCAAGCAGTGGGGACGACCCAGGAGAGGATTGCGAGGGCAAATCCAGAGAAGAATCCACGCGTCACTTCTTGGCGCGTTCGTTCCTCCTCTTCCTCCGCGATCTTCGTCTTCCGACACTTCGCTGGCGCGACCCAGCTACTCCAGCGTCGTATCATACGCCTTTTGCTAAGCCCCGGCTTCTACACGGTGACCTACTATCATTCGCTCTTGGTCTTGCTCCCCTCTTCTCGGCTGTTCGAAGAGTTTGCGGAGCCGTTATCGAAATCCGTCCTACGCTCGGGGATTGTGCAAAATGAGGGCTACGCTAGGCTTTTAGGGAAAAACCATGTGCCGGTGGGGGGTGGAGGGCGGGTCAGGCGTGCCGGGGATCGTCAGCGACACAGATGTAGAGGAATCTTCCGCTTTATCTCGTTCTCTGCCCTGCCCTTTCTCCCGTTTTAGTGACTCCGGATGGCGTTCGAGGGGGCGCATCTGCCGCTGTTTGCCGCTCGTCGTTTACAGCAAAGCAAGCGCTGAAGAAGTTGATGTCTGCTTGCTCTTACAATACCCACTTCCTGGGTGATGCACGAATGAGTCGACGCCTCGGTTCCCGACAGTCCGGGACCGTCGCATTGCCAACGAACCTCAGCCATGTTCCCTCTATGCGCTGTCTCCAGCTCGGAACAGGGTCTCTGTAGATTCGGACATCTGTTTGATCGTCGTCGTCGTCGCCGTCCATGTAGTTATTTTTCTCTCGCATATTCTCACTCCACCATATCCGTTCGCGTCCTTTTGTTTGGGCAGGCGTATCCACTCTCCTTGCATCCGCGACTGGCTGACGAACTGGACTGAGAGTCGCGTCCTTCCGTTGCGTTTGCTGAGCGCAAGTCACTGGCCCGCTTCGACCCCTGCAATTTAGCTGGTTGGTCAGCATCACTTTTTTGCGCCCCGTCCCTACTTAGACGCCCTCTGTTTAAGTCGCGCCTTTCTGCCCCTGGAGAAGCTCGAGGTTCTGCTTATCATTTCTGACGCGTCGGGAGTATTGATCGCGCCGCGAAGGCTGCCTTTGTGATACACTGGATACAACACGCCGGTCGTTGCCGCTTGTGGCCTTAACGGAAAGCCGGGGGAAGGCGGCCAAGAATGAAGAATCTAGTTAGAAGGGAAACTGCGCTAGAGCAACGGGTCAGAAGGGAAAGGCTGGGAAGTATGCAAGAGGAAAGCGGCGGGTACATCCTTGATCGCGAACCATCCACCGTATCTGTGCTCGAAAGAAGGAGAGAGAGAGAGACAGACCGAATATATCCCCGTCGTCAGCGAACGAAGAGTGAACTAGTGAATGACCCTAGCCGCTGCGCATCGACACCATGCGAAGGCATACGAAGATGTAACACGTCCGAAAATTGACAAAATCCCGACGTGTTTGTAGTCTAAATGATCTCATCTAGTCATTTAGGCGACGCTAAATATGAACGTTCAATGGCAAGTACAGCGTGGGTTGTAACTCCAACTGGCCAATTGCTGGCCGAAGCGACTGCGTACTGCAGTTGTCGATTCCAACAAAACGCCAATGCCTCCGTCACTTTTACTTATGCCAAGGAGTGCATTATGCCACTATTATTATTATTATTATTATTATTATTATAATTTCTATTTCAACGCACAGCTGTGAGATATATGTCCACGTGTGTCAAGCTCGAAAACGAGATTCCATTACAAGTTCTTTCTATTATTGCATTTAGTCAGAAATTCAGGACAGACTAGCTGCCAGCCCTTATCGTTCTTCGGTGATGGCCCAAGAGCGGGCGTTCCAACGAACGTCATACCGAGAACGGCGATTGCAAGGGCGATGCGTGGCTCGTCAACACACGAGTGGTCATCAAGCAAGCCTGTGTCACCAACGCAGACTTTCATCGAGCAAGCGAGGAGGCTTACTCGACAAGAAGCAATGTAAATAGTACAATGGCAAGCAGATACCAGGGCTAGCAAAGGGGGACGCCGGACAGAAAATGTAGGAGGGACCACATTCGTCGTTGCCGCCAACGAACGCTATCAGCATAATTCGCTCGTCAAAATGAGTTCGGGCCACGGGCCCGAATCATTGCGGCATCGATGGCCGTCACTGCCTCCTGTTGACCACCCATGAGCAGTTCTGAGCACCAGTGGCCCCAGTGGCCGCCCCATCGAGTGAAGAGCTAGCGGCGACGGCGAGCGGAGACAAGGGAACTGCGAAAATGAACCGAGGAAGGAGGTGGGGTTGGTGCAGATGAGGATGAAACAGTTTCCGACGAGGCTGTACAGGCTATCCGAGTTTCAATGGCGGCGATGCCGTGTGCGAACGGCGGCCTTTTCCGTCAGCCAGCCAGCGAGAAACTCGACGAGCCGTGTGAGCTGAGGACTCCCCAGAGACCCTTGCAGTGCAGCTGCCTTAACGTTGAAGGCACTCGCTTCTCTTCGTTCGAGCGTCGTCTGACTCGCCGCCGTATCTGATTCCTATCATTCTCTATGGCCCCGCCACCCGCTCCATCGGGCTAGTCATCATGGAGAAGCAAGAGGGGGAGTCGGAGCAGTCCCGCACTCTAGCATTGTTGCCTCAGGGCCGACATCGGGGAGGCGAGATGGGGCGGGTCCATCGGGATGTCAGAAGTGTCGGCGGGTGCTCGGGGATCGGACACCAGCTGAAGAGAGGCAACAAGTTTCAAGCCGCGGTTTCATTACGGTCAGCATCCCTCTCAGAACAGCGAGCGGGCCGATCTCTCTCGGCTCTCTATTGCCACCCCACCGTAACGCCGCCGCTTGCTTGTTGCTTCCTTAGCAAGGGCTCACTCACAGTGGCCCTGGAGGGTGCTGCTTCGACACTTCGATACGAACACTGCACCGACGACTCGAGCAATGGTGGTGGTGTGAAGTAGTTAAAGGACCTTCGAATTCGAAGTGCTTTTTTGAAACGCGAACCTCAGAACTCAATAGGTATTTGCTGACAAGTTCATAGTTCATCCCTGCGTGTTTTCCTGGTGGGCACTTCCTCAGGCTTCGAAGAATATAGATGAAAATTGCTGATGAACGCCCGGAGCGAACAAGACGTAAAGGAAAAGGTATATTGGTTTATTAAAGGAGCTGCAATTTTACAATGCTTAAGCTCTCTTATATGTCACACAGCGGGGCTCGAACCTGCACCCTCTGGCTTCTGATAGCCAGAGGGTGTCTTGATATAAAGCAATTGGAATGGTAGTCCATCGTAGATTGAATCTTCACAGCAAGCAACCTGTGAGATAGACACAAATTGCTGTTCCGTTCGCAAAATATCAAATATACATCATCACTCACACCTCGTTAATTCCATTATAACGTCCCTGGCCAACAAGATCATTTTTACCTTAATTGACGGGCGAGTGTTGGAGGCTAGTGCCTGAAAAACCCTCTCAGCACTGTCAGACATAACGAGGCAGGCGTTTTGAAAAGGGCCTGTAGAAACCCAATGAACGAGCTTCAAGTTGTGGGCCAATTCGAGCGTGTCTTAACAGCGAACCTCGTTTATCTACTTGGTACGGTTGCGCTCGATCTGTACACATTGGATTGAGTTCGCTGGCAATAGACAAGTGTATATATAGTGCCAGCCTCCTGCAAGTAGAGTCCACTCTGGTAGAACCAAGTCACTGCATTTAGGCCTCGGTGTCACTCAACTTGATATTGTACAAGGAATATATACATATTGTAAGGTATTGAGCGCATTAAATGTGTCTGTACATTTAATAGCACAGACAGATCAACACGGACACATCGTAACTCGCGATGCCACCCACGGGTTTCATCATTTGTTACCCCCCAACACTGACGTGTGTTCTAAATGCGCGGAACGATGTCAAAAATATCATGCATCATCTTGTCTCTGGCCCCATCGTTGGCTCCCCTCAGCTTCGTGGGCTCCCAGGCTTCACTCAGCAGACTTTTCAAATATGCTGAATAAAAACTTTTCAAAAAGTTGGTGACACACAGGTGACTAACAAAAGGAATAAACGATTACATAAACGTTCCATATTGCACACGAACGAGGTCGTTTCAGGGCGAATCTTGAAATTTCCACGACACATGTAAAATTCTCTAGAACAAATGCTAAATATGAGAACTTAAGGTTAAAGGTTTTCCTGCTGACTCTCGGCCAACATTGAGATGAGAACTTACCTTATCATTGATTCCACTGCTCAATCAAATATATAAATCGACGAGCATCATTAACGCAGATCTAAAAATGTGTGTAATTGCCGCTCTGCAGAGTCTACTTCTTCTGTTGGACGGATCCAATAATCTGCTGTATGAGGGTTCACTTTTGAACATTTCAGCAGTCGTTTTCGCCGCTTGCGGGCCATGCTTTTGTTTCTTAATACACTGCCCTAGTGGCTTTTACCTCAGCAACAGCTAATCCTGCCGTCACGTGCCATTCAACCTTAGATTTTCCGCCGGTCTGACCCCCCCACCCCATATTCCCTCGTATCCGAGAGTCCAGTAAGAACGGTGCCATCGCGTTTCACTAAGCAGCCCCGATTGGGCTGATTGGCAAATGTTGATTGAACAATTAATTCGCCAGTGGTTTTTCTCACGCGTATTCGCCGAGCGTCGAACGAAACAGACGTTCGTCGTCCGTTTCCGATACGTCACGATCTGACCAAGAGCCGTTCTTTGGCCTCAGCCTTTGCAATGGACTTCACTGCCAGCTGTGCCGCGGCGTCTCTGCCTTCCTGCCGGCATCTGCCGTTTCTGGCCAGCCAGTAAGTATCGCCCTTCGGGGCCCCAGCGCAACGCTCTACAGAGGCCAAGGGACGGGATCTCGGAACGAGAAATACGATAGGTTGAGGAGAACAGAACGGGCGGGCGGTTCGCAGAGAGCAAAAAGATGCGGCGAATTCTGAAAGTGCGCGCGTCAAGTGAAAATTGAAACTCATTCATCATATTCGACAAAATATCTGAAATATAGAACGAAGTCTTGGCAGCCCCCGTGGCCAATGCGCACCGATGGGACCCGACCCCCGATTGCGTCCCGGGGACCGGTTGTTTCCCAGGGTTGCGCCACCATTTGCCGAACGCTCTGGTTAGTGTTCCCCGCTTGCATTTCCCTCCCCGTGCCTACTCATTGTCAGCCTCTCGGTGTTTCGGTTCGCCTTGCACGCCCTGCGTTGAGCGGGAAATGGACCGAGAGGGACCGATTGGCTGACACAACGGACGTCTTGAGCGCCTTGCGAGCCGGACGCCCGAACGCTTTGCGAGTCTTGGGTAGAGGAATTCCAGCTTGCAGGGAAGACCTGCTGCCCCTCATTCCAGACGAGGTATTGAATGATGAGAGGCGGGAGAATCAAAATTGTTGGAAGATGAACGAAGAGATCTATGTGCAGAGGAAAACAGATCCGAGTTGGAGAGAGAACGGGAGACGGGTTAGCGGCATTGAACGCATTGGAACGACGTTGAACGACGCCACATTGTGACTTCCCCTGCGTTGCAACTCTTTGGGACTGTTCTCGCTGGATATGTAACACATTTTACGCTATTAAAATGCACTTTCCGAATGCAGTTTACCTGTATAAGTATGGCGCCCATATAAATTCATGGGCGGAAGCTAGGTGGGGCCGTGTGTCGCATTGTGGGCTCACACCAACCCCTCTTGCTCTCATGTGTCATAGAGAGTGAAGCACCCCTTCCAGCACCAGATTCAAGCCTCGACCTGCTGTTACAAAAGCTGCATAAGCTCAAGTAAAATAGCCAATAAATAGATGAATTCTGATCATCGAGTCTATGTGAGATTTCTGTAAAGAGAGATCCTTGTGGGTCCCCCATAAGAGGAAACGTGTATGTTAAACACATTGAGACATAGTAAATTTCGATCTGTTATCCTTGGAGTATCATAGGGGTTTTCACTGAAACGTGCCTCTTTATGTAAACCATTGCACGAGAACACAATTGTCATCTATGTCTTTAGCAAGTTTAGTTATCAGTAATTGATATTTATCTACTCAGTTTGAATTGCTATTTCCTTTGAAATAATGAACTTATCTTAGTCGACATAGTGTCCCTCGCTTTCTGTATCGACTCTGCCCCATCAGATAACACGTGGATCCCGCGGAGTACAAACATTTTGTCGTGGAAGGCGATGCATCCGCCCAGAACATTTCGTACTTTTGCTTCCGCCTTGAATCGCTTCCTCTGCCGGCCATGTTCTATGGATCTGAATACAAAATGATTTTGTAGAGCAACGAATTGCCTAGCCAACATTGGTTACAGTATATCTGGCAATGTATGTGCCCTAACGTGTTGTATTGTACCATAACTTTTCTCTCTTTGTTCATCCAAGCTTGCTCCCAGCTGAGCAGTCACGTCTCGAATTTGTTGGCCAGCATTTTCATTGCAAAGTGCCAGAATGACTCGTCTCGGGTCTAGACGCGATAAGACCAACATTGACGTTTCAGTAGCGTCTTGCCCAGCGCGAAAATTGTGAAGAAAGCAATGTATCGAATATGCACGTATTTTCTCTCCATGCCTCGAAAACTTTTGAAGTCCCACTGGTGACGGGTAACAAATATGCAAGCAAACCTATAGATGTGGAATGGATGAAGGCATGAGCCCGTCAAACTTCAAGCACCTTCTGCTTGTCGAGTTGAAATTGGAGCAATTCAAAGTTCATATTAATTACTTATGACCCAACGTAATATTTGGCATCGTGTTTGGTCGGGCTTTTAAATCTCGAGCATGTTAGTTCGCCAAAATAACAGTTTTAGCTTCCACTGGAAAGCTGTCCTGGTCTTCAATGCCCATCAATAGATTAGCTAAAATAAGCATTTGATATTTCAGTCCCCCTTTACGAAGAACTACGACGTAATTGAACTAATAGCGGTGAAAGTATTTCCTTCGAACGTTGAAGTTCAATAATCGTTGACTCCGGAAACAATGTCCAGCTTTTATTTTTCTAAGTATTTTCCAAAGGAAAAAAAAACGTTAATTGCTTTTCGACGACAGCACTTCGGTCAGACCCTAATGCGTTGTAATACATCAACGAAAAGTCCGAGTCCGAGCCAAACGAAGGAATCGGAAATACGATTACTCCTAGTTCGATATATTCAGCTTGCCTCGACTCCCCAACCCCCGAATTTCCCCTGACTACCGCGGAGAGTGTACAGGCAGCAGAGGCACAGGTCGCTGACAAGCCATGCTCTCCGGCCTGCGAGTTCCTGAACTTGCTGTCACTGCGAGAGCGATATTTCCTGCGTTGCCAACCTATGTATCCGACCCACCCACGGTTTTCTTCACAGCTCTTCACAGACTCCAGCTTCCATACTGGCCCCCTATATATTGGAATGAAGGTTGCAGGTCATTCGCTGTTTGAATCATGGACCTGTGCGCGCCCGACGTGAGGCGGCTAATGTTGCCTATCTATGGGGTATGCCTGTTCTTGTAAATCTGGGTAGCCACACATGTGGTTTAGCCGTGGTTCGTGTCGAACCTGAAAACCTTAGCAAAACGCGGTCGAGCTCAATACGCACTATTTGTCGACTTTAAAGCCTTCGAGTCAGGGTCAAGATCGCTGGTTTTGGATAAACTAGCCAGAATAGGGGTACCGCCGAAAATCCTAGGGTAACTTAAGGCCATCCTACAAAATAATGTGGTCTCAATCGACGACGAAGTCGAGATACGTTCAAGGAGATAATCTGTCACCCCTGCTTTTCTCAGTTCTCATCAGTGATCTGCCAGCCAGCATCCAAGAACGCCACCAGAAAGTCAGAATGATTCTTAGAGCAGATGACTTCATGGTGTTTATGTCCTGCCGATTTCAGCTACAGCGCGCTTCAGCGACACTGACAAGATGCATCGAAATAACGCGACTGAAGATAAATGTTAAAAGACCGAGCCAATGAAATTTCGGCAAAGAGGACGGCTGGCGGTCACAGATGAGTTAAGACTGGGGGGTGAGCCAAGGTAAGTTTCGGCAATGCCTTCACTTACCTTGGTGTAACGTTGTCGACTGCACTCTCGTTCAGTCATCATGTAGAAGTGAGGGTTCGTAAAGCGCTGGTAGCCGCGACCTCGATCGATCTTCCCCACAGAAGTTATCCCTCGCTAGAGCTATTTGCCTTTTCAACATGAAAATCGCACCCACGGCAGTTTGTGGGATTCAGGTGTTTTGGGAGCACCTTTCTTAAAGGGTTACCTGTTTGCGCTTTATAAGGCGAAACCCGCCTTCTTAAAGGAAGTACTGGGAGTACACGTAACCACGCGCGACAGACTCGTTTATCTCCTAGCCGAAACAACCTTCTTCATCGAAGATTTGTGCAAGATGTTCTGCCTGAACGATACGGATGGATACATGTATTTAATTCATGGAGGACCAGTTGGCGAAAAGAGCGGAGGTCGACCAACAACGTTGTTTTTAGTCCCAACTATGGTTAATAGTAATTGGAAGGACTCTTGTAGGGAGAACCGAAGTGCCACTAGTAGGTTTACGTTACACGGCTTCTACCATAAAGAAACAGGAAGTTTCCATGAACCAGGGACCAATTGCGTACGTAAATTTTGGAATAAACAACTTCCCAAGTATCACGCAAGAGTATGTACACAATCGGGGTCAATTAGCCAGCTGGCACGATAGGTCACATATGAAATATGTATATGTATATATATATATTAGATATTTTCGATTATAGCCATGTTTTACAAAGGTCGTGCAATTTGTCTTGACCAACAGGACTCTTATGTATTAGATAGACTGTTGCACATTTTGGTGTGAATAAAACCGATATATATATATATATATATATATATATATACATATATATACATATATATATATATATATATATATATATATATATATATATATATATACATATATATAATTATGACGGAATGAGTAATAAACCATAGAAGCGACATTTTCGTCCCTCACGAACGTCGTCGATTATTTTATACATATATGTCCATACGCGAGTAGCTGCTGATCCCGCACGCTCCGTTACCAAATCTGCCAACGGCCCATCATCCAGGGCAGACCGCCGCCAGTATGTCGTAGTAGTGGCGACAGTTGCGTAGGATGCAAGGCGCCATACCTCTCTCTCTCTGATGCCAGCGAAGAGAGCACAGAGGCGACGTCAGGGATCTCGGGAGCCGGCGGTTCCGACGGCCTAAGACGTTAGCGTATCCGCTAAGGCACGACAGTGGATGCATCGGGAGCGGCAGCAAGGCCGTACGGGAGCGGAGAAAGGTTGGCCGCAAGCAACCAACGGAAGGTATACACGGATATAGGGAAAGGTACAAAAAAGCGGTAGGGGTCCGGCGTTGCAGCCTGGCCAACCTAGCTCGGACTTGCTCCATTCCGGCGAACTCTCGGCCGGATGACTCCGATGGGATTGGCGGAGGACGATGCAAAGCGGAAGGAGCTTCTCCGGTCGGTGTCTACCATTGGTGGAGCAGCAGGCGAAGTCGAGGCGGAACCCGCCAGCGAGCGTAGCGGGAACGACACATACATCCTCAACGCACATCGCTATCGATTACCGATGACTGCTGAATCATTTCATAAAAATAGACCACCACTAGCACCACTATATAGTACTGCACCACTGCACCGTCCGCCACTACCTACTACTCGGTGTGAACTTGAGCCGGAGCGGCTATCGGCCTCCAGCCAAGGGCGGCGGTGGCGGCGGGGGTGACGGACCGAACCCAGAGACCTACCCCCCCCGTCCCCCCGGGCCTGCGTTGTCGGGGGCTTTGCCTTGCAGGGCGGCCGCATTGCCTATCCCGCCATGACAACAGATGAGCTCTTCTCGGCACTCGCCCCCTGCGTCTTTGATTCCCCGCCCGGCATTCGAGAATGCCCCAGGAGCCCCGTCCCCGTTTCCCAATACCCCACAAAGCCTCACCTCTTTGTACGAACAGCGGCGCAGGGCGGGCGGCGCGTGGCGGGCCGAATCGAGCGGCAGGAATTGTGGGGAGTTGATTCGATCCTCATCCACACTGACGACTGCCGTCACTGTGTCCTCTTATCCGCTCTTCCCTTGTCCTACCATAGTGCGGCGCTAAACAGGGAACGGATGTGGCAAGGGGGAAGGGGTGAGGGCAGGTAGCATCGCCTCTAAGTCCCGAGGGCCCGTCTGATTCCGGGTGGCGGTGGCGGGCATCGACAGAGGGAGCGGGCCAGCTCTCCCTGCTGCGGAAGAGTCGTCAGTCTCTGGTCGTCGGGTCGCTGTGAGTTGTGTGTTCTGCGTATCTGTTCGGCAGAGTTGGGAGTGGCTGGCCCTTTGTTGGAAGGGACACCACCGACTGTGTTAGGCAAGCCGTTGGCAAGGGACGGCGACCGCGGGGAAGCCGAGGGGCTGGGGGGGGGGCGCCTTGTGGGAGTGCACAAGGAGCACCCTGGTCCGTCTCTGAATAGAGAACTCTTTGCGGAAGACACGTCTGCCGTGGCCGCTCACCGCGTCGACGATGGAAACTTCGTTCTACTGCGTTCGCCCATGCTGTTCGCGCTACTACAGTGAAAGAAGGCGAGGAGAGAGAGAGAGGAAAAAACGTGTGGCCAAGATGCGCCTGGCACAGCCTGGCGGCCCCGTTCGGTGGCTGGATGGGTCGCAAGGAGACAGGCGGTGCTGGCGGCCAAGCGATGCTGCTCAGGGATTCCGATGAAAGAGCTCGCTTGTACAGCGAGCATGTATCTACGTTCGCTGGCTGGGCGTCGCTGCGCCTCTGCCGAAGGTATCGTGTACGAGGGCAGCAGCGGTAGTCGACCGAACGCCTACGCCATTGATCTCATATAGGGGGAATCAATGGACTTCCGGAGATATTCTCATCACCTCTTTCGTTGCTTCGGTTTCGTATCGCTCATAGGAGAAAAGGGGAGATGTCGCCAGTTCAAACAGCCTGGCCTGCCTTTCTTGCTTGCTTGTCGGCTTGCTTACTGACACCCAGTGAACGAAGATGTCTTCGAGGACCTTGAGTCACGGGGAAGAGTCGACAACGATGAAGAATCCGCTCAGATTCCCTCCCTTTACATATTCTATATTATTGACACCCGTCAATAATATAGGATACTACAGTTACTAGTGCACATAAGAGCCCCTGCTTTCATAAGACCCCCGAACGTGTGCTGCACCTCGAGTCTACAGTCTCGTCTCCGTCAACGAGCTCAGCTTACAGGCAAACGCTATAAATGCTGCACTGCTTCGACAAGTTGCAAATAGTCTATTACATAAAAGTATTCTCTTGTGCGAATCTTATATGACTATGATAGGTGTTATGTAGAAAATACGAACAGAATATCGATGACAATCATTGAGAGCCGTCACAGATCTAAGCATGGTAAAGCCGAAGATATTGGCAGGAAAAACGGGCAAATGTATCGGGTCGATTCTAGGAACTAGGCACGGTAATGCCAATTTGATAACAGACATTCGAATGCCAATTAAGAAAACCTTTGTCTTTGCTAAAATACATCTGTAGAAAATATATTCTATTCTTGATTGCATATACTCGGCGGATGCTGGCAAGATAGGCTTCCACTTAGGAAAGACGAATTAACACAAGAATTCGTTTTATTAAGTAGTAGTTATATGTATAGAGGCACAAGCCCATCACCAGAGGCGTTCTTCCCTTGTAACAAGCTCTTCCCCAAATGTCTGACCAGCATGGCCAAGAAGCAGTGACAGAGGCCGAAAACAACGCCTGACGTCGAAATGACGACGGCCGCTTATCGTGCGATGCCAAACGCATTGAAATCGATCCATATGGAAATTAGCTGAACACACAGACGATCAGGGAGCTCCATACTGTTTCGAGCCCAACGAGTGATCCACTCGAACAGATACAGAATGCTATTCAATGTGGTCAAAATACAGTGGCAGAATACAGCAATCGTTCGGCAAAGTTTCAATTTGGTAAAGGGCCCACAGGCCGTTCGGCGAAGCGGGCAGCTCTTTGCTAGTCCCCAGCTGCGAGTGCAACATTCGCCATGTAGTGTACAAATAGACTGATCTTCATCATGTATCATCTTGTCGGCGTGTGAAAGCCGGTCAGCGTGACAACTCAATCGAATTGTGGAATTGGGTCCTGTTGTCGGGGATTACTCTAATGCAAAACTGCTTATTTATTTAATTATTAGGAAAACATCTCTAACGGACTGGCCCGCCCAACCCGGGCCATAAAAATAAAATAAGATACATATAATAAGACAAATAAAATAAGATAAATAATTATTTTAATATATTATTGACAATCTCCTCTCCTCCCCTCTCAAATCCCGTATTCATCTGCTCTTCAGCGCCATGGGCCGGCAAATGCAGGATTTCTTTACTGGATCAATATTCTGCCCCCGATTGAATGAGCCCCGGGACCGAACCTAATGCCGGCGCAGAAAATGATCCGTCACCGCACTTTCTACCGTTTCCTGTAGAATACGTATACGAACCGCAGTATCGGACGGCGCCAGTGATAAACTTGACCCGGTAAACATTGGTGGAAGTCTACGTTGAGGTCCCCGTGGAGACTCCTCCTCCTCCAACATTTTGAATTCTAAATATAAAATGCACTACGAGCTTGCCAGCTCACGCCAACCCTTTTTAGACCTGTCACTGGATAAGGCATCGCACGAGACCCCCGCCTTCTGTCCCAGGTGAATGATGTAACGCTATATTTAGCGTGCCATCTGTACATAGCTGAAAATATGCAAAAAAAAAAACATATGCTCAAATATGAAGACAAGTTTGGGCAGAATCGGTCTAATTTCATCATCTGAACATCTGACCCAGAAAAAAATCGTTCGAAACATAAAAATAAAATGCTACCCAGTGGCAGTGCACAGGAATCGACTATTCCTGTGTGTGAGCAGAATTCGGTTAGAACTCGTTAGTGGCAAGCCTGACCCGTACGCGTGCCCGTGATTTAACCATACACAGAGCACTATATGATGTAAATATCTAGAAGAACAAAACATTCGATTCTATGAAATGTGAAATAATATATACCGTGAACCAGCCGAAAATACACAAGGACTGATACAGGAACATGAGTTGATTCCACTACACTCAGCATCGAGCAGCTACTTACTTGGCCATGCACAATTAATTCACATGAATAATCTACACGGCACATTGCCCACAGTTAAAAATTAGTGATTAGTGCTCAAATTAGTGATTAGTTTTCGTAGTCTAAAACGAATGCTATCTGGCAAAACCGACTCTCAGGCAACATATTCTTCTCGCTCAAGGTTTCTCCTAGTTTATCCAGCGTTGATTCGGCCAATCGATCACGCGCAGCACGATTGAAAGATAAGCGAATGAGGTGTTCGTCTTAACCGCTCAGTAATCGTCTCTGAGTGTGGCCGATAAACTCAGCTAATGGGATCAGGCGTCACGGTGGCCCTAACCGCTGCATAGACTCCTTTCGTTGCGTCGATTACAGCAGGTTTTTTTTTCAACTATGTTGTCCCTTGGCGTCTTCCTTTCCTCATCAGCCGCTTGCTCTCTCTCTCTCTCTCTCTCTTTCACTCTCTTTGTATTTCCATATTCTGCCGTCTTCCAGCCGACCATATCATTGTCGCCTGCAACCTGGCAAGGTCTTCTACCGGATCAACGTCCCCGGTCTTCGTCACGGTGAACCGTCGAGACGCACCCGGTACAAAAAAACACGCCTCGTTGCCGACGTTCTATTGTCTTGCCCAGCACCACACAGACACGCTGACAGACGTATCGGTCACTGCCGGGGGCCGGGGGCCGGGGGCCGGGGGCAGAGCTCTGTTTCACTCCTAGCTTATGGAGTTAGCTAGCTTTGCCGGCAGCCTGGCCCAGCTTCCTGGCCGCCATTATCTAACCCGACAGGCCCCACCAGCAGCGAGGTGAGCCCGCACCGTCTATAGGACTGTGTGTGTGTGTCCATTGGTCGATACGCTGGCAGGCCCTATATAGGATAACTCTCCTTCGGTAGCAACCACCTAGCTCCCCTCAGCTTTTTAGATCAAGGACCCCGTTACAAAAAGCTCCTATCCACCCGGTGCGTGCATGTGTAGGCACGTCGGCATTTCTACGAATATATTTATATTCCTCCGGTCGGCTCTCTTGACCGATCGCCAGTGTCCGAACGGTAGAGCAACGATGGCAAAGCGAGAAAAAGAAGATACGCTGGACATTATTAAATGAACGAATGGGCCCCCATGTCTAAGGGTCTCCGCGTGTGTGCGTATCTGGGCGCGTATGAACGCGCCGGCCGCTTGAGCTGCCGTGAGCTGGTGTGAAGGACGATGTGCTCACCCCATAGCTTATATAATTGTGGGGTTTGGTCTTCTTGGGTCTGCCTGATTCTCCTTCACGTTCGCTCTCTATCACTTCGCCCGTAGCCTTCGCTAGACCTTCCTCCATCTTCTGTAGCATCGGGGGCCCTCTGCCTCCCAGTGGCTAACATAATAGGGATGGTTCATTATTGACTGCATCAGCCCCATAGTGCTCTTCCCGTCGTGCTCGCCCGGTTGGCTCCAGGCCCCATCCTAGGGCATCCACCCAATCCTGCATCGTTAGGCCATCTTTGATATTGACGGCTGTTTATACCGGCCAACGGTGGCGTGCCATACTCTCGTACCTCCCGTACTGTCGGAGGGTCCCCGCAGGCAAAAGCCGGCCGTCACACCGGCGCCAAGGAGAGAATACCAACGGTTTCTTATGATATGGTGGTATACCCTGAGAACGTGTAGCACTGTCCGGGGACTAATTGCATCATTGCAATTTCCCCAAAAAATCGACAAGAACAAGTGCACTGTAAACCACATTATCCACGCTGCAACACACGCGCGAAATGGAATTGGGACCTAGAAGTAGCACGGGGTGGACGAACGGACGCCGTTTCCACAGATCAACATGTTATGTCATCGCAGGAGACTAGAAAATTCCCGGCCATTGAACATTAGCCGGAACAGTTACCCACGTTCCCTAGATATCGAAGTAATGCCAAGCGTAAAGCCGGGACTAGGGAAGTGATAGACTCTCAATAGAGGATGGTGGCTTTGGCAGGTAGAGACCGTTTGTCGACCACGTAAACCGTCCTGCACTGATCGGCCCACTTTCCATGGAGATTGGAACGTCTTCAGCGGTGTCCGCGCGTTTGAGGAAAATTGCCTCCTGTAAAGATAAGACGTGTTATGTACATGTCTCAACATGTCTCCATACGTGTCCCGGTGTCCCGCGATATGGCGCTGATGAGGTTGTGTAAAAGCTTTCCTTTATAGGGACACCTCATTAAGTTAATCACTCATTTTGAATAGGTATGTGCCATGACTGGATTTTTTACCATATACATTTTGAGTTCATGGATTCTGGAGCCTCAGAATCTTCATTTTTGTTTGATTTATAAACGTTGAGTTATATAATTATTTGTATAGTTTTTTTTTTAACGAAATCGTATATATATATATATATATATATATAATAAAAGACCCCTTAAAAATACTATACAAATGTTATGAAATGATATCCAAGGAAATAGACGAGTATAGGGACATGATATCTACTTAATAAATTACCTCGAGAGAAAAACGTGCCTTTGCCAACATCTGTCTCGTGTGTTTAGTTAATCTGTTGTTAGAACATACGTCACAATTATCCTGCAACAGTAAGCGATTAATTCATCTAGCATTAGTTATTATACTTGTCAACGTGTCCAAACACATAAAGGACGTCCGAAAAAGTAACGAAACTCGATGAGAGTCCAGCAGCCAGAATGTTCAAGATAAGTCTCCGCGCGTTCATAGCGTAAATCCATCCTTAAATTCATATGTGTTAGCTAGCAGCGTGTATTTTGCACCGAACAAGTCGGGCCAAAAACAAGCATCAATAGAATGTCAAAGAAAAACAACTGCGATAAAAATATAACATGTTGACGGTATTTTTTTAGCAAAGTTTGTTCTCGCCTGAGGAAAAACGATGCTTGAACTTGTCGTCTTTGTTTCTCTGAAGTTATCGTCATAACATTTTCAGTGTAAACATCGCTTTGCGGCAAGAACAAAAAAGGTGTAAGTGGTTATTCTTAAAAATCTCTTAGCAATTCATAGTAGATCATTTATTTACCGAACACAATATGATACAATAAAAATATGGGGCATGAGCCCTACAGTTGTTCATGAAAAGATGTAAGAACTGGAGTTAATGAATCATCGGAGACCATTAAGTAGCGGAGTTTCTTTTTTTATTTAGCATATTGTGCTATATCACTACGTCTACCTAACTGAGTCGGACAATCACCGTTCGAGAGCAGTGATTGTATCATCCTAGCGACTCCCGAGCCATGGCCCTATGAAGGGATATGGGTCAAAACTGTTTGCGTGTTTCTGGGTGTTCTCTCATAAGCCGTGCCGAGATACAGTAAAGAATAGCGATTTTGGTAGACCAAGCAGCAATTCACGATGCATACAATGTATAAATATAGGCATACATATAAGTTCCCAAAGAAAAAAACGGATATATATATATATAAAATATATATCGGTAGCGTCACGCCAACTGGACCAAGTACCGATATCACCTTGCTCCGTCGAATGCGCCTGAATTCACAGCCTTTACCTTTGGTTTGACAAACAGTTCGCCTAGATCATGATCCTATATATGACGCTTACCGAGGCTGACTTCGTACGTTAATTTCGATTAAACTTTGCAGATATTGTAGTAAACACATCCACACACAACAACAGCACATCACGCCTGCACAGATGTTTCTGCCAAGAGAGCTGTCCGTTCTCGAGGAGACCACACACATGAACGTGCAGTCCACACGCCGACCACCAGACGTCGTGCAAACCACACTCTCCAAGTAGAGATGTGCACTGCTACCTCGAACGTTACCGCCGCCGACGCGGCTGTGCACGGCACAGCGACGTAAGTGCGGGCTACACTAACAGCGCATGACCAAACAACGTTGCCGTGTTAGAAGCCGGCAACCTACCTGGGTAACGGGAGCCCTGACTAAACTAAGTTGACGGCAATTCCCGTAAACAATGTATACTTAAATACATATGTATGGTAATCACAATGCAGCACAGAATAAAGAATGTGACTTACGCACGTCGAGCGCCGTAAGTCATTATCGATACCTGGTATCACAGTATTCTCATTGATACCACCGTAGGGCCGCCTACAATAAGTAGTAGTCCTACAATATGACACTTGCATTTGTGCCCGACTTACACTAACAACGAACGGACAGCGGTATATATATAATAAAAATATAGGGGATCTTCATTGTCGTATTTATTTTTTGTTGGCTTTATTTCACATTGATTCAGCTGTACGTATAATTGTCTAAATTGGCTTCTTGGTGTGATCTATAATGTGCCTGTTTTTCACTCCAGCATTTTTCTGATGTTTGTTCAGCCGACTGGAGTAGTCCATAGGTTCGAGTTCCGCGATCCGGTAACATATAAGACAACCTTATTGCAAAACTGTACTTTCCTTAATAAATCAATACAACCTTTTACGTTTAGCATAGAGTTTGGAGTTCAAGGGTTGCTGCAACATACAGAGAATAGCAATGACGATTTCCTCGCTCTCTACTGATTTGAGGAATCATCTTGCTTTATTTTGGACCTAAACATTCAGCTTCATTTTGGACCTAACTTTAATGTGTCAGCAAGCTACTTCTGTAGTGTGTTTGGGCTGTCGTTCGAGCCGAGCAACGATATGCCTTTGTCCGCGTAATGCTTGAGCGAGTGAATCACCTTCCGAAGTATCTACTTAAATGAGTATTGGCATGCGATAATAACGATTTTGTTACCAGCCTCCCTCTCGGTCATTCTCATCCCCGTCCTCTTGAGAGTACCTTTGGCAAGCGATCGGTGAGATTTCCTATCTCTTAGGCTTGGATGCAGGATGCGCCTGGCGGCCTGGGTGTGCACTCGTGTCCTTGCGTCACACGCCAACTATCTCTGATATCCATCGGCTGACGCTGGCTGTGGAGACGGCCATCGCGGTCGACAACGTTAGAGCACGGGAATACACCCGTCCTCATACGAGGCTCCCAACGCCTATGTCCCTGTCCGATAGCTACCAAGCACCGCGGTGACATCCATCTCGTTAAGGTAATGCCGACCAAGCCAGCTCCCTCTTTCAAAGGTCCCTCGCCGGGCACTCCCTATCCGTCGGACGATTCTCAACCGGGACAGAGGGATGTGCGAGTAACGTGGTGCGTAGCAGATTGCTTTGCTCGACACCAGGGTCTGCCTGTGTATGTCGTAGCTGTCCACTACGTATGGGTCAAGCCAGAAGCATCGCTTGGTCGGGTCGCCTACTTACTGTAGCCGGGATTCGTGTCTTGGAGTGGGGCTTCGACTTGTTGGCTCTAGCATTTTCACGCCACCATACGATAGTTGTCGACAGCTTTCGTTCTGTTCAGGGAGAGGTGTAGCACGACCTTATCGATGGTCGCTAACGCAATCGAGTTGGAAACCTTTCGAGAGGTTTGGGATGGAGAAATGGTAGCGGTGTGGCGATATTAGTCGCAGCAGTAGCAGTAATAGTAGAAGCCTCAGTGGGCCGGTGACGTCAGCGTAGTCAGCTACAACGACAACGGCTAGTGGACGCGTCCACTAACCCTTCCCGCCACATGATACCACATGATGTGCCAACTTCGTCGGTGCCGAATCTACCCATCAATGGAAGGCTTCGTGTGAGGCTCGCCTTTCCCTTCCTCACGCCTCGATTTCTACCTCGATCTCTCTGTCTCTCTCGCACTCTGCCGTTCTGTCCCTATGTGCCCCCATGGCGAGCAGAAAGCGCGGCGGCTATGAGGAGGTCGACCCATCGGCGCCGCCTTGCTGATTTGATCATAGGGTGAATGCATTATTGGAGATTAATGAAGAGCATGCGTCTTGCTACAAACGAGTGCGAGTAGCCCTCACTCCAGTCAGTGTAGACTAGATCCGCCTTGACAACTCAAGTCGACCCCGTCTCCTCTCTCTCTCTCTCTCTCTCTCTGTCTCTCTGTCCCGCGCTCGCACACCCCTGCTCCTGGATGATGCGACCGCACGGCGATGTGATTGCAACGGCTCCGCGTACGTCACTATGGAAGCGAGGATGAGAATTCGGGCTGGGACTGAGCAGTCATAAGGGATACAGTCGGCGATTGAGGCTGTATCCTCTATCACCCGGCTGGGCCACCACCCGAACTGTCGGAATTACCGTTGGACACCGACGACGACTGCTCGGTCGGCCGATAGGGCGACCTACGTGTCAGCCCCTGCGTGTATTCCCGACGGCATCCACTTCCACCGGACGAGGATGAAGAAGAGCTCACGGATGCGCGGGCGGGCGTTGGGTACTGGGGAGGCGGGGCACGTATAACCCAGCAGGACACATGAGTACGAGTGCACACCAACATTCGGACGAGATCACAGGAACGCAGCAGGTCCGGGTCTATCTGTGCAGGGTAAGGTAGGGCAGTGCAGGGTGGCCTGCGAATGTTCCTTCAACTTGCCTTATCCAGCCTCGTTCGCTGCCACTCTCTTCATCTCTCTCTCTCTCTCTAATTCCCGGCGCGTCTTCTCTCATTTGGTAAAAGGAATTCGAGAGCAGGAGGAGGTCTGCCCCCAATGGTTAGCTGGTATAGAGCACGGGAAAGATGATGAAGGGCTATGGATTTCAGGTTGCTCCATTCCAGGCCCCACGAAGTCCACTAAATCGAAGCCTCTTCCTTATAGATAATGGAGGGGCGAGCGGGATCGGCGCTCTGCTAGCGTCAATTCAAGCTCGTATTGACGATCTACATCAAGCGGTATATACCTGTCTAGTCGAACGGCGCTGCGTAGCCTGAGGTATTAGGAGACACACGACCTCTGAGCCTTCGAAGCATAATTATAATAATTATAAGATGGAAATGGAGCGTTTTGTGCCGTGTTTGGGCTTGTTTCTGCTTTGCTTATTCCCCCCATCCATGTTTGTGTATCTTAACATGTATTCGGAATAAATTGTAGGTGTGTTTCCGTAACAAGTACATTACGTATTAAGCACAGAAGGGCGGCAAGGCTGAGGAACCTCGCGGGAGGCTAGGCAGTAGCCATGGCAATAGGATCCGGCCGATCTATTCGCGCAGTGTGTGTGCGTCTGTGACTGACTGACTGACTTTGAATGATATCTCTTTCTTTCGACGAGGACCGGACCTCGGCACGCGCAGCATCAGTGGCTGTTGCCACTGATGACGGTCCTAATGGTATACGCGGCCACAGTGTGGACATCCTACTTTCGTGTGCGACATGTAGAAGTCATCGCTGGCCTTAGGTACCTATATATCTATTTATCTCTCACTCTCTCCGTTCGCAAAAGCAGGCCAAGGGGCGAAGCGGCACTATATCAGTCATCATGTCCACCTCTCTCACCTGTCCATTTTCGTGGTGACAATTCAATTGAGGAGGCGGTCGTCGTCATCCATCAAACAACAGGCAGTGCTCAATTGCAATTGTCAACGATGTGCGCCGCAAGCAATGTCTATGTGGCTGTAGCCTATACTGTTCCGTTATGCCATTTGTCCCGTTTCATTCAATTCAGCGCGCCATAGATATCGTTGTCGAATACGGGCTCCCCGACTTCTCATGACTCGCCACTCGTCCCTCGTTGGATGGAGAAGACGTACTAATGGTAAATCAAAGAATTGAGATGATCACCTCAAAGGATTGACGTCCAAAAGGATTGAATGCCTGTGGCGGTCCACGAAGCACCCTTTCGCTGATACCCACCAGCGAACTTTTCGCCGACGAGAAAACCCAGCATCAAAGTCATCATCTTCTTTAGCCAAACAGGAACGCGGTGCAGTAGCAGCAGCGACAACGACAGCTCCCCTCACCATCGATACAGCTCTCTAGCAGCACGCTGATTTACGGGAGGCCTCAAGGGCAACACCGAGGACAAGGCTCACATAGACGCTTTCGAAGGTGCGGCACAAGTACCGGAGGGTATTCATGGATGCGGCCTTCTTCCTTGCGCCTGCTAACCAGCGGGGCCCTCTGGTTACCTCGTCCCACGGCGTTGAAGCAGGAGGTGGCACAACAAGAGGCATTCGAAAGACATCTCGTAGTCGGGGCCACCAGGGGTCGTGGTGGCGCCGCGCCTTGCAGATGGGCCGCTTCATGTCAGCCTGGCCCGTCTATTGGCCTGCGGGCCGACTGCGCTAACGGTGCCGGAAGAGCAAGTGCCACGACGAGAGAGAGAGAGACAGAATATAGCAAGGACAAAACACACAGCGACAACCAACAACAAAAAAGTGAATACAGTGAGAGAGGTAGAGAGAGAGAGAGAAGCAAGAGGGAGAGACGTCGAGTGGGAAAAGGCCATAACGGACAAAGAGGTGATGGTGGTGATATCAAAAGGACATCAGTGGCTCGTCAGTTCGACGCGGCACCACAAGGCATGAAGCAGGACCCCTGCGCGCGGCGAGAACGCGACGGGTTCAGGGGGGAGGTTGTGTAGACACGATGTGGGTACGTCACTCGTCGTCACGTCGGGCTGCTGCTGGGAGCGGTCGCAGCGGCTTCAGTAGCAGCCGCGGCAGACGACCGAAGCGTGGAGAGCCTCACCAGCAGAAACGGTGCTGAGGACCGACGCAAAGGGATGCTCTGTTGACTGAGGTGCAGATTCTGAACGGACAACGGTGAGTGGATGAGGATGTGGATCAGATGTGGATCACTGAGGGGGCAAGCGAACAGACGGTCAGACAGACGAACGGGGATGACTGAGTCTGTTCTTGCCGACGCCCCTCGACGCAGTCTCTCTCTCTCTCGGCCTTCTTCTTGGGCTCCGTTCGAGGAAGGCCGAGCGCGTTCAGATGGCGGCTGCCGAAGGAGACAACAGATGATCCGGATGGAGAAAAGCGGCGGCGGCGGCGGCGGCAGCCGCCATCGTCGTAGCAGCTGAGGGGACGTAGTAGTACTCGTGTAGAAGTAGCAGCGGGGGCGCAGGCAGCAAGCGGGTATGTCGTCGCTAAACAGCTGCAGCGAAGGGCGGCCCGAGTCGGCCGGAGGCGTGGGTTGGCCGGACTCCGTGGGGGGCTGAGGCTGTTCGCCGAGTCAGTCCGTTGGCCGAATCGAAATCGAATGTTAACAAGTAACGGATGGAGCTTGACAGATGGAACGACGGCGAAACGAACCGAACAACGAAATGGCACTGGAACACAGGATCCGGGCAGGAGGCGGGCATCAGCGGGGGATACAGCATGGAGGAACGATGATAAAGGATGAGAAGGGCAACGCTGTAGAGTACAGTGGTAGAGAAATAGGGTATTGCAGGATGTCTTGGGAATTCGGGGTTCGGGGGAGGCGAAGGCTGGACTAGCGGGGCAGGAGACGAGGGGGGGGGTCGAAACAGACTGCTGCTGTACCATTGCTGGTGCTGCTGCTTCTGGTCTGTTTTCGTCGCCCGCCCGCCCTCGGCCAAGGGCAGCGGCAAGATACAGCCGAGAGTGAGAGTGAGAGCCCGATATGGCGCAGTTCGGCGCTTCAGCAGTCCTGTATCGACGAAGGATTGCGGCCGGTCCGTTGGTCGGATGGTCCTTCGATTGTTCAGGCCGGCGGACGGCGACGCCTGATGGTTGGTCACCCATGGATGACGACTCCTTCGACGGATGGATAGACGGACGCTCCTGATGAGGGACGCCGCCTGACGGAATGCGCAAGGGAGTCAGAGGAGAGGGGAGATCTGAGAGCGCAGCATAGATGAAAGGATGAAATGAGTGAGTGTATGTGAGCAAGCTGCTCTCCCCTGACTAGAGAAACGCCTTGGCTAGACATGGGGGCCCTGCTAGTAATTGTCTTTGTAGTTGCTGGTAGGAGTAGTTGTAGAGCTGTAGCGATAGCGCAGGCAGTTGCAATCGTGGCACTAGCTGTAGGAGAATAGTAGCGGGAGGAATTGTAGTCGTACGAGCGGGAGCTCATGACGAGGATGTCGGAGGTGTGTGGCCAGCCGCCGGGCCACAGATGGTCGGCCGGCCGGCCGGCCGGCCTGACTGACCGTTCGCTTGGCTACCCTGTAGGCCGGCACCAGGAACCCAGCCGGCTCGAAGCACTCCGTTCGTTGAGTCCCCTCACGTCGCTTGGCCTGCTTCGCTCTATCCTGTCTCCCCTCCCGGAGTAGGAAGACGGCGCGGGTTCGGGGGTAACGGAGGAGCATCGAGGACCCTTCTCGATCTGATCTGACGATTTGGGGACGGACAGATGATGGCGAGCAGTTGTAGACTATCGGAGGGAAGTGGGACAGAACGGCTCAGAAACAACCCCTGAACGTCCAGCACCGGCACCGGCAGCTGACTTCAGCGGGCTTCGCCCGCTGGCTCCCCATCTGCGGCTGTCGAAGCCCGGCCTGCAGTCGGCTTGCTCCTTGGCTGTTGGTCGTTCTCTTCGCCACTGGCGTTCGCAGCTCACTAATAGAACTCGAAGCGAAGCTTTGGTCTAGCACAAATCGAACAAATAGGAGCAAGCAGCAGACGCAGAACAGGACGTGGGAGAATAGGAAAAGAACCGCTGAACCGAACCAGCGTGAGGGTAACGAACGCGCGCAGTGCACGAGCCGGACGGCAAGAGACAGCGCAAGAGTGGGGAGGACGCTGGGGAGATGTGGGGAGGACGGGACCAGCGAGTAACACAACAAGATAAGGTAAAAGAAACGGGAAAGGCAAGCAATCGGTTGAAGGCTGGCTGCAGTTGACTCGATACCAATCGAGTCCACACCGCGGAAAGGGAGACCGCAGAACGTGGCATGATCGTCGGCGCCGTTAAAGTCGCCGATAGGGTCCTTCGCGTCATCGTTGTTGAAGCCGCTGCTGCAGCCGCCGTCGTCGTCATCACCAGCATCGCCGCCGCTGCTGCTGCTGCGGCTGCCACTACCGCCGGCGCCACTTCACCCTGTGTGCACCCTAATTGAGACGTCCACACTTCCAAGGAGCACTCCACCAACCGCGCTGTTCACCGAGTACTCCCGGGCTGCGCCCCAGCCCCCCCCCCCCTCCTCCTACGCCCAGCGCCCACCAGACCAACAACAGATCATTCAACGCATTGGCCGCCTCCCTTTCCGCCTGAAGAGCAATGATCAGCTGCACCGAGTGGCTTTCCTGCGTCGCCTCATTCTCGCTCTCTATCGCTCTCTCTCTCTCTCTCACCCGGTTTCGCTCACTGACTCACTTTTGCTTGTGCCGCAGCGCGTATGGCTAACTGGCCAAGCTGCCTAGCTACTTGTCGCTCAGCCAGCAAAACGGCACCCGATGAAAGCGAGAAACGCGCCCCTCTGAGCTGCAGAGCACCACGTCCTCGGAGAGCTGTGCCAAGAGTTGAGAGCAGGGTGGGGGCCAATTACCACTTGCTCCTCTGTTGAGCCCTCAATTGATCCAGGCGGCTGCGGCACCAAGGCCCAAACCTCGGCCCCGTAGGCTACTGCCCTTCATCACTTGGCCAGGCTAGGCCTGTCCGGGTGGACTCGGCGATTTGCGGGAGGGGCTGCGCCGCCGCTGCACTCAGCAATCGCCTGTTTTTTTCCCCTCCGAATTATCCGCTCAGAAGTGGTGGCGGGGCACGCGTGCACTCGCTCCTATCCGACGCCTCGAATCTCCGGCGCGCTAGGACCGCTGAAGTCTGTTCTGACCCTCCTCGATACTAATAACTTTGAGTGACATTGCTTGTCCAACCACCACAGCTACTACTTCTACTTCAACGACCATGTAGATGAGTTGAAGATGAACACCAAAGGGAGCGGTGCAAAGAGAGAGCGAGAGGGAGGCGATGGTTCGAAATGAAAAATCACAAATCAAACGAGAAGATGGCCTCCTCTGTCCAGTGAGGAACTCGCTAGCATTGTGTGCAGGATAGTGCCGAGGCTCATCGGCCAGCTCCAAGCGGCGGTGGAAGCACTACGTGTAGGACATGAGTTGGAGCTGGCCGCAGACGCACGCACAAACGCCGCCTGTCCCAACCTCGATGCATGCCATCTCCACAAAAGAGCCGTCGAAGCGCGAATCCATTTCATTTGTTGCTCGTATCGACATTTCGTGCCTGGTCGCCGGCGAAACATTGTAGTCCATCCCGCACGCCCCTTATGTCGGGATGGACTCAATGTGGCTGTTGAGCAACTCGAACAATGGTTCGCCGTTCGCTTCCAGTAAAAAATCGTTTTCAAGCCTTAATTACAATTGCCAGTGCCCTAATCAACAGTGGTCAACGAGAGGCGAACATTGATGTATATTAGATTTATCCGATTTCATCATTTGATCATTGAGTGAGTGGTCGGTACAGTGGTTTAAGGCAGTCGAGATGCGGAAGAATTGTTGGCAGTTATCTGTTATCAAGTGAGTGTCATTTCTCATCTTGGCGTAAGTTGACCCTGGCGCCGCTTCATTGGCCTCAGCTTATGAATTGGAGCTTCGCCGCATACTTTTTATCATTTAGTTCGCATAGAATAACATTCAACACTGGGACCTGGCTGATCGGATTGATCGGCTGGTCGAACTATTGTTAAGGATACCCGCGCCGAAAAGATAACGACCGAAATTGTGCGCAGAAATTGTCACTCACATCGAAGTAAAACTTTATTTGCGATTTATCGTGATGCGTCAAACAGATGTCCATTTTGATTAGAACTACCGTTTAAAATCAGAATGCCGCATTCAATTGTCCATCACTCGGATTTAATATCATCCATGCTATTTGACATAGGTCATGACGAAATATTTAATGAGTGTTACTACTAAATCCAATCGAAATGTCCGCGTAAGCTAACTACCGCTAAATCTATCTAACCCAGGTTAGCAACCGGTTCGGGGTTTTAGTCGGTGCGAGTCCGACACTGCCTAGGCGAACACCTCAGATGTGAGGCCAATTGTCCATAACAGATTTTTTTGCCCCCAACCGCATTAAAAAAAACAAAACCTATCGAACCGCTACGAGTCACAACTGCTATAATGACCATACAGATATTCCTTCATCGCGCAGGCAAATCAACGGGCGGCACTTAGTGATAACGCCGGCCACCCATCCTTCTCCATTTACCTGACTCACGAGCTCTGCGACACCCACAGTGATGTTAGCTATAGTATGAGGCTATAGCTGAACTAGGTTCCTGTTCTTGTTTGGCTCCCCTTCCATCGGGAGAATGGTTGTGTATGTCGGATTTCGAACGTCGACGTCGGTTGCTTGAAGCAGCTCTTGTTGGCTCAGTTCGCCTTTGGCCAGGAGCAGGCGCCTGTTGGCGCAGAAGTCAGTCCCCTAAATCCGATATCATATTGGGGCGCAGTACTTACCCCATATATCTGTACCGGTGTGTCTCCGTTACGTTTTCTATATGCGCGCTATCTGTGGCACTACTCTTTTATCGCTCTCTCGCGATCGCCTCATTTTCTCTCTGCTCTATATATCTATCTATCTATCTATCTATCTATCTCTCTCTCTCTCTCTCTCTCTCCCTCGCTCGAGATTTCTCAGTTTAGCCTGTCCTTCTGTATCTTGTCTGTATCACTCCTGAGTCCTCTGAGCTCGGGACCATCCGTGATCTGTCGGCAGCAGGGATCCGATATCGAGCTGAACCTTATGCCGATACGAACGCTGCCACCGCTGATTTCGTCTCGAGCCGGGTTGCCTAGCAGTCGTGTCCGGGAAGAGGTAGGGAAACAGGGGTCGCAGGGGATCGAGAGGGTCGGCCCCTTCTAAGTCAGCCTCGTCAGCCTGACTTAGCGAGGTGAGTTAAAGGTTTGGTTCATATACGCTTTGAGGAGCAAGTATGTATGTTGTGTGTGTGTGTGTGTGTTTCTGATGATGGAGTCCGTGGAACAATGCGGCCAATACAGCTACTGCTACCGCCACTTGTAAGGGCCTTCTCTTCGAAGGAATTCCTTCACGTTTGCGCGCTAGTGGTGCCTGCAGGCCTCTGATCGTCATCTTGGTTCTTATTTGCCCAGTTACCGAGCGAGACTCACCAAGTTCCTGGTCGCTGTCCTCCGCCTGCGAGAGCCACGTTTCCGCTGCGGCGACAGCATCAGCAGCAGAAGCCGCACGACCACCTATTTCTCGACACTGTCTGTTTCGCATCTCCGATTCCTCTCTTCTGCCTTAATATCCCGTTACACTGCCATATAAAAGGGTCGTTCGGGTCCATCCTCGGGGACCCTCGCTTTCCCCCGGCTCTTCGGTGATCACCGCCACTTGTCCGCTCCCTGCCCTTGCTGAATCCCTTTACAGTTGCGCACAATATTTCGTGCGCGCCGACGATGTACAGCTACCCACGATGTACCCGGCAACGGTGGGCCCTCTATCCATCCGTTAGGTCTCCGAACTACTCCCATACTGTTATATTTCCCCCTCGCTATTACTGCAAGGGGCAATGGGGGTTAGGCCACAGGGCCCCTCCTTGAGCTCGTCCTCGCGCATCAAAAGGAGATCAGCCGTCTTCGGCTCGCCGTTGGCACGAGTGCAGCCGGCGGCTGCCGCTGTGCAACCACTGCAGCCTCTACTACGCGGCAGGGGGCTGTCGCCACTTCTCATGGTGCGGTGTGACCCGTTCATCGTTCGCGCCCCCCCCCCCCCCCCAACGCTCACGATGGGGCTACATCGTGTGGGAAGTGAGAACGCCCGGCAGAGCGAGGAATGGGCCTGGCCAGACGGCACAGATAAAAACAGCGGAATCCGTCACGTCCTAGGTAACTGAGATGCTGGGCTGAAACTGGGCTGAGTTGAGCACGCCGCATGGCCGGGCTGAGGCAGACCAAGAACCACAACGGGGGAGGAAAACACGAGCGAGTCACTGAGAGGCTTGAGCCTTCTCGATGTTCTGCAGTCATCAAGCCTAGGTTGGGTGGTCGTATGAGTGTCGGTGGGTGTCACTTTGTGCGTGCGCGCGAACGAGCGATTGGGTGAATGCGTCCGCTGCTACTGCTGATCCGGGTGCACGTCAGGCGCGCAAAGCAGGACGCCGTGGGAGGCCCTCGTGCAGGCACAGACAGCTGCCGTATGTGCCACGAGGTTGGTGGCGCGTTGGTGGGTGAGGCTGTTGTGGTTACTGGCCTGGCCGAATGAAGGCTGGAAGAGCGAGCAAGCAAGCAGGGTACAGGAAAAACTGCCGCTCGCTGCCTGATTCCCGACACTGCCAGGAATCTACAAGGGTAAGCGACTGCTATGCGAAGCCGCTTCCCACTGCGCAGAAAAGGAGATATGGGCTTCGTACGGAACGTGTCGCGAATATCGTCCTGTGTCGGCGTCTAAGACCACCCTCACCACCAAGGCCGTGTAAGGCTTGCGATGCTTTCCCAAACGTAGCAGCGAGACTTCTCAAGCCTCCTCGAATGAGCAAATGAGGGACGAACCACCTTTTTCTCCCTGATCCAACCTGACTGCGCGGTTCGCGGTTCGACAAAGGTGGCTGTTCTTGCAGGTAGCGCCATTCCGACGCATGCGTCCCTACGGCGTCTACCCTCGATCCACGCGTCAGCTCGAACGCACTCGAATAAGCCAGGCCATCAAATGATTTGAAGGTCCGTGAGTTTTCAGATAAATCCAGCTTGGATAGCACGAGTGTGAATAATATCTTGGTCAACATTCGGCCTAATAGTGATTCCCCCGGGCAAAGGTGGCCCCGACAGGTCCTCATAGTAATACCTAAGAGGTTAAGAGCTGAGGCCTGTCTCAAAGGGGAACAGCTGAGGGTCAGCTCGAAAAACAATTTTTTTAATAGTGATTTCCAGCCTTTCCTAAAAGGGTTAAGAGCTGAGGCCTGTGAGATGGGGGAACAGCTGAGGGTCAGCTCGAAAACAATTTTTTAATAGTGATTTCCAGCCGCTGTCGCCGTGGCGAGAAGAAGTCACTTGATGATCAGCAATAGAGAGCGAGACTATAGAACGCACAGCCGTGAGTTAATCAAAACATTTACCACTACTTTGTCAGTGACTTGGTCGATTTTAAGTTTTACTTAAATCGCTCAGCGAAGCATATTGGCTGAATCATTAGCCCCTTGGTTAGGTAAGTCAAACATTATCATATGGATTGAGAACGCTAACTCTCCAATAGATTCCTATGTAAAGTTCCAAAAAAAATCGCTGATGAATATATCTAGATAAATGAATTTTCACTGCATATCTAAATGAATGTTCAGTAAATATCTAAATCAACCTTGAACAAATATGTAAATAAAATATTCACTAAATATCGAAGTTAATGTTCAATAAATGTCTAAATTAATTTCCAATAAATATCTAACTTAGTTTTCCATAAATATCTAAATTAATGTTCAATACATATCTACTAATTTTGATCTTTGTTTGAATATTCTCTCATATATAAAAAGTACAATCCAACCCATTCGCTGAGGGCATCTAGCCACTGATTACTGGTCCATCTGTTTTTCTACGCATTGGTTTTGTTTGATGTTTAGAGTCATTGTTCGCGACTTTCACACGCACAATTATACAGCATAGTTTAAAACATATATTCGCAGAATAATACTAATATACTGCCTTTTCCTTCTGGATGACATCGAGGCAACGCAGTTAACTTGGCATCGTAGCGTCCCCGGTTCGAATTCCACAGGTCATATACGAATCCAGGTTGCCTTGTACTTGCATATTATCAATGAAGTTATTGTTGTTTGGAAGGAAGCGTCGCAGCTGAGTCGCATATATAAAGCACTACAACGTTGACGACAAGGTGCCCCCGCACCCCTTGAATTGATCACGGCCTATAACCCTGTGGAAAATGACCTCGTCTTTTTATACTTAAGCAGCTTTTGCGCAGTGCCTATACGTAGACCTGTCGGCCGGCGGGAGAACTGTCGGCTGGCCGCACCGATATGATCGTGGCGATCGACCTGAACACGAATGTGCGGGCGTCGCAGCACGACGGAGGAGGTATCCGCGAGGCTGCCAATGTCAGAACGTAGCTGTAAAAATAAAGGCCTGGATCACCTCTCATTCCCGCAAGAGATCCTTTAACAGGACATACCGTCTCGACATCGCCGTCCCCAATTTCCCTGCCTTTCCTTGCCCGTCTGAGAACACTCCTGCGCGCGTTCCACGGCGCTTCTCGGCATGGCCAGTCTTGCCGTTGTGCTCTGCTGCCTGCCTCACCAGCGCTCACGCCGGTGCCAGCCATCGCGCACATATCCGCGAAGAAATCATCTTCATAAATCTATTTGGCGATTATCGGTGGGCAGGGCGAAGGCCTATAGGGGAAGTTGGAGGCGAGACGCACACAGCACACGAAGCCTCCGCCTCCTCCCGACGTCGATGAAGCAGAGGCTGCGCGTAAAGTACCAAGGAGATAAAAACTTAAAGTACTGAGTCCACAAGTGCAGCGTAGGGGGGGAGGGGGACACGGTGCAAATGGGGGTGGGGTACGGGGGGGGCAATAGCTGGTACCTCCGTTGCCGCTCCAGCGGCAGCGGTTTTGAGGGAAGGGGGGGGAAGAGAGATAGAGCCTTGCAGACCGCCGGCCGTCGGCCGGGGCCAGGCAAATCGAGGAAATAAAATGGCGTGAGGACCCCCGGAGAAGCCCCGAAAAATTTCGCGGTGGTGGGGGGGCATTACAGACGGCGAACGAGCCGGAGCAAGAGCCACTAAACGAGGGGCGCGCAGTCGGGGGTGAGGAGGTGGGAGTTTTCGGCTGCAGGGGCGCGGAACGACGGAACATAACGAGGTTTTCCACTCGACCCCTTCACGACCGAACTGACGGAGAGCACCCCTTTCCCAAAACGGGGGGTCAACGGGGCCGCCTTTCTCTTGCTGGTCAGCCAAATGTCTGCTGTATGTTGTCGTTACTGTCGGACATCTTCTCGCTAGCTACATCGTTCAAAAAGCAAAACAGAGGCAAAAACCAAGTTGGCAAATACAAGGCTTGTATGCCCGCGCTTTCCCAATCTTTTCCTCCTCTATCCGATCTACGTATCTCGTGTCGTCTGATCGCGGCCGTTGAGCCTGGAAACGAGCAAAGAGCGTCGTTATCGACGAAGTGGCAGGGTGGTCTTCGAAGCGTACCAGCGTCCCGGTTCGCCGTGCTCATTCACGGCGGATGGCAGTAGGAAAGCGGGTAGCTTTGTAGACTTTTGTGTTGATTTGACTGATCTCTACCGTCGTCGTCGTCGACCAAGTTCGCGCGGACCCTCTAAGCACGATTGAGTCGACAGATCCGTCAGTTCGCTACTCGCGTAGCTATATGCTTGGCTAACGGGAATACCATTACACTACTTATAAATTTTCCGGGCTGACCCACAGTCAACATTTAACGTCCATGGTACATTACACCACTTGTCGTTCCTATATCTACCTGAATTTGAAACCGTTCTATCGTCGCGCCAAAGGCATAGTGATGACAAAAGATTATTTTATGAAAAATACTAGTATGCATTTTTTAATAACAGATGATTCTTACTATATATTAATTTTAAATAGTGATAATCATAATTGATAAATAGAAGGCATATGTAGTACAATCGGTATAGGATTACTTGAAACATCCCGGATTTAATAGACTGCTCGTGTCTCGGGCTGTGGCGGAGGAGACAGGCAGCGTCGCTACACACCGATGCCGTCCCGTAAAACGGACCATGACCCCTACAAAAAACGTGAAATGAAAAACGAGATATCGGTCATCATCATCTGCCTAGAAGTGGCTACACACAGCAGCGGTTGCATTACATTTTAATGAGATAAAAGAAAGTACGCGAGAACGAAACTTCTCCTTAATCGGCCGAATGATAGTGAACGGACTAACCTTTATTGCTCAGGACTTTTGAAAAGGGCTCGGCACGTGGCCATAGTGACAAGGATACAGGACAAAGTGACAAGGATACTGTCAATTGCATCGACGTTCGTGTAGGGAACGGCCCCCTTTGCGACTCTCCACTCCTTACGACTTCATGATCAAGATGGCTCTCATTCTGGAAACGCGTGCGGCGGTACTGCATGAGCTCAGATTGGCTTTGGTGGATTACATTTTCTTGCTTTTGTATGAGCGTTCCTAAATCCAGCCCCGGGGCAATCTTCGACACTTTCATTTAGGTTGCATTTCCTCTTCAGCTTCCGCTCGGAGTCGTCGAGAGTACGTATGATAGCAACAGACATTAATGAAGGCGAGACGGTGGGGTCAACCGGTGGCGCAACAGCGTATTTTTAAGGAGTTGAATATGTAAATGTTTTGCCATTAATTTATCAAACTATAATGAAAGATCTATAATGAACGCAACGCGCATATTTTAAACTGTAGGCGGACGACAAAAACTTGAAGTCGTATACTGTTCAAGGGAAGGAACATCCAGCCTTTCATCCTCGTTCGCTGACCCCATAATTAAGGGTCCTCCTATTTTTGATAATTAGATTAGTGCCGGAAATGAACCAGACGACTGCTCGAAGAATTTTTGTGGGGCGACGGACGATCAAGAAGCTGAAATTGTCGGATCAACTTGATGATAGATTACTGCGTAAATTGAGATGCCCGTAAGGATGCAAGGAGACATCCTTCTTGGACATGGGACGTCGAAGTAACAAGAACCGTCGTAAACTCAAATAGCATTTTTGCAATGGTAGAGGCAGCTCTTTCGTCGTATCGCACTAACCTTATCGAAATTCAACTAAATAACTGAATTCAGACGCAAAGTACGCGGAGTCACACGGAAAGGCGTAATACAATCGCGTGTACATCAACATTCATGCACCAAGCGACAGGTCGTTCACGGCACACTCCCAACTAACAATGGTAGCAGGTCCTACAATGCACCAGCGTGCGGCCGGCCGCCGGCGGTAAGGATTCAGTGGTACCGTGACCTTTACTTCTACATCTACAGATTTTCATAGATAGAGGGTGGCATACGTAAATACGTTCACTATTACACTGGGATGTACTCCTCGAGCGCTCTTCCTCTCTCTCTCTCTGTCTCTTTCTCTCCATGTCATGAGGTCGAAGTTGTATGCGTCTTGCCTTCCGGGGGAATATACCAGGGGATAATAGCTCTCCTCTCTAGCTGTCTTGGGCGGGTCCCGCGATCCGTGGCCTAGCTACTTCGCTCTCATCCCACTCTCCCATCTTCTCCTCGCTTTCATTTCTCTCATTCGGTGCCGTCGTATCTGAAGACCGTCCCCGCCGGCCCGTCCCCAAGGCGGGGACGTCGTACATGGGTATGTTTTACAACGTTACGCGCATTACGAGTACATCTATTCGATGCCTGCTCGACGTGTTCCTTTACCTCCCTCTGGTCGCTCCCTCCGGATGTCTAGTGATGACTGCTACAGACGACAGTGCTGGGTCCACCACAGCGACCGGTCAGAAAGCGGCGGCCAGCGATGTCCATTACTCTTCATTATTTTTGCTAATGATCTCTTGACTTTAGATCGCAACCCCTGAGGCTGCGCACCCCCTGCATGCCCTCCCATCGCGAGTGTGGCCGGTTCTCATCAACCCCCCCCCCGACCAGCTCCAACTGCTTGTCCTTGCAGTCTGTCCGGTCAAGTCTCGGTAGTGTACACTAATACTCGGCTGGCAGCCGAGCGGACGATGGTAATCTGTTGCGTGTCCATCTCTCCCTCCTCTCTCTCGCTCTCTCTCTCTATTAGCAGCAAATTCAAGCTCGCTACTTTGGAGGTTTCGTTCTGCAGGCGTGCATTGTGTGCAATCGCTACGTAATGGCCACCCGGTGAGCGTATGGCTGCGTGTCGAGTTGTCATGTCAATAATCAGGTCAAAGCTGACATTGTACGTGATGCTGTGCTGCTGTTCCCGGTAGTTGACACGCAACTCATTTCAATATGAATTGTTATACTGGAGAGCAATGAGTCGATTTCGTAGACGGATGACGTCGCAATGCGTCAAGCTTACGGGACGCGCGAAGTGTGAAAGATATTGGGAAAGTGTTAGCGGTAAACTAATTAGGAACGCACTTTTCTGTAATGGGGGAGTCAGCAAATATGATACCTTCGCTCAAGAACCGTCTACGGGGTCGTATGTGCGCCGGCATAGGCGTATGACCTGCACGATATGAATTTCCGCAAAATGTTCAATTCGAAATAATCGTAACAGTGAACACTCCCGCTTTGGCACGAATGGTACTCAACTGAGCAAGGGAACTACTTCGGTCTAACAAAAATATTATCAGAGATATTATACATGATATATCGTATTAAACTATATATATATATTGCATATTTTCGGGCATATTGCTTCACTATATTGCTATTGAATTGAAGTGTCGCTGCTCTGCTACCATCAAAGGAGAATCAACGAGAAGGTCGGATTAATACGGTTTAACAAAGCTCAAACTGCGGAAGCTGCTTGCCGCTTGAAGCAGTGGCGGCCTACCCTCGTGTTAAGAGGCAGAATGCATTGTTTGAATCATTCTGTTGAATCAAGCTGAATCACCATTTTCTGCGCTGGCTTTTTACTTGACAGTCTTTTCAACCTAACATTTACATGTTCCATACACCAGCACGAGTCATAGGTGGAAAAACAACATGCTTTACATTCGTTTCTATTTAACTTCAGCCGTCCACCTGTGCACACCTGACCTCAAAACTACCTCGAACTACACTCGAAAACAGCGCTCTACTTCGACACGATTAGTCCCAAATAGCCCCCACCTCGCCCACCAGTAGCTCGTTTGTGGCAAGCTGTGATGTTTTTTTGACATTTTACAAATTATTCCCTTCAAATTTCCCCCGAAGAAAGGGGCTGTGACAAAAATAGAACTGATTTTTTTGTTTGTTTTTTTTTGCAAGCGCTCCATTTGCCCGCGTTCCATCTGCACTTGAAAGCAGCACTATAAAGCATTCGATGTGTTCACGTTGTGTATTTTCACTCGCTCTTACCGCCCGTCTGCCAGTATAGGTTTTCGTAAGTCAACTCGTTGAGAAAACAAGCCCCCCGGACAAGACCTTTGGGATTGTCCCTGGATTCTCGCTGGGACCGACTGGAAATTGTGTGTTCCGATATGGACGAAGCGGACCGAGCAGACCAGTGACCTCGGAACAATAGGTCGTCTGTTCTGACTCCCCAGGGACAGATGCATTTTCGTTGAATTGATGCGACCCTTGGGCTTGTTGTAACTTCGAATATATACGCACAGTGATGGTACGTAGTTCAGCATTAGGAGAGGGGCAGCCAGCCACGGCATCGGTACGGTTTCACCGGCCTCGGACGTGAACGAGCAAGAGGAGCGCATCTGCTGCCAGCTCGAGCGGTCGGCGGCGGCGGCGGCGGCATTCATTCGTCAGAACCACGCGGTACGCCAAAAATGACATGAGGGCCCAATAAACTTGAGACTCCTACGGCTTAACTTACTTTTGAGTCGTTCGTAACTTGGCCATTAGAAAGAAAAAAACCAAAGTTTTAGTAACATTTGCAGAAGTTTTTAATAAAAATGTATGCGTTGTATACAAGCTTCTTCACCTACCTTGATTACAAATATATATATATATATATATATATATGGTATAAGAAGCTACAGTTATCATTTGACGGTTCGGTCTGCTGGACCACGGCGGACGGTCTTCTGCAAGCAACCCCCAATATATATATATATATATATATATATTCCGCCGAGACAGAGACCACGGAGATGGTGGTGTCATAATTCTAGTCAGGAATGATATCACGTGCTCGCAAGTAACAGTCGCAAATAATAAATCAGAATTGATTGTCATTGATATATTCTTGTCTAACAATCCCATACGCGTATCCTGCATCAACAGTAACGACGGCGTTTCGGAAAATATCCTTGAAATTGTCCTCTGTGATGACGACTCTCTCGAAGATTTTCTAGTCCTACAGCGCCCTATAAATACCGACCACAAAGCAATCACCTTGACTAATACGCCGAAAAAACAGATCTCAGTGGTCCAGGTTCCCACCAATTCTATGACTACAAGAAGGGTGACTATGAGTCGATGAGAATGAGTCCAGATAGCACGGACTGGTACAGGTTCTTCTCTTAATGCGTCACCGTTGACGACGTGTACTCAAAGCTTCTGGAATACACGCTGTTTCTTCGCGACATAAACAACCCTCTGAAGTCTCGAACGAATTCTACAAAATTCGACAACAACATCGCGCAGCTCACCAGAGATTTGAGAAACGGTAGATCGAAGAGAGAAGCTGAGAAGGAATAGAGGAACTGTTGAGCAAGGCCACGCACAGAAAACGAATTACCTATGAAAGCACGCTTTTATCTTCAGATGATCCCAACGTGATTCACAGGCGTGTATCGAATTCATAAGGATAAGATATTCTCTAGGATCGATACATAGGACTGAGGGATGTCACGTAGCAAAGAATTACACGAAAGTCGAAATAATCAAGGAGTCCTTCCGCCAGACGTATCCAACCAGCATGGAAGTTCAGCAGCGAGAAATGGACCCAGGGCAAACTATACCTGCCCGGAGCAACCATCTGATTCGCAATGACGTCGACTCGTCGACGGAGAACATGCATAAATACCTCAAGAAACTCGGAAACAAGCGTAGTGAGACTCCTGAGCGAATCCCTGCCTCCATGAACAAATCACTTGGGCTCTCCTTATGCTCATCACTTTCGTTGATATTTCGGCTAACACTCGAAACAGTGACCATCCCAAATGTTTTCACATATTCAATAGTCTGCCCTGTCCATAAGAGAGGTTGTAGGTCCAAGGTAGAAAACAAACGCCCCGTATCACTAACCTCCGTGCCATCCAAAATAATGAGAAGTGTCATCATCAGTTCGGCCATCTACGAAACTGCAGACCGGCATGGTCTCATTTATGAGAATCAATTTACATATCGACCTCGACTGTCCACAACATTTCAGCGCCTCGAGTGTCGGAACGATTGGGCGCTATTTGCAAACTGCTCAGTACCCTTTGATCTTTTCTAGTTAGACCTCAAGTCTGCGTTCGAGACCGTAACTCACAAGAAGCTATTAGACATCCTGCCAAGCTACGGAGTAGGACCTCGTCTAATCAACTGGATTGCGGCATTTCTCCATGATAGCAGCCTCCGGGTCCGAGTCAATGTCCGCCTCTCATCGCGCGGGGAGAAGCCGCGACTGAATGTCCGCTAGGCACAATATTAGGACCACTTAGCCATATCTTATATACAAATTCTCTTATGTATCTAGATCCTAATGTAAAAATGATGGTATATGCTGACGATGTAAGGATGTACCGCTCTGTCTCCACCGAAGACGATCAGAGGAAAGTGCAAGATGCCCTTGATCGATTTTTCAAATGGACTAGTGAACAGTATACGAGACCCAGGCACAGCAATATCAACTAATCGGAAATATAGCGATCATGTATCAGACATTGTAACTCGAGTTCCAGCAGAGCAAACTGGATGCTGCGCTCATTCGTTGTCAATAAGCCAAACCTCTACATCCAACTGTGCAACTGCTACACGATGCCGAATGTTCTAATGTTGCGTGTCCGCAGTGTGGAACACTGGACTAGTTGGGGACAAGAGACTTTTACAGCGTGCGCCTAAAGAAATGCGTACGACGTGCTGCTTTTAGATCAAAAGTGGATTATAACGAGATTGTATACGGTGACATTTTCGAACAACTAGGTAAAAAATTGTCTACATATATTAAATAGGCTGAAGAATAGCCCGGATCTGAGAGAGGCGCAGAAGCGAATTGAACATACAGTGAAAGGAAAGAGCAACGAAAAGATGCATTAACAATGTCTTCGTGTGGCATGCCCTTCGCTTAGCCCGGGCAAGCACATGAACATCGTCGAGATTTTGTTGTGAAAAGCCTTTTGCCTTTGTTTGTGCAACAAATAAAGACTATTGTATTGTTGATAGACTAGGTGTTATCGTTATAAACAAACAAGCCCAGTGCTGCCAATGGTGCGTCACCAATGGCTTCCAATGTTCGTTCGTCTAACGCTAACTGCAATGATATTAGAAATTACACTGGTGATCAAGAGAATTCTATCTCGACGAAAAATCGTCGGCTGCTTGAACAGGTTTCGAACTTCGAAAAATCTGCCGATGTGACGATATATGTTATGCGTTATCTATTATCGGCCGTCCATCGTTGCCTTCGACAGAAATCGTCGACGCGCTGATGCGACTCTATATACACAGATACGTGTAAACGCTGTAACTCAATGGTTCACAAATGACGCCCGGTCTGGAACGCTGCTTGCCCAGAACGCCGCGAGTATCTATGTAACGTTAATTTAGCAGCGGGACAGGCAAAAACTCTAATTCTTGGTCTTTGGCAGCAGCTGGCCAAGCCAGCTTGCCTACATATCTGCCCATCTAACGAGGGTTATAGCGTTGCTTGGCGCGCATGGCGCACGAGGTGCCCTCTGCCTAGCCCATCGCCAAGCCGCCGTGTTACAACTGCAACAACATACTATTCCCGCCAGCTCAGGGTAGCGCCCCACCGCGCCACACCGCCCTGGTGGCCACCATGTGGCGGGGGTGGTGGTGGTGGTAGTGGTGGCGCCGTTTCTCCATATGTTGGCCGTTGCTTCCATACGATAATAGCTCCTAACAGTTTTTGCTCAAGTCAAGCAGTTCCTCAGCTCGCTCTTCCATCATCCTCGCTCTCGCCCCCGTACGCCCCCGATCTCTTTACGCCATGCCATCACGTATGCGGGGGGGCGGGGGGGCTCTCGCTTTTTCTCGATGTCCTCACCGCTCTCTAGTGCGTATACGCACTCACAGCACAGCGATGCTCAGTAAGTGCAAGATTCTCTCTTCGGTCGGATTTCCTCGGCTCGGCTCGTCGTCCCTCTGCGCCCCCCCCCCCCTGCCCCGTTGAATTCCTTAGAAGACGTACGCATTTACACGAAGCCCAATAGCGGCGTCATGACCACGAAGCAGACCGAGGACATGACATATATAGACGGAAGGAATATCCTGACACGATGCCATCGTTTCCAAGTATCCAGACGTAAGAATCCTCCTTTGAGCGGTTGCACGTCCGCCGTCTGTGCTGGTTGCTAACCGCTAAGTCCGACGTGGGCCACGCATTGCGTTCGGCGCTGCTTACTCCATTAGCTTCTGGTATTACTTACTATATCATGTACCCGCCGGACGCGAGCTCCCAACGCAAGCGTCCCAATCATGAAGCTGTAATAGCCCAAAATGCTGGAACCACTGTTCACAATAATAGGTTTACATGCAGACATTACACGAATGTGAATAGGGAAATACTGGCTAATGCTAGGTAGGTATGTAAGGGGTTAGTTGACATATCGCTGCGAGCGCCGTAGAGTCTCAGAACCACATTCGTCTTTTATTTCCTTTAATGTGCGTGGTGCCCTCGGAAAGGCGGTACATGTTTGTAATTACGATGTATCCGAAGTCGTGCCGTAGACGGCCTGTTCTAGCGCTCTGAAAGACCATTTTTTTCCAAGAGGAGAGGCTTTGTGTACACCAGGCGCTTCACTGCTCTAGTATTTGCCTGCTAATGTCGGTCTCTTGTTGCCCCCAAACCTCAAGTCGTTGAGGCCTCACACACTTTGCTTTCGTCCGTCGCTTACGGTTCCTTCCGGGCTCCGGAAGACCTGATGGCGCTTAACTAAAGATCGAGATTGGCGCAAGCGAATGCAGGGACAGCTGACAAGCCGTTCGTTTGCAAAGTCTTACTCCGAAATTCCCACTTGAACTGCTCGAAATGGGAGTGCCTGAAGCCATCCCCTCCTTCCCTGCACCTCTGACTGCGTTCGTTCGCATTACGAACACCGACCTCGGCTGACGAGGACGTCGAAATTCGACATTATCGACATTCATCCCTTTTCGTAGCTCAGCTTTACTTAATGATTGCTCGATGCATCATCAAACTACTTACACGTTCGAACTTGTTCGCGTTGGTGGTCGGTCGCATGATGGCGAGATACCTTCTTCGAGAAGCTAGAGTCGTGACATATACGCTCCAATTCGAATCTTAGTGGCTTTCTCTCCTCACCGCGGCAGATCCTCGTTGTGGCGTGATTACCGAGATAGCATAGGCTTAGGCCTTATCGGATCGTAGAGATATTCACACACCTCATGTTCGCACACTTGTGGGTGTCGCTGGCAGACAAGACCCTACGGATGGCATACGCCACGCCAAGTTGATGGCCTGCAGAGGGCAACCGCCGCTCGGCCAGGATCTAGAGAGGATGACAAGCAGCTGTAGCAATGCGATTCATCCGATGGCGATAGAGGGGAGATGAATACGGAAAGCCTTCGGAGGGTGGAAATTTCGCTTATCTCGAACATTGCTTCTATATAGATAGATACGAACTCCTGGACACTCGTCGATATCTTATGTCAATAAACGTACAACGTCATAGCAACGACGAGAAAAAGAGGGATGATGCTTTAGTGTAAGCGAGCGAGAGAGAGAGAGATATTTGGGGGAGGCGTTGTTCAGTCTCGATGGAACCACATGAATTTCAGCCGATGAACCGTGAACGAAACGACATCGTGGCACCGCTCCCATCGATTCCTCTATCCTCCACATTACCCCGTTTATTTAGTTGCCGAAAGGCTGTCGTCGTGAACGACCAAGCCGGCTCAGTTAATTCGAAGAGTGCGTTTGGCCATTCAGACCATTGAAGATTGGGGCACACACGAGGCCTAGCCTGAACCGCTGTAGGCACCGGGACTGAGACGGGGGGGTTGGGGTTGAGCGAGGTATGAAGGTTCGTGGTGGGTGCGGAGAAGGGTTACAGGAGGCCGCAATCAAGACACGGCCGCCCTACGAGGCCAGCAAAAGAAGAAGCAGCGAACGAAGTAGGAAGATATCCACTGCTGACTTGGCCACGTGACGAATCCGTCTTGGGCTTGGGGGGCAGCAGGGGGGCGCTCTTCTGAGAAGTGCCGCTAAGAAAGGCCGAGAGGAAAAACGAGGGCCACAGAACAGTCTGGCGTCATCTAAACGGCACAGTACCGGTAGTAAGTATACCGTAGAGGCTCCAGCCTGCCCGCCTGCCTGAGCGCCAGCCGGATGAGCGATCCGTAAGTAAGATTGGCCGATCCCTCACTTCATGAGGCAGCAGCAATGGCAGCGGCGGGAAGCGCCAGCAGTACCGTAGCAGGCTAGCGGCGGGCTCGAACGCAGAAGGGTCCGGGAAGGCCCAGAAGTCAGGCAGTAGCAGCGAGTAAGCAACAGCGCCTCGACAGGCTGGAGTCCGGCATTAGCAGCAGGCCGAGCCCAAACCAACGGAGGCTTCGTGTTGACGACGACGTCGTCGTCGGCGAAGGGTGAGCGGAGGACCGAGGGCGAGCAGCAACGTAGTTCCTCTTCCCACGCAAGCGGCGACGGCGGCAACTCTGGGTCTCCTTGTACACGCCGCCCTGTGTGTCTGTGTGTGTTTGCGCGCGTTTGGGTCGAAAGACCCACGAGGTGTAGTTTCTTGCTCCCGAAGACGGGGAAGGAAAAGATACGGCGACGGGCAAAGCCGTCGAGCTCCAGCCCGACCCGAGACCGGCAGACCGGGTCGAGATCAGAGTATCAATATAGCAAAGTATGGCAGGCCGGGAAACAGAGAGAGAGAGAGGCTGACGACGAGGCCGAGACAGTGTACGGGTGTGGGTCATAGCGACGTCGTACGATACGCCACCATGGGATTCGATAGCGGCCGAAGCAGCATCGATGGAGTGAGTTCGTAGATGGCGGGATGAAGCAACGGGTGGAGAGAGCCCGGCCCGAAGCTCGGGCGGGTTTCGAACGGGCTAGATATATAGATAGTTCCTGCCCCGGTAGGGGGGCATCGCGTCGGTCCGCGCCCCTGATGTGTGATCACCTGTTCGTCTCCTGCGCACTCGCCCGCTATGTGTATGGGTTGCAGTTACTCTGCAAAGCAGGCCCAAGTGCTGCTAGGACTGCTGCTCACTACTCGCTTCAGCCAGGCTCGATTTCATCGACATAGGCCTTCCCTCCCGCCCCGACACAGGCGAGCGGATGAGCCTAAAGGAAGAAGCATCACCTCACTGACAACCTGCGACGGGCGGCGCAGCGACCATTTGGGGAATTAGTTACCCTCTGGGCCACGATGCCCCAGTGTCTTGTTGGTCCCCTTCAGCCAGTCTTCTGAGGGGTTCCGGACCCCACACGCCCCCATAGTTGAGCATCAGTGTACAGCACAGTGTTTCTCCCCAGGTGGGTTCTGCGTCTATTGCTGCCAGTAACCTACCCAAACGCTCTAGATGCCCTAAAAATGATACCAATTTCAAGTTAATGCCTTCTCGAGACCGTCTTCTTTGGGGAGTCTTTTTACCTCTCATTAGGTTGATCCGAACTGCAGTTGAAACTGCAGAGCGCAGTGGAACAATACACAAGACTGATACTAAAGTATATATATATATATATATATATATATGTTTTCTGGTATATATGCAGTATGAAAAATCCTCATTAGTATAACTAACTATTTTTCTAAAAACAACAAGCTATCTTTTAATTACTGCTCGAATTACGATTGGATTGAAAGTAACATATCCATAAAAGTATAGTGACTCTTATCCGAGCATCTTTTATCATATTTGTGCAATTTTAGATATTTCTAAATTATGTGCCACTTGAATTTCTGCTCTACTAATCGAAGAGACCGCTATACGAGGGGCGTTCATTTTGAATGCGGTAATCAAATTGGTGCGCGAGTTAAGCTATCAAAAACCTGCACACCAGAGGATCTACAACTGTTTGCAAGTATGAATACTACGGTAGAGGGTTGATAACAAAAAATCGCTCGTAGTTAATGGGTTAAATAGATAGTTAGGGTTTACAAACGTTCTGCATTGAATTGGTCAGCCAGACCCTCGTTGTCTGCTCCGTTTTTCCGCGCAACGCGAGAATTTCATCTGTTCGAGTGAACTGCGACCGTTTGGCCAGTACCTTGGCTACTGGTTGGGTCAAAAAAATAGTTAGTATCATATGTAACGAATTCACATGGTACTTTTGACACACACAAACTTGGATGGGTTTGTCGATGTGAATCAGATATTATGTCGAGTCAGTGAAACTGAAAAATACCGATAAGTGATGGCTAGGTCAGGCTCTACGACGCCATGTTATTTGGAATTATATTATGTTTATTTGGAATTATATGACATTTTGATAGGGTCAATGCGAGTTCGCCAGCGTGGACGGAATTACGTAAGCTCAAGAAAGACGCTCCATTCGAGCCCCTAGTATCTCCATTGTTGGCCACGAAACGCTTCAAAATGAAATTCGCAGATTTTCGCTCGAGCCGAAACCTAACCCACTCCATCTCAGTTGCTTGTGGTATTTATGGAACTCCAAGGAAAGGGCCATAGGAGTCTAGGGACCGTCATATATACATCATTTTTGTCATGCCAACGAAACCAGAAATGTCAATTTCGTGAGTCATCGAATTTATGCGCCCTTCTTTCTACACCTTTAACGTGTAGTATTATAAAATCAATGAGTCAGCACACTGGTTGTCTCATTCGGGTTTGGCCGACCTGCCATGTTTCATATGTCACTCTGACCATTGGCATCGGTCAGAAGACGTGTGCAGAAACAGGATGAAGGACAACCTGACCATCTTACCCGATTGGTTTCATTATGTCTTAGGAAGTGACCAAAATGTCGAAACGGCATCGGCCATACGTATCAACCTTCACCCACAGAAATAGAACGTATCTTGAAGAGAGATATCGTGGCAAACAACTAGCCGTGTCGAAATGGCCTCATTCCTTTCTGACACAATGGACTTATTCATGGAAACCGCCATTGCCTACGAGAGCTCGCCAACAGCAAGCAGCGTACCTGAGAAGGTCCTTATAGGTCGCACACAGAGTTTTCCCGAGTGACTTGTGCAAGGCGTCAGTCTTCTTGTCATTGTCGCATTGACATTAATAGACTGTCGTATGTTGCACTTGGATAGAGCACACACTTATTGAGCAATGCGTAGATTATTTTGCGTTCTTGTATCGTTATATCATACATATTTTTCAGATAATCGCCTATCATTTCTAGATCCGGAGTTCACAGCCAGGAATATGGGCGACTGTTATATCCCATAGCCTCATGTAACATAACACATGTAAACACTTCATTGCTGTTCAGTGCCGTTGTCCACTACTGCGATTCGGACTCTTTCAACCTAGAGGTTGGTTTTTCCCGATAACGAACACCTTCAACATACACTAACAGGAGCCGTTTCCGGCTGTATTTGCGCGGAGTCTGCTCGTCGCCAACCATGTTAGTAGGGATAGCATAACATGGTTTCGGTAAGCTGCAGTTCCGCAAGGGCACTCGAATATTCTTTGTTGTCACATGACGAGTAGCGTTGCGTCAAAAAAATGTGGTTGACAAGGTGACGTATCATTAACACCATATGATATAGCTGACTCGCGTGAGAGCTATTTTGCTGTACATCGCTTAGAGGACAGTTTTGCAGACCCATGCAAAACTGTGACATTGCGAATTGTCCAACCTGGCTATTATGGAAACGGTGCTTAGGCATGGTCGCATATATATATATATACAACAACAGCGCTTTTTATTTCCGCAATGAGGTTCGCAAACTCCGACCATTTTTTGTGACCCTATGGCGAAACACGGGGAACAGTTACAGCAGATCCTTGCACCTCTAAGTTGTTCATGTTACAATTTGCAGTGCTTACGCTAACGAAAGGGTTTATTTGAAAAGCCTCTGTCATATTTACATTAGGTCCCTATCGAAGCGAGGAAAATGCCGTGGTATATTTCCACAGTGTACTATTTATCCGAGTAATGTCTTCTCGAGAGTTGTGCCTAGGGCGCTGAAATAGAACAGGTGGGCCGTCTCCAGAGAATTCAGCAGCTCGTTCTGTGGGGATACCTTTTTACAGGCAAGTAATGCGGCATTGACTTACAGGGTGCAACGGAAAGGCCAACACGAATCCCTGTGGGCATCGAACGATAACCTTCGATTCGTTCGATAGTGTGTTCCCAAATCGTGCTTGCACTTGCCTTCCTCGGGGATGAGCATGTGGAAAACCATTCACAAGCTGGTTGGTCGCTTACACCTACATGAGATCAGAAAAAAACATTGAAAATAAGTCACACTAGAGGGACTCGAAAGCTTCCCGTCTGGCCGGATCAGTGCATTTGATAATCGAAGCCGGCACAACGATCCGAAAGGTCACGTTTCCAAAAACTACGTTAACGTTAGGGACGTTCACGATTCTGGAACCAGAGGTGCATCAGTGCCGCCGTCAGGGCAGGAGACCTGTAGGTGCATGGGTTCGATCCTCGTCGCTGGACATTTGCTGTTAAGGGGTCCGTTTTTATAAATGAATACCGAAAGCAGTACCTTGACTGAGTGCCAGCCCGGAAAATCTGCTATTAGGTACCCCGGTGAAATGTTCTACCAAAACAACAGCGATGTTTCATTCACCAGAGTTATCACCGCCTTTCGTTCATGATTATACTGAGAATAGCCATTTTGACAATTTTTACTTCCTTACATCTGCATGCTCTGCGAATCCGTTTAGGCTATTTGGCACTACCCTTTGGCGTAAGTTGGACAATGAGCGGAAATATCCGACAATGCCTCAGTGATACCACATTGTATCATACTATATATTATGCCGGATGTCATCAAATCTGTCATGGCCAGGACCTCGTACATTATCTAGACTGGTGAACGACAATGGAGGGATAACGGAGGCAGGAAACGGTCAGAAACAGACGGGCAGAAAAACCGCAGATATTCGCTATTAGCGTGGCATATCCACGTTCAAATGGTCCCACCCATGACCTTCGACGAAAACCTGCTGAAGGGCCCGCCTTACTTTGCTTAAAAGGGAGGGGTGTTGCCATGCTAGTACATATCAACGCCATGACCCCCCCCCGCCCTTTCTGGAACTGTTGACGACGTTCAACAACACTGCCCTTCCCGGTATCGCTTAACAATGCATTCCTTCTGTATGCAGAGAGATTTACTGAGCTGCTAACGATTACTACACTAGCATTCTGACAGACGAGAGACAGGCACAAGAAGTGAAGCGCACAAATGTACGGCTCACCGAGAACCAGTACTTTATCACAAGTACCCTCGATTCATCAATGAAACGTGTGGTGCTGTGTACTTTCATTGAAACTTTCTCTGCAGGGGCTGACACGTGCCAAATCAGGTAATGGGAAAGAGTAAAGTTAGGCAGATCTGAGCTGTGTTTTGGAGGTGTACGCAGCAAATCATTTCATCCTTCTAGAGGCGCTAGTTGATTAAGTGCCGCCAACGTATCGCGTACGCGAAGGTCACGGTGACGTGGGAACCGACAAAGGGCCATCAGAAGCGGTAACGTGTTAAGCACTTAATGCCTATGAGGAGCTGCCTTACCCTAATGTTATTGAGATTTGTTTGGCTTCTGGCCCTGGTTGGACTGAAGTCTTAGCTGTGAATTCGGCAGGGCATTCCTTGTTTGAATTAGCTAAATGGGACCCGTGCTGGATGAACTTAAGCGAAGATTCCGTTGTCGACGGTAGCAACGTCGGTTGACTGCTCGCAATGAAACCCTTTATCTATTTTCCTCGAAGCTTCAATTCTGTTTCGCAGTGCCAACAGTATCCACTGCTATGCTCTGTGGCACCTCATTTGGGAAATCTGTGTCACCTGGATGAAGTGTTCTTTCGGTAGGGTTTCTCAAGAACTTCTGGGAATCCACCAAAGGAAACAGACTCACTTTCGTCGCAACAGACGATGCCTTCGTGGGAAATTTGGTTCTGAGAGGTAGAAGTCAAGAAATATAGTTACTATATATTCCCAGGGTATTCTTGAACACCTGCGTGGCCTGATAGAACCCACCAGATCGAGTGAGTACGTAACATCAAATGAGAATCCGGCTGAAGCGATAGATCACGTCTGTTCAGAACCCTGGACCCCAAATGCATTAGGTGAGGCCGTCCGAGCCCCAAGTGGTTGGTGTAGCTCGTAGTAGGTAGCGGCACCCGCTCGATTCAGTCACCTCTTGACTCCTTTCAGCAGTGACAGTGCATTTAGGTCGACGTGAGTTCGTCACCAGTACATCAGCCTGCCCCTGAGACTGGCCAAGGCTCGTTGGCAGGCTAACATATCCTCGCGTACGTTACGACAGAGTCGTCCACTTCGACATGCCTGACTCCAGCTTGCCGGCCTTTTATAGACCCTGAACAGAATCGTAGGCCTTTGGACCTTCAAGGGTGGACCTTCGGGGGCGTACACGTCGGATAAAGGTACCAATCTATTGCCAGTGGCTGTCCAATACCGTTGCGGGTTTGCCCGGTGAAAATCGGAGCGAACGACCCGGCCGTCTGACAACAACGAGAAACATGCTGACGCCGCAGAGCAGCTGCGTGGCGCGGTAGGGAATCAACGCCAGGCCTGCAAAGTGAACGAATGGAAGGCAGGACAGGAAGCAGCACAACAGTGATATCGCGCGATCGAGAGACCACGAAAGAAAAAGGAGGAGCCAAAGGCGGGGAGAGAGGGAGAGAGAGAGGAATGGATGTGAACGCGTATAGCTGGCTATACAGTGTAGCACTAGGTCGGAGGGGAAGACGTCGGGCGAGCAGAGCCAGCCTACTGGAACCGCGTAGGCAGCCAGCAAAGGAAACAACTCCAACGTCGCTGGCCAATGCCGACGCCCAAATGGGAGACGGTATAGTAGACAGCGGTATACTCCCGTATATGTTTCGTAGTCTGCGCCATTGGTTCATTGGATATATCCCAAAAGGAAGGGAGGCTGGAGGGCGAAAGAAAGCTGGGAAAGGCAACGTAGTCAGAATCGAAGAGGCTGGGCATAGACAATGGCTAACGGCACCGGCGGAGGGCGCAGAGGAGGTGACTGCTGCTGCTGCTGCTGCTGCCCGCCTCGTTGGATGGCAACGAAAGAGAGAGAGAGAGAAAGAGCGTTCAGGGTATCGCGGCGCAGGCCGGACCCTCGCACAAGCAGAACAAATCCGCCGCACTTTATGGTTTATTGATTCGGATGCTTCCCTCTAGCCCGCTGGCGCATGGTTTCCAAACGACTCCCATCACCCAGCGTAGTCCGCAGCGAGCCCCCAGCCGCCAGTGGTTCATCCGTTCGCAGGTTGACCGAGCCGTCTCAAGAGAAGACTCGGCAACTATCTTCCTCGGTCGATTCCCGTCTCTACTTCCCTCTCTCTTTATCTCTCTTTTGCTCGGGCCGGAGTCCTTGCACGAGGGGGGACCCGTCGGAGAGAGAGCCCCCTGCTGCATCTCAAAGGGGCAGTGGCGTGGCGTCGCGACCATACCCCCCCCTGTAGTCCTCGTCTCCCCCTGTAAACCACCGGCACACACGACGCTACGAGAAAAGACCGCTGAGGAGCCTTATCGCGTACAGTTCTCTCCGTTTTTCCTTTTTGGCTTTGTTCCCCCTGAGCCCGATGCCCGTCGCCAAACGTCGATGGCCATATATCCATGCTCCGAAACTGCCTCGACTGCCAGTATGGCAACTATGGCAAGCTCGAAGAAGCTCTTTGACCGTTCGGTTTCACCATCCGCCATTTTGCGTTGGCCATTGCAATGGCTTGCCTCTCGAAGCCCGACGGGTGACTTGCGGGGCCGGCTTTCGATTGCCCGAGGACCGCGAAGCGCTATAGTGGCCAGCACGGGAATGGGATGAGAAAGAGAACCCTGGTGGATACGCCCTGGCTGGGAGGCCGAGAGGGGCAGAAAGTCAAATAATGTGTATTTATTTCAAGCCTATAATAATAGCACTAGTGCTGGGTAGTCTCTTTTGACCCCATTTCGACCGTCAACTTTTCGCTGCCGTTGTCGTTCTCTGCCGTTCCTTGCCATCACTCTTGGTCGCCTGGTTGGGGTCCGGGAGTCGGGGCAGCGGGGAGATTTAGTCCGATCAAACATTGGAAGCGTTTCGACTTGACCGCTCTGATCAAAGGTAATGTTCGCTCCGCGGGCCACTCCCTTATCCAACTTCTAGCTTCTTTGCCCTTTGACCGTTACCACTCTGCTACGGTTCCCTTTGACCGTGCGACCTACCCCGCGACTCACTTTTCTCTGGTCATTTATGCTTATCTTGAAAGGATATGGTTAAGCAGCAGATATGCCTAGAGCAGGCTTGGGAGTGGCCGGTTGCCCTCTCTCGATGGTTCGTCGCGGAAAGCTCTTCGTGACTTTCTGCTATGAGCGGCTACTGATCCGACGGTAGGAGAATCCGCTGTCTTCTGCCGTTGTCTCTCATCTTGCGAAAAGCTACTGCTCAATGCTGTTTGTTCGACTCGCGGTGTAATCGCAATGCTGAGCCTTCAGCGAGCCTTTAGGCCGGCTAATTTGGAGAAACGAATCGCGGGCACACGCTGCAAAGGACCTGGTTCTTCGCGGCGTACTCAGACGTCGTCTAACAATGGAATGAAAACGAATTTTGACTTCGGCCAAATGCTATATATATATATACGTAGGTGTTGAAAATGCACTTAGTTCCGTTCTTCGCAAAAGAAAATTACAGCAGACCTATAGGCCAGCGAAGACGCTCTCGAACGGTTCGACGGTCAATTGATGCAACCAGACAGTGGATACTCTGATTGCGACAAATGCATGCATCAAGCTCACAACGTTTACAAACACGATTCTACTATGCATATTTGTCTACTTTTGTAATCAAAAGTCGCCCGTTCATTGATCACACGTTTGCACTGTGCTGTTCGTGTGTACGCACTCATTGATCATTTTCCTTAGTTTAAAGCATCTTAGCACTTAGGGAGTGTGGGACTCGACTTCGGACGGTTGGATCTCGATTTACGGGGCCGTGACCACATTCATTGATGAACTAGAATTTTGGCGCCGTCCCGAACCTCTGTGACGACTCCTTCGAGCACTCCTTGTGAACCAAACACTCCACCGAGTTCCGGTTGCTCCCTGTCACCCCTGCCGGCCTCACGGCTAATCGATGTCAATCTAGCAGGCTCGTTCTTCAATTCCAACGCCTCCAAGCGTTCAAATGACACCAAACACATGCTTACACACTCACTTATATAATAACGCGATCATCGTGGCCTTTATTTTCCATACTGGGATGAGTGTGAGTCCACGTGCAGTCGCACCGCGGATGACCCTGCAGGAGTTCCTTGCGGCCTTTCCCTTCGGATCAGGCCACCGCCACTGAACGAGCACATTTCTCGTAAAGCCACCAACACTTCTAGTTGCTGTAAGTGGCATTCCACTGTTAACGGTCAGTAATATATGTATATATATATATTGAATGGGACCGGACAATTCCAATGAGGTGGAGAGTGCGTGGGGATGAATTGGATACTTGTATCCACCAACGCGGCTCGTTTCCTGCAGTCGCTAGCCATCCGCTAGTTACAACAACTCGCCGTCGTCGGCGATTAAATTGGCGCGTCAACAACCTGCAAGGCGGCAGTGGCGTGAATGCCAACGAGAGCGTTTGCCCTAAGCACGCGGCGTTTCGCACTAGGCGGCCAGGCCATTATATCAACGCTCAACCGTCGCCGGACGCGAACAACGTGGCCATCGTAGTTAACGGGAACTGTTTAGCGTAATGACATCATTGACCAGAGGTGTCAGCCGGGCCGAAGTGCGATTGAACGAAATTCTCGGACGTTTTCGGAGCAACTTTGTGAGCTGCTGCAGCAGCTTGGAGGAGGGTGCGTTCGGAGCTGACTTAAGATAGTGTACTGAGGTTGCGCAAGGCGGACGCCGAATGTCTAGCAACTGCAGGCTCACACTTATGGGGTCGACGCGATCGAGTCGAGGAAGAGCAGCACGATATTGGTTGTAGTGCGTAAAGATATTGAGGCCGTGATTGCCGTATAGCTGATGCTGCTACTGCTGCTGCTGCCGCTGCATGCGGCGCTCGCCTTTGCACTGTGAGTAAGTGCCTGCGAGACAGCCTGGAGAATTCCAAGTGGTCGAGGTCAGGGAGAAGCCTTAGCTGCTAGAGGGTAGTTAAAAGCTCGGTCTCGCAGAGTTGCATATTGGTACGAGAGGGAGAAACGTCTTCGCTTGTTATTTTTCTGAAACCATTAGACCCCCACAGGATTTCTCCATTGAGACGTCTCATAGGAGCAGTCATGTGTAATGGCAGTTCGCTCTCAGATGATGGCGTGCTTTGACGTATCCACACGCTTGTGTATCGCCTACAAATGCCTACTTCCCGTGGAACGGGCCGACTCTGTGACGACCTTCTGAAAGGCAAGCCAGAAAACATCCATGCAGGTTTTTGTCGGTGATTACTTTATGAAAATCCGCCTGCGACACGACAAGGTTAGGAGGAATCTTGCAAACAAAGTATCACGGTGTACGCTCAGGAAAGCTTTTTTTAAGGGGGGTGTTACTATGCCAATGCATGACAACAACAACACCGTGACCCTCCTCCCCTTGTTGAACCGGTGACGATGTTCAACAGCACCACCGCCCTGGCCGGTATCGCTCAGGGCATTCCTTCGGTAAGGACACCACTCAGGAGGGCTGTCTTCGCCGAAACACTATAATACATGTTCCGCCTGTGTTTCAACTAGAAACTGACCCACTCGCAGAGCAAGATTCGAATTCTACAAGTCACAAAGGAGCTTGATTATGTTGTTGGATGGTCGCACGAGGCCAAATTCAACCCCCATTGACCCCGAAACGCAATAATACATCGGCTACCGGTCTGTTAAGGTAGTTATGGCAGATACGGATCCGTTAGGGTTATAGCAAATAAAATCGCTATAGTCTTTTTATCAGTTTATTTCCATTTCACGAGTACACACATTGTGCAGTAATGTTCAGTTCTCTGTTGTGTGAAACTGGATTTGTTCCACACGCGCGGACTCCACGTCATAAGCTTAAACGAAGGTGATTCCTCTTCACCTCCCCCAAGGGAACTGGGATCTTGGATAAAAGGTCTCACTTCATTGTCATTTACACGTTCGCATCTCGCAAATGTATAGTTGGAGACACCTAATACATTTAATAATAATAATAAAAATGGTTCCTTTTCACTGCTAAAAGTGTTGGAGTTACGCGACGTTCGAGAAGGCGTCTCAACTGCTAACCTTGATATTGCGACTGCCTTAGCCGCTTCCAACAGTTCGAGTTGACAAGCTATTCTTTGTTTTTGTTTGCTTCTTTACGCAATTAGTCCTCCGCCTCCGATCTTCCCGTGAAACTTTGCAAAACGCGGATCCCAAACCGCTGATCTCTCTAAGGATAATCTATCTCTCCGTTGTCTCATTGTATTGAGACGTCTATGAACATTTGATACCCAAGGCAAATTATATGAATCCAACCACTGCGCTATCCTGATTCATAAATATTTCCCCCCGTAACATGTGCGACTCGGTTTTGACGTAAATTTATGACAATACGTGCAGCCGTCATCCAGATTATGGAGATGCGGACTCGTCACCTGGTATTCCTACCGTGCAGCTCTCATTTTGAATGTTATAAGCTGCTGCATTTCACTGGAATTACTTTATGCGCTCCCGTCAATTTGACCAACAGTTATCGTTCTAGCACAGCTCTGCTCGATATAATGACTTCCGTTAATATATGAAATAGTTCGACTAAACACTATATATATATATATATTATAATAGGCTTAGGTTCGTAAAGTGACGCCAAGCATTACTCCAACTGTGTGCTCTATCTTAGCCAGTACCTACACATTCGTGAGGGTCAGCGCGTGAAGACCTCAACATGCTTTCAGCTTACCGTAATCAATGATGTAACATCGGCAGCGACCTTCATCAACAACGACTGAATAGACTGATAAAACTGAGGAGAATCTCCCAATACTACGATGAACTTTGTCATCAAATGTCAGCAACGTGGGAAAGTGTGGATACGGTAAAGATCGCACGACCGTATCGAAATTAACAGTATGTATAATAGGGGATAGAGGGCTAAGATTCTCATTGCACTCCTTAGTCGAAAGGGCAGCTCCTCGTTTGATTTCCTACTTAGATTTGCATCGTTAGTTCACTCGGTTGGCATTGATCACAATTTACCTACTTCCGGTGAAAACAACGGAGGCAGCGAACAAATAGATCACTATCAACTGCGCCTATCCCCCAAGTGAACGTTTGACCTTCCCGAACGTCCGCCATGCCTAGGAGAGCCTGAGACCCACTCTACGCTGTACACATTGCAATATGGCCAGCACCATTATGAACTCAGCACAATGCAATGGCAAGTTAGGTTGAATGTGGAAACAGGTCTAGCGAAGGGGTCACGAACGCGGGGAAGTTCCTTTAGTGTTTCTCGCAGGGTGGCGAAGTCGAGGAAGAATGCAACCCGTTGAGAAAGCGTTGCCAAAACGCCACGAGTCGTTGGCTACTTCATCTGCTGCTGCTGCTGGTGCTGCTACCGCTTCTCGCAAACGACCAATAAGGAAAATACTGCCACGGGAGGTACAGCATCGTATACCCCTGCGAGCATGCCCATAGGCAAACGATACGGGTCGCTAGCGAACTAGGTGTGCGTACGGGATGATACGACTGGTGATACAGCCTGAGACCATCCGAGAATTTCCACTTTTGAAGGGGGGCACGACGAGGCTCGAGACGATGGCCGGCATTTGGGCCGTCGTCCGGGAACAACCAGGAAAAGCCCGCACCCAATGAGTGAAATGGTTGCTGCCACTTGCTGAGCTGAATAGCACTGGCGTGCGAGACGAGTGGTCTGTTTCTCGTCTCGAAAAAGAGCACTGTCAAACATATAGTCATGAGCCAGCACCAAATGAGACGCTGAAAAGAGATGGCCAAGGGTAGATGCATCTATTGAGTAGGCAGACGAGCGAGCGGCTGTGGAATCTGCTCATTGCGGAACCTGGCATGTGCCCGAACCACTTTGTAGGTGCTACAAGACTTCGAAATAATAAAATGTGCCCTATGCCGTCGGGGAGACGAGGTTAGGTCTGCAAGTCTGTCACCGTGATGGCTGGAGCGACATGACGTCGACGCACCGGGAACGGCTGTACAGTCAAATGGGCATGCAATTGGCCCATGTATAGCGACAGTAGATACAAACCGTGTGCAAATGAAAAGTTAGACCAAAAGCCCACCGGCGACGAGTCGCGAAATGAACAAATTGCAATGAAGCGTAGTAATAGAAGACATACAGCCTTCTCTAGGGGCTTTGCGCGATGCACACTTATTAGCTATAGCTAAGGCCGGTATGAACGCGTAGACAGTGCAGTAGAATGCGTATATATATATATATATATTTATATATATTGTGGGTCCCGTATGTATATATTTCGTGGGTTTTGCGGATTCGTCCTTTGTTGTCGTTGGTGCTGTGTTGTCCAATTCTATGAATATGAGAGTAAAATGTAAGTTTCTCATTGGAAAAGTTGCACTTTTTCAAGTTGCAAGTCGTCGCCATATGAGAGACAGGAGTCAGGTTCGACGCTCATGTTGCCACAGAAATGCAGGTCATGCTCTTCGAACGCCATTGACGAAACCGTTCAAATCTATTTTTTTTTGGAAAATCAAACGAAGTATCAACTGCGGTAGAAGAATGATCAGTCAGGTCATTATTGTTTATTTTATACCAATAACGTTGAATACACCATCATTGTGATTCTGGAACGAATGGCACTTGTGCGGGTTGTAAACGTGGAACGCTATATAATCAAGTATACAGTGCTTAGATAAACTATGTATAAAGCATACGAATCTAGAATCGGTTTATACAGGCTGTATCTATTCTCATCTCATTGCGGAACATGCACTAATGCACAGTCTACTTCCAGAAGGAGACGTCAACAACACAGCACGAAGTTGCGCACATGACCGTACTGAACTACAGCAGTTGAAAGCGGACATCGATACGAGGATGTTTAGATCGTCCCGGCATCACAAATAGGTTAGCCTATACTGAACCCTTTTACCAGTTGTCGATATATTAGGTTGTCCTTTAAAGTCGTCGCGATATTCTGCCTGTCCTCGACAGCGCGCTCGCAGTGCGCTACCAGGCAAAATCAGTTGGGGGAGGGATTTGTTTTTACACAAACAAGTCGTGTATTACTCGAAAACCGCATCGAGAAATGAGTAGTGAACTATTGCACATTTGCGATGTTCTGAAGGGGTAACACCGAGGCGGAAACGTTTCGAAATGTCGGCCACGTGTACGACAAGAATATTTTTAGTGAGGGCACGTGTGAAGGATGGTTTAGAAAATTTCATCAGGCAAGTTTCAACGTGGACGGGAGTCCAATTCTGGGAGGCCTTCCCTGATCGACGACTATACCCTCCGTGACACGGGTCATGAAACGTCGACGATTACCATTCGGAAAATCGCAGAAGACCTTGAGGTTGGCGTAGCAACCGTTTATTCCGAGTTAGCTCATTTATGCTGGAAATGAAAAGGAACCTTTGTATCTGGGTGCCGCAATAAGTGGGCTTGACCACTTTCGCTGGTCAGCGCGGCGGCGGTGGCGGATGAGCCTTTGAAGCCAGGGGAGAACATGGGCACGGCACTGTACTAGCGCGCCTTGACCGAAACACTGGTCAAAACAAGTCTACAACTCATTAACGGGAAGAGAGTGCTGTTTCCCCAAGACAAGGTTCGTCCTCATGTGACCAGCATTCAACCAGCATAGGCCAGTTAGTGTAAAAACTGCTCGACATAATTCTCCTGCGTTCTGTGCAACCTTGAGGTAAAAAGCTTACACAACTTCCCTGACAGCCTAACACATTGGATATCGGCCCACGGTCTATCCACTGTAAACATTCGAGGGGCGATGTCCGCGCGCCGTTGTAGTTCTATGTCTCAGCAACTATCCAGTTTACCAAAGTTACGCTAGGCGGCCTGCGCCGATCTCTACAAAATAATATAACATTTCAGGAAAACGTGCCGACAACATTACAAGGTCTCGTTTGTCCAAAAGGTGGGCGGAATGCGGAAGGTTTGCGACCTGCTCAAAGATCAATGGAACGAGGGGGGTTTAGAGGAATAGAACTTGAAATTGGCAAACCTCACAATAATCCCCAACCACCACCACCAAACTAGCAAAGGTTCTATGTATTGGCGGAGGTAGGCGGTTTGTCGGAAGACTATAGGGACCTCCCTCTGAACTTCGTTCCTCTTTCATTGGCATTTCGATCCCTCGGTATCTGTCTAGCATAAGCGAGCTTCGTACAGCCAAAACCGTTACGAAACGAACACCACAGACCGCGCCATATCGCCTCCGCCAAAAGCTGAACCCTTCCTCGACCACTTGGTCGTCGCGTGGCCAGACGGCAGCAACTCTGCCGCCTTTACCGCACCACTGCCGTTCACAAACGAACCAAAAACTGCCGCTGTCGATACAGAGTCTCCCTGACGTCGCCCTATCCTTCGATGCTTTGGGTCCACTATTTCGAATCGCTATCTCCACATTCCCCGCTCTGTCCTGTCACTTCGGCGTCCTTAGTTCTCTCGTCCCCTATTTCTTCCCCGGATCTTCATTCTTCCTGGAGTCTGTCTCTCTCTCTCACTCACTCGCTCAGCTTGCTAACCCAACTCAGCAATCGGTGGTAGTCAAGTACTGGTAGTATTGTAGTAATAGCAGTCATAGCTCTTCCTTCCAAGCGGGAATTCGGCTCTCTCGGGTTTGCTCGGGAGCGAGTAATCGCGCGGGGGCAGCGGACAGCCAGCCAGCCAGCCAGCTGATCCAGCTCGACTACGTCGACTTTCCTCCGTCGACTGTTCAACTCGTAGAGATGGTGTTTGCCTATTAATTTCTCTCGGCCTATATATAGGGAGGGAGGGAGGGACGGACGTCTCTAGCGTGCGGCTCTTCGTTGCTAAACGGAAGACTAAACGATCGCCGGACCGTATAGCGGTCCCGCGAATATCGCTTCGGCCACTTTACAGGCGAGGAGACGGAGCGCGCCCTCTTGCCTCTCGATGTCTGTCGTCTATCTGTCCGCCAGCCAGCCGCAACGGAGTTCGAAACGGCCGAAAAACCGCGATCTTACAGACGACTACTACATTGAGGAGTCTCGTTCTCGTTCGGGTTAGGAATTTACCTGACGAGAGCGGGGCCGGCGTCAGACGAAGAACACGAGAAGAAGCCAGGCTACGGCGAAATTGCGAAACTGCACGAGCTGATGTGGCCGGAGGAAGGAGCTGTAGTAAACTCCTTATTCTTCGAAGAAATTCAGTGCACTTTTGGCCGAGTCAGGAATTCGATGTCGAACACGGTAGGATGTATCTCTCATATATATATATATATACACTCACAGCTGCAGCACATCCCCGATCACATATGATGCGAAGTGCAGCGTTAATTACTTTAGAAGCAAGCGGACGAAGTGACCCTGTACTTCCGTGCTGGATATGTGTTTGCTCCACGGAGCGCAAAACAGAACGTGCAAAAACCATTCATGCTCTTGTCATCATGTTATCATGTGACTGTTTCTAAGCGTACAAAATATTTCCCCAGCATTTAGCTCTACCTGATTATTCTGCCCTGGCTAGCCCGCCAAGAAAAATAGCTTCCAATTTGCCTTCTAATAAAAAAAATCATGGTCCCAAGCAGGAGGAAATAGGAAGAAAATTTTCTTCTAAGAAGATGCAAGAGTTTTAATTGCGATGGTTGTATTATTATTATTAGTATTATATAAATATCAGGATGCTCGCGGATTGAGCCATGATATATATATATATTATATATCAATACAGTGTCCTCAGACATAGGACGCTTCTACATCGTATCAGAACAAAGCAAGATTAACAGCGTCTCGTACAACTGAGTGTCATCACACTTTCGATACAACTGCTCAAGATGCTGCCCATATCCTTCTGCGCCGATCAGAACCGCTGCGATCGTTCACCGTCTGCCGCCAGCATGTTGTTCGCGTTGACGACGAGGGTGGCAGTGTGATTTATCGAGTTCTTAAATTGAGTTTGTTAGCATTATAGCTAAAATACAGGACCACCATCATGCGCTCCTCTTAAAAGCAGTAACGTTCATTTGGCAGAAGGCTACAGCCAACATTACTGCGCTTGTCTGTAGAACGGAGCATTTCTAGAGCGAACGGTGACAAATAAGTTAATTTAGATCAATTTGCGAAGTCGACAAACGAGGTGTCAGTCAAACCTCTCTTCATGAACAGGGCGAAGTGAGCCCGTACCGAAGCGATTACTAGGGCTGCCCCTGATATATTTCATTTTGATTCTATTATTATCGATAACTGCCCCCTATGAAATTGTCCACTGTAACCCATAAAGGTGGACCATGAGAACGTCTTGACAAGTCTTTGCGAAGAGGGAAAATGTGTTGACATGTTTCCGCAAGGAGAAAAAAGGTCTCGTAAAAATTCTACGAAAGCTTGTGCAGATTTTGTGACAGTGATCATTACTTAGGGCAGACCTTTTCAGGGGCGTTCCGGCGGGAACCAACCCAGTACGCATCTTCACATATGCACAATGAACTTCTACCGTAACAACATCTATTTTTTAGGTTTTGTACACCATAGGGAAATATATCATCAGGATCATTTCGAGTGTTTGGACCATAAACAAATGATGGTGTTGCGTTTCCAAATGCATTCACATGGAACTATCCCACAAGCAAATATCCATCAATTCGATTTTTATAGGCGTTCGACTTATCAAGCTTTGCAAACATGTGTATTTTCGATTTTAATAAATAGTGATAGAGGGAACTATGACACTCCCATGTGGCTAAAGAAAAAAAGCAGACATCCTTAATGAGACGCTCGAGTGAATTTGAATTTCTAGCGTCCCTGTTGTATTAGATTAGACCGTTATCTCAACTCGAAAAACTTTTTCTCACCCTGACAGTATGGTTTCCGCAATGGTAGGTCTACCGAATTGGCGCTAGCACACCTATTGCAGGAGATAACCGACTCTATTGAGAACAACCAACTTCGCCTGGGAGTCTTTCTTGATGTGTCAGCCGCTTTCAACTGCCTACAACAGTCGTGCTTTCTACAAATACTTGACCATCTTGGTTGCAGCAGCTTGGTTGTTTCTTGGTTTCGTTCGTACCTTCTTGCAGGGAGACAACAGGCGGTGAAGGTTGGAAACGTGGAATCGACCTGAAGGACAGTTGACATCGGCGCGCCGCAAGGCTCTATTCTAGGGCCATATATGTTTATTATCCTAATGAACTTCATCTTGTTAGAAATATCAGCCTGCAAATTTTGTAAAACGATTGCATATGCATATGACACGTCGCTCCTATTTAGAATCTCCCCTTCCTCCATCCAGGACGATGTCCATAGGGTGGGCCCTTCTTGCCTTCAAAATAATAAGAGGAAAAATTCCCGGTGACATCTCTTTCTGCATCTCTGCTATGGAAAAGCGAACGGCCCGTCGGGCAACGATATTCGTGAGACCATTCACCACCAAAGAATCAAGCTGCCATGCTCTGGCTCACCGCTTACCAGACGTATGGGGCTCCCTCCCGAGTGAGATTCGATCCCTCATCTCAGCAAAGAAGTTTGTCCACGAAGTTGAGAAAATAGTTAGGGGTAGTGATGACTGTGTTTAACATGTAAAATTACTGATAACGTAGATTTTTTGTGGCTATGATGACAACCAATTGCTGAGAGAGAGAGAGACAGACCGATTCTGAAAACTGCTTTCAGTGATATTCGTAATCGTTATGTTCTTGTTGTGAGCTAGGTATTACTCTACTGTCTCTACAAGAAGAGAGGAAACGTATCGATGTATTTGCCCCTATATATGCCTGGATATAATATGTTGTCAATTGTAACTTCTTCGTCTGTTGCAGTGTGATATTTTACACCTTTTACCTATTTGTTTTTTACGAGAACTCAAGCAATGTATGTTGCAGTTCCGTCAATAAACCGCAGTTTGTATTGTATTGTATGGTTACTTCAGCGCATAGCATAACCCCAGTTGGCTGATACGCCAAATCCCGCGGACCGGAATCATGCACGGTTGTTCTATTGTCCGAGGTTAAACTCCATTCGAATAGAATGCACAGCGCAATATCTTCAAAGTCGGTATGAGCTAGATTCCGAAATGAATCCCGAGCCTAGCACCGTCCTAAAGGTATTCTGAACATTCATCATTACGTCGAAAAAATGATGTCTGCTCGAAACAACAGCAGTAGCAAGGAGATCGCGAGAAAGACAAGGAATCACTACTAGATTTTTATTCATAATACGTATTCATCATTGCAATCTGTGTATATTACATTGTTTTGCTCGGAATCACATGCATACGCCTAGAGAACACAGGACGGTCGTTGTAAAGCCATTGAAAAGTCCACATGTCTCGCTTCCACTATCTAAATCTCGACCAACCTGAGCATAGCGCCCGTTCCTCATTCGGGCACCACCTTCTCCCCGTTTTGCAACGCTCACAGCTTCTCGGTGTCGATAATTTTTTCCGCCACCACTCGACGCGGTGTCGAAGGACATTAGTTTTCCTTTAACATGTAGACCGTGTCTCGAACTTGGCCAACTTGCATACGTGTTTTCTCCAACACGTAGACAGTGGGCTGAATTTAGGTTACTATGCTAAGTTACTCATACACAATATTATATAAGGATATATATATAGTACATTACAAGTCAGCATAATTACAACACGTCACTGAGTAATTAACATTAGCCAAATCAGCTTATTCGACATGTGCAGGAACGAGTCCAGGTTCGTTTAATGCATGCAGTACCTAAGGTAGGTCTTTGGTGAAATGTCGCACTATCTGTGCCGGACGATCGGCTTGTTCGTTTCACAGCCACGGCATCGAACAGAAGCCATACCTAGATACCTATATATATATATATATATATATATACGTTCGTAAATTTCTCTTTAATTTACTAAAGGACCCAAAATAACTGATAGTTCAGAGCTTTGGATCACTCCTCTCAAGCACGCGTCTGTGTTGCACGCGGTGTCGAAGTCGATAGTGGGCTCGTTTGTGGACAAACCTCCTATGTCGGGGTAGGGACAGCAACGTTGCCAATGCCGGTGGAACACATCTTGCATTCGCATTTGCTTGGTATATGCATTTTTAGACTTTCGACCTTGCCATTTCGACACTCGAACATCACGTCAATTTCGGCGGATTGCCTCGGTACACAACAGCTGCACTGACTTATGTACGAAGAATTGCCATCTGGAAGACAGTCGTGGGAAAGGTTGAGTGCAAAAAGGTAAAGGTAAAGCTTTATTGGTTTATTAAAGGAGCTGCAATTTCACAATGATTAAAATCTCTTATATGTCACGTCAGAGTGCATTTGACTCTGTTGTACACATCGATTGAATACATGTGAAACGCTGAATAATTAATAATAATAATAATAATAACAATAACAACAACAAAGGTAATCACGTGAGAATTGTAGAAGAGCGGATTTAATTCACAGATGTGATGGATTGAATCACATGCTTTGGTACGCCTGTCTGTCGATTGGGGTTGGATAATTACGATGTAACGGTTGGATAATTACGATGTAATAGGTCCCGACGTTGAGAGCAAGCTACTAAAGCATATATGGCTATAATAAAACTTACAATTACCTCGCGTCATTCGCGATTCATGGACCATCGCTTGGTACCTCGTGAACCGTCGTGTATTTGCAAATAGTTCATATGTCTACACGCCTATGTTCATATGTGTCTAGCCCGTAATGATGAAGCTGGTAATTAATAGCAGAGGACACGTGCACGTAATTCTTATACCAGCGCTAAGTTATCATTGCTCACTTCCAATGCAAGAAATTCTTAAGAGTACTGCTATTACTTGTGAAGGCGTTCAACAACATAAAGACGAATAGTTCACGGTGGTCATCTGAGAATCACCAATGATCTCGTCACGATGACCATCGCACGTATAACAAGGGACATTGCCAGTCCCAGATTATCTTGTGTACGCATCCGCACAGGTATAGGTCACCTCTTCGAACATGTTGTAGGCCACAATGTTAGGTGCTGCCCCCTGTGTAACAGTAGACAGCCACCAAGCAGATGTCAATTGATTATCATACACACGCGTATGCGAACGTCGACAGCTGACGATTCAATTCCGGAACATGACGCCAGAGGGTAGATCAAGCATCTCTACGGCGGCCCTCAATGTACGGCAGGACGGATTGATTCAGTACGTGTGCAGTGTCACTTTGAATCGCGGCGAGATTCGCCGGCGATCACCGGCACTTCCCTGCGCCCTGCCGAAGGAAGGCCTTGCCTTTCCCGAGGGGGGTCAATCCGTCCTGAGTCAGGCATCGCCCGTTGCGGTTTCCCTCGCCAGCAGGTCCCCATAAGCAACTTCCGAATTCGCTTCTACATTTTGCCGGAGCTGTCATTGTTGATGCGCCTAGTTCATCCCCCAATGCAATGTAATCACAGATCTTTCGCTCCACCCGAAAGGTCCGTGCCACACAGACGAATAGCCGAGGTAGACCGGGCTAGCACGGGGTAACGCACGCGAACGCGAGATAAGCTCCGATCGGAAAGGGGAAGCAGCTATTGTGCCATTGCTAATCAAACACGAAAATACGAACGCTACATTGGGATAACCAGCGAAACGAGCAGACACCGTGACCCCGTCTGCATCCACCCGTTCGTCCGGTCGATTACAGGAATACATCATACATACCTACCTACACTCGGTCAGGTTCGTGTCTCAATTTGTCCCCTGTGAAAAAAATGACAAAGACGATCACTTACCGGAGTGGTATCGTGCTCCAGATTTACAGTAACCTCTACACTCCTGCACACCAGTAATTTCCTCTGGGTTGTAGCAGGACACGCCCTTGATCTCGGCCTTGAAGTAGCGCAGAGTCTCACGCGGATGCACTGTTATCAGCTTGCCTTTCGTTACGCAGGAACAAACGCGGAAACGAACACAGAAGCAAAAACAAAGCGAGGTTATACCATAGGGCATCTGTTGGAAAGGAGGAAATTGGTTCGACCATGGTTTGCCTACGATGTACTACTCGCTGTGTGCGCGAGTATCGAGTGTTACCCTTACATACAAAACAATAATAATCATAATAATGAATGGGCGGTTACGAATAAAAGGATTGTATTTAGCCAATTTCTGTTCCGGCAAACGGTGTACGGTGTGATCGTAGGCGATCCGTAAGCGACAAAATCAGCAAGAAATCGCAGCGCTACACGTCGACGATGTCCAGCGAATCGTCTCATATCGGTGATTAGGATGAAGTCAGTCCAGCACGAATCATACAAACACGATAACAGGAATAAACGAGAAATGATAAGGAATCCCGCTCATTACGATGATGCCTAAGCTTCCGCGCGACTTCAGACGACGCCGGAGCTCTGATGCGATCCGCGCAAATGTGACATGTGTCGTCCACCTGCATCGCTTCGGTATATGATGTGTTATCTAGCCCAAGGGTTTTGCAGGAGAGGGAACTTTGAAGCAGATCGATTTCATGGGTGTGAAACCAAACGATTTGTTTATATAATGTGTAATGGCGGAACTAAGAAATCCAAGTTGTTTTCGGGATGACCCTCAGCCTTAAATGTTTAAGGTCGGCGGGGTTGCTTTTACATTGCTTCGTAGGGTGGACCCCGAAATGCAAATGTGTAACAACTTCGATTCATCCAGCGTCAACGCAGACAATTTCATGTAACTTCATGCCTATGTAACTTCATAGAAACAACGTATCATCATTTCGTTCTATCGTTGACATTATGCATATATTACATAACCACATTAAGGGTACATACAGTCTATGGCGCGGCAACTCTTTGTGAAGGCGCGCAAATTTGATTTTCCAGCTGTTGACATTTGGTTGTCTAGCGTTCGAGCTTCGAATCGAATTATTCAAGAATATATCATCTCTGGCCGGAATGTGGCATTTTGCCAATTTCTATGTTCAAATCAAAGATCAAACTTACATCCATTTATGGCCGAGTCGTCCCCCACGCAGCACAGTAAGCTGAAACAGAAAGCGTTCATAGTTAATTAACTGAGACGGCGAGTCATACCGACACATAATCAATTGTTGCCGCAGTGATGTTGTCACTAAAAAGCTAACTGCATCTAGATATGAGAGAACTCGGTTAGCATTCGAAGTTTGTAACTAGCAGTAATTAATAATCATAATCAACAACAACAACAAACAGCATAAATATAGTATGTAAGCGTTATATTATTGCCGCGAAATGATTCATGAATATGAGTTGGCTGAAGCGTGTCGCCGTTCACACGAGTCATCATCGCTTACACTCGGTGCTATTGGACAAAACATTATGATACATTGTCGCGAGTTGCCGCGAGTTTGAATACCAGGGCGTGCACTTCGTGATGAGAGATGATCAACTGGTGATCGATTAATTCAATCAGTAGCCGAATGCCTCTTCGGGCGAACGAGCGCTTTGTGTAATCGAATTCAACATAAGAACAAGAAGAAGAAACACAGATGCGAAGTATAGCGGAGAAAATCTCGACCCCCCCCCCCGCCCCTTCCTACACTGTCGGATTGTTGAGATTTTCGGGCGGAAACATTGCCAAATCAGACGTCTTCAGACGGGCTGAGTCTTGTCAGTTGACCCTTTATACGCGTGCATTATTCCTACGATCCCCCGAACGTCATCACGATTTCATAGCCTTTTCCTGACTAGTATTTAATCCGTGCATAGGGGTCATTGTCGAATCATATTGCATATTCGTAACCAAAATGCTTCTATTCGTTCCTATAACCAGTAAGTCAAACGTTCCATAGAAGGCCATATGTCCTGGCAGGCCGGGGCGTGTGTGTGTGTCTGTGTGCCCTGAGCAGGGTTTTGCCCGAAGCAATCGCCCTGCGAAGTGAATGGTTCACTGGGATGATTCATGGCCGCCACTGAGTGGAATAGTTCTGGCCCACCAGCTCCCCCAACGACCCCCCCCCCCCGAGAAGTACAATGTCCACTAAGCAGACAGTGACACACAAAACAAACAGATTTCGGCTGGCAAACGCCGAGCATGATGAACTTTGACGATCCACGCTTGAGTACAGGACCTCTCTTACCATGTCGCTCCGTTTGTGCAAGACAATACAGCGACGTCATTACGACGGCAAGTGCTCTCGTACAGCGCGCGCACAATTACGAATCATGATTTACGGCTGGGCTAACGTGTTATAAATAGGCGAAAAGTATCCCACTGCGTGTACTTGTCCTGATAAACGACCCACTCACTATCTGAGCGGCGCCATGCCGCCCATCAGTCCGGGTACCTCCGGAGTCCCGTCTCAGATCTCCGATATTCGCGGGTTCGCTGTTTCATTCGTGTGAGATGTGAATCATTTCGGCCTCATAGAGCAACGCCCAAACTCGTTCTGCTCGACGACGATCTCAAAGTCCACAGTATATGTCGGCTGATAGCAAAATGCTCATAGATCCAAGCTTATATCCTCTTACTATTGCTGTTATAGTTATTAGTATTATTATCCAAACAAACTACACTATTAACCTTGTCTAGATCTATATACTACTGGTTTCAGTTTGTAACTTTTACTCGCAGTTAACTGGCCACCTCTGGAGAAGTAGACATCTGTCAGCGCTTCTATGACTGTATGATCTACTAATGAATTTTCCCGGCTGACTCTCAGCCAACATTTAACGTCCACGGTACAACTGCTTTCGGCATTGCTTCACAGGACGGACCCCTTGAAATGCAAATGTGCCTGCGGTGGGGATCGAACCCGTACACCTACGTACGTGTCTCCTCCGATTTTGCAAGGCGCGCACAAATGCACACAACAACACCCACAATCCGACTACACACAACTGCTCAACGACTGGAAATGTCGACTCGTTCCGAGACTAGAGATGGCCAATATAAGAAGCAAGCTCCGAGTATCCTTACACTTTGGTCTAGCCGCCTAGCGCCGGGCGTCAATTGTCACACTGGCCAGCATACGATCTAGCTGTGCCCACCCCCCGGGCGGACAGCTTAATGCTATTTTAGAACTAACGAATAGTATGTCAGCCCATTGGCCACTCTGCAGTTTGCGCCTCACGAACGTCAAGCATTTCATGTTGAAGCGCTCTACATTCTCTTGACCTATATGTATATATATATATATAAAAACCATGATTTTGAGGAGTCGCTCTGTTTTCATCTTCGAATCGTACTCGTTCCACATGCAGCGCGGGGGGGAGGGCTATCACTTAACAGGAATAGCCCAGCGGTGCCACTCAACGCGGCCAGAGAACAACGTTGTTTTGGTCTTGTTTAATCACTTGTAATATCACCGACGCGTACACACGTACTCATCCTGGCAGCTACGTATGAAATATAACACTTTCCTCCGAACCGTTTTCTTCAAACGAATTGTTTTCATCGAAGAAAAAAACAACCCCAAAAAATAACCCTTAAATCGAACAGTGGTAGTTTGCATTTTAATACCACCACGCAGCTGAACTCAGCTGTTATTTCCGGCAATGCCCGTGCCACGAAACCGGCTGACACCCAAAGTACGTTCGGGACATTAGATATTATCAGAGTATCGAGTTCACTTATCAGTTGAGACAGCAGCAGCAGCCAATTTGACAGTTCGCAAACGTATCCCTAGCACAAGGTAAGGGTAACACTTCAACGAGTTTCTACAGACGCTATAGGTGTGTATATAGGCAATGTCATCGCCTACCTCGGTGGAGACCATGACGGCGTCGGCAATCAGAATCAATATCCGACATAGATTAGAATAACCATTCACCATTCATATTATAACAATGGATATATATGTACATATATATATATGTCCAGCCGAATCTCAAATCATCAAAATGAATCTCGCGCACAGCAAGGACGACACTAGCAGTGAGAAGACAAAGCAGCTCCTAAACGAAACAGCCGTCCACACCGCAAAAGAACGATTAGTCGAGTCAGCTATTAATATATCTATGTAATTAATAGCTTTCTCGCTAGTTAGCAGATAAAGCACGGCAAGCTGTGTCACTGAGTTAGCTGGCGATAGCACACCCGTTACGCGCACTATCAACACATGTAGATCTCTACCAGCACATCTCGCTGTGACAGTAACAAAAATCACAAGGTGAAACATTGTGTTGGATATTCGAATGATTGTATTCGTCGCCGTTTAGCGCATCGACGATTGTGTTGAGACGTGCAGAAGAGACGTGTTTCCTAGTGAAAAAGAAATACGGCCGTGTGCGAATCAACCTGCCGTGTGCATACGAAAAAAAAGGCATGGGAGTAGAGGGGCCGGTGTGTGTGTCCATGATGAGACAAGAAACAAGTGTCCTCCTTGAGTAGTAGGAGCTAGGCGTAAGCCGTTCGTCAATCGTCCCACAGCGTAGCACGCGTAAACTTAGTACTATACGAGCCGAGCCACTGTGAGGCAGCTATTACGGGTCAGGCGATTCGCTCTGACCTACCTCTCCCCGCAGACACACAACAATAACTGAATCGAGTTTATGAAATATCGTATCCGCGTTTCGTGCAAATAGACGTAAACACAGAAAGAAAGGCAGATACTTGCTTTCGCAGACACCAAATCGTTGTCCGATAGCTGACCAATTGTTTGATGTATGAACCTGAGATAAAAAGTAGATGTCCTTTATACTGAATGGCTGGAATTATGGGACACTCGGTGCAAATGATCTCGGTAACTAAAGGAAATGCTGATTGCACCGAATCGTCTGACAGTTGGACGGTTAAGTCAATGAGATTCTATATTGGCCATGCTGATACACTGTCAAAAGTCATGTATCGTATAGTATCACTCGATATGTTTAGGATGCGTACTGCTTGTCAGTAACGAACGGTGGCGGGCTTTTTAGTGCAGTTTCCCAGCGAACCTCAACTTCGATAGACCTCCTGCGTGCGATCGGTAGTTGAACTACAAACTTCAAATCTTGCAATACACCTAATTGTCTTAAACTCGACAATTAATAATGATATTAATTACAGAAAAACAACACAGCCGAGAAGGGTTGCAACATGCTTATTCAGCAGGATGCAATGCGGCGACTTTTTACTAAACACTTCCTCTAACTCAACGACTCACGTCTCTTGTACGAATCGTAAGAAAACAACAACGACAATTAACGACAGACACTCGCGCATATCCGAATGTTCATGAATTCACGTCATAATACAAACAAGCACAATATCCTCACAATATCATATTTAATCTGCAATCTGAAATCTCACCTTTGACAAGCCAGCGTCGTCAGCACCAGCAGGAAATTGTTTATGCGACCCATATCCGCGATCGTTGTGTCGATGATTTCGATCCAGTGAACTGATTACGATGATTTCGTTATAACAATAATAACAATCACAATAATAACAGTAAGAATATCCCAACGCGTCAGCACGATTCACTTGTTCAGCCGGCCGTCAGGCGCTCCTCACCCCAGCGAGAATAATTCGTCTCCACAACGAATTCACTCGCTCACGATCGCCTTAGAAGTCTCTTCCCAGACAGAGAGACACACACACGATGTCCAGCCAATCCAGTCTGTTAGCGGTCTGCGTCAGCTAGCCAGCTACGCATACGAACGCCTCGTCGAGTTAGTCAGCCCGCTGCTGATCTAAGTGATACGACTAGAATAGAACGGCCGAAATGCTACAGTACGAACGATCGTCATAGAGCGAGACGTAGTGGTTTGTAGTAGAAATCGAGCCGATACCGAGCGGTGGTGACGACGATGATGAGCGTCCACCGGAGAAGATGGCTCTCTTGTTGCGTTCGTAGAACAAATGGCGTGCTCGTCAAGCAGAAGATCTCTCACTGACAGCGACTACGAGTGATGATGCTGGTGGCGGTCTTCCCTTCGAGATACGAATCCTCTGGTGTGTCTCGCCTCAACGCTGACACCACGGCGGCGAGCGAGTAGAGGTGAGGATATAGATAGAAATATAGGGAGCTTGAACGAGCAAGCCAGTCTTTTCGGTGGCCCCCTCTCTCCAAGACGAATCGCAGCGACACTCTCTCGGCCGGTCGTCCACTGGCTCGATATGGACGAGGCGACCGCACAAGACCCGCTCTCACAGAGGCCAGACAGATACACATACACACACACACACACGTAAGCACACGAGCTGCAGGGGCTGAACGAGCCACCAGTGAAATAGATTCGTCTCGAATTTGGACTAACGCGTACAAATGCGAGGCAATGTACACCTACCAATCGAAGCGACGTATAAGCAGGCAGTCAGCGTCAAACGCTATCGTCGACGTGAACTTCTTCGCCTCTCATCATCTGCCTCCAGATTCGCGCGCCCGGAGGCTGATTTCGTCCGAGCTGATTCGCTGTTTTCTTCCATTGATTGTCTTATTCGGATGCGAATCCATCGGGGACCTGTTGTCAGTCAATGGCAGAACCGTTAGCCAGTGTTGGCTGTGGCCACGATGAGATGCACGAATGTCTGCCTCGACCAATGCCCCCCCCCCCTCTCTCTCTCTGACTGAGCCTAGCCTGTTATGTTCATTTGGATCTATACATTTCCGCGGCAATTGCGCCAATCATTGTAAATAAATGAATGAGGAGCTACGACCCAATAGCTGTCCAGTGGACCAGTCCCTCTATTCTCTAGTGCGACTGTCGCTGATATACATGCGGCGACTCGAAAGACAACGGATAAACCTCTCTGGCTGCATTGAACTATATATCGAATGTGTCCGTCGCTTCCGGTGATGGATGTAGCATATGCGCTAGCCTCCGATGGACATGAAGAGCACGATATTTTACTTACTATAATAATAATAATTATTATTATTATTATTATGCAGCTATGAAATACATTAATAAAAAAAATGGCTTTCTAAGTCCAACAATAATCACTATAGACGAGTGACCCTTCTGCATCAGTCATTGCCGAAAGCCACAAAATAAGGCCCGGGAGGAAGAACTGTATGTGGTACATAGTATCCGGTGCAGAGTGGACGGCGACGACTGTGGCCCAAATATGTTCTAGGCAGTTTTTAGGACCATTTCGACGAATGCGTTGAAAGCACGCTGAGGATACGACAGGCACTTGATCGCTAGGAACAGCAAATGAAAGCTAGAGTTTCAAATGTCGAGTATACCAGTTTCAATGTTATTAGGCTGACTCCCAGCGAACGTTTAAGGCCCACGCTACCGGTATTGCAAGACGGAAGACCTCTTCTTAAATGCAAATGTACAACGGTGGGAATCGAATCCGCGTGGCCACCTTCGCGACCTTCGGCAGCAAGGCGCACACGAACGCTCCACGCCACCCCACGAAGTACACTCGCCAAAGTGTACCATGCATGAAATCCATTTCGTCACAGCGTCATACGGCATCTGGATCATCGCCGTCTAATCTCAGACGTGACGGCAACTATATTCATCTAACGAACAATGGCATACGCATAAACAACTCAGGGGTGACAGAGAGGCCGACCTCTTCTCGACTCGCAGGCTCGTCCAGACGGCCAGTTGCTTCGATCTGCTAGTTATCGAGTCCCCGACACAAAGTCGTCGGACACAGCGAACTGGACACACAGCACGACCGGTCACACATGGACGAAACAAACGCTAAATTCCTACTAAACAATAGCGAGCATGTCTTGCACGAATCATTATCTCGCGCGAAACAGCACCAGCGGCCTTTTGCTGCCGTCTTTTCACCAACTGTATACGTACCACCGGTTGCTGTTGCTTGGGGGGGATACGGATTGTCTTGCAGATGCTGCGTCATCGCCGCCGCCACCGCCGTCGCTGCCGCAGCCGTCAAAACGTGTCTACTAGCCGCGTTGCACGTGTGCGCGTTAGCGGGTCAGCCAGTTCCCTTGCTTCCTATTGCTTCGCTTGAGAGCATTCATCTGTCTACGGTGGCCGGATTGGACAGCTGGTCAAGCTCGCTTGACGCGACGAGATGTTGTCGCTTGACGCAGATAACGGCGATGGTCGCTTCGAGCGTCTTGACGCCATGCCGACCGGCCAGCGTTATACAATTGGGGGTACGGTGTCGGCTTCGCGGAGAAGGAAACGCCACTCCGCGAAAAATCTACTTGGCACTCATGTTTCCTCCCGTAACTGGTGGTGGTCACGATAAGAATGATGTCAATAGAAATAAAACAATACGGAACGGTATGTATTTGTTATTATTATTATTATTATTTTTATTATTATATTGTGTTCTTCTGGCTTGGAACAGTATCAATTGTTTTGTGTTTGGCAGCTGTTTATTGTATACAAGCCATGCCTATATGACGAATGTGAGGGCTAAAGGTGTTCATCAAACGGGGAAGATAAGCAATTGACAGCTGTTACTTGATCAGGTGGTGCAGTGTCAGATGTAACAAACGGAGAGTTTGTTGAACATGTAAAATATGTGTATTCGAATTCATCGCTACTATTACCGTGCATAATACATGACCTTCGCAATTACACCATAATATAAACCTTTATTCGTATATATATATATATATATATATACCCAACGTCACTACTGCAGTTCCTTTAATAACCAATAAATCTTTTACCTGTACCTTTACTCTTTCATTTAGTTCGATTAGTCAATTTGTGTTTGTAATATGTGGTGTCAGAAGGTTGTGTTTTCGGAAGTGCGTGATTGGTTTTCGTAATACTTTTCCTGCGGCGTCCGGGCCACAAGTTCTACTCCGACGCTCACAATTCAGCCCCAATTACAGTGGGTCACTAGCCTATTTGTGCGTCAAGTGCCGGCCGCAGGTTGGGTTCACTTTCGTGTTGTACTATATATATATGTTTGCTTGTACTAAGGGCTATGCGGCCCTTAATACAAGCATGTCCGATCCGATACTGGACACCACACCCTATTCCGAAACTTCTCGATCTGCGAACCAGCCTCAAGAGACTACAGGTACAAGCAATGGACGTCACTCATGACGTCTCACTAATATCTCAGTAATAAAGGCTCGGAATTTTTTCTGGCGTGGAAAACTGTTATGCCCATGACCTTACAAAGTGAAACCTATGCCTGGCAAGTAACCACAAAAGAAATCGAAAAACCAACAAAAAAACCCAATGACATTATATGTTACAACTGCGGCACAAGAACACATAAGAAATATGCATGTAACAGTGAACCTCTCGGGAAAGGGAATGAATGCGCAAATACATCAAACGGAAGCTACATTCTCCAACCATGGGTTTAAGAACTCCCAGACACAACGCAGCGACTCCAGAGCTAGGGCTTACAGACTTAACTTTACAGACCCGTGTACGGCGACAATGCCGCGTCGACAAACATTCTGCGGGACACTTCGTAATTGGACTAAGAGTCGGTATCCAGGCAGCATATGAGGCATTGGCCCATGTGGAAAAAAGACGAGTCAATGAGTTACTCTTAAAATACCATGGACCGATCATAGATGATAACATAGAATGCCATGCGTGCTTACTAGGCAAACAAAACCGCGTCTTTTGCAGCTCAAAACCAAGCCACGTCGATCGGAGGTCCATGGGAGAAACGACTTATGCAGATCTCTGCGATCCCATAGCAGTGGAATCTTTGAGAGGGGAGCTCGCTGCTTCCTGTATATACAAGAGGAATATACTCGTTACAGACGCGGGCCTTTCTTAAAAACAAAAGGTGAAACAACAGACAACATCATCAAATACATCGCCTGCTTCGAAACCCAAACTAACATTAACATCAAGGTCCGCTGGTGTGACGGGGCTAAATAATTTGTCAATAAACACCTAACATCTAACAAGCAATGGAATAGAAATGGTAATAACAAACCCCTATACACCCCAACAAAATCGAATAATCAAATTGGCCAGAGCAATGTTAATCGACTCCAGACTAGCAAAATATCTATGGGCCAGTGCGCAGAGTACATGTTAAACACAACCAATGTGCAATCACATTGAAAAATCATCTTACGAACTGATTATTCGGACACAAACCCGACCTATCCAAAACTACACCCTCCCTTGGCTCACAGTGCTGCATCTACAACCAAGATGGAGAGTAAATGAAATGCAATGCACGAGTAACCCCTGGGGTACCTGGTGGGATATAGCGAACCGATCACAGGGTACCGCATATGGAGGTAAAAAACGTACAAACCTAGTGAGAAGATCAAAAGATGTAACTTTCACAAAAGAGAACTCCATCACGATACAAAACAGTAGTAACTCGTTGGGTGTTGAGGCGACCCGCCAGGGGGAAAACAGATTAGCCTCTTCAGAGGAAGAGAGAGAGAGGCCAGAAACGGACGAACCTCTAAGGCACGAGCCTGCAGATGGGCCAAGCGGCTACAGGAAGAACCAACAACGAACCAAAAGAGGAGAGAGATCCCAGAATCCCGAACTTCGAAACAGAGCCAAACGAATCTACGACTACTGAGGAGAAAACGTCAAGTAAAAATGCACCCCAACGACAGACAAAGTCAATAACAAGCAAAACGACTAAAAAAAAATACCCAGAATATATAAAATCGATACTGCCGAGGTACAAGAAAAGGAGCCGTTTAACGCTTAAGGAGGCGATGTCCTCCGTTAAGGTAAAATACTGGCAAAACGAAATTTCCGAGGAACTAGAATCCACGAAAACTCATGGCGTATGGACTAATTAACTAAACTATCAAAATGTTACAAACGAATAGGGAACAGATGGGTCTTTAAGATAAAAACCACAAATTCGAAGAAGTTTTACTAAAAGTGGGACTGAATCAATGCAGGCAGATCAGTGCGCGTCGTCATGAGACGAGAAAAATATAGAAAACTCTAAATTATAGCAATATACGTCGACGACGCAATAATCGCAAGCTCAACAGAAACCTTGATCAATAATGCCTTGAGTAGTATCAAGAAGAGCTTTGAAATAGAAACAAGCCCACTAAATTTCTTTCTAGGTATCTATTATACATACACATCGACACGGCAGACAATCTCTGTATTAATCAAAAGGAATACATCAATAATTCTACTGCAACGTTTCAAAATGACCAAAGAGACCTTCTGACCAAACCATATACGACATAGCACCTGAACCTAAACCTCCCGTGCATATACAATACACGCAACAAATATCTGTGTGTCGACCACTGAGGCAGAATTCATTGCAGCAACCGAGGTAGCAAAAAGCGCTCTCCGGCTAAAGCAACTTGTAAAAGAGATATCACACGAGGCCTAGTTATAAGGCCAATATATAGCCAGAAAAAGTCATTTCGCTTTTAGTGCAGTCACTGAAAATAGCGACGAAGTACCTACCAATGAATCTTGCGAAGAGATCGCTAACGAAAGATGCTAGTCTCCGAGCGTGTGTTTTAGATGCGTACAATTCAGTTATACCGTAGACAATGAAATGTAGAATTTCAAGGATGACATTGAAATGAGAGTTAGAGGAAGACCTGTTCCAGTCATTTGCCCCGAGTTAACTGGTGAGTCGGCAGGCGTTAATACCTGTTTTCAAGTTTTTCAGCTTCCCTCGACGAGTGAGATCACACAAACGTACACAAACAAACGCCTAAGTTAGCGCACACACACACACACACATCTCCAAAAACACGAACTGTGCCCAACTACTGATGACGAGTTACGTATGTATTTGCTCCAACAATAAGCGCCTCTGCGGCGTGTACTCTTGGATCCCGGCTCACAGCGATCGTTCATGTCCAACCGCGTCTATTGGGTGTCAAGCCCAATGGATCACAGACTTTGGTCACTTACACGATTGACGGGCGAGTCTCGAAAACGTAAGGGTACGCCCTATGCGATCTAGAACTGGGAAGCCGTTTCGCTTCCTATAATCAAATTGCTTTCAGTGGATTGGGATTACGAGAGATCACAAAAGCGCTTCTTCCCAGAGTGACATTCGCTCACCGACGATCTCCGAACGCTGATCAGTTGGTCGGACAGGGCTCTAATTCAGTAGGCGTGCTATTAGGCACAGACGTTTTGCCACGCGTTATATCCAATGAAGTACGAGTGTTTGACGACATGCTCGCCACTCAAACGAAATTCGGATGCTTCTTCGAAGGGACAGACAAAGCAGTCAGTGAGAGTGCGCCGTTGACTCCATTCTGTGCGTGCTGGACGCTGTTGCGCTCCCAGACCGATGTGGCGCAGTCTCAGACAGTGTAAACCGATGTCGTGGACGGTGTAACCGCTCTTTCCGATATCAGGCGAGCTGATCGAGCCTCATTATCTGGCTGCGGACGATCCATTTGTCGTCGATCCCAGGATGACGACGAGCCCTCACTCTCGCTCTCTCTCTCGGACGTGGAACATCGCCGCATAGAGGTGACTGACAAGGCGGCAGATTCGCAATTGAGCGCGGAGCTCACATCGTTTTTTTTCCCCCGAGAGTCGAGACAACAAGAGGCCGATGGCAGATACATTATTATATTACCATTCGAAAACCAATCTCTCAGGACTCGGCAGCAATGCAAACATTGCGCCCTCGACTCGTTTTACGCTGGCCGCTGAGAACAGCTAAGAAAAGTACGAGTCAGTTAGCAGCGATTGATCAGGAGATCGCTAATCGCGCTAGCGAGTCGGTTTACGCTGAGCCAGCGACACTAGCAACGAAGACGGACCCAGCGCAGTATCTGGCAATTCTGGCTGTTTCGAACGTCAGAGTAAGGTAAGAGACACCGAGAACTTAAGCATTCTATGCAGTTCCTTTAATAAATCAATAAAGCCTTACCTTACCTTACCGGTCCTTGTGGTGATCACAAAGCTGCTTTGGACGAAGTCCTACACCAGGGACCTAGTTTGCTCCTGATGACAATAAAAGTTCTGTATTCCTTTCAGAAAACACGCTGTTGCTATCACAGCCGATATGAAGAAGGCCTGTCATTAATCCGCGAGCATCAAAAAGCGACACACAGCAGGCGCATTTTTATGCGATTTTTTTTTGCCTCTGAACATCTCAGAGAATTTGAACGCAGCCATCAGAGTGTTTTGGGCAACAGTGCTATTATAGATTTCGGTTTAATCTGCAGCCCATGGTTGCACTGCAAACGATTAAAATATTATCCAGAGCAACAGCAGGAACTCTACCCCGTGGATACGTCGATTTCCGAGCCTTCGGGTCTATTCTCTATGACGACATCACAACGTCAGGTATCGACGCGCTTTAAATAAATTCAAACTCGTTACACATTTCTTTTAACACCGCATGATTCCCGTTGGACAGATGGGCCACGACCAATTTCAAATGTCTAAATAATTTGCTTTTGTCTAACTCTTCAAACGACACGAAAACGATTATTATTAGTGATAATGAAGATCACAATTTTTGTTTGGCGTAAATGGTTCTAGCTTACCACCTCGCCTGGCGTATTGCTTGACAACGCTATCCAGTCACTATAACCAAGCGTTCCGTTGAAACGGTGATGACTTAAAAACATGAACAAGATGTTCGTTTCCGTTGGCATGCTGTCGCCTATTTCAATACTGGCAAAGATGCTACTTCAGACACTTTGGAATAGCACACACACACACTCACCACCGGGACGATGTTCTCTTGGACAGATTGGACAAATTCACAGCATTTTCAAATTCACTGGCAACCCACGTAGACACACATCAATCTCCTTCCGCAAGGATCACACCAGACACCAATCAGGAGATTTTCGTTTGCTGGACATGGCTGGCTGCAATCCGCAAGTCAGCCAGAAACGTCTCATATGCTAAACAACAATACCGATATAAGCGCCGATCTCAGTCGTCAAGCGTGAGCAAAACATTCACACGACGTATACCGCCACACGGCGCACATCCACGACACTTTCACGCTAGCTAGGTGATGGTCGCCATTTCTCAATCTGGTCGAAAGCAGGAACAAAATCATATTGAAGAATATTCAAGCCAGAATATTGCCTCTCACTTCTAATTGCTCTGATGTACCGAAGTCCGGCCCCATACATCACTGTTAGCCATGCGCATACAGTGATGCTGTACAGTGATGTAATACAGTGATGCAACCGAAGGTTTCATGCGCTTTATTCGTTCACGTCTAGAGAGATCTGATGAATTCTCATATGACGAGTAGTGTCCGATTCTAATATTAGCACCACGGCATAACTATCTCGCCAGACGGCCGATAGGGCTGGATACACGCAGCGAAGTGTTCACATTCAGGCTAGTTTAACTAGCGCACGTCATCAGCTCAAATGCTCAAATCTCCTTTTTGCACAGGTATCGACTTCGCGGGGAGGGCCGATCTCCACGAGCAACGACAACAACCAAAACTGTAAGGGTTACATGGCTATATTTTGATGTGCCCTGCTCAGAGCCATTCGCAACAAATTTTGTCCACGAGCTAACGATCGCACGAGATCATTCTATTGGCGTTTCGACATTTTCTCTCCATAAACGCCCAAGGGTCTCCGGGATTATTTTTGACAACACGCTTTTAAACGAAACAAACATTCATTTATGGCCATATGAGAGGGCGAGAAAGCCAGCTGTTCTTCTGGCGTGCGTCGCCCGACGCACGGCGGGGCGAGATCAGATCTCAGGCAGAGATCCTGTCTTCTACAATTGTCCTACAAGACAAAAGTACAAAGGACCAAGTCATTACTTCACCGCTTCAAACGATAAACACAAATATACGGATAGACTCAATTTTACGCATATATATATATGAGACACGCGTGCAGGTTTCAAGGGGAGAATAGCCAGGTTTCACCAGACGAAATCACGCGAACCAAGAGCGTTCTTTCCTTCGCTTTCTCCTCTCTGCAACCTCCCACCTAATAGAAACAATACGCGGGCTGGCGTTTGCGGGGGAGTGTGACAAACGGAGAGTTGAAAAAAAGAACACGTAAAATACGTGTATTCGAATTTAGCGCTATTAGTACCATTATTACGTATACATATGATTTTCTCAATTACATCATTACATGAACATATATATAATATATATATATATATATATATATACATGTATAATCCCTATAATGATTATATAGTGATGATATATATATATATATATATATATATATATATATACTCTCAAACTACATAATCATTACAGGCATTATACACTTGATGTTGAATTATGAATAAATTATTTAATTGGGAACGTTAGCATAACGTGTGGCGCCCTCAATTGAGAAACGACGAGATTCTCGGTCAGACAGCTATCCACAGGTTACCAGTTAATTGCACGTCAGTCAGCTTGCGAGTCAGTCATAGAAGAGATAGGTCCTCCATTCTGAGGTCGTCCTGTGGGATTCTCTACTCATCTCGCCTTTACAGCTGCCCTTCTATTGATCTCTACCATAGGAAGTCAGCAACCTGTTCACCCCTGCTGCTATGCTCTTTTTACTTAGTTAGATAAGTCAGTGTCTGTTTGTAGTGGCTACATCTTGGGGGATTGTATTATACGGATCGATCATCGCGATATCAAGTGACATTTGCACCAGTTTGAAACTTCAATCTGGGGTGGATCGATTATACTAGATTGTTTGGACAACCCTTCACTTGAATATGCTCATTTTTCTATGAAAAATAACGGTATCCCTCAATTTTTTTACTGAACTCGCTAAATACCAAACAAATGTATACTATTATATATATATATATATATATATATATATTAGGCATTCCTGTTACTTTTTGTATTGTGCTTGTATCCTGTCTGGATCATAATACCTTTCGCCTAAATCCACGATGTTGAAGACAGATTAGACTCATATCTGACTGTTACTGATGGTGGATGTACATCGAGATCAATTATGTTATCATCCACGGTTGTGGATTGGCCAGACCCTGTTTCAGCCCAATGAAATGAAAGCACGCCACATATTAGCCGCCGTATATCCAACCCTACCTCAGTGCCCTGAGCTTTTCTTCAAGGTTCATGCGAAAATGCCTACAGGTATAAACCGGACAGGCTCTCATTACGAGTTACCCCCAGCGGTCCGAACTGATCATAGAAGTTCCCTTCGTCAGGAGACCCTTTACATTAGCTTGATTCTAGGAGTCGGTCTCATATCTGCTCAAGCTAATGGATGAGTTTGTTAGCAAATATGGCTGAGTCAACACTGAAGCCCTTTGAAAGTGGTTTAGATTTCCTAGCAGTGCCTTCTTAGTGAGAGCAATTTGGCGGAAAATGCACCCCCCCCCACTATATACCTATACACTTTGCCAGAATAATATCTGCATCGTCACTAATCAAAATATGAATGGGTGAACAGCCTTGCAGGCGCCTTGTTACAAATAGTTTTAAATGCACTGCATTATTAGATTTCTGATATCGATAACGACGTATATCGAGAGATAGAATAAATCTATTTTACTTGTTCCATTTAGGGGGCCAGTGACTCGTTTGTAGGAAGTCCGCCGGGTATTAGTCTCGTCCTAGTATGTCTTAGCCTTTCTTTTTTTTGATATCAGGTCAAAAATTGTGTTTTTTGGTGGTTACGAACATTTGAGAATGGCTGGTGAAATTTCAATTTCAAGATTTGCGCATTTCTCTATATTCGACGAGTGTGGTCTCAGGGCGACTGTGATAGAACAATGCAGTCGAGTAACTAGAGCAGCGTTAATGGGATAACAGCATTAGGGCAATTGAATGAGTAAAACAATGCAGCGGATTAATTGGCATACGCTAATGGGAGACGACCGGTAGCGAGATAATTACAACGCGACAATAATGCGAACTGCAGCAACGTAACGTGGTTAGTGCTCAGACAAATAGGACCCGAGAAAAATTGTAGGTCGAAGGTTTGAACTGATCAGCCCTGACCTAGGTTTTGGATCGGTTCCGGTAGCAAAGCGATGGGGAGTGGACAGGTCCTGAATTATCGTCCCTATGCCAGGAAAGAGACTTGACTGGCCTAAACAGGACAATGGCGTAGGACGTATATTGAAATATGGTTAGGCATCAGCGGTAGCACGGTAAGAAGTAACTTGTCCCAGACAATGGGATACCTCCAGGAACAGGACAACCGGAACAAAATCATGAAGTAACGCAACCAATAAAGCAGCCGAGCTGCTGGACTACAGGACTGCGGCAAGGTGTCTGAGCATCCACACAGCTCGTTCGTCGAACTAAGGCAATGGAAGAATTGCAAGAAGATAGTTGCAGTGGGACGATACGAGAAATTCGAACAGAATCCGAGCGGGGGGAGGTGGGTATTTCAATGGGCGATCCGAATAACTGCTGCTGATAGATAGCTACAATGAAATAATTGTAATAAAATAGATCAAAATACAATCTATTATATTTACATAATAACAGGCGAGGTAGATAATAAGGAGAATCACCCCTGGATGAAAAGGCCGATGTCGGATAGACAGCGGCAAGCTTATAGCTGAGACTGGATGCCCATCGTTCGTCCACTTGCTTAGAACACCGGTCGAGTGGAATGAGCCAGCAGGTCCCGCTATTTTGTATAGATATATATATGTATATATCATAGATATATTTTTTGTATCTCTTTATTGCCTTTTTTACTTTTAGGGCGCACTTTTACCAACGCAATAAATACAAAGGCAGCTTGACAGGAACAATAGTAGCGGGAACAAAAACAGAATTCATCTTCAGTGCAGACAGTCTGGGAGATAATAGCAGACCGGCGTTGAGCCGGCTGCAGGAAGGCCCTGCAGAAGAACGTCCTTAGAGTAGATGGGCCGTAGACAGTAACGCGTCTTCACAAGCGCGAGCCAACCCATTGGACGAGGCAAGCGATAGCCCCGATCCCCCGAGTAGGTCTGTTGCCCCTCAGAGGCATTCACAGGCATTCAAGTGGAGAAGGACCGACCTATCGTCTGAATCTTACCTGGATAGGAAACCGAAGATCTGCAACTCTAGCTCGCAGAGACCCAAGCGATCTGACAGGTCTGCCGCCCGATTCGGCATATGGCGGAGCGTGTTTTCGCAGCGCTATCTACCTCTTCGTTTAACGGGATTCGCTCATGATCAGCAACCCATACCACACGAGCTACCACTTCTGCTGTATCCATTAAACGTCTGACATTATGATCGGAGTAGGCTTTCAGAGGCTCTTTAAGAGTGTGATATATCATAATCATTAGAGCCCTTTCATTTGCTACCTTAGTATCGCCCTTGAAATAACGAACATTGTGTTATACGATTTGATCATCAGTTGAAGAATTACTGCTCCGACGAATGATCGATGCAATAATTGCCTAACGAAACAAATGCCAATCCTCCCTCATCCATCCAAACGAGATAACATGTAAAGCCGGGATGGGCGCTCGTCGTACGACGATACCCCAGAGAACTAGTTCATTTAAATATTCGTTGAGCCTCTGTACTACGAGCTGCTTACGCTTATCTTATCTAATGGTTGGAGTCGTCGCCCAGTTCATCCATCCTTAGGGATTTGCATCCACAAGAAAAGGTTTCAGAGCCTTCACTCTCATCCAGTTACGCGCGGGCTCACGGAGAATAGTGCGCACTCTCTCATCATGAAGGGCGCCAAGTCGAGGATTCCGGTACCACCTGTCCGCATTAAACTGCAAACATGCACGAAACACATACATCGAACAAATCGCGCCGTCCGCGCCCGCCATCTCAACGACCTTTTAAGCCACTACGACTACTGGTATATATATATAGAGGTTTATCCTTTCTTGTAGTGGAACAACGTCGACGTGCCGAGTTACGAACGCGTTGTTCGTCGAATCAACTCTTTGCTTGCTTTTATTCTTGTGTCTATCTGCTGCTGTCTTCGCGACGGTACAAGGGACCCCGAAACACGGCCACCAAGAGGGACTACGCTTGGCGGAGAGGAAAAATAAGACGCTACTTAGACCAGACTGTTATTGATCGTGCTCAAAAGCTAGCTGTATACTCGAGGGATACATGGTGCGGGTGTAGCCGTTACCGTCGAGTCGATATATTAGTGTGTACGGCTGCGATGTGTGAACTATACGTGGAGACGCGTAAAAAACGCGGCTTTGTACAGCGTATCTATGCATCTCCTGCTGCCTAAAGTTGTTCGCCTATGGACTGATTCTGCATTTGGACATGCGCTTTCAAGCTTCTCTTTCTCTCTCTCTCTCTCCCTTTCTCCATCTCGCTCTCTCTCTGGCGTAAAAGGCCACCGTTGCGAGAGGGTCACGCTACGACGCGGCTTTCCGCTAAGGACAGCGAGTAGAACAGCCTGTCTCCGGCCGAGTAGCCCACGATTGCACTGAGAGGAAAAGAGAGTTATAACGTGCTTGATATGCCAGCCCTGTGGTGTATAATGAAGCGAAAATAAGTGAGGGGATATATATATATATATATATATATATATATATATATATATATATATAGCATTTACAGGCGGATATCGTCTACAGCTGGTTACGAGAGAGGTTGAAGGAGAGAGGTTTCGCAAGAAACGATTTGCATATAGAACTCCCGTTAGCAGAATACGAGAGGGTCACTCGACGATTTCTCGCTTGGCCATAGTCAGACGGTAACCGCATCCGATTTTCATTGCAACTATTATAATAGCGAACAGTGGATCCTGTTCTCAGAAATACGTCTCAATGTTATCTTCCTTGTCCGACTCATGGCTGGTCAAGCAAAAGTAATGGAGAACAACAAGCAGAAAAGTATCGTAAACGGTATCCACGCAGTATTTTCTTTCGTCAACTTTCTGAGGCTGATAAATGCCAGAGCTAAGTCTATGCAGGTCCCACGATTGCTACGAGTGGCAGAATATCGAGAACCTGTCCCGCGCGCTGTTGCTACATGCAGCATAAATGCAAGACACAGAAATTACCGAAGGGGACCGATATAGTGACGATACATGCACCTTATCCCTGGCCGGACGCCGATCATCAACCCTTCTCTATTCTACAAATGAGATCGTATCAAACTACGTCTATCACATACATCCGCTCCGACCTGCCCTCGACTCGATTAAGTAATCATATCCCATCTCTATATACGAGTCGCTTTGTTTTTTCTGAGGGAGGGAGGGAGGCGGTAAGGGTATATCCATGGCGACTAGGGATCGGTGTTCGCTTCCCAACGCCCGCCCTGGGAATCCTTTGACCGCCATCGCCGCAAGCCCGTCGAGTCTACCAGACTCAAACGTCAAACCGTAGCCCACCGAGTGAGCCTTCCGACCTACCAAGCGAGAGGCTCAACCAGCCATGCTCTGGCCCCTCTCTTAGTTCTTACCTTTCTTTACAGCCCTTGTCGCCCATCACCTACACGGTCAACGAAGCAGGCAGGCAGGCTTCCCTGCCAGCTGCTCCACTACGCTACGGTCATCCGTGACCATCTATCTATGCCGCTTGCAATGTCTGGCCCGTTCTTCTTCTGCTACCAGCGCCCTCTCGCTATTCCTTTTGCTGATGCCGCTGCTGCTGCTGCCAAAGAGCAGCGAGCCCATGAGTGAGGGGTGGGGAATTTGCTTTGATCTCCAAAAACTAGCTGCTCTCCCCGTATTTCCCTAGAGTGGCTGGTCGGGTTCGCTGCACGAGCCTTTACCCGAGGTCCCCCTTCCGTTAGTCCCGTCGGCAGGCCCCTGGCCGGCACCAACGCTGTCGACCGCTTCCCTGCCGGGCTCGCTGCCCGCGTTATGATGAGAGAGCAAAAGGAAGATCCTATTATCTCGCTCGTTCAGCTGCCACTCGGTCTGGCTGGTTGGCTTCTATAGCTGTGGAAGGTCCGGCTCATTGTGGCGTGCCTCAACCGGCAACAGCCGCGGTCTGTACCTCTGCGCCGACTGCGATTTCCGAGCGAGCGACTAACCGCCCTGCCGGGCTAGCAAAGGGCAAACGCACCCTTCCACGCAGTGGTCCGTCGCACCGCGTAGAAGAAGAAATGAAGAGCGTAGAAGAACAGGAAGACTGAGAGAAATAACGCCAGCGACAGAGATGCGCGCGAGAGAGAGAGAGAAAATGAGATAAGAAATGGGAAGAAAAAGGCCAAAACACTGGGAGACATTGGGTACCTGACTAATACTACTAATACTTCTATTACTTCTACAACATGGGTACAGTGAGTGGACCCTGGTATGATAGAGGGCATCTCTAGCCGACCTGAACCCCATGGCATCGAGGCAGCCTTTCACGGACGCCGGCAAACAGGGCAGTGGGCAACTCCACGAACGACCGCACACGGCCACATAGCCCCATACATCGAGGTCGTATACAAACGAGCACGGACCGTCTATCCACAGACGCAGATAGAGGGAACACTCATCCCTCCGCCGCATGGCCGTTGTACTCCGCTTCGTCCAGGTACACAGGCAGCACTTTCCACTGATTGGCTTCTTCTGCCTCTGTTTCCGCTTAGTCCTCCTCTTGCTCCTTGTCTTCATAATGGCAACCTGTTGATGCCGCCGTGGCCTCCCCATAGATCCCCCCCTCTGCCCACGATGCCAATGCCACTCTCAACGGACTCTCTGAGCCTACAGCGGCCACTGCTGTGGAGGCCGATGGTACCGCTTCCACTTGTCTTCCCGTCCCGATGTGCGTAACTATACCTTGCCACCACCGCTATCCACTGGCGCTATCTCGCTCTCGCAGCTCTTTCTCATTGCTTCTTTATTTCTGTCTTTCTTCCTTCCTTTCTTTCGATCTCGATAGCCATATAATACTTGGCATAGGACCCTGTCAGAACAGCTGCCTAGATACCTGCTTAGGCAGCTGTGCCTTTTGCAGCGTACCTTCCCCACTCTATCCCTGACCCCGTTCGCCCTTCCGTGCTCGACGCTACTGGATATTGTTCTTTCTCGTTGGAGGGCTTGGTGTAGAGGGCCAGTGGGCCTCGCTTGAGTGCCAGTTGAGGCCTAGCCAGAGGAATCCTCTCTGATCAACGGTGTAGTGGCTGATCCTCCATCTCTGCCCCCCCCCCCGTTCATACTCTACTCTGTACACCTACCTTGGCCTAGTAGATCCCTAGTGCCTAGCAGCTAGCTAGCTAGCTGCAGTGGGCGTAGTTGCCCTGCAGAACTCCACAGCTATTCTCTGCCTGTCTACCAACCCAGTCGTCCGTCTGTTCCCTACCACTTCAACTCGCTGGCGCAGAAAAGTCGTCCGGCCCTGCCCGAAGCGGACCGCCCCCGCTGCTCCATTGGGGGCGGCGAGTAGGGCGCTCCTCTTCGTTCGACTTCGTGCAGAGAAAGAGAGAGAGAGCGGCAGTGAGGATCGGCTGCAACTGGTGTACAGCATTCCTATTCTATCCCCAATTGAGGCCCCTGGTGCCCTTGGGGTCTGTCTTCATCCGCCGTTCTCTAGTTCTACGAACATCCAGCCACCCACGCATTCGGCAGGTCGGTCGGCAGCTCGGTTGGTCATCCCATACGAACGCCAATGACAGATCTACCGCTTCTGCAGCACACATTCGATGACCATGGTGATGATGACGCTCATGCTGATAGTAGCTGACCATTGTCCGCGGTGGGTCGCCGGTAGCCAATTTTCGTTCCTTTTGGTCAGCCACATCGGCCAGTGATGATTGTCTAGCGGGCGCCGATCCTTTCAGATGGTTCCAACAACAGTGGCACTGTCCATGCCCTCATGCCCTTCTATGACTGAGTTGGCTGAACAATCACATTAGGAACTTTCTGGTATTGCTACAAGTGCTAATTAGTGGAAAGTGAAGAAAATTAGGAGCAATTGAAGTACGAGGACACATCCCAGGCCGGACTGATCACTTTGGCCTTCTTAACTTGTAGTCCTGCTGGCGACGAACGTGAAACAAAACGGAGCTGTCATTGTAATACATGCGGCACGAGGTTACAACGACACTTTTGTAGGAAACGCTCGGTTAGAGCTACATCATATCCAGACGCGGGTTAGCTGGCAAATATGTCCTTCGTATTCAATGAAGGCTGTCAATCAAATTACAGCAGTAACTGCTGAGCCTAACGTTGTCGTGTTTTACGTTATCTTATCTTTATCTCTTATTTAATTTGACTTTATATATTACGTTATTTTATTTTTGCTATTATACATGCCCATCCCCTCGAGAACCCCCTAAGTGGACTCTTGCCCTGACAGTCAGGAGCATCGCATAAAAATCAAGCTATGGCGAAGATTTAAACCTTTTTTTCTCCTCTCCATGGTTATGGGGTTAATCTTTACCTAAAGCAACATTGGTCTTTATGATAGATAATTCGTCTTAGATCGTGCAGTCGGTAACAGTAACACAGCACCATACTCATTCGGAATAGGGATCGTCCGGTGAATGGCGGAGCGCACAATATGCGTACAAATATAATGGAAGAAGCGCGAGGACTTTCGGTGGCGGACGTTGCCTTTCTGAGCTTTGTGGAGCTGAAAACTACTATTTTATATATGGAAAAAATTGTTCAAACTTGAGACACATCCGATATCTTTTTAAGGTATTTTAACCTGCGCGCAGTCTAGCGACACTGTAGGAGAGAGCCATTCTCTCGGCCTTAAACATTTAACTTCCACGGTACAACTGCTCTCGGCATTACGTCATAGGACGGGCCCCTTTAAATGCAACGTCCGACGTCCTGTTGCATTCGCGTGTGCATTGTAACCGGAGGACACGGAGGTTCACGGGTTTGATTCTCACCGTTGCACATTTGCAATTTCAGGAGTTCGTCCTATGGCGCAATACAGGTCGACTTATTTTGAATCTGATGAGGTTTAGTGAAACCGCAGGGTAACGACACAATTTGTGGGGGAAATTCCCGGCACACTTGCCAGTGACAATCTGGAATTAGTCAATCGGTTGCCCTGTTAATCGATATACTATTTTTTTTGTCTAATTTTATAAAAAAAATCTGTGAAATATAGATTTTTGCTCGATCGGTCTCTAAATCTTTGTTGTTTTTTTATTGGACCCATTCTTGAGCTCTCCTGTCATCTAGAAGTGTATTATTTGCGTACTACCATGCATAAGCACTGCTCACGGGCACAATCTGGAACACGATCCCCTCGTGAGGCTCAATGACTGAACAAAGAGTCATCTGTATGAACGAGGTCTTAAAGCTTGTCAATAATATGCTGCAACGGCAGCAATTACTCCATGCAGTGCTACTCACCTTGTCACATATCAATAATTCAACATGTTATGGTGGGGAGCGTCTTGAACATTAGGACACTCTCTTTATTCTTGCTATTTTTACGAGGGCGTAAGCATTGTCGATAACTGCAATTGCGGTTTATAATCTCAACCTTCGTGTTTATTTTATTTGATTGGTGACATCTTTTTCCATGAGCTGTTTTCAGGGCTCGGCGTAGTTGTTCACGATCGCTTGTACTACGTATGAATGAATAATTCTCGAATGTCGTTGTAAGCGGATGGCCACAACGCACAACAATCGAAACGAAATAATTAATTGAGTGGGCATTCCAAGGACAGGTCGGACTTGTAGTTATCTAAGTATTATAGGTACTTTTTGAGGTACAATTACAGACGATGAGATATGAGATCATCACCATCTCATAAGTAGGGGGAAAGTATTTTTTTTTGTCTGAATTCGCGAATCTATAACAAAATTCTCACTTCCAATATCTCTGAATCGAACTAAATTCTACTTAGTCTAACTAGTCTTATCTCATATTCAAATCAATGATCTTCTGCCAACGTAGCCTTTCGATTGATTCATTAACGAAACCAGCTGATGACAGGTCCAGGCGGCGACGACTATCCACCATTACCGACTAGGAATCCTTGGGCACAAGAGTGTCCCTTCACTAGCACTACTAGATAAACTAATATGTAATGCAAAAATCGATTTTTCCACAAGCTCCGCAAGGGAAAGCCGCCTGGTCGCATACAGTCTCGAACGCCTCTGTCGAACGCCAGATCTAAGCGCTATGCCGAGCATAGGATATTTTCTCATAGTATTTCTCTACGCAAAATCATCGTATATGCAGTGTGCACGCCGCCGAGGGCAGAAATCAGATGTTAGAGTAAAAGCATCACAAGCTTCTCTTGCTGCAGAACTCCACCGTTTCCGACTACCCCCCCCCCCCGGATCTCTCGTTCTTTCCCACTGGTGCCGCCATATGCGATCGTCTAAGCGACATCTAAACGAAAACGGTTATCGGCAAACGCTACGATGGTAGCGTAGAGGCGAAACAGCAGGAGCGATGGCGACTGACAACAACCACCGCAGTATCTGGAGCGCTACGGGCTGCGACGGCTGATTGGCTGGCGACCCAGTAGCTCATCGTTCGGCTACCGCTCCTCAGTCGTCATTCGGAGCTCGAACAGCGGGAAGACATCTGCCCACATCTGTCTTCAGCAGAATGATGTGAGTAACGTGCCGATGGCACGACTCCGAGGGGCGGTGGGGGCGGCGGCGGCTGCATCGGTGAAGAGTGGCCGCACCGCCTCCCCGAAGACAAATCGAGTTAGTTAGCGACTTGCTCCTGTCGTTCCAGGGTCCTTGGCTGGCTGTTCCCTGGCCTGTTGTTCGGCTGTTCCCTTCGCGCTCGTTGGCTCTCTCATTGGGGGGGCCTCGATCTGTTCCATGTTCTCGCTTCCTCTGTCCGTCTCTCACTCCCTCCATCTCTCTACCTCTTTCTCGGCCTTTTGCCCTGGCCGAAGCCTGGAAGTCCTTGGCAAACAGACTAAGCGTTGCCGACACGCCATCAAACCTCGTTACGACAATATTACGAAAACGGGTAAGCAGCGCTAGCAGTAACAGCAGTGCGGAGACTGGCAATTCGGACGGGGACCCTGTGAGAAAATGGTGGCAGCAGCGAGAGCTGGTGATGGCGGCGGAGAAAGCCGCTACATCTGTGTGCCCCAGCAGCCCGCTATCCCAGTGGCCGGCCACAGTAACACACAGCCATCCGGTAGCCCGGACCGTACGCTGGCAAGCACAAATTCTCATGCGTGCTCCCGTGCCCTTCGGCCGCCCGACGGCGGGCTGTGCCTTTGCAAACGCCGGCGTCATCGGCTTCGACCGACCGCGTCTAGCGCCGGACACCTAGTCCTGACAGAAATTGCTATTGGGGCGGAAAAAAAACAAGAGCATTCACGACCCTCCTCGCATGTGGCTTCACTCGGAAGGCCTCACTGACCTTCTAGGTCGGTGGCTACCAATACTCAGTATTGTCCGCCTTCGGTAGCTGGCTCGGCTTGTCTGCCCGCTTGAGTTACAGGTGGAATATATGACGGGCCACCTAGCCCGTGCTACGCACGGGAAGACGCATACGTACGCATAGCTTCGACAGTGCGAAGGTCCACTGGATGGAAGACCCGTGGGTGTGTCTCGCTATCCGGTCAGCAGCGCCGATCGGCCGCATGCGCAGTCCAATTCCAAAAGCTGTTCTGCGCAAAACGAGCAAAGCTGAAGATTTGAAAGCCTAGGGGGGGCGTTTGGCGCGCCGTTCCGTCGACGCTCTCCCGACGAAGACCCCTTTGGAGGAAGATCGTTGTGAGGCGTGCCCAGAGACGGGAGGGGACGGGGACGAGACGGCGAATCGAGGTCTTGGAAAAGCCGGAACAACGCAAAGAAAGCTAGAGCAAGCTTTGGGCGTTGTCCTCGTATCTTGAAGAGTTTTGAGGAAGGCATTAAGCTGGAAGGGCTTCTCTCTCTCTGTCCGTCTTAGAAACGTCCGACTCCCCCGTCGAACACCGAGATCCGACAATCAGAGTTTCTTAGAGGGAAAATAGCGCCAGTTGTGGTAGGAGTGAGTTGGCAATGCGCGCAGGTGCTTTTAGTTCGGGGGGGGGTGTTGACTTGGGAGAAGCTCGGCGCAAGGGACCTCGTGCGCCGTCGGATTTAAAGTGGGGTTTAGACAGAGGGCGACTAGAGCCGCGATGAAGCCGTGACGATGCGTGGTTATGGTACGACCAGGCAGAGTCGGCGGAGCCGAGGGGTGCAATTGAGATGCTTACGGCTTACGACAGATTTGTGGTGGAGCTATCGCTGCGGCGACTGAGTGCCGGCCGGCGTCGACGCGGTTCGTACGTGAATTCGGGTACTCGGCAGTTCTCCCGCTGCTGGTCTCCGTCCGTCAACACTGCGTCTCCTGAATTTTTGCTAGGCCGAATGGCGCGCCTACCACGAATTCCTTCAACTTTCTGCCCTCGTTGAGGCGTTATCCATCTCACTCGCTGGCTCGCTGGCCCCTTCCGTCGTTCTTTCATCGTCCCACCGAACGGCCTGTTGATATCACGAGTCGTGTCTGCCCCTGTGTCACTGATCCAACGCAGGCGGGTAGGCCTATGGATGGCGAGTGCTGCAAATGCCTCTCGGTTACAGGCCCTTCGGAGGACAGCCTGAGAAAACGGTGAGGATCCGTCCCCGAACCTATCTCCCCTCGAAGATGCTTCTCAGATAAGGACGCATCGAGAGTGGGCTGGACTGCCGACGTTGACGGCGTTCCGACGGCCGTTGAGAAGGCAACCTTCTTCAAGCGAGCTACGCAGCAAGACGAGAATAACGACGAATTCGACGACGACGACAAATTCGCCCGGCTGCTTGTTTGCTGGACAAATGGCATGCTGGCAGTCGAGTCAGGGCTAGCTGGCCCACGCCTGGTGAACGGGACAGATAGGCTTCGCATCATCTGATTGCATCTGCCTCCACCCAAGTCAACGGGACAGAGGACTAGCAGCGTCACAATCAAAATGCGGTATCGGCTGCCGGAGCCACGCAGTAGAGAGCGGTGGGGCGCGCCGGACGGGGAAAGAGGCCGGTGCGAGCTCTGAACGGCAAAGCTACACAGAGGTCCAGCTGTCATGTCCGTCGCATGAAACGGGCGCAAAACGAACAGAACTCGAAGGGAACGTGCACCCGCCGAGACCTCCCACGCCCCAATGGAAATTTCGTGTCGTTTCTCATTTTTTTGTGGCCACTTCGTGTCGTGGCTTCCCTCAATCCCGCAGCAAACATGGCAGGACAACACGATGGGAAGAACAAGTCGCGAGTGAAATCTTATGAGCAGCATCCTGAGTGGTTTTGAGCGAAAATTCTCAGTCGCGCGACGCACGAAGCGCGAGAATATGATTACCAATAATCGTATCTCGAAAATCCTGCAAGAACGGAAGGCAGGCCCTCTTCTAGCTCGGATTGTCCAAGTGTACTGTATATCGTATGCTTTGTGTCTGTATATTTAATGTCGTAATTTTTAATAGTCTGTGTTCAAGGTCGACGGTAACTGATTCAAACACTAGGGGTGGCACAGGCAAATTTAGCGATTGAATTCTAATTTTTCTCTTTTGTCCCCTAGGGGCAGGGTTACAGCAGTTGACATTCGTAGGAGAAACAGCGTAAATGAGCTGCGCCGACGCTACCAATCAACGATAAACCCTGCCCTGATTCATACAGAACTTCATGCTTCTCACTACAACCCCCGCGAGGCGACTTTACGTGTTACTGTACGCTACTAAAAAGCTTGATTACTTAGATTGAAAATAAAAGTCTATATTTGTTGCAAGTATATAATAAGGACTAACACGGTAGAATTCTTAGCACAATTCATATCAGGACGACGCTCATGCAAGTTACATTATCGAGTTAGTATACTAACACATTGGCTCCTGCAAACAGGTCGTTTCAATTTCTTCAATACATTGCTGTAAGCTGCTGTTGGAGCAATTGTTTCCCACTGTATACAACTGAAGTTCGTTTGAGTAAACTAACGCATGTCGATTCGATATATAGTATCGGACTTGAGTAACTTTACACGAACCCATTTCATCCACTGTATCAATAACGGTCGAAACTGCTGAACGCGTTCACGAAGCGCGTTCATGTTCATATTTATAAGTAAGTGACATACGAAGAGTAATCATAGTGATGCCTATTGTGGCGTATGGCAATCATGCCATAGTGTTTGAATCTATGTTTTAAGCACAAACAGAGACGAGGGGAAGTTTCGTCCCAGGTGGACAGCACACTATAGGGGTATACAGAGAAGCTTCAGTGATGTACACCTGACCGTGCAATCGGATCAGAGGTAAGTTATTATTATATTATTCCGTTATTAAGAGAGCTTTCCTCGTCAGATGTACTCTGCTGCGGTCCTTGTATAATACCAGACAAAATGAGCAGATTCGATTACACCGACCCCTGGTGGCCCGTGGTGGTCGAAGCCCGGACACATGATATCCAAGGGGAAGTGTTGCTGCTGGTATCTATGATATTCCTGCTATGGCTGCCAACCATTCTGTTGCCCAGCATCACCCGTCGCAATGGATAGTCGTCGTTCATTTGGCAGGAGGTATGCCCCTTACCACGAGGTGGGCAGCATCATTCGAAGGGACTTCGGGGCCATTGAATACAGAGCGCACGAGCATCGGGTTCCACCACGACCTCTAGCTAAATATACCCAATATAAGCGAATGGCAGCAGCAGCAGCAGTACGAATGGTGCAGTGGTGTCTGACCTTATTATCATCGTTGACGTAACAACGAAAGCTCCTCCTGCACGTCCAGGGCACACGATCTCACATACGTCACCTAGCGAATCTCGAATGTAGCTGGGCCTTATCGCTACGCCCTCCGTGTAGCTTGTAGCTTCGTGTCCTATAGCGGGTGCTCACGTAGCTCAGCGAGCCGGTACTTTAGATCAGGCACGGCCCAAGCCCTCGTCTCTACTACTTTGGTGAAGGATGCTGAATCCCTCTTCGCGATCTTTTTCTTCACAAAGCAAAGGCGAGAAAAGAATAGAACGGAACTGACAGAACAGCAAGGGAACCATAGAGCGAGAGGGAGAGTGCGAGAGAGAGAGAGAGATAGAGAAGCTAAGAGACCGGATTGGAGACGATTTCGTTAGCCGAGCGTGGACCTAGCAGCAGCACCAGCAGCATAGCAGCTCACTCGCAGCCATCAACGCTGTCTGCTCGCTGAGCTTCGTGCTGATCCATCATGGCGCTCGCCGCGATCCGGTAGAAGCTGTGCAGCACAAAGACTTCGCTAAGTCCGTCGTCCGTTGAGCCCGAGCGGCCGGACTTGGCGGCTCGCTCTCTTCCTTGGCTTTCTTCTTACGGTGCCAACCTCCCATCCAGACCTCCCCCGCGACAGCCCCTGGATTCAGTTGCCCATTTCCCTGCGCTATTGCCCGCTCCCGTCATCGTCGCCTCGCCGCCTTCCGAACCCGACCATCAGGCTTGAAGGCTTGAAGCCAGGACCACCCGAATCTCAATCCCCTATATCGTCTTCGGAATCCCTCCGGCAGCAGTAGCAGCACCACTAGGCCTCTCCTCACCGCCTGCTCCCCTCTCACTCGATGCCTATCGTCCTGCTCTGTCCTGTTCTTTCGCGACGACTCTCCGCCGCTTTCCGCCTGCGAGGCTCGGCTATCGACGGCGCCCCCCACGACTACGACAGCGACGACAACGGCAACAACACAGACGACGACAGCAGCAGCAGCGACTCGCTGTGGCTACAACTACTCCTGGCTGGCTGGAGGCGCCGCGGCCGTTTACGCTGAATAAATTATCCTCCCCCAACCCCTGGCCGGTATAGCAACGGGCCGAGAGCGACGGTATCCCAAGGCGTGTCGTCGTCTGAGCGGGGGCTTGGTAGCTGCGCGAACGGGGCTGGATAGCGGTTGGTACTGGTCGCGGCGGAGCTGGCGGTCTGTTTCTCTCTCTCTCTCTCTCTCGCTCTCTTGGCAGTGGTCGGTGACGGCGGCAGCGGTAACGGCAGCAGCTCGGTGAATCGTGGAGCAGAAACAGCCGCGTGCCACTGGCATTGCTACTGCAGCAAGCAAGGGGCGCCGCTGCTTAAGCGGAAGCGGAAATGACGACAGGACATCAATCCAGGACTGCAGCAGGACTTCGTCCGCGGCCGCCTCGATGTGGATGGTGGGACGCCCAGGACGCGAACGGCGGGAGGGGTTTGGACGCGGACTGCAGGCACAGAGGCAGAGAGCGAAGGACGGAGAGGAAAGGATTTGCAGCTGAATGCGTCTCCTGCAGCGGCGGCAGTAGCAGTAGCAGCAGTCGTCAGTCGCCGTCCGGTGCCGCCGAATCGATTAGCCCCTCCCAGCTGCCCCCCGGTGATTCCCCACAGATTCGCAGACTCCTGACTACCCAATCCTGGTCCCCAAACCCCGCTCAAAGCAGTTCTCTCTGTATTCCCCTTTGGGTGGCGGCAGCTAGTGGCAACCGAACAGAGTCACTCGCCTGTGTCCTGACGCAGGGACACACGACGTTCTCCTTGGCCCTCTGTGTGGCACCGTCGAACCGTGGGCCTCAGACGCGCGGCGACGCAAGGTACTGGCAGGGCACTAGCCGACTAAGGTCCGAGCAGGAAATCGACGGCCCGCCAAAGGACCTCTCTCCGCTGCGGAACGGAGCAGCAAGAAAGGGCATGAAAACGAAAATAGAAAAAAAGAAAGACACAAAGAAAAAACAGGGGCAGACACCAAAACGACGGAGTGAAGCACTGGGGCGAAGCCTTTTTCGAGCGTTTCCTTTGCCGTCGCCGCCTGCTGCAGCTGCTGACGCCGCTGACGCCGCCGCCACTGACGGCGCTGTTGACCATCCCGTAGCGACTCTTTATTGGCCTCTCCTATCGCTTACCCAACATCCCTCCGGCGGATCCGCCTTTCCTGGGCCGACAAGCTTCTTCAAGGCCCTTCTTTCTCTCGCTCTCTCTCACTCTCTCCCTTTTTCTCGCTCTCGGTGAGAGGCTCGTCGTCTCCTCTAGCCGCCTCGCTTCGTTGTGTCGCACGAACCGTGTCGGAGACTAATTTTTCAATGGATTGCGCCAGTCGCTGGCCACTAGACGCCGGCAGCAGTAATAGCAAATCCGAAACCTGGACAGCGAACAAGGCCTCGCTCCATCTTGTCAAGCCAGCTACAGTACAACACGACTAAGACCCGGGCCAACCAGCGCGACGAGTAGATACGCTCTAGCTGATTCTAAGCGTTTCACTCTAAAACGCTTCCCAGCTTTCTCCCTCCCTCTCTCTGTCTCCCTATATCTTACCCACGTTCCTCCCACATGAGGGAGATAGAAGCGCTTGCCACGAACCAACGCAAAAAGCACGGGCCAAAAGGCCCGAAGCCTAAGCCTAAGAGTGGGAACAGGAGCAGGGAAAAGGGACCGGCTCGACGAGACAGTCGGCCCAGCAGGAAAGCCAGGACGGGATATGGGTGAGTGGCCGCTGGCCCTCAGCAGTTACCGGGTGGACTAGGCAGCGGATGGCTGAAACGGGCAACGCCTCGGTCGAAACGCTTACGGGCCGCGCTGGCTGAGTCTCGCTTGAGCCAGTACTGTGGCGGTCAGTCACGGTGGCAACGGCGGCGGCGCCGGCGGCGGCGCCGGCGGAAGTGCGCGAACATAGCCTTCTGCCACTGTGCCGACTGTCCCGGTCAGAGCGGGACCTCGGGGAAGCCGAGAGGGTGGAGAGACGATGAGGAACCAACGTCCGAGTCTTTAAAGCTGGCGTCTTTGAACGCGGCCGTGTGCCCGGTGTTGGCGTTGCCATTGCCCGCTTAGGAGAGCTTCTTGAGTGAGTTGTGTTCAGCGCTGCTGGCAGATGAGCAGCTTTGAAGGGACGTCGTTGCCCAGCGACTTGCCCACCCTGTCCATTTCATCTTCGTATTATTTTCAGACTTCATTACAATCTGAGCTGGGCGTGACCGATTAGTTTTCGTTAGCAGGCGTGCGGTGGCAAACAGTGGGCGACTGTGTAACAAATCACAGGCGGAAATCGATCGATATATATATATATAGGCGTCTGCTGGACCCGAAAATGAATGTTCATTTCGAAATGACGCCTCATGACGAATGGTCTTCTTGGGGCATTGAAATCGATTTGGACGTCTGCCGCCGTAGAGACTTCATTCGAACTGGCTCCAATAAATGTTGAGTTGGCGGTAAGTGAACACCCGGTATATGCAACATGAGCCAACTGTCGCGAGGGTGATTTATTCAACTGGTTATGTGTATATATTATAGATACATATATATATTGTATGGTTAGTGGTCGATGCTGAATCTGTGTTACTGAATCCCTCTAAGCAAGAAATATTAAATAAATTCTTTATTTTCATAAATAAGAAAATCATCTCTTAAGGTAAGCACTAAGATTGTTCCATAGTTGTTCAGCGGTCCAGGAAATCTTATATATATATATATAATATTTTGTTTTTCTTATTACAAATCAACTTGTTCTATCGTATCATTGCGAGTCAAAACTATACAATAATTAGAAACGCAGTTGTGGACAGGGGATGTCGGGCTGAGGACTTCACCCCCGAGACTGGTCACCCCCGAGGGGGGCGATGCCGTTGCCTCTTTTTGCCTCACAACAAGGGAGAAGTACTATATATAATATAACATATGTATATATTATATAGGATCGGCAGCAAATGGCTGACCTCACCTCGTCATCTGTCTGTCACAGAAATGTACGACAAATGAGCAAACTCTGCTTTAGGCAACTTAGCTTAATCACTACCTCATCCCGTGATCCGCGTCATACAAATGCACCGCATGCCGCTTAGCAGTATCCTGATACTTTTCTAGCGATAGACGTTGCAATGACTGACAACGTGTATAAAATCTATACCCGGGAGAGAGTTCGGGATTACGGGAGAGCTTGTGTGTGAATGTATTTGGAAAAACAACACTAAGATAGTACACATATATATATATATATATATATATATATATATATATATATATAGTCAAAACTATCCGTCTCAAGCCAAAGCAGACGATGCCCCCGGCCGCCAACCACAAACGCACCCGCCCGTGCGCGCAAAATCCAATCCTCATACAAGCCTTGGAGCACATCTGCCTTCGTGATGAGCGATGTGAAACGATCCATCGCACAGCCTGCTAACCTACCCTATTCATTGCGCGAAAGGCATTCGTCTCAGAAGCATACCTATTATGTTCCGCCGACCGTCAACGGCCGTCCTGGTCCTCGTTTCAAAACGCTTCAATCCGTCTAAAAAAGAGAGAAACAGCCACAACAGAGCGAACAGAACAAGAACCGGAACAGCCGCCGGTGATGATGACAGTTGACCCATTTAGCTTCTCGTGGATGCTTCATGCTGTAGCAAATACGAGACCTAAAAGAAAGTGAAAGTTTCGCCTGCCAACGAATTCGGACAGTCCCACGCGGTTCTGTCGACACCTGACGTTAAGCCGAACTCGATTGATTGTAGATACTTCTCCCGGAATGATATCGCATCCCTTCCGGGTTCAAGATTGAAGGACGAACGTATGGCCCGCTTTGCTAACTCTATGTCATTTATGAGCAACGTGGCCGGAGAGCAATCCAGCTGTAGTACAGAGCTGCCGGTTCCGTTGTGGCGACATTCGCCATTGTCTCGACCCCGCTCTGCCACAGTGGTGTTGCGGGACCATGTAACTTATACTTGAACCGCTTCCGGCTGGCTTCCTACAATATCCTAGCTCATCACTCGCTGTTGAGTCAGTCGCTGTTTCGATAGTGTTGCGTAGTGTCGCACAAGCACACACCCACCTGCCCCCACATACACACACACACACACCCCCTTATTAATGGTCGATTTCATAACAATTATTAACGATAAGTATAATATATAAAGGTAAAGGTTTTATTGGTTTATTAAAGGAGCTGCAATTTTACAATGCTTAAGTTCTCTTATATTTCACGCAGCGGGGCTCGAACCTGCGGCCTCTGGCTTCCGATAGCCAGAGGCTTAGCCGCCCAAGCCACCGCGCTGACATTGCACTGAGCCTGCATGTGTCTGCTATGTCCAGTGTGCCAGTCTCGAAACGCGGCCTCAATTGGAATGGCTGGCTAACGTCGAGTACATGCCGATGCCCTGTTCGTGTCCCTTCACCCCTATGCGTTCCGAACAGAACCAGCAGCATCAGACAGTGTCAGACATCCTGTTGTACCCTTATCGTCCGCATTGTGCGCCCCCCTGCAATAGCGTCACGGCAACGCCAGCCGTACAACCAAAAGACACCACAGCATAGTCCCGTATTGCCCAAGCTTCGTTTGCCGCACGACTCCGAAGCGCTCGGTGTCGTTGATTCCTTCGAAGCGCTTGGCGCGCTGTACCGCTGCTCGTTGATTCGTAGGAAGACAGACTGTCCCAATTGCATGCGCATAGAACTACGGAGGCTCCGGCGGAGGGCGGGGGGGAGGGTGCGGCATCGCCGACAACGTCCGTCGACAACGTCAGCCGGCCAAACTGTGGATAGCCCAACATGGGATACATCGCGTTGGGTCCGCGGATCCGTGCAAAGCGGCGCCCATTCACCCGCTGTCATTGCGTGTAGCACATGAACGCTGCACTTGAATCACGTGTCATCCGAGTGACGGCGCTGTCCATCAAAGTGACTCTGAAGTGAATTAGTGCTCCAACTGTCACCCATATCCCGCTCCACCCCGCCGCCGACCCCCATGAAGCCGAGTCGTGGCTGTGAACGAGCGAGTGGCCGTGCAGGGCCTGCTTTCCCCTTTATTCTCCTACTGGTTCCCTCGTGTCTAGAGATGCAGGAATCGTCTCTGCATCGTCTCTCTCTCTCTCTCTCTCTCTCTCTTTCCCTAGATGGAAGCTCTTTTGCCGAAGCACAAGCCCTCCATATCCACCATGCCTTCCTTCGTTGTGCGAGAGCACAGAAACGAGGCCTCCACAAGTACTGTACCCCTTCGTCTGAAACCATGTGGGGCACTTGCCGAAGCCCAATGACATGACGCGGGCTTACAGTTCTCTCCCCGTACCACACAAACGGCTTCCGAGGTACTGCGACGACATTTGCTTCCTCGCCGAGCGTCGGCGCGAAACGGCGCCGCAGACCACGCGCCTGCCTTGTTCGTCCCGGTTTGTTTGGACTGTTTTGGCCAGCCATCCCGCCCCTGGGGCTGGCCTGCGCACAACTTCGTGCCGACGAAGCATGCGCCGGCAGAGTCCTTCTTGTGCAACTTCGGGGTTGTCTTGACGTTGCTTTTGCTGCCGCCGCCGCCGTCGCCGCCGTCATCGTCCTCGGCACTGGCGAATAAGGGGGCAAGCACAGGGCCACCGCTTGCTGAGCTCGTGCGCCAAGAGCGATGAGCAATGGACGAATACATTTCATGGAATGGAAATGAACGATGTTGGGGCGGCTGGGCGAACGCAGCCGCCGACGTCGCCGCTGAATGACAGCGAGGATGCACCGGCCAGCAGCATCAGACACAGCGGCAGACAGAAGTACTGCAGAGCGCGTCAGGAGTACGGGCGCGCAGAGGAGACGAGCCGGAGGCAGTCGGTTGCTGCAGGCAGCAGCAGTGCCGTTGCAACGACAACGCCAGCCGCGATGGTAGCCGCGTGATTTATTACAATCAGCCACCGCCGCCGCCGCCGCCGCCGCCGCCGCCACCACCCCCGAAGGACCCAGCTAACCCTGGCTACAAGCCCTTGTCCACTCTCCTTTGCCGCTACCCCCTACCGCATCACCCCCACCCCCTCCCCGCGTTGCTACGCCACATCTGAAAGCAGCACTCACTCACTGCCAGTGGATGAGTGTATTTGTGTCAGTAAGGAGCGTCACGCTATACAACGAACAAGGCAGCGAGCCAGCAACGACAATAACAGCGGCGGCAGCAACAACAACAACGACAACAGCAGTAGCAACGAGCTACTGGGACAACGAGTAGCTACGAGTCTGGCTGTCGCTGGCCACCTCGACTCTTGCATCCATCGAGAGTAGTCTCGCTCTCTCTCTCTGTTTGTATGTTTGACTCTGTACGCGAAGACGACTTGTATGAAGCTGATTGCAATGTTGCGTTGTGCTACGGTGGAGCACTCAATGGTGGCCGAACTGAACAGACTCACAGGTGGGTGGTCGTATGTAAACAAGCGAGAAAACGCTAGAACGTGCGGACTTTACCACGGACTCTACTCGAGTAATCGCAAAATATTCTATTGCGCATATATATATGTAGATATATATAGAGAGAGAGAAAGAGAGAGAGAGAGAGAGAGAGAGAGAGAGAACTGTATGTAAAAGAAAAGGAGTTTCGTGCTCAGAGGCTGCAAATGGCGTTTTGTACCAGAATAATAATTATACCATTAAAAGAAACAACAAAATGATTAAAAATAACATAACAATTTATTCAAACATACAGTAGGGCGGGATTTCTTTCTAAATGATTAAAAGCATCCCGCTCCAGGCCGAGCGCAATTTCGAGATCAGTATCAAATGCAAACAGTCAAAAGCGAGCCAACAGAACGACCATGTTTCATCATCTGACGCGCCCTTTAAAGGTAACGAGAGTTCCACCCTATCAGCGAATTTGTTGCTCGGAATCCTTGGTCGGTTGAAATTCGTGGCCAGCCTCAGCCAACTCCAATTTATAAAGCTGCGATCTCTGTACCCTGTAATTTTTATAGCAGCGGCTCCCCCGGGCGCCTCCCCAATTCCCGCAATCGCAGAGCAGAATATCCATCGGAATCGAGAGTTTCAAGAAAACTAGCGTTAGCTTGTGACACGAACAGTAGATCATCTCCAGCAATTCTCTAGTTCAGCGTTTTCCGCAACTCGTTCATCGCTTGATTGCTTTTACCACAGCTAACAGTAGTTGGTCCGCATTTTTGATTTATTTGACCGGGCATTGGCGGCCCGCGAAGAGAGCATCTCGTTGCAAGCTATCTACAGCGAGACATAGCTGCTAGCCATAGCCTACCGAGCTTTGAAACAGAGACAAGTGCAAATTACCTGCTAAAGTGATATTTTTCTAATATATAATAGTAATAATAATAATAATAATATTATGGTCATTCTTTACGGCGAACCTACCAACGTCGACGTACTGGCAACCAAGGCAGAGGAGAATTGTGTTGCCTCCAAGTGTTCACCAACACCACTACCACCGGCGCAGTTAGCATATGGCATCTGGTCGAAAACTATATAATTCCCAAACGTCCACACAGAACCAAAAGTGCACGTTCACTAGACGAACTAATCTTTTTGTTTTTGGTTGTTAATGTTCACAGCAGATACGTTCGTCGTTGGTTACAGCCAGCTGAGACGCTCCGAACAGCTACTCATTAGACGAGTTCACCTACACTTACCTTAAGGCATGGGGGTATGCTTGTACGTCAGAGGTAGAATTCGTTTGTAGCCCGCGGCGGCTTCGACAACATACTCGATACCGTAATATATCCAGTCATAATGCAAATAACCTGTAATATAAGAGAGAGACAGAGAGAGAGAGAGCCCAACATATCTATGCCATCAACGGCAACGTAGGCCGCATAAGAGAGAAAAAAGTACAACCTAAAGCCCCAGACAGAAATTCGCGTTGAATACGCTATAAGGATCATCACGTTCAGTTTAGCAGGCAACTGCGCGCTATCTTTAATTAGTAAAGGTATAATTTTTCTCTCGTTGAAGAGCCGGTAGCCAAAAAAATGGCGAATTTCTGCCCTGCGTCGGCCCCCTTTCCTCTCGCTCAATGCACTTCCGAAACTTGCACACTCGACGAGCACCTTCTCGACAGACACCACAGGCGAAGCCCACTCGGCTCGTAAGTGGCGACGGATATTTCTACATTATATAAAAATTCGAACGTCATTACAGACGTACTTATCTAACGCAAAATCGATACGTATCATACTTTGCGAAATGGCTGGTCATGAACGGCCTCCGCTGCGTTGAGCTCACCCGTTTGTTATCTACAAAACACACACGCCACTAGCAGCCACCCAATAACCATCCAACCAACAAACAAAGCCAAAGCATTCAGCTAGCGACGAGATGAACGCGAACATAATATCCCACGCGCGTGGGATTCGTTAGCTATTGAGCATGAGTGCATATTGGAGGCACTTTGCTCATTTATATTGGCCCATCGAAGTCGGCCATCTCGTCGGACACGGCCCGTGTTCACCGGCTGTCCGATTCCCGACGTACAAAACTACCACGTCCGCCACGCTGCAAGCCGCCGGAGGCAGTGCGATTGGACAGGACGAGCCGAGCTAAAGTTGCGGAACCATCGCTAGGGGAGAATGTCGAGCCGTGTGGCGGTAGGAACCCCCGGGCACTGCCTAAACAAAATTAATGTAGTGTCCGCACTATGGCGCGGCGTTGTCGAAAGAGCTGTGAGAGTGATCTGACGGGTCCCCGTGGCCCTACTCATTGATACGGGCCACAAACTCAATTCCCATGAATAGTAGGATCTCGTGCATAGCAGGCACTCGGAGCAGGCTGCATTTATTTGGCGAGTAAGCATCGAGTGGGCAAACTTGGCGCACATTAAGGTACCGACGACCTTTGCAGCTGCGAGCAGATTGCTGTTGACGGCGTTATGAGGGCAGTATTGGCAGAAACTGAGCGGTCAGAGCGTTTCAACGTTAGGCCTTGGCAAGCTGAAAAGGGTTTGTCACACCACATATGGTATGACAGATGTGTATGCATGTGGTTACATATGTGGTAACCACAGGCAGCTAATTTTCATAAGTGTGAAGACGAATTAAATGCTCGATACGAAAGCGTGTTTAATAGTCGAAAGTTTGTCAAAATTAGAAAAACGTTCACACAGTCCAAAATGATTCGTGTTTCGGCGGTTTCTTGATGAGACCAGGTACAATTTATAATAATATATAATATGCACGCAGACGTGATGCAACTGCCCGCTATGCTACCCACGTTCCCAATCTACACGTGGATCACGCTGGCCACAGTGGTAATTCCCACCAATACGAAAGCTCTCTCGAAAAAAAAACGCGGAAGCGGGGCTGGGAGGGACATTAGGATGCCTTATTGTGTGCTACACACACTGCGAACGAGCTGGCTGGCCGATCATGCGCGATCTGTCCACCGGTGGATGCTGGATGGTGAGGGAAAGATCGACAGAGAAACAATATACTATATATTCGATACAGTGGTGAGGTCTCCCCGAGAGATAATAGTCACGCGTGCGTCACCTTTGTGCGAAGCGCCAAGCGGAGCTTAATGCACGCCTGGCCGCTCAAAATACGAACCAATGCTGATCGTCACTATTACCGTAACTAACGTTCACAAATCGGACCCGTTATCGAAACGCTCAATCGAATGCCTTCGCGAGATCGATGAAGTTTTGCTATACCGCGAGCCACGCACACGCCGTAATTGACACGTTAATAGCGAGTGGCTGCCAAGGGCAGGGTCGAATGCAAGGTGTTGTTCCTTCTGAAATTAATAATACGCCAAGCTGAAATTTAACGAGGTTGCCGCAGGTGTCAGACGGTCACTCGAAACATAGAACGCCAATGAAGATTAATGACTGAATCGCGGCTAATGCTTTCGAGGCTGGGGCGTTACTAGCTACAATTATCGCTGCCAATCGCCAGCTGCGAGCTGACTGAAGCCGTATTTAACAGCACAATCAATACATCTGGTCCCGTTCGTCTCGATATAAACGCAGTTTCAAGGGCGCTGCAATGTGTTGGTAGCGAGCTTGGCTGAAAAGAATGTGAGACCGACCAAGTGTTTCAGCAACTGTTTGGATCACTCTACAACGTTTGACCTGGACGGAATCAACGATGAAGACAACGCGGATATTAATTAGCAGCGCCCTTCTTGTAGCTGTTTACGCCGCGCTCAGCGACAAAGCGCTCAAGGCAGCATGTAAGTTGGTTCACTGGAAGTTCCGCCCTGGTATGATAGACACCGAGAGACCACAATGTTGGGGTTCTTCAGGGCAGGACTTTGGACCGGCTTAAGGGTCTCGGCATGTCTGCAGCCCGAACCGAAACTGAGGACACGTATCCACCTGTTCGCTAGACTCGTTAGTCCTATCTACATTTATTAGCAGCGGTGAGCTAGTGTCGGAATTGTTATTTAAGATTAAAATGATTAATTTTTTTATCGACGTGCCGAACGATATTTCATTTGATCATCCGTGTGTCTCGGACGATCACACTGCACAATCTGTGCCGGGCCATTTCTTAAAATTCAGCAGTGCCAGTTCATGACAGACACGAGCGTTCTGTAACACATACTTAATTGTTTTTCGAGCTGACCTTCAGCTGTTCCCCTATCTGACAGGCCTCAGCTCTTAACCTTCTTTTAGGTATTGCTATGAGGACCTGTCGGGGGGCCACCTTTGCTTATTCTCTTCCTTACTCGTACCTGGCAGGAATCTTCAGATAAACAAAGATGATAAAGAATTCCAAAGATTCTCCAACGCATCTAACAGGATTTGAACCCAACCCACCACGTCCCTCCGGTCTAGCAGTCCCAAGACGCTCACCACTAGACGACCGACCATCCAGGGGACTGTAGCACATACTTGTATAGCACCAAACGCAAGTATTCATTACTATCATTATTGTTATTTATATTTGTCCTTTAAACGTCCGTGTTTGTTCGTATCCCAAATTCCAAGACCTCCTCGGCTGTGGGCCTTGACTGAAATTGTGCCCGGGACCATTTCGATTACATAACGAGTAGATAGGGACACAGAGAAACAATACCGTTCATGTTAGTCGAACGCTTCGGTGAGCGGTTAGCCAGTTAACTATTATAATAATTTCGTTTCGGATATTTCAGGTGCCCAATTGACTAAGGAGGCGGCTCGAAAAGCTGGTTTCACGAAGGAGGGAATGAAAAAGGTCAGAACGATGAAGCTTTCATTTTGATGGCAAAAGCTCAAAGCCAGCCTTAGACAAGTGCTAATGTTGTTACTGATATATAATATACATATATATATATATAGTACCATGGCAAATACCTTAGTTCTGTGGCCTGGTCAGCATGAGCATTCTCCGTCATAAAAAAAAAAATATATATATATATATATATTAGTCACAATATTAGCACTTGTCCCGGGCTTTGAGCTTTATATAGCAATGTCGCCAATTGCCGCCTTTAGTCAAATCGCCACCTCGAAATATAGATTACTCATTCTGTAGGTTAGGAAAGACAGCTCAATTGAGAAAGTTGCCACTTCGTTGTAGGTCGACACAAGGAACCAGCAGAATCACCCACCTGGCTCTAGTTACTTACGAGATGCTGCTGTGGAAGTAATACATCGATTCCACGTTGGTCCGACCCCTCCCCCGATCCCCCACGACTCAAGCGGCCGGACTCCCATTTGCTAGAAAAATTCAATTTTCATCCTCGGCCTATAGCACACCTATATACCTAACCTCAATCATATAGCAACGCGCCCCGCCTCCGGGCACACCTCGCCCGACGTGCGCTCGCATAAAGCCGTTGATATTTGTATACCATGGTGCGCCAAGCGGGCGGAGGACCCTGCCGCTCCACCGAGATCAGAATGAGTTCGCGTCCTCTGAACAGATTGACGTCGTTTACCCTGTCCTCGCTACGTCTGTGTTGATCTGCCATGGCTAACATTTGATTCTCTGTATCTGCCCTCTGGCTCTCTCTTTCTCTCTCTCGCTCGCTGCCTGTCTCGGTTCGTCGATCTTCGTGTCGGTATCGTGGGGCGACTACACCCACCTGCTGCTGCTGCTGCTGCTGCTGCTGCTGCTGCTGCTGCTGCTGCTGCTGCTGCTGCTGCTGCTGCTGCTGCTGCTGCTGCTGCTGCTGCTGCTGCTGCTGTAATTGCTACTGCGAACTAATCTGCAAACGCACGACGATTGTTGCGTTCTTACACGGCCTTCCGTCGCCACCTCGCCGCCGTGATGAGTTCGACGATGTCGACAACGCTGTGCAGATGACGGACTGCGTAGAGGAATTCCGTTTTAGAGCGGATGACGAATTCTCTGAGGCAGAGGGCCAGGAACGACTTGGGAAGGCTATGGAAAAATTTGTACGTGCCGGCTCTTGCTTGTGAAGCCGATTGTGCGTATTTGTAATACGGAATATATTTCTTTTTTTCTTGTTGACGCCATTTGCGGATGTTGATTGATCGGTCCCTCTCGATGATTGCGGCGGGGGTAACGCATACGGGGCAGGCTATTGATTACATGTAATATCATTCAGTTGCTGGGACAAATTTGAGCATTTTTCGAACGACGACGACGGCGGACTCGTCTGAGCGGGAAGAGATTCCGGGTACCGAGCCCTGTACGAGCAATGCATTATTCTAATGCAAGCGCAATATAGATCGGCCTTATTTGAAGAAGGGGATGTGTGCGCCACAATGGGATAGTAGTAGTTGATGTTTGTCATCTCGCTCGAGGGCCCAAACGGCCGAGCGTCATGACCAAGACAAGGGGTCACGCTGAGGAAACGCACCAAATTAGTTGCCATAAAATGCAGCAGCGATCGTTACGAAACAGATCGTATCACGAAATAGTCGGTGCTTTCTCTATGATGAATCAGCAGCTTGATCAGTTATGAGATCAGATCTTTTCATTGTGGCTGATCTACGCTCGATAGTGTGAATATTTGCCAGCTCGTGTCAAATTGCTACCCGCGTTACAAGTCGATATCTTGGAGACACGTTGCGACAGAGCCGCCAAAGATCGCTTATGGATGGAAATCCAAACGAGAATAGGAACAGTTTGACCACCTTCGGTGTCCTATGGGCTTCATTCACAATGAGGTGCATGCGACCATACCGTTTTTATTAGTGTCCATAAGGTCAGCTTACGGAATACGATGGTTTTATTGGCTAATTGGATGTCTGGCCCGTTTCGTATATAGTAGGTTGAATTTTGCCAGGGGAACCGCTGAGGGTCAGCTCGAGAAACAATTATTATATATATATATATATATATATATGGCGTGTTTAGCTTGTACCTGCGAAAATAGTTCAACTTCTATAATATATAATAGTACATTTGGCGTATGCACCGATAGCGTTCGATCGATAAAACTGACGAAACACTTTCGTTTTTACCTGAATCTTTGTCTTCAGAGATCAATTGGACCAGCCGAAGATCTGGACAAGGTGGACGCGTTCAAGGATAGCTTTTTGGTAAGCTGATCTGTGAGGCTAGCTAGATAGGTGACACATATATAAGACAAATCATATTCACAGGGGTCGATGCTATTTTATCTCTATGCATGCTCTCTCAATGCATTTAGAAACCTTACCAGAGGAGGCATCCGTTTTACAGCTGACCATCCTTGGTCGAGTGTGCAGAAAAACATTTCCCCCCCATCCGACCACCATACTGCGAAAGCCCAGCAAGCTGATAGATCTCTGAGCATATTATGTGCTATATATAGAGGGCAGTGTCCCTCCCGAGAGGTTTTTCAACGCACCGTGCCCATGTCGATCACATTGTAGCTACTCGCGTTTTGAGCTCCTGGGAGCTGTTTACGTAATCACGGATGAGTCGATACATGCACTAAATTCAGTGAACATTCAAGCGATCCCGTAGCACTATTCAGTGTATTTGCACAGCCGGACGATTTTAGCCCGTCAAAATTGGTCACTCTGTAGTTTCTAGAATATTGTCATAACATTGGTCCGATCGTGAGCTTCGGAAGTGTCGCTTTGGTCATTGGCTGGCTATGGGGAATTCGTCGTTTTACTGTTCGCAATTCGACGTCACCATATCCATGAACAGAGTCGAAGTTATGTTTGATATTAGTGCAATATGTTTATATCATATATTTCGATAGCATAATACATATATAAGGCTAGTGTGGCTTCACGGCGAAACGATGCACGCTCAGTGGCCGCATTCGTCGGCAATCGGCGGTGTTTGTTTGAACTCGAGAATTTCATCACAAGGCAATTGATGTGTTGACGTCTCAGCCAGCGCATGTGAGCCATGTTGGAACACCCTTTACATAAAAGACGTTTTCGCCTTTCGGACGCTCTCGGTAAGCTAGGCAGCCAACTCTAAAGTATGGAGTTGTTTGAGTGAGCTGTACTGGCTCTTGCCCATTCCTAAGAACAATTACCCATATTAATTACAAATGGTTTGATGATTCGTTGCAGACGGCGCTTGCTAAGGCGGTGAAATTAATGAACGGGTAACCGCCGATAGACCCCTCTGTATCTGCGTATGTGTATCTGTCAGCAAGGGACTCAAATCCAATAATAAATAAATTCCCTCGCCTGCAGATGAAGAAAAAAACCGATGGATATCGGCTCCAGTAAGATCTAGATTTCTAACGTTTAGGGACTGAAAGTTACAGTCAAGCATACTGAAGCTTGCTTGCATCTTGAAGCGGAACATTACTTGTACAACAGTATCAACTCGCTATTCGTAGGTGCCCCTGAGCCCTGCTGATGAAGAACAGGACCCCTTTAGGATTCTGGCAAATAACATTTAAAACAATGAATGTGAGAATTTCTCCTATATTTCTGCAAATACTGATACTGACTAGTGTAGTAGAAATACAGGTTGCTCGGCAGGTTACGCAGCCCTATGGACTACAACGGGTTCGGTGGTGACCTTCGAACACCCTCGGAACGGGCAAACTTTCGTTAGTCTGCTGTGAAGCATAATCTTTCCTGTAACACCATTTGTTTCTGTATAATCGCGAAAACGACACTCATAATTATCACTGTTATGAGTTATTACCAGTTGTTAATTTGCAAGAATGATACGAACGTATATGCATCGTTTTTATTAAATTCACGCACACAAAGATCACATATGAACCCAAATGATTATCGTGGTAATATAACATCGCCTCAACGCTTGATATCGTTGTCTGTAAGATGTTTCCACAGACCGTTATCAGCACGAAAAACCGATCAAGAAAGTCAAAGATGCCTTGAGCTCTTGACGAGTAAAGCCGGAGTATTCATTTCTAGGTAATGTCCTCGATTTTAGAATAGGCCAGCAAACTATGATTGCTGCATTTGCTTAAGTTCGCCGTTATGCTCTCTATATCTATTCGGTGCGGAAACTCCAAATTCAGAACGAAACTCTCCACCCGGTAGGACCCTTCGCCGCCTACGCATTACCAGTTCAATATACTCGACCCGATGATGCGGTCGGGACAGCGAATTTTCCCAGCTTCCCAATGAAAACCTACTGGCCGCAATGCTAATCACTGTCACAGGCACATGCTAATAGCTAGGCCACAGGCATATAAGCATGCCAACCCGTGTAGCGGGTTCTTAATCAGACAAGCCGCTTGTGGGCGCGAGGTCCAGTCATGCCTACTGTTCCATTTACCATTCATATATCCAGTCCAGCAGAGATCAGCCTCCCTGTCGAGGAGGGGTGGGGGGGGGTCTCTGTCCGCGACAAATCCCATTGTGTGGTGTGGCTCGACGTTCTCCACCACTGGAGCTGTCACAGACGAAGGGCGACGGCAGTGCCTGTAACGCGAAAAGCACCGACGCCGGATGAATACAATGATGACTAATTGCGCCCCGTGCGAATTCAATTACAATGCATCGTGGGGGGCCCCGCATCTATGACAGGGTACGTAAGCGCATCTATGCATGCACGTATGCATTATGCATATCAGGTGCATGCGATTTTTGCCCAATCAGAGACGTGACGCATTGATGACGGCCATGACAACGTTGCTTATGACAATGATCAAGATGATATCGGATTATTCCGCCGGCAAATTAGTCGGCGGACCAATCGTCCGAGTGTCTGCTGCTCAAATACTTTTGATCTTTTTGATTACTCAAGGCAGGGCCCTGGCTTCGTGTTGCCGGTTGAGCACTGTCACGTTCAGACAGAATGTGCGGAAATACATGGACGGGACGTACACAGCTACACAGCTGGCACTATCATAGCATTTATAGGTTTGACGACGGCGGGTGGCAGGTGCGATGGTACTGGTATAACTCTTATTAGTAATGGGTGAACCAATTAATATACATACGCATCGACATTTCCATGAAAACCATATCGTTTAAACGGCAAGATGGTGAGAACAAGAGTAGCACGGTTTTGTTCTGTTTGTGAAGCTTGTCGTATCGTGCATGGGAATGGATACACATACATGTATAACGATATGTCTTGTTTCTTTGAATACATATATATATATATATATATATTCAAAGAAACAAGACATCCGTGAGGACCGAAATTAGACGCGACGTTGCGCAGTAGTCGCCAAGGAGCTTCCCGTCTGTCGTTAGCTGTAATACAAACCGCTGCACGAGAGGCTGACAGAAGAGGATTTTGGCCTTTGTCGAAGCTACACGGGTCGTATATCAGATCGTCCACTTCGTCGAATAGACGGACAAGTACATGGAGGAATCAGACAACATACTTCATTAGGCTAATTGTAATTAAGCAAAAATATGCCCGTTTCTGTTCACGGTCGACAAGTTGCAGACAAAACAGGCCCTCTATCTGGGAGACGTCGTCAATTCTTGATGGCTTTGATGCGTTTACGATACACGCTGGATTGGGGAGAGGGGCGAGTTCGTCGAAACGATTCTGCAGTGATAAATTACTGCAGCTCTTATGATAACATTAATCAATCAGGACAATCTCATTATTGTTTGTCAATTTAGAAATCCTTGTCAATGCCTTCGAGCTGTGTTCGCTATATTCGCATGTTGTTATTGTCACCGGAACAAAAAAAACTTGATCTGGCCGTCTGATTTTAAGGGGAATTAACATAGCAGTACATAGCAGTCGTGATATTCACTGTTACTCTCGGGCCGAATTCGATCGCATTTGCCTCACGTACGAGCATCGAGAGAGAGAGAGAGAGAGAGAGGGCACGGCTCGCTGATGTGCCCACGTAGAAAAACAGTCACATAGCATTAACAATAGGGAACGTGCACTAATCTGACATTTTGTCAGTCGTTGCTTTCTGCAGAATTTCAACATAGCTACCTTTTGATTTCTGTTCGCCATTTGTTTCTATTGTCACATAATAAAGTGAATGCAATATGCTGATTTTTAGAACACCCTCAGAACACAAATGTTTCCGGGCTGCAAACTCTCAGCGGTACGTTCACGGTATTGCTTCCGCGATTCTGAGGCGACTGAAGAGATAGTGTTTCCCCTATGGATCGGAATATCACCCAGCCATTTATGATAGAAGATAAAATCGTTCCGGTAATGTTTGTGTCCACCTTCGACAAGACAGACAAGAAGCGACATGGGATTTAATTAGTTAAGCGTTAATTAAGGGGGGAATGTGGTTCGGCGGAAATACGCTGAACAGACTGACGAATGAAAAACTGACGCTAATGGGAGCATTTTTTATGCGCAATCCACTATATGTATCTCGTATATATATTTTTTTTTTGTACAAAAATGCAACTGTGACTTTCTTCTAGGGAATTTATCACTTTTCTATGGATAGCTAAACTATTATTGGTGTTTCATAAAGGGACCCTGGCGTAATAATATTTCCACGCACCTTTCTTTCGGTCGTTGGAGCCAACCGAGATCACGCTGCACTGCGAACACCACCGGGATCGAAGGGCACTATATATACATATATATATATATATATATAACTCCTCCTATGGAACTGCAATCCCGTCCTCCTAGATTGCGAAGCATTCTAGGCTCCTTGCCCCAACTGCCATTCATCGGGCCGTTTGGTAGCTAATCTTTCGGTAAACTCGGTTCAGCGCAACCAATCTTTTTGGCAACAAATGGCTTACCGCGACGCAAACGAAGAGTCTATATAGGTAGATCTTTTGGAGACGCGAATATATTTGTACTAACTACTCAGAATTTTAGAAACGTTTTTCAAGTCGTTAGAATTTTTCACACCAAAATAGTGGTTATGTTTCAATGCAGAAAAAAGAAAAAACAAAAACCGAATTACTGTTTTCTATGGTGTTCTTTAAAGATAGTGCGTAATCCTGTGATCTCATGGATCATAGAGGCATACTCCAGCGACAACATCGAATGTCGGTAGGAGACGTTGTAAAGCAAACATTGCTTTACTATGATCCGCGTCGTCCGCCGTCCATATTTGCCGTTTGTAGTCTCGCGGCACTACCAAAAGGCACGATTCGCTTCTTAGGTTAGCTCAGGCGACACTGCCAGTTTAGCAGGACGCGCGTCGCCATGCAGCTTGATTTTGTTCGCATGTATACTATGTCATGTTTAGATTATGTCGTATGTCTCTAACAGGGAGAAAGGTCGAAACAAATTCAAACCACCGACCACTGGGCTCTGGAACTTTACAGCCAGAGACTTAACCCACTATTCAAGCCACCGCGCTGGTATTCTTGTGTATATATATATATATATATATATATATACTCTCCCATATAGGCTACAAAGGTAAACATTTCAGTAGGAAACATTAATAACGCTCACATGCGGGACAACAGTAGTTGCCCTAGATCGGTGGGTAGCACGTCCATATACTGCATATATGTCTCGAATCCCACAAGCCGAACGTCGTAGTGACCGAATCGTCTGTGAAATTAAATTACCAATTTAAGTATTTTATAAGTTTCTATAACAGGCAGTTAAGGTCGGTGAGATGGAGGTTGCTATCGGAACCCCGCAGGGCTCTACCCTTGGCCCTTACGGGTTCATAGTGCTGATCAATTTCATCTTGTTGAAGATCTCAGCCGGGAACTTCTGGTAGAATTGAAGAGGTGATCGGAATTTTTGAGAGATTCGAACTGGCTATAAATGCAAGCAAGACAGTCATCACCCTCTTGCAGGCGCCACCAGAGGCTAGTACAGGTTCAGTCAGTCCAACTCTGTGGTTTAACCGCTTTTGTTATTCTCGACCGTAGATATTATGTGTGTAATTAACTATTTTGTGTAATGTTCGGGTGGTGATGCACCTTCAGTGATATGAGCATCTGCATAGGATAGTCTTAATCGAACACTCCGGTTTTTTACACATTGCGCAGCTCATGTAACTTTTAGTCCGGCTTTTATGTTCATGTTTATTATGCTGTGCTACATACACATTTATCCCTACCTTTGTTTTTCGAGAACTTTAGTATTATTGTGAAATTGCAGTTCCGACCATAAACCATGATTTGAATCGAATTGAAATAGTTATATTTCCACGTATAATTAGCGAAGCCCTAAAATCAGCCAAGTGTTTGCATACAAATTTCATTTTAGCGAACTCTATTGACACATGTCTATTGTACTCCTCTCAGATGCAACACACGCAAAACAAAGCGATACATTGAGCAGCCGGTACAAGTGGCTCCTTCATGGTAGTTCCTCTTCATCCCCAATTCGACTTCAATCGAATCAACTCAATTCGTTTTTCATCCCCTCTCGAAAGGACAGACAAAACGAATTCACGTACGTGCGTCTTCAGGAGCCACAAACCCCGCAAACTCTTGTCAGAGAGGGGTGCTATATACAGCGTTCCCTACACCTTATACGAGTCACTTGTGAGGTAACACCAGTTACAACTCCATCATGCCATAACTATACAAGCGACACACACATACCCTTCATCGTGTGAATTAGGAATTGACGCTGCTAAATACGCTGTGCCGCAACAGATGTGTACGCCGATGGGCGCACTCAGCTGTTTCGTAAGCTGACCTTCGTCCGCTGTCCTCCTTCGTCCTTTTGGAAGGAAGGCCTTGGCGCCGCCGTGTAGCATTGATTCAAGGACATATTGTCACGATAGGGGCTCACACGAGAGACCGTCGTGTTGCCCTAGGATTATGGGTTATTCATCGCCATCGCCTTATTTTTGGCAGCACCTTCTGCTCGTGCCAAACAGAATGAGAACGGGATGGATTAACGGAGTAGCGGTAGGCGTCCTGAGCAACGTCAACAAGATAGCGTAAAGGAATCAGGCGGTAAAGTCCTGCGTAGTGCATTTCCCGCGAAAGCCTTGCAGGACACCTCATCTCGTGTGAGTCCTGCCCATGTACCACCCACTAGCCATGCAAGCTTTGTGGCAGGGTGATGAGTGCGAGGAGGAGAACTGTTTCTCTTCTGGATGAGCGCGCCCGGGATGTGTTCCTCTGCTCACGAAGGGTGAGTCGACGAGGGTTTCCGGCCATTGAAAGAGAATCGCCGTTGTCAGCGCAGCTCCCTGCACCCGCCGCCGCTCGCGCGTCGCTTGGAAGTGAGGCACACAGGTTGAAAAATGTCGCTTGGAAACACTCCCGAACGACCGAATCCCACCAGAAGGGGCAAAACGGGTCGCCTGCACCCACCGCTCCCCCACCGGTTCATCTGCGCTGAGGAAAACGCGCTGAGGCAAAGCCATGGACGAACGCGACCGAGGCCGGGCGGCCATAACGACGCTGATGGTGGTGTTATCCTGTGTCGACCTATCGTGCCGCCGTCGCCGCCACCGTCATCGTCGCCGCCGCCGCTCTCTGTTCGGTCCCCAACCGCCGAAGTTCCGTACTCAGCCGACGACGACTACGCCACCAGCGGAACGACCGAAAAGAAGGAGCTCTAACGGCGCGGAAGGATCCGATCAGCATCATCCTCGCCCTAGAAGGCCAGAACGGCTCTCTTCCATGGCCAGGCCCAATCGAGGCCCTCCATGCCGTCCTGACCCCCCCCCCCTGGCCGAGCTTCGGCGAAAACGTCGTGGTGAAACCCCCGTTAATGCGCCCAACATTGAAATTTGCGAGAAATCATCGCAGGCCGTCGTTTGCTATTGCATTTCGGTGACACCGCGTGGTATCAGGAACAATCGCTGGTCCTTTTGCGCCTCCTTCGCATGGAGCACGTTTACAAAGCCGTCCGCTGAGCCAGTGGATGAACGTAATTTGGAAATGGCTTTCTTCGAGTGGAAGCTACGGCTATCGGCGTTAATGGATGCGACATCGTCGACGATCATTATCAGTCTCGGGTGATTATACAGCAGCAACAACTGCAGCCGCAGCAGAGTGCATGCCACACACGCGTCTTGTTGCTATCTCATTTGCAACACTTCTTCGGCGCCTACCGTCGAGCGTCGTTGACGGTCTCCCCTCGCTCCTATACGATGGTAACACGTCTGCTAACACTGCAGCGCTGTTGACTTTTCGTTGGCAAATTCAAGAAGTGGCCAACAAACGACACAGACAATTGAACAAGCTATCCGGGTAGCTAAACTCTCCTACTCCATATATACCTATCATCTCGCTACCACCTTTCCCAGGCGTCTTGCAGTCGCGGGCCTTTATTTCACTTGGCGGAGAGGATTAGTAAGATCGGCGAGCCACCGGGTGGCTATGGCTACAGTCGCCTCAGCGGTGCTCGAGTATCGTCGATGGCCGTGGCCGTTGCGGACCAGCCAGCTGGCTGGGACGCTAGTGACGAACTCGCTGCCAGGTGCCTGCTGAACCATTGGGGATTCTATGCCGATGATGACGACGACGCCGCCCCGCGTCGACAAAGTTGTCCTATAGATTCCTAAGCCCATGGGCTTGTCGGCCCGGCTTCAACAGCTCTCCTGCTATTGCTGGAGCGCTAAAGCTTCGACTCGCTCCTCTGCTGGCAGCAGATTCTCGTCGTGGCCACGTCGTGTACGGGAACAGCATATATTATTCTATAATGTGGTTTAGGCAGCACAGGTGGCAGCCGGCAAGCGAGCGAGAGAACCCGCTGACGACGGTGATAATTAAATATCGCCGGTACTTAGATGGGCAGAGGGGGTTCCCCCATACTCTCCGAGCAGTGGAAGCCGATGAGAACCACGACGTAAGGTAGGCCTTGTTCAATATACGAACCCACATCAGGATTCGCAGACGCACACACGCACCCACCCAAACACACACACACACACACGATTCGCACACGGCTCGTAGACGCTCGAAGCGCAGCACCGGCCAGACCTGGACGATAGCGAGGCGCGCCGCAGCTTATAATGGACCGTCAACGGAACGAGCACCGGGCGCGAGAAGCAACAACGGGCAGATTTAGCACCAACGTGACGAGGCCGTCGTAGCGAATGAGCGGAATAGAAAGGTCCGATGAAAGCGGGAGGATCTGGCAGAGAAAGAGGATGTCAGTATGTGAAAGCCGCTTAGCGGGCGGCGACGACGACGACGACGATGACAGAGGATTCGCACGGGCGTTTAGCGTAGCAAACCAGCATAGAGGGGAACAGGGGGTTTGGGGGTGCCGCAGTCGCCGATTGAATCGCCGGTGAAGTAGCTATCGTTGTCCTGCCAAATTGTTGAAGCAGCACCTATCCACACGTGCCTAGCGACAAGGCAAGCAAGCGAGCGAGCAAACGACCTCATGCGCCGTCTGGGTCGCTTGCCGTCGAGCTGGCCCTCGGTATCAGCTTTGACGCTGCTGCAGACCGCCGCACAAAGCCGGCCACGTAGACAAAAGTCTGCTGTCTTTCCCCTGCAGCGCTGTGATGTGTTCTTTGTAAACAGGTGCGTTACATCGATCCGGCCGCTGTCATCGTGTCGCGGCCTATAGGACCCCGAATGTTGTGCCGAATCTCGAAGGGAAACAGCACGCGTGGAGAAGAGCGAGTCAACGTGGCTCACCTAGCGAGACGTTGGCTGGAGTCGAGATCACGCAGGTTAGCTGCGGCAGATCGGGAGAAGAGGGTGAGACCGTTCGGAATGAACAGGAAGAAGACGCCCTAAGGCATCACTAGGGCGCTCAAAATCTCGCTATGCCCTTACCCGAATGTGTCCCTCTGAGTGTCTTCATTTCTAATTCTAACACCCTGTAAGCTGGACATCGAAAATCAATATTTTGATCTTCGCACATTGGCCGCAATTTGAATAAGTTGATCCTTTGCTTGGTTCAAATATATTACAACAGGGTTGTGTTGTTATGGGGTTTTCCAGTATACGACGTGCAGGTACATACCTTACGGTTAGTGATGGACAATGATGAGAAAAACAATTCTCACTAAATGAACACTGCATTCATATATAATGTATGGTAATGTGTACAATTGCGCTAATCGCAGATAAATATATATATATATATATATATATATATATATATATATATATATATATATATATATATATATATATATATATATATATATATATATATATATATATATATATATAACAAAAAGCTAATAAGCAATCCAAAGATCTCTGCATCTGGCCGGGCTTGAACCCCCCCTATTGGTACTACCTCCTGTCTAGCAATCCCAGATGCTCACCATTACACCATCAACGGCACAGCTTCAACTATTCGAAACTAGTTGCTATTTTACACTCCGTATCGAACGAACGTTTCAAACGTTTCTAATGCAACGCTACAACATACCCATGTTAGCAGGAGTCTCCTGATTATCTGCGCTATGATCATGAAGAAGGGTGGTTGAAATGGTCTTGTCTAGTTATCAGTGAAGCTCAACTCAACAACCTCTTAGTCGTACTCGAGACGTGGTCCTAATTGTTCTAGCCATTCACGCTCCTGTGGGCTAGTATCTTTGTCGGCATCTTAAAAGAGTGTGTTCTCTCAATAGGTGGCAACATTCTCCAAGCCAAGGATTCACTCAGGATAATCCACCGTCTCAGCCAAGATGGGCGCAACGGCGATCGCCTGGACGCGCTGTACAAAGACGGAAGTTTCGCCTTGCCACATCCAATGTGCTCGATTCAGTCGTGCCTGAACATCTATATATGTATTTTCTATATGCGCAAACTTGGCAAATGGGCCAAGTTTAAGGCTTTTATAGAGAGGCTTTGCTGCCGACTTGCGGGACCCTTAGAAAAGAAACACCTATAACTCCTTGGAAATGTACGAGGCAGGCAAAGTTTTCTCGAAGAACTATACTTGGCTATGACCAAGTATACCTATCTTGGGTATACGCCTCTTCGAGTACAGGGGACTATTCAAGACAGGTCGTTTTCTTTTTCTCGGTTGTAAGCCTAGCTGTATTCGAGCACAGTGCTATCTCTCACTGTCATGATACAACAGATCGACGATTTAATGAGTTTTCCCCGATGATACCGGGTTTCTAGTGGGGTGTTTCTTATTTCTAGCACATTATTCACACTATGTGTTCCTAATTTCCAGAGTGGGTTAAAGTCAATCAGCGTTTCTATTTACGTTTAGACCTTGCTAACTACAATGCCTATACTTATACATAGCACCGATACTATTTCGTACAAGACAATACACCATAACAAGAATCGTTTGATACGTGTCACGATTATTGAACACTCCACAGCGAGAAAGATAAGTATAAAGCTTTATTGCTTTATTAAAGGAACCAAGCAACTGTTACAATGCTTGCGTTCTCTTACATGTCCTCATCATCACCCAGCGGGACTCGAGCCTGCGGCCTCTGGTTTCCGATAGCCAGTGATATAGCCAGCGTCCAACCACCACCGCGCTGACTATAAAAAGGTATACGATTGTCTGCCGTGCGAATCCTATGATATACATTGCACTTCCACGTTGTAGCTGACAGGACGATAGGGTGGGTTGTTACTATCTATTTCATGATATAACCAATTATACCTGTGGACTTACGAAATTTCATTGACTATAAGGCCAGAAGATGCTTGTTTCTGTATACAGATATAGCAGTGATAATCTTCATATAAGACAAAAGCAATAGCACATAGAGACATAGTTCGAAAAAAATTAGCTCTGCTCCCCGGGGTCAAGTAATCGTAAAACCTCAGATTGTAGCACCGCAGTAAGAACGGGGAAACAGCAATAATTACCTATATTCTAAGGGAAAGCCATGCCAAAGCAATACCGTGGACGTTAAATGCTAACGGAGTGCCACCCCGAAAACGATTTCTTTTTGGATTAAGTGACAGTGGCCTTGTTTGCATCGGTTGTCCGGTGTGTGCCTTAGATCGCGAACTCGAAACTATGGGTTAGCTGTTGGTGCCAACTGTTCAGTAAGCTTCTTCTTAGGCTCGCTCATCTGCTACAGTACGTCATTGTAGAGCTTAGAAGGGTCAACCTTCGCCGTAAGGACAGCAACCCCGTGTGTTACAGAATTTCCTAATGTGTTCTTCCAAAGATCTTAATACCTACAAGACCTAGCCGCTCTAGTCGGTTCATTCGGTCAGCGGAAAAGCACTGCATGATTTGATCAACATCCTCACAAAAATCGAACGTAAATTATCGGCAAAAAGCTACACAATTTTTAAGCCACGCCAGCGAGACCCATCACCTCCACAAGCGCTTCATCATCGTTCCGCTGGAATGTACTTCAACGTCTATGTAATGTATATCCAAAAAATGCTACGCAAAAAATTCTCTTATCGCTTTTCCACAGGAACATATAATAAATTGACATACTTATATTTTTATGGAGTATTTTACAAAAAAATATTCACCAAATTGTTCCCGAGACCAATTGCCGGCCATCGTACGAAGTCAACGTATTAACAACGTGAATAACGAGGCTTTCTCAACTGCCCAGATAACCTTTATTCGAACATATATATATAATATATATATATATATAGCAGTCGACCGGTGATTGACAAATGAAGCGTTGTCAATTACGGACAGATTACGGATAGATAAAATATATAAAATAGTTGTATACATATATAACTATTCTATATATTCATCAATTTGCAATTGAGCATCTATTTAGCTAGTAAACTACCCGTAATTATCAAAGCCTTCATTTGTCACTCACCGGTCGACTGCTCAATAAAACAGCACGTAATAAACTGGTATGGCTGGAAGGTAACTAGGTTTTGGCTTCTGGCGAGCCTCATCGTATGCGTATGTGAAATCCACCGCCAGAATAATACAAAAAACAACAACAATAACAACAATAAAAAAAAAAGACAAATCGAGAAGCAGCAGCGAAATCGTGAGCATTCCCTTATTAACTGGTTATGTCTCCGTTTTAATTCGCCGTTGTGATTTGACATAGATTTACAATGAGTCGGATTACTTAACTACACTTACTCAACAACACTCGACCACGTGTTGAAGATAATCGGAAGATTAACTTGAGTCTGTGTATCAGGTCAGATATACCCGGCATTAATTACTGATTGATGATACATAGATTATAAAATATCATACGATACTGAGTGGGATACATTCACTCGCCAGGGCTACGGGCGGTGCAAATCGCGATCAAATGTCTAGCGGCCCCTCGTTCATGTGTACATGTTCAAAAACAACACAAAAATAGATAATAAACCTTTTTTTTCCCAATACTCGTAGGGTCAATGTTCGCACAACTAACCTCGCCTAATGTACGGCTGATCACAGACACAAACAACGACAGATGTTCGCCGTTGAATATTGAAAAGTTTCCTCAACTTTCAGTGCCTTTTCTTCCTTTCATTCTCGCTAATGCTGATGCTGCTATACAGATTGATAACAAAAACATACTAATTAATAAACAAGATACAGTTCAGATAGAGGCGCACGCGCGAAACGACTGTGGAAATCCCTGGGGGGCACGGCCCTACTCCTCGAGCAGATACATATAGAACAGTTTTTCGTGATGGCGACCTTCGAAGCGCGGCACCATCTTCATAGCGACGACCTGCTGGAAGCCCTCAGTCGCCTCCGGCGGTTGATACTTTTTTCGCAGCGAGAACAGGGTCACGTCATTAACGTCCTTGTGCTGGGCATCGGTTCCGGTCAGCAGTCGGAACTTGTTGTTGTGGCGGACCTTTTTGTATTTTTTTTGGTCAGCGGCGAGGTGGGAAGACAGGACCGAAAACACCAGGTGTGTCAACGTCGACGACAAAGAGAACGCACGTGTAAACAGAAAACACGAAAATGAAGTATACCGAGGTAGGAAAAATATATTAGATCAACACGCGTCTACCAGCTGAAAGGGGGCCTGCCACTAGTGTAGGACATACCGACATAATAGGACAATATCAAACGGGCCCAAATTCGTACGATCCGAAAAAAAAGGAATATCTTCATACCTGGTCGAGCGAGCAATCAAACCAGAAACAGCGACATGGCACTCCTGCCCCGTTCGCTAGGTCGATGTATCTGCAAACGAAGGTCGACACTCAGAAGAACCAACGAGACAATGCCGATATTATTCGACAGGGACCAGGCCACCCTAAAATCGAGTTCCGATCATCGATGCGGAGCTGTTCAAACTAGACCAAGTAACACTACGACATAAAGATATGAAATGCGCGTTCCACATGAGTTGACACCTTTCATGCACTTAAACGTGGTCTTTTGTTTTTAATAGCTTTGCCAGCTTACTTTCGTTCGTCAACGTACGGATGCTAACGATAGGTTAAAGCAGATACGTGAGCAATGCCACTCGAAAGCGATAATTTCCTTCAAATACTATGTAGTAATTAGTATTAAAAAATAAATAAATAAATGCTCTGCTGTTTCTCTTCCTTGTTCGGCGTCCAGCACATAAACCAAAATGGGTATAGTCAACTCAAGGTGTGTTTAGTTTAAGCGATTTAAGCACAAGCTAAAATGAATGGGAGGTAAATCAAAATGAAAGCTGTGAACTTTGAGATGTAGAACCTGTTCGCACCTCTTCCGTTGGTCCTTTTGCACGTTGGTATTGTCAACGAGAACCTTCTGCTTGTTGTCAAGGGCCTCCCTGACAGCTTTTAGGCACCTGTCCATGCTGCCAAGAGTATCTTGGTTGACATGGACGTATCCCTCTTCCTCAACCAGGCGTCTTGCTATTGTGCTCTTGCCTGAGGCTGGGTAGCCGACAAATACGACGAGCTCGGAATTATCGGCGGCCAACTCATGAATCGTCGTAAATTCCGTACCCATACCGGAGGCGGGCTCGATCACAGTTCCATATACGCGGTTATTCAGAAGCGATTTCGGATCAAACTCAGGCATCTCAAAGCTGATAAATAAAACAATAGCAGAGACGGACAAATACAACAATTAAACAACTCGGAAAAATAGATATTTGTGCGATACTCGATAAATTTCAATGATGTGCAAAAGGCACCGTTGGTAGTACATACGGTGATCAGATCAAAACTAGCTACACCCGGTAGCTACAAAAAGTCAGCTTTATTCCTCAATTCGTTTCACTTGCTGGCCTTATTTGAGAGTTCGCTATCGTCAAGTTAACAGAAGTTTTACATAACCTTGGCGGAGCATCGAGTTCGTGACTTGCTATCGACTCACTTGGCCTTCGAACGTTTGAGAAAGAACTCCTCTGGAGTAAAGAACGGTACACCATAGTTCAATGCAAATAGCCGATCCACTTTCGAGTGGTCCTTTCTCGCCTTGGCCTGCCAATCCTTGGGACGACCGGCGGCATCGCCCACATAGAAGGACGCACGCTTATCCAACGGACCTGACAATTAATGACGATGACAAGGTTTAAACCGCTACATATTAGATTAAAAAAAAGTTGAACCCCATGAATTCATGCTGTAAAGGTGCAGGCTTTACTTTGCATATATACATATATATGTATATATTTGCTTAAATTATTCCATAGTCCATGCGACGTCCTGGTTACTCAAGCCGACTCACCATTGTCGTTTTCGAGCAGCGACCAAAGGCCATCACAAGGCTTTCTGTAGATGCCGCGACCATACGCAAGGTACATCGCAATAGGTACACACAGCTTCTTCATGACCTGGGTGAACTTACGCTCGAGATTGGCCTTGCTCTCCTTTCCGGTGGCCAGGCCTCGTTGATTTGAGAAAACCACCAACAGGTATCTGGAACGCGTACATGAGTAGCACGTTTACGCGACTGGCTACGGGCCGCATTTTCAGCCGATTTGGAAGAATCGAAAGTTTCGAAGGGGCAAATTGTTCATTGAAGAACAAACGACTAGATGATGCGTACACTTTTGAAAGGCAACAAATATATGTGAAATCACACAGCCACACATGGGCTACGTCGATATAAATTCGAGAAAGTCCCCTTGATGCTCTGGTGGTGAGCGTCTTGGACTTCTAGGTAGGGGGGACAAATGGTGTGGGGTTCAAGGCCTACCAAACGAGGATAATATTTGTAGCCCTTTCTTCGTCTGTGGATTCCTGCCAGATACGACCGGTGGAAAAAATAATCTGGGGTGACCCCGACTTGCCCACACAGTAATGCCAAATGGTTTAGATTCGAGGGCCTATTGTCACATAGCGGAAAAGCTGAGGGTCAGCTCAAAGGAATATAAACTCCCGGGGAATGCCGATTGCTCATAAGTGTAAGAATCGGATATACCGCGCCACGATAAGTCAGCACACACAGCTCACCCCTCATCGCTGAGTTCTTTAATTCGCGTTAGAATAGGCTCCGGGTAGAGCAGTCTCCAATCGTGCAGATCTTCGGGGAACCGCTTCCCGCTTTTTGTCGTAATCAGGGTGCCGTCCATATCGAAGCAGGCACATTTCGTAGAGCGGACCTTCGTACTTGGCCGGAACGCAAGCACTTTCAAATCAGCGAGATCCTCCCATGTACCTAGAACGTGCATACAATTAATACTTTTATCCACGTATAGCAAATTTAAATAAAATATGAGAAAAGCATAACATTTAAATTTGTGTCGTATATAAACGATGAAATAATACTCGTTAGTAATCGTCTGCGATATTTACAATGATGATGATGATGATGTTGGGTCGGAAGGTAAGTGCAAAATTTCGATGGATCTTTTCAAAAGCCTCGAGCGCTCGCCGGGGCGTCTCCAATTCTGACAAATATAGTCTCATTTTGAGCGCCAAAATATTACTCTTCTTCTAAGAGCAAACTGAGAATTATCTTGCGGGCATTTTGCATTTGTACTATATAGTAAGCTGGTAGGGATAGAGAACGAAAAATTGACATTTGCTCGCCAGGCGAAACCAATTCCTCTTTTTGGATCGAATTGTTGCCCGCGACAAAAAGAACTGCATCTCATAGGAGAATTAGGTGGCCGGAAGGTCTTGATGTTCGCTCCCCAGTCCTGGGGGCTGCCGGAATTTCAAAGAAGGGCATTTTTTCTCAGAAGGTTTTACTCTGTTTTCGGTCGGATCATGGCGGAATCGTCCAATACCGAGTGTCTGTGTAACAGCCAAACGATTAACACTGAAGTCGACTGTGAACAACTGGAGCGAGTTTCGGCAGCATTTCGACGGAAAATGTTCGCGCTCGTTAATAGAAAAATCGTTATCTTTCATCAAGACAACGCGCGAACTCACGTCCGTTTACCCAGTGTTCAAAAAATAGCGAACCTTGACTGGGTACTTTTCGAGTATCTTCGGTACCCTCCAGACATAGCACTTTCTGATGAGCACTTGTTCAGAGCTCTACGACACTCTATGGGCAATATTAAGTTATATATTAAGTAATATAGAAGAGGCAAATGAAAAGTCATATGACGGCCTTGTTTGAGACATGTTGGAGAGAACTCAGGGCCCAGGGCATCGGGCATTTGGTACAAAGATAAAGGCAGGTCGTAGCTAGAAATAGTTCAGTTTGTGGAAATATTCTTCTTACGAAACTTTGCAATTACTTCCTTTCCAGCTCAATATTAATTACATTTATGATATCATAATTACTGAAATACTTAATTACATAATTATAATATATAATCATAATGGAGATAAAATGATTAAATAGTAAAAAGATCTGTTTATTTTTCTCAATGCATAAGGGTATGACTTACCCAAGCTACCAGCTATCCTTGTAAGCTGCGATTTCAGCTTAGTAAACATTCATTAGTCTACTAACTCATTTTGATTACTACATAGTCTTTAAATTGCCCACACAGAATATATTATTTTACTGAAAAATATATTGCTATATATTAACCCATTGATTGCACAATACACATGCATGTTATATAGGTATGAATCTTACTAAATATATGTCAACCTTAACAATCGACGTTAACACTTGTTGTTGTTGTAGCGCAAAAATTGCTATAATTAGCCCAACTAACCGGCAAGTGCTGCTTCCAACGACGATCTTGGTATGGTCGATTCGGAATCGTTGTCAATTCTCGCAATGAGCGATGAGTGGTCGGTAGTCATCTTGGTTTTTTTTACCGGCGTGCCCACTCCTCCTGCTTCGACCTTAATAGCCTTGCGCTTGTGGCCGCCTAGAGAAACAAAACAATAACGGTGCACCCCTCAAATCTGTGCACGCTGTCAAGAACTTGCGTCGGAAATGGCATCGATCGTATAATGACAGACGCCCTGCCCTCGGCTAGCATCAAGCATGTTTGAGCATCAAGCCGACAGTGATACACTGTTTGCCAATTCCGAAGGCCGTTCAGACAAATTGGCAGTCGTTGAGCGTATCAGATCTCAGCACAAATGACTCGGTTAATAATCACGGACCTGCAGAGATTAACGACTCCGATTTTTAACTAGCATTTCTCGGTTTGTACGTGATCAACACTGCGTCGTCCGGGGGTTGGCTGGGGCAACGTGACATCAACGATATGTCGTTTGAGCATTCGAGGCACGCCACAGCTTTACTTCATCGTTGTTTGCGTTTCGACTCGATCATTATCATGAAGTATTACTCTGAATTAAACTGGTTATATCCTGTGTTGGATCATAAAAAGTTACTTCTATTCCTCTTATTGGTAACTCGTTTTCAGCAAATCCCTTGAGGCGGTAATAACTATAATCTTGTATTAAAATATACTCGAGACGTAGTTCAGCATAAGTATATGTTAGCGCTGGTTATATATATATATATATATATTTATGGGAAATGTGGTTCATTGACTTGTCACCAAGTCCGAATATTTCTTTTCCCCCGGCCACCGGAGACATTTGTATAAAGGATAACTGTCAACTGTAAACTTGACAGGAGCTCCCTCAACAAAACTTTCAAGAGCTCCATTCATAGATAGGACTTTTTCTAGGCATAATAGCAAGATACCACCTTTGTTCCGCTACCGTGTCGGCCTTCAGTTCATGCACGTTCCTACCGTTTGCTGACAGAGTCTCCGGTTCTGTGTCGGAAGGAGGAAAATTAACCTCGTAATAGATATCCTTGGCTAGCCGAATCCGTTCGAGGTGTTTCACTAAACACGACTCGAACTTGTCCTTGAGAACAACGGACCTCTCAGGTATCACCGTCTTCTGTGAGTCACCTAGCTGTAACACCTTGATGTAGCCCGTGGAGAAATCGGCGCACACCCGAACTGAAAAAGACGTTTCGAAGGTAGCGTGAACAAAATGACACCACGTCGACAACGAGGAGTCACGGGTTGAAATTAACAATTTGCAAATAAAGACATAATGAGAACCACTTTGAAAGAAAACGCACATCGTGAAAGAAGGGGAGAGAGGGGGGAGAGAGAGAGAGAGCGATGGAGATAATGTTCGGTGGAGGCAGATCTTCAACTGGGATGTTACAAAATGTGTGGGTGTCCTTGCCAAAAATTCTCTCTTGTTCTCCAGTTTGTCTTTTTTTGTCGCTAATAAATCATCACCAACACCTCGTTGCCTTTCGCCTCTATGCAAGAGCCGTAATGTCCACAAACCAGTTCCTATGGTTGTCCGTGCGCGATCGTTTATATTTGTCCCCGCTTTCTAGTTCCGACCAAGCACCCCCTCGCAGTACAAATTAGGTATCAATTAGGTTGCAATTAGCAGCGCATATGGGGGAACACAGGTAGACAATTCACAGACAGCTCGCTCTCTCCTTCCGTCATACATATCAAGGATCCATTAAACATCGACAGAGTGATCTATAGAATTAACGAGCCTACTTTAACGGCTTTAGCGGGGACCGCCCGTTGCTTTGCCAGCTAGCCAGCTTTCCCAAGCGAAACCATGCGAGCTCTGAAGAAGCTTACGCGTTACATCACGATTCTCCCAGCGGTATAGCTAAGGGAAAAACTAGGACACAATGTTATACAGTGATATATGTTGCATCTAATCTGAGTCAATCATACGTGTCTCAGCGCTGCCGGTGAATTCAGGTCAACGTAGCAATGCAAACGTGTGAGCTTATCACCTTATCCCTTGGCATAAGGGAGCAGTGGTATCGCAGTTGGCAAATTGCATTGAGTAACGTTTGAACAGGACATCGCCAGGGGTATCTCATGCTAACATCTCACAGTCCGGGGAGGACTTTTTCAGGACAATATCATGTCATTGCCGCGGCACTAGCAAGCGTGGACACACACACACGCACGCACGCCTACCCACAAAACACATCGCACATAAACAAGAACTTTGTTGACGCATACGGATCAGCGCTGCAATTATTGTGTTGGTGTAATTAGCAGAGTGAAATTTCGCCACCCAGCAAATTTCGAGATTGATACCCCTCCCATCCAATTGGGATGACTGCAGATTCTTGATGACAACGCTGTTGTTCCGAGTATCACTCATCGGATTCGAATGCAATGAATTGGGTTAATCCACTTACCAATGGCCATGACCCACTGGCATGGAGGTAGAGAATAAGGAAGCTGCCAATTTTTCATTCCCGTACCATCGATTTTAATTGTCCCCTGGAGAGTTCCGCTAATTTTGACTAGTATATGCTACTTCTAAGATTTCTCAGGATAACTTACCCTGCTGGGTCCCCGCCTTGCCTTTAAGAACCGTGTCCTCGCCATCCTGAAGCTCAATCGTTCCGGGACCGTTCAGGACACACGTGCGGTAAGTGCGAATCATTTCCCGAGTGATGCCAGAGTGCAAATTGGCAACGAGATAAGTTTTGGCGAATTTCGAACGCCGGCATAGCCTCCGCAGCCATCCGTTGACCGTCATCAGCTGGCCGAGTTTTGGCGGAAAAATTTGAACGCATTCGTGACGTATGGCAGATGAATGCGTCGAGCCCGGTGGCGTCATCCTTTAGTGGGCCGCTTGCAACCCGACGAGACGCGTACGGTATTATAGGCGGTCTTGATCCCCACCTTCGGTGGACATTTGTGTTCGAGGGGCCCATCTTGCGAAGCAGTACAAAAAGCAATTACGTATTTATTTCGCTTGAAAATACAAAAGGTTAATAAATAACTAACTTTTGATTTTTTTTTCACCTATTTTCATTGATATTGTAGACACTGAACATAGCTCTGTAAAGGAGGAAATTAAAAGCAGATTGAAAAGTGTTAGATGTAGATATTCTATTAAATGGGACAAGCTTCGTTTTGCTTGTATTCGATATGGGGGTGGAATCTATACAATATCAACGCAGCATAGAGTGCACAAAGTCGCATAGACATCCCTGATGGCGGTTCGTCAAAACTTGCGACACACGGACGCAAAAATGGGGCGCGTTTAGTAAATTTTCCGATTTTTCTCATGAAAAATTCGAGTTCCACAAAATTCATACCCGTGGCACGGAGATCGCTAAATTTCTGCCTCGAGAGTTACGAGGCAAAGACAGCAGCGAATGTTGGTCGTCATTAAAAGTTGCAGAGGGCGAACATCATTTACGATAATTGCGAACTGCTACTAGCAGTGTTAACAGCGAAACCGAGCAATATTGGCGAACATGAGCGATGAACATACAGCATGAACATATATGTTCATGCTGTATTTTCATCGCTCGCCAGAGGTAGCAAATCGATTTTAGCAGCGATGGTTTTGCCTCGCATACGTTTTAGTGTGCTTGTTCGACAGAGGTGGCTCACACGGGACACTAATGGTAAACTGAATACTCTATTTGCTGGACCTCTATGCCTGATCTAGCTGCAGATGCTGATGAGAAGCATCGCTGCAATCGCTTCTTTGGCTAAAGGTGCGACCTTGAAAAATTCGATGAAGTTGGTTGGCCACTCATTATTTGTGGTACAGCTGTATATTATCGCTCATCGGAGCTCCAAGCTGAGTGATCTATTCGCGGTGATTGAACGTTACTCATTAGATAAGCTCGAACAGGTCCTGCTTGCGAGAAGACCACGACACAATGCAGAGCTATCATTTCCAGTGTCGCCGTCGTCAGACCCCGCCTGTTCTTGTGGCTTGGTTCAGCTACAGATGCAGGCAATAGCGATTCGATGACAAATCGGACGTACTTCGCGTCGCGTCGTTCACCCACAGCCGGGCCACATTGATCTCAGCGATGGAAAGTAGGGAATTGAAAATGGAAAATGTTGCCTAGGAACTACGAGGAGGACATTATCCCGCGATGCTCCCGCTGGTCATTCGTGACGCCTGCGTACGATAAGAACCGAAGATTGACACATCCGAGATCGAAATCACTTGCATACACTTTTCGAAAGCTAATTAAAGTGGATCAGGTACTTTACTACTTTTTTTTTTTGGGTAGAGGAAATTTTCTTCAAACGCACGGACACCACCAGAGACGTTCCAAGATACTTTACTACTATCTCTCAGCAAGTGACCACTGGCATAGTGACCAGCAGAGAGGACTCTATCGGGGAAGTCAATCACGGTATCAAGCCACCCTTCACCGTAACAGCGCTTTTCTCATTCCAAACATTAATATTTGCGTCAAGATTTTAAGAGTATCGGTGAGGCCCGAAATTACTTAATATATATATGCATCGTATGACAAGCATCAGTTTCCGTACAAGTTTCTGACGTTACGTAGCAATGTTTGTAAATAAAAATGTTCTTTTTTTTAAAAAAAAAAAGGGGGTGTTGGCATGCTAATGCATGCCACACCATGGCAGCTTTTTTCAGAGGCTGTCAGTTCGCTCGTAAATCAAAAGTAAATCCACTCTAAGCGTATTGACAAGCAGTCTCTGTTCACGTCCGCGCTCGTGCTTGAAAGGGGGAATTCACCTGTGACGGTATTGATAATCTGTTGGGATCTGATGGAAATGGGGAACCTATTAGTTTTTCGTTATAGCACCACGAGGATATTGTCGCGTACGAAAAATCCAAATTGAGCGATCCATTAGAGTTGATTGTGCCTCGCATATTGTATACGACGGAACAAGCCTTTCATAAGGGTAGCACCAACGAGCAATAATTTTGCCAATTTCAACACCGTCATCAGCCCCGGCCTTAATTCAGATGCAAGGTCGCTTCAACTAGAAGCAGGGGATTCCCTTTTTGTTGAGTGTTGACCACCCATAGCCGGGCCATGCTGATCTGATTTCGCTGGAGCATGTCTAACCTGAAAAGCCTGACAAAACGAACTGCAATCGCTGTTCGTCTGCTGAGGGGTAAGTCAATGCGATTGCTGTTACTCCGCATGTTGGGCATTTCGTACTTATTAGAATGTATCAGTATAGTCGCCTTATAGCCGTCGTTCGGCTAATGGGCTCTCACTGACGACCCTTGTATTGAGGACGGCCCGTTCACGTTTCCCGTGTGCACGGTCTCACACCGCGCAGCTTCGACACAATGGCTGACAACACAGGAAGGTCATGGAATACGACAAAGTTAAGTAAACGTATAGTGATTGACGTCCGCCACAACATGACAGGTCGAATGCAGCGCCCGAGTTGTAGAGGCGAACATGTTATTTGGGTATGCCAACGAATCAATTGATAATAACATACCTCACTGGAATTTGATCTGAGCACACAATGCTTAAATCTATTTTCATGCGGCCTATCAAGGCAGAAACAAAGATAGCACACTAATATTGTTTAGGTAAATTTCAAACAAGAATTACAGGGACGAATGCTTGCTACTCGTCAGTCGAGACACTCATTAGGAGGACGCTTCTTGACGGTGTCGTCTGATTTACGATTAGTATCGGCTACTGGGCCGCGACGCCGGAAGTGCCCACGTCGGTGTCTGGGATATTTTTATTGTGGAAACGATATCGACCACGGCTTCGGTACGGCTGCTGGCGGGGTGAACATGGCGATTCCGACAGGAACATCGTCGATCTCATCCGCATTTTCTCTCTTGGATCGAATCGATCTTGAGGTTCTAGAAATTTCTCGTGAGCCTCAAGCGAACAGGCTTCTTCGAAAGGCCATCATCACTCGGTCATTCGGTCTCTGCATCATATTCGGTTGAGGACAACCTCATCATATCTGGTACATCGTCGAATCATATCGAATGTTTAGTGATATCCAGGCTAATGTCCGTTATAAATAATATCTGCCTAACTCCCGTTTGGCCACGATTGTCCAAGTATTATGCGCACCCTTCTACTACACTCCGAGTTTCTTTCACATCATGAACTCAGCTGTCGTCGTCGTCGTCTTCACATCGTTGAACATCTGGGCGGCTTCACTCAGATCTATCCGCTAGCTAGGGCACCCGCGGACCCCCATCAGGACGAAACATGTCCTGGCGCCGGAAGCAAGCGCCAGGAGGGAGCGAACAGCCGTAGCGTAGCTACTCTATGAGGCCAGCTGTCGTCGGTGACGGTACCTGACAGTGATGCCCCTGGGCTCGCTCAGCAAGGCCAAAAGCCTAAGATTCACCGGCGCCGTTGATAGAACGGGTTCAAACGGGACGAAGCGGGCTGGTCACCATATGTGGCGGTAAATTTGGACACCATGACTCTTGCTGCAGGCTATCGAAAAGCGACGAGCACATGAGTTCGTATATTGGTCGTCTGATAGCCGTTCGAAACGAAAGAAGTACGAATGTGTTGCAGCTGTTTGGACTCCAGTGGACGGATCGACTGACGCTAATCGCCGTGACGCGGAGACACGCACAACACCATCTAGTAAATAAATTGCTAGTAATAAAAAAAATATGTAAACGAATTAAATTCATCGTGCCGAGCTGATTGTTCCTTGACGAGGCTCAAGTGAGCGGGGGCCCGGCGCTTCATGCAGCCCTTCGTGGCTTTCCGAAATCTACCGTACGACTCGGGTGACCGCTGTTCAATTAAAACCTCCAACCAGCTGTATATATCCGGATATAATTGACAAAAATTCTGAAGACCCCTCATATTTGAATTTACATCAACGCGGCAATGGGAGCTGAGATGAGAAACCAGCGTCTCGTCCCTACTTGGCTAGCTACTTAATATTTTGATTTATATTTACAAACGATTATCATACGTCGAGCCTAAAACGTCAATTATTTCTATTACGTTAACGCTCTGGGGCGTCTCAGCGGCCAGGAGGTGTTTGCTTGCAAAGTGTACTGTAACTAGCACTATAGCAAACGGTCGGTCAGGACACAGATACACTACACTGTTGTTGACAAAGTAGTTCAGCGACTCTGCGCGATCTTGCATTCTAGTTGACTTTCCAGTGTGACGGACATCGTCATCTATCATAGGCCTTTTTCGACCATTGTAGTGAGTCGTCGTTGTGACTCGGCTGCGACTATGATTACGCGAAGTTGCGCTCATTAGATACGCTCATCGTCCGCGTTGTACGCGTCGAATTCGCGGCTCGACACCGTAATCCCGCCAATCAGCATTGACGAACGCCGGCGATATGCGGCGGCTGTTGTCGTCCGGTGGAGTTACGTTTACGCTGTTCGCGTTACGTACGATGGCCTTCGGGCGGTTCTTAAGCATAGGAAGCTCGCGTCGCATTCAAGTGCTGGCTGGCGCATGTTCCGTTACGGAGGGTGCCACCAAGACGGTGTTGTCCTCTGTGTCACGTCGCAACCTTTGCTTGCTCGATCGCGACCTAAACCTGCCAGGTTGATGATCAGGTCACCTGTCTTCGACAGGTCGTTTCAGCTATTGTGCAACAGCTTGGCCTCGCTTGGCTGGTGATACCTCGGCCTCGCCGTCGACCCGGTCTCAGCCGGCATGCCGACGAGGTAAAGAGTTTTTATTGGCTTGAACGACTACTGAAAGACGACAACCATTTGCAGTGAGTTGTGTCAACACAGAAGAATCAAGGCAGCACGGGTCCGTCCATTCGGGGGGCGTATTCTCCCATCCACGGTCCCTTGTGGCTAGCCGCCAGACGTCCAGGGCCAGATGTTGTTACGGCCGTCGGCGACATGAGGCTTGCTCGGCTGACTGTGCGGGTTCAAAACAAACATTTTAGCTAGTGCGGGCCTACAATAAAAATTCCTGCGGTGCTGGCTCGACCTCGACTGCCGCCGTACGGTGGCAAACGATGAGTATCACAAACGATGAGTGGGATGCTGTCCGAGACGTCAAAGGGGAACTCCGTGCTCTCGGCTGACCTTTGGAAGGGTCGAATTGACTCTGTCAGCATTTGTCAGCCTGACCCGGCTAACTCGTTGGACCGCCTTGCTGCATAAACTACACGGTTGCATAAATCAACGGGCGCTTTTTCCAACTTGGCTTGAGTGTGGGCACAGGGCACAGGCAACACGGTGCATCAGATAGGACAGATGGCCAACCTAGGTAGGTAGCGTCCCAGATCGACCTGGACGCTTATGCACGGCCGGGACACTGATGGGGTCAGCCCAGGGTGCCGCGTCACCTTCCCGAAGTTCAACGCGTATAAGCTCCAGCAGGCCGTTTGTTTTGTTGACGTTACTGCTGTGATCACACGTTGCTGTATCAAGGTTCTGTCAGCTCAAATCGTTGAGTAAGGACTGTTATGATCGATGGTGGAGTATTGCTCCCGAGACTAAAGCTGTTTGCCGAACGGTCCTCCAATCGGTGGCGCAGAAGCCTGAAGCGGAATACCAGTGTCCTGCAGAGACGCGAACAGGAACAAAGAACATCTACTGCATAAGGATCGTGCACAGACAGCACTCCGGTAGGAAATATATCACAGATGACACAGACACCAGTGGACATTCAAAGAGCCTTTGTTACCACTGTGGCTGGTAACCGACTGAAATTGCGAGTGTCATCTCTCGGAAAATCTTTAGTAAGCAAATTAAACAAGTAGCTACAAATGTAATATTGGAAGCCCGAAATTGAACGTGTTGAGATATCCTTAGGTGCTCTATCCGAGCTTAGCAATAGCTATTATATTAGATATCGGCACCGGCCTATCGGGATGGCGTGGAGATAACGTCTGGGGGCTTGGTACCATAGGATCTACGGGTCGAATCCCGCAGGACACATGCGAAAAATGCGGTGTTTACTTGGAGATTTGTCAGTAAAGTAATTTAAAAAAATTGCCTCTCCAAGTGTTCTAAGCTCTTCTAGTTCACTCAGGAATGGTATTGGACCGACTCATCCTCTGCTACGGAAGCAAATCGCCGCTCGCGACAGATTGTCACCAGATACGACTCTGTATATGATTGCTTATAAGCATTCTCCCGCGGTGGGCATTTTGTGAGTACGATATGAATTCAGACCTATAGCGGAAAAATGATTTTGTGGTTATATATGATACATTCGACAGCATTCAGTAAGGCCCGCTCGATCTTGCTTTGCAGAGATTTCCAGACCACGAAAAAATGACAGCTGATCCACTGCTAGTGTCTGTGCAAGAGCCTGTTATGAAAAGGCGCGTCTGGGTACGGCCTTTTGAAGGGATACAGGAAATTCCGAGTTTCCGGGTTACAGGCACTTGCCCGTTCGACTTTTGTTTTTTAGGCAGCATCACGAGGAAGCCGGCCAGTGGTTGAAGGTTGTTACGCCACCAGCACGTACGCAAGCTGTAAAAGGCCTATTGAACATGCGGAGCCGGACGATCTGTTAGCTATCCTCCGCTTGAGTATTTACAGCCTGTGCACACTCGCCGCCCGCGATACGAGCTCTACTTGTAGCTCGTTTGATTAGACCGAATAGAAAATATATTATGCTTGTTTTATCGTAATGATACACGAAGTAGTCGGTAAAATCCTATTGTTTCTAATCACATTTCTCAAAAATAGAATAAGTCTACGCATATTATATTTGCACTCAAAACATAGTGTATATATGCATGTATACATATATTGCATACATGCATATATATATATATATTAAAGTGGAGTGCTTATTTAGGACAAGTCGTCTTGAGACAACGATAGCTGAGCCAGTTACATTGGAATGTTAATTAGCAATTACTATGACCCTCGATATCAATAGTAATGCCTCTAGTAGTTAGCTATTAACAATACTCTCTCGACTGCTGCGAGTTGCAGGATAATCTGGGTGGGCTTATCTTGGCGTAGCATTATTCTAAACCATTCTAAAGCTTTGTGTCCACGAGTACGTGAGTAGATAGATTCTATAATTCATCCATTTCAGTTGACAAAAAAATGACTGAAAAATATCAACATTTTGTTGTCTAAGAATGAAAGGATGGGGTTATAATTATTTCTCTAGGTTCAAATAAATCCGAGCTGCCTATTTATAATAATTGTCCACAGAAGACAAGTCGATATCCTGAAGCGTCATGCGATGGCTTTCAGTGAAAAAAATGGCCACATAATATCGATGATGTGATGTTTGGCTCTTTCGAAAGCACATCCAGAACGCACACACCTTCCCCTGACATATAAGAGAGCTTAAGTATTGTAAAATTTCAGATCCTTTAATAAACCAATAAAGCTTTACCGTTACCTTTACAACGCTTGCCAATTTCGCTGAGACCCGTAGCTGGTAAGGGGGGAGAGGGTGTTCACTGAGACGAATCCAACAACCGACTCGGCCCAAAATCGGGAAAAATCGATTTAGACCTTTTCGCCCGGAACCACTTCATATCCATATTGACCGCTACATCCCTAAGTCCACACACATCGAGGCAACATAATGGCGAGTTCGGATAGCACGGCGCAATAAGGGATCTGTGGATTCGCTCAGGAGACAAATGAATGACAGTATACGCCCGTCGGCATGTAGCTATTTTTTTTCTCTGAGCCCCATAGCTGTGTTCGCGTTCGTCTTTCGATTGGCGCTTTTCATTCAACAGCGAAAAAGGTGCTCGCAAAATAGGACCTTTAGCATTTGCCCCTCGCCCCAGCGACAGCTGCCGTGTAACTCGGCGTTTTCGGCTACCCGGTCGTACACCAGCTGGCCTCACTTATACTACTCGTTGGTAGAAGGCTGCACCCTTCAAGTGAGCGCGCAGACTAGCCCCGGTCAGGCTTCGCCAAAGGTCTCTTTCTTTGTGATGCCAGACGAGATCGAACAATGAGGATTTGGCTAACAATCCCGAGGTCTCGAGTGAGCGGGTCGATCCGAGGCTGGCGGTTGACGCAGCGATATCAACGGTAGCGGTCAGCCGGGGGCAGGTTCTTCGTATGCCTATTGTCGCGCACCGGCTATCGCTGCTGCTGCTGCTGAAGTTCGGCTACTCTTCGGTTTCGGCGCCGTGACAACCGACGAGGTGGACCGCCCTCAACATCAACTTGTTGCCCGATCGCAGCATCACCCGCTGTTATATCCAAGCACGAATTGGGATTGAACACAATCATATGGTGGAGCTATCCAACTCGACTTTACATTAGCTGCCCTTCAACACGATATTTGAGCGGACGTATCTCTCGGAGATTGAGGCATGTGACAATTATTATATACATATATATAGATTTTTTCATTTCTCATTTCATTTCTAATATATATATATATATATATATATATATATATATATATATACATATTAAGACACATAATCATATGAATCCTACGATGATAAATAAACGTGAAATATGACATGTTTGATTTCTTCCCCCACTGGGATATAATGATAGTTTTCAATAATGACGTACTGCAAATTTCGTATAAAGTGTTTCACATCGGGCGGTTAGTATGACTTACCGACTAATCGGTAAGCAGTGAACCTTTCGATCTGATCAGTTGTTACGTATATAGTATTTCATATTGAGAGATCCTCTTGTTGCGCCGGGTAGTACAATTAGAATTTCTCGATGGGTACACGTCTTCTTGAGTGTACGCGAATGTTGGTTAATACCGCCGAGTTCGGCTGAGCGGTTTCCCCTGTACGAACGGGCCGGATGCTGAGTTTCCCGAGTGTGACACATTTGAATGCGGCATTTTTGTGTGGGTTTGACGACATCGCGCGTTCGACGTCTGCGTTGACTGACGCACTCACTTCTTCTTAATAATATATAATAATAACAATAATGGGTAAGACGCATCGACAGCAGCACAAAAATGACTCATTTAAATATGATGTTACGATGACCACTGCCACGCCAATAAAGTCGACAGAAGATCAGAGCTTCTTCCTGTTCAAGAGCTGCTGAAGTATCCGTTAGCGTTTCATCAACCCGGTGCCGTTTCGCGGTTTCAGCTGACTGTGCGATACTCGCAAGGAATATGGGAATGACGTCGATCGTCATAGCATATACAGGTAAACTACAACGAAGTGGACGGCCTATCGAAAGTCTGTACGAATCTACAGAAACCTATACTTACCTAGGTGGTAGAAATGTTAAACCTGTTGAAATCTCCAACGTAGTGGCGGCGGGCACATGTATTCTTGAGCCACACACGGCTCAGACAGCGATCGCAGCCACGAGGCGAGGAGCGGAAAAAATTGGCTGCCAAAATCAAAGGCGACCTGAATAGATGTCATTTCCCTAGTTCAACTGTCGGTCGCGTCACCGTGGGTACAATATAGGAGGTCGGGGATTGCTCGCTACACTCACGAAGTCACAAAAGACCTTGACTTGGCCATGCACCTCATCACCAGGGTCAGCTCTTCATCCCTTGTGTTCTGTTCCCTAATTGCACTCTAATGTACGATCCACTTTGATGAGATTTCCATTTCGATTAGGCGTTCATCTGTATGTGGTGGTTGGTGTCCGCTTTATCAAAACGAAGCTAATCATACTTGTACATAAATCTATTGGTCATTTCTATATTTCTTTGAGCAGCGCTGTGTAGCTTCACTCGATTTCATATGGTTAGGGGCATCGCGGCATAATAATATTGTGATGCAATTGCATAATCAATATTGGGGTATATGGAGCACCATCTTGTAGTTTTCACTGATCAATCGACTACCACCGACTACCTTAGTTCCGGAGAGGTATGAACGGACACTTTGCATTTTCGTCACTGCAACTTCGATGTAATGGCCTCGCTCTCTGTCGAATGTATATGCATTCTCTCAGCCGTTCGAAATGTGTCGCTTTGAAACGCTTGAAGTCTCAACTCTACAATGCCGGAGCTCGAAGGTTCGTTCCCAGCAAAGGACATATATATATATATATATATATATATATATATATATATATATATATATATATGAAATAAAATGTGTTATAGTATTGTATCTTTACACGACTAATTTCACCCTCATCCTTCGTCCATTCTGTTGATGTACTAAATAGTAATTCATGAGTTAATCCTTTCAAGCTTCGCTCTTGTTGACCTGCTCCGCAACATCATCTAACGCACATCATCCCTCCATCAAGCCTTCACGAGCGTCAATGAGCTCACATGGCCTCGAAATACAACAGGTCACCCACGCCTCGAACAACGATAACGGCAAGCGAAAAGCAACGCTCCGCTCGTCTCCAACCTCAACATCCAGAGACTCGCGGGAGAAACTACCCCCTCCGCGTTACCCCCCTGCTCGTACCCCGCGCACGCCTAATGCGTTCAGTGCACAAGGGCTACCGCCGCCGCCGTCGCCGCCCGCGTTAGCTCGGTCCGTTCAGCCAGATTCAAGCGCCATACACACAGACGTTCGATCTCACCCTAAGCCTACACCCCCCTCGCTCAGACAGCATCGAGGTGCGTGCGCCACCCATGTTCTCAACGGGGGAACGCATGTTCTTCAATGTGTTCTATATATATCTACTCACCTGCGACCCTTTCCTGCCATCCCTTCTCTGTGCCGCCCTCTCCCCCCCTGTGTATTGGAAGCTGGGGCAGCTTCGAATGTACCCTCCGCCATTGTCGTCTGCCTGCCGCCGCCGCCAATGTGCCCCTCGCCGCCGCCGCGTCCCGTGGCGCCGTCCGTCAGCGCCCTCTCGTTGGAGGAACGCAAAGTTTTCGTCGATCGTTCGTCGGCCTGCCTTGCGGCGCCGACTGCGCGGGGCTGGCCGGCTACGCTGCAGATTGGCGAAGCGCGCCAATCTGACGGCAACGACATCGGCGGCTAGCGTTGGCTGAAAGCGACCGCCGACCGAAAGGCTACTACTTCGAGCCGAACGAATAGATATACAAGGACCGAGCCGTCAGTTCGTCCCAGTGGCGGAGCACACGGTGGCGCGGTTAGTCCGACGAGCGGCGGCGACGGCGGTAGCAACAACAGCGGCAACAAGCTACGAGCTTCAACGGCCGTGCTAACGGGACGACTGTGTGGCGGTTCGTCAGAACGTACGAACAACCAAGCGACCGGTAGATAGTGTGAGCGTATGGTTGATACCTGGTAGAGAGATAGAGGAGGGTGGCGCAGCGACTCGGCAGGCGCAAACACAGACACACACACACGCACACACCGGCAGGCCGGCAGAGACGCGGAGAGAAGCTGGAGCAGAAGCGGGGAGTCACATGTGAACGCTCGACGGCTCAGGCCGGCGTCAGTCAACGGTGAAGCCCATTGGGTGGCTGCGGCCCGTAGTCGCTATAGCAGCGTAGTAGTGAGCTACGCAACGATACAGACGAGCTGAGATACGCGGACGAGCGCGCTCCTCGTACGATCGACGGAGACGGCGGTTCGCGGCGGAGGCGACAACGCGGCAGGCCCACAGGTAGACCAGACGCTCGAGAAGCAGGCCGGCGAACAGAGAGATAAACACACGAACCAGGCAATATACGCCGCCGGCGACACACCGCCAGGAACCGGCAAGCGCGAATCAGCCAGGAGCTCGCAGGGCTGTCCGCAGCGTTCGACGGCGTCCGGCCGAGCCTCGCGGTGAAGCAGGGGTCTTCGGTGTACGACGAACAGCTTCGTGCTGATGCTCGATGTTGATCTGTGGCCCTCGCTGTCTCTGATGTGGAAACGCATCGACTTTGCGCCAGAAGAGATGGAAGATGAACGAAAATAGGAGTTTTCTCGGCCTCCGGCTCGGTCCGAAACACGAAGCAGCAGTGTGGCTCGACGCGACAGTGTGCGACGAAAGTTGAGCTGCTGTTGCTGTTCTGTATAGTGGAGCCAACGAACGGTGATTGGTGCTCGTTGCCTGAGACAAAGGGAAGATCACTCGGCGCCCTCGTGAAGATCACTCTCGGTTTTGTGTGTCGCTCTTCACATCTTCTCTCCAGAGTTATCTCAGTAACGAAATCGAATAGAGACACTGATAGATAGAGAGAGAAAGAGAGAGATATAGAGAGTCGTGCAGTGAAACAGGTGACAGCATCGTCGACCTGTTCGCGACCTGTTCAAAACAGTGATGATAGAAGCATTAATGCTGTCCGTCCGCACCTGCCCACCTGCTTAACCTGCAGTAGGAGAGTTTCCCCTGACCTAAGTTGAAGGGTGACGAACGGTACACGACGAACGGTTCTTGTTGGATGAGTCTGTCTGAGCGCTAATCCTCTGCCCGAGATCCCCGCCCGCAGAAGTCAGTGTCCTTCTCCATGGAGAGGAAATAGCAGGTTTACGACTGCCAAGCGAAAGAGTCCGTTCGGTGGTTGCCGCCAGCAGAACCACTATGTGTTGCAGTGTCGTACAACGACAGCAACAACAGCAGGAATCAAAAACGACAACTCGAAGGGGCGCATCTCCACTTGAGCGTGGCTGGAACTCTCGGCTCCGGCCAACCCGTGAAGTCCTGCGGTGATGTGGTGGTTTCGCCTCGTGTGACAGGTTGATGTCAAACTCGTTGTTGTCCTTGTTGTTGGCTGGGATACCGGGATATGAAGCGCGGCAACCGTACAGATCTACCCTTGGATACAATCAAGCCAGCTGAGCGTGCTCGGTGTAACCGCCAACATTGGACGTGGTGTCTGATCGAAGAGGTGAACAACAAAGTATCCCATAGTGGCTGGCCAGGATTCAGGGAGAAGTTATTCCATTGACCTCGGGTGACCTTCGTGGCGATCAGTACGTTTACCTGTTGATTAGCGGTTGACGATTCGAGCCGATCGCCTCTGCAGATCTACAACTCTGGATACTCCGATACAGTGGATCTGACGAGCCGGCGATATATCGCCGAAGTCACATATCGTGGTCTGGTTGACGGGACGAACTGATGACGTTGCTTGGATGGCCAGCCGCAACAGCTAATTGTTACGTAACGAAGAAATGGTCCGAGATTGGGCGAATCATGGAATAGTGGAATTGTTCACCTGTGTGAATGAGTTGATCATCTGTTCCTAGTGAAGTGCTTTCTGTGGATTTCTACAAAGGCTTTGCCTGACTGGCACGAGATCTGCCGTTGTGCTCGCCCGAAATCTCGGACCGTGCACCCGATCGGTCTGCGGAGGCCACACTGGAGCTTTTTTTCGGTAAGTTCGCCAGCGATAGCGCTAGTGCAATATGTTTGGAATACGCCTGCACCAGCATCTACATATCAGTATGATACTTCAGTCTATATCCAGTCCATGATAATGTCTGCCTTGTTTCCTATGGCGGATACGATCGAACGGATAGCGCCAGATCGGCCGGCGTATCTTTGATGTGTGTACACGTAACACTCTTTCAGTGATGCGATTCCCTACAAAAGCGTACACTGACCCCTGAAGCAGCGCCCGATGATAGCGCTTCGATCCGGGCTCAAGCGCACTGTACAGCAGCTTAATGTAACGCAGCTCGACTACATATAGGAGATATATTAGCAAAGATGTAAAGCATGTTTTCACAGTCGCGACCAGAGAACGGCGCAGATTAATCTACAAATCGAGAGAGAGAGAGAGAGAGAGAGAGAGAGAGAGAGCGAGCAAGTGAGAGAGAGAGAGAGAGGCAGGCATAGAAACAACGGCAAATTCACATATAAATGCGTTCATGCAGAGTATGTGACGTTACGTCGGCCCTGAGACAAGCACGAGGAAGCACCACATCGTGTCAATTCGTGATACCTCCTCAACGCTTGGCCTGTGGTGAGACGGACGGTGAAATTTATGTCTGTGAGCATAAATCACTGCCTGAGAAGGCTATCCACTCGGTGGATGGCGACGTCGACGCGAGCGGCCGAGAGCATGCATTGACTTTCAGTGAGAAGCTGTCGTCGTGACCGCTGTTAGCGTTCGAGAGGCGGCAGAGGGAACAGTTCGAATTGGTTTTGATGAGACATTTACATTTACCGACACAAATCGCTATGTTTGAACAGAGGTGGAATATACAGTCGAATGTTTAGCCTGCGCGGTCCGACGCACTGACACGAGGCGATTCGGCGGACAAGCAATAGGGGGGCTAATGGAAACGACAGCCAGGCGGATATGTTCCTTTAAGAAATGCTTGGCTTTGTAGGGCCCTCAGCCGCGACTAGTCAAGCGGAGAGTTCGCTTAAGATGAATTTTGATGTGCAAGGTAATATGGAAGATAAAGGTTAATTCGTGGGGGGAGGGGGTGGTATAAATCAAAATCAGATCAATCAACCGTTAAATATCGATATGACCACCTCACCTGGCGGCATCGAAAGCTCTGTTATAATGGATGAAGGTCGTTTGTCCATCCGAGTGGAGTGTGCGGGTTGCTCCGGGTCGGACCGTACGAAACAGTCTACCCTTCTTCTAATACTGGGCATCAACGCGTACGGCGGTCGCAAAATAGATAAAAGGTGCACCCAACCTCCGAACAGTCTCCTACAGAACTATGAGTGTGTGCGTGTACTACAAATCAACGACAAACAGCTCAAGCGTCTGATTTTTGCTGGGACGTTTACCAGATTATCCAGCATTTTTGTTCAGTGTCCTTTCCAACCCTGTCGGTCGTACGCGGCTAATGCAATCCGACATCAAATATCAAACGTCTATCCCTACCGGAGAGATGAGTAGCACCAATAGGAAGCGAAAATTCGCTAATCAGCTGCGCTGGTACCCAGCGCACTCTTTCGTCCACCGTTTACAGACGGATGCCGGCGATGCTTTTAGCTGAAATCCTCGTCGTCCTGCTTGAATCTAGCTTACGCTAGCTTGGACGCAGTCCGTTCCATCTGATTCTATCCGTCCGGCTTCGCTCTATGCCTTGCATTGTCTGGCGTTTACCATTGCTCTGTAAGGCCTCGAGCGCCAGCATGCGGCGACGGCGTCACGATCGTCTTGGGCACGTGATCTGACCGATGCTTAGCAGCGTTGCGTCTTGGCCAACGACACATGGATAGTTGTCTTGTGCTCTCGACCCTTTGTGTTAATACGCTTTTGAGCCTGATGAAGCCGGGATCGATGTCATCCTCTGCAGTCCGGCGCACTCTGTTGTCCTTTAAATTGTTCTATTTTATCAGAATCAAAGTTCGTTCAAGAGGAGGACGCATATTGCTACATTGTGACCGGGGAATGTGATTAAATGTTCGCCCCGTTCGCGATCACTTTCATCGCTCGTGAGGCCTTTGTGATATTATCCCAGAAACGCATGCTGAGGCAATGCTCCCGGCCCTGGATCTGTCTCCGGCTGACATTCAACTGGTTATTCTACTTTGAAATTGTATCAACATGATCGTGGCACATGTTAACATACGAGCTAATCTAATAAATCAACATGTTAATGTTACACACACACACCGAGTGGAAATACTCGCACTATTCACCGTGTGAAAGCCAATGTGTAATTACATTGCGATATTAATAATCGAGCTAGCCTTTTTTTCTCTCGGCGAAACCCACTACCACTGCACCGGCTGCACATCTATTGGTTCATTGGTTTATTTGAACTGGAGTTGTTCACAAATGCCTAAGTTCTCATTGTAAATAAATGATATATTCGAGTCCATATACATATATTGAATCCGACCAGAATATTGGAGTCGCCATGAAAACTACCTGCGAATAATATCGCAGGCTATCCTTATGACAAATGATGAAACAACAAAAAATCGAACCACAACCATGTACAATTGTGTGGCTATGGTGTAAATCGTAACGTTCATCCAATATCGCTAGAACCGCTCGATATATCCAGCGGGATTCGCAGTTCGTCAGCCAAACAGACCCTATTGGCCCTTCACAGACATTCCGTTCTGTGAACAAACTTCTATTCCGTCGATAATAATAATAATAATAATGATAATAATCGCGTGCTGTTTCAATAAACGTACTGCGAAACGCATAGATCAAGTGTTCGAACACTTTGGTGGTTTTTCGATCAGAAATCTTCTAGGATGTGGGAAGGAAATCAAGCGCGCGTTTGGCAGCTGCCGTACGACCGTTCGCTAAGCCGCGAATCTGCGCCACTTCACGTCGACGACGCCGACGACGACAACAACGACGGGATGCCAAACTGTCGAAATCGTACCCAAATGCCGAAGGCAACGAGGTGGCCACGAAGCGATTGGGCCCTGTCACCACCGCGAGCAGCCAAAGTACAATGACCGACTGACAAATATGTCCGCCGCCGCCGCTGCTGCTGCTGCTCGATGAAAAACCATGCGAATCTCATCATATATATATATATATATATATAAGAGGGAGCCTGCTGGCGGCAGACTACAGCTTACCTTATGCCTCAGTGCGTTTTATCCCATTTCGCTGCTGATACTGGTGCTACTACCACCGACAACGATCTGATCAGCTGTAGAGCATGGCTGAACGCGTTACGTATGCCTAGGCAACGTGGTGGGGAAATCGCATCCGGCAGGTAGAACAGCATGGACAGTAGACCTGGTGGCATGCATAAGGCGTAATAATGTTCGATTAATTGATTTGCGGCGACGATCAACGTGTGCGGCTCGTCAGAGGGGTGACCCCCAGCGATCAGTCGCCTGGATCGAGTCTGGCTCAGGAACCCCGCCAGCTGGGCATCTGTTATACAATATAAATATATTTCGTAACGTAATCGAATACGCAGGACAACAGAGTTGATCAGCAGCCTTGCTTGGCCAAACAGGAAATCTGCGCGAAATTCAATGGTGCTTCTTTCAGTCATGACCGACATTTAGCCGTTGCTAGTTTCAGGTTTCTGTCCTCCAATGAGTGACTGCATGTATCTCAGCTAGCTGGAATCCCTGTCTGTGATGAACTGATAATGAACTAGATATTGTCTTGTTTCAACGGCCGGATTGTTTTATAACTCCGCTGGTTATTATTATTATTATTATAATTAGTCGAACTAAACGAGGCTGGAAGAAGAAGGGGGTTTCCTTTTTTACCTCAAATTTGATCATATATTACTTTATAAGCGAATTCGATAATTGTGATCAAGATAATGGAATCGATCAATTTTCCTTTAGCGTTTTGTATCTAGAATTTCAACCTGTTCATCACATTAATTACACATACCTGTGTCGATGACATGATGAATTCATTTCAGAGACTATCTTCTTCTACCTTTGATTATACATTTGCAGTTATTTCTATATATATATATATATATATATATATAAAACTTTATTGAATTATAATAGTTCCAAGACAATCTTCGTAATGAAATCACGTACCTTGAACACCTGCTGTTGAAGAATTTCAATTTATTTCATACGTAACTACCACAAAACAATGAGCTTCCCCGTTATCAACAGTTCCGTTCTGATATTTAGAAGTATGCATACCGTGCCTAGAATTACAGGTTGGTCCATTCGGCGCATGCCTTTGACAATCGGCCATATTACTCGTGTCTGTAATTCCAACTCGATCCAGTATCGCATTTGCTGAACGTGAACGCCGACCTTCTCTAGTGTGTGCCTACCCTCGCAATTATTCACTGGAACATATTCGAGCAATCATTAGGATTGATGAGATTGTTCCTGTACGATTTATGCTGCTATAACAAATAGCCGTTCAATAGTGAGAAAAAGAGATAGCACAGCTGATACGACCCTTAGCGATTCTCGGCCTGCTATAGTGTAACGATAGCAAAATGGAACGGAAACGCATCATATATATATATATATATATATATATATAGAGGGAGAGAGAGAGGCTTTATGACTGACAATGGCCTGGTCGGTAATCTACCACAGCCATTTGGGTAAGTTAAATGGCAACTGCCAACCCTGGACAAATACACTTGATCAAAACCAACCTTTAACTTAAAACATAAAGCTTGTCCTAGGCAGTGGGCCCACATGTGCAGTTCAAATGTCGTCGTTCCAACGAGCTAATGCAATCATCTCTATGTAAAAAAAACACAAGTATTCATACAATTTATTCAAACATACAGTAGGGCGGGATTTCTAGGGATTATGGGGGGGGGGGGGTGAGGACGACAATGTTCCGAGGAAGGCGATGGCATTGCCTCTCTGCACGGCGAGGGACAGCCGCTGCAGGAGGAAAGAGCCAGCGCGCTTGTCCCCGGTGGCGCGGATCAGCCTATGGTAGACCCCCTCGAGGAAGTTCGCAGTGAGAGGGCCGTGCCCGCCCAAGGTCTCAAAGGCAAGGGGGGAAAACAGGTGGGTTGCTTGGAGAGCGGCGTACTTCCTTAGCTTTGCCCGTTCCGCACGCGCTACTGCGTAACCGGGGATGGTTGCACAGTGGTTGACATAAGAGGGTGCTAGAGTGTCAACCACAGTGCCGTCCCAAACCAGGTGCTGCCCTCGATGGAAGGGGACAAGGGTGAGGCCGTCAGGGCGGCGGCCGTCAGAGGTGTCGAGGCCCTGTGGCTCCCTTGTGCAAGGAATACCGGCGGAGTGGAGGGCCCTCACGAGCGTGTCATTAAGCATCGTGTGTCGCGGATGGCGACCGGCGCTGCGTTCGCACGAAAGACCGTGATGGCCATTCGTTGCGACGGGGTCCCCGCAACGCTCGCAGCTGTGGGCCGCAACTACAGGGGCCCCGAGGCGAAGGCCCACACAGAAGCGGAGGGAGCGATCGTCTAGAGCAGTACCAAGGGACGAGGAGGGCAGCGCGTGGAGCCACGCCCCCGCACCAGGCCTGTCGACAGCCCGGAGGCGAGCTTGGTCAGCAGCGTGTGGCGCAGAGGCCAGGAGGGAGTCCCGCAGCTCCTGGTGCAGGGCATCGGACCATGCCCGCTGCTTGCTCTGTTTGTCCGGAGGGACCCGAGCGCGGGCGCCCGTCTGGTCAAGGGCAGCTTCCTGGGAGGCGGAGAAGTGGGCGAGCGCCTCGGGGGGGAGGACTGTAGCGACCATGTCGGCAACCGCCGTGAGCGACGCGGCGTAGCAAACGTCGGCCAAGCGGCGAACACTGAGAATGCCGAGGCCCCCGAAGCGGACTGGAAGGGTAGCCTGCGACGCCGCCTCCGGAGGGAGCTGGAGGTTCAGGATCGTCGTCAGCGCGTCCAACACCAAGTCGTCATAATCGTGAAGGGCTGAAGCCTCAGTGCCGGCCGGGCATGTCCTAAGCAAGTGCTGCATGCGTGCCGCCGAGAAACAGGACCGAAGGAGGAACAGCCCCTGGTGAGCCGATAACAGGGGCAGTCGGTCGAGCATCACGGCCGTCCTCTCGAGGCAACGGTCCAATAGCGGCCGGATGGCCTCGTCCGTGAGAGGGGAGCCGACGAGCTCGAGGGACAACCTCTGAGTGAGACGGCATCCTGGGAGCGACCGCTGGAGGTCGGGCTGCGCGTCCAAAGAGAAGATCTCGCACTTAGTGGGGTTGAGGGCGAGGCCGCTGCGCCCCTCGTAGTCGAGTACTCGCTGAACGTCGGAGGCGACGGTCGCCGGATCACCTGCCAACGTTCCGTCGTCCATGTACCACAGCCGCAGACGCGACTGGAGGGACACAGCGAGGGGCCGGAGGGCCAGGCAGAAGAGGGCTGGGCCCAGCGGGTCCCCCTGCTGGACCCCGCACTCTGAGCTGATGACGGCATTGTCCATGATCAGATGGGAGGGACCACGATAGGCCAGGTCGACCAGAGGGAAGAGCCCAGGGACGTGCTCAGCAACCTCCCGCAGAACGAGATCTCGACGGACCGTGTTGAAGGCATTGCGAAAATCAAGCTTGACCAGGGCCGCGTCCGGATGACGGACTCGGCTGAGGCTCTCCACGCCCTCAGGGCGAAGCACCCCCCCGCCCCTCCTGATTACGCCTTCCCCGTCCGTCCCCCACAGGTCGACATTGCCCCAACGTCAACCGATGAGGTTTTTGCGGCCGTTTCCTCTTTCCCCCCGAGCTCGTCAGCCGGCCCCGATGGCCTGTTGTTACCTATTTAGTCGGCAATAATCGAGTAATAATTAGTGGCAATAATAACGCCGCCAGTAAAAATAACTTTGGACGGAACGATTCGCAACGGACATCATGAGACTCAATCTCTCCGTTGGACAATCACGAAAACAATTCAGCCGAATTCGGCGCATAGCCAAAATTTTTGCTGGTTGAGAAACAGCAACAATACTCTGCTAGATGCGCATACTTGTGGAGATTCGGGCGAAGGTTGAATTTATCACAGTGAGAACATGTGAACTGAGACACGCGTATGACTCATAGTAACCATTGTATTTTTTTATATATATATTTTATAGTTCAATATGTGGCATGTCCCCTGTTGAATGTAAAGGGTTAGAGTAAGGCTTTGATTAGTCAATTAGTTGAGCAGCAGTTTTACAATGTCGAAGTTCTCAATATGTCACCAGGTTGCGGGAGTCGAATCTGCATCGCTCCGACTTTTCACAGCCAGAGGCCTGGCCACCGTCGAAGGCTCCACCTCGCTGACATCTGTATGTTACGAATTACAATATATGACACTCCATTGAGGATGCCTCAGTACACGTACTCCGTAAGGCGGCTGTTGCTTACCATACAGACCAGCTGGTCATCGCTGCACATCGATGCGATGTAGAATTCCCTGAGCATACAACTAATTGAAAAGGTTCTTGGTTGCTTGACCTTACGCGCTAGTTCGGCCTGAAGGCATTCGTACGGAGAATCGAACGAAGAAGCAGCTCCGCCGCACACACTTCAGGCTCATCTCAGGCTCCGTCAGGTTTTTTTCGGCCTTCTCCTCTCTCTCTCTGCTCCTGTCCCCTCATACGATTCGGTTGCTCGAATCCTTGTGGGTGGCTTGATCCAGGCGGGGATTCGTCACTCATCAAATATCGATTGAAATGTAGTATATAATAGTAATCATCAGCAATACTTGCTTCTGACGAGTTGCCTCGAAAAGAAGGGTGTGGATCGAGCAACATGCACCTGCCACTGAGCCATTCATAGCCCTGTTGGCGATCTGGATGGACCAGCGTTAACGAAGGAGAATATTTCGGTTTTTCGGATATTTTATGGATAACATATATATTATATATATATATATATATATATATACATTCAATGTATATTATATAGGGACTGCCTCGAAGAAAGGCAATCCCAATTCTAGGTAGCGCGTCAGCACTTCGAAGGCGATTCGCCGTCTATACATATCTGCGCGCGGTGAGACAGACTCACGTCATGTGCCACTTTTCGCGAGTCTGCGTGGTGCTCCCATAGTATCGATTTATCGAAGCTGAGCTCCCCACTGAAACCCATCTTAAATGTAATTAACTTAGGTTGGGAAACATAAAGAACAATCGACAGCTCTGATACGAATGGTAGCTGTCGTGAAACAACTGTTCCCTATAAGCTAAGTGTATTGTAATTTTTTTAATGAAACATAATTATATGTATCGCTCGTGCATGTGAAATGAATTAAGATCAATGCATAAATGTAATTATATACCAGAAGCATATAGCACAATATAAATGTAACCAAAAGCGAATTACTAATACTAGGTAAAATTCCTGTGGTGAAATGCATCAGACCTATGACCCACCCTTCGATAGAGATTCGATCACACGGCGATGTTTTCTACGCGCAGACCACGCTGAGTATGGGTAGGTTATTCTGCTCTGGTCTCTTATCGATAATTGGGACGGCTAGATTACTGCATCCGCTCGGATTGCTTTCCATGTGCGTTTAAGGTCATGCTTCGCCGTTTAACGCCATGTCAATATATGTCGAATAACATCGCTACGCGCGGGGTAGGTTTGGGAAGTGCAGATCAGTGCTTCTGCGCTCTCCTAGCTGCCAACAGATACCTGCAGTGATTTCCAAGTGTCACAACAGCAGGCGTCTCTGCGTGCGGCGAAGTTTGGCCTACCTTAACGTCGTTGGTCTATTTGTGACGAACTCGATACAAGAATCGATGGGCTGGGTCCGCAGTGGTCTGGGAGGCCGACGTCGGCGTCGAGTCGAATGACAGACCCAGCAGTAATTAATTGTTTTTATTAACAGAACCGATCGTACGGGATTGCACCTCTGAACGGCACACCAACCGGTCGCGTAGGGGTTCAAGCATTTTCGACGTCCTCAGACTTCGAAGATGTTCGACCAGACAGCTCAATCTTAATAATTAATAATATTAATAATAATGATAACGACAAAAATGTACGAATCCAACGAAGCTCTTGAACTGCGCTTCAGATTGATATTTTTTCCTTTTTAAGTAAATTTTATTTGTCCTTAATTCTCATTTAACCAATCTTCTCCTTCTTATTATTATATCATTATTATTAATACTGATTATTATTAATAATAACGCCAACCGGTCCAAGCATGCATAGTAGTCGCCATTAGCGTGCTCTATCTGCAAACTCCGGCCCTTCCAGGGTTCGTTGGGGGTTAAAAACAAATTTCGGCGTCTATCCCACAACGAGCGGATGTGCTCACAACCCGCTCGGCATCTCAAATAAAGTTCAATGGCGAGGCACATAGCACACATTAGCAAACACGGCTCACTTCCTCAAGATGTTTACGGCGTATCTGTCCACGGTGATATGATCTGAGGGTTATAAGCTTAGCTTTCAGTTCGGATGGTATTTCGCACACGATCGTTTTGTTTCTTCCCACAAAAACGCTGCGAATTCAATCACCCGTCGATAATTGCCCAGTCACACTTCGTATTGCATGAACCATTGGATACACCCGCTATTTCGTACCCAATGTGTCCCCGGGTAGCACAGTTAATCTCGTCCGTGTAGACTCTGGTAAACTATTATAGACAGACACATATATACATATATATATATATATATATATATATATATATATGTATATATAACATTTGCAAAATGCGTATCAGAGGCTCCTCGCCAGGTGAAACGGATCGTTTTCCACAAGACGAGCTAATATTACTCCTATCAACATTTCGTCGACTTGGTAATGCTGTAGCGCGCGATTCACGGTTGCCTGTGGCACGAAGTGGCTTTACGCAGTTATCGTTGTTTACCGAAGAGGTTCTCCTGCTGTACGATGATATTATATTAGAGAAATTTGTTGCACTTACTCCTCTCTCTCTCACGTCTTGTTCGTCTCTCCGAGTCAACAAACAAAGCGATTCGAAAGTCGTCGCGTTACGATTGTCGCCAGCGTTTGTCAACAAAACAACACAGCTCGTTTGTTCCTACCAACTGAAATAGACACTTCCAATGTAACTTCGAAGGTAGCGAGTCATGTTCAGTCTTACTTACGGGGCAGTTGGCCACAACAACAACAGCAACAACAACAACAACACAACAACGACAACAATAACAACAACAACAAAGATATACTAAAGAGTAGAAAACTAGAGGGAACATATGCGAATCGCTAATAATGTTGAAGGGTAGGGCGGGGGTATGGCTGAACGAACGTCCCTTGTTAGCCGTCTTGTGACAAATACAAGACTTACTCTTCAATTGAAATTTGTCTAGAACGAGCAGCCGATCCGCACGGGCTGGCTTACGCACATCGCTGTATTGTCCGCCGTTGTGTTCGCAGATCGTCGCGCATCGACTTTCGTTGCCGCCTGGTGACATAACAGTGGGGGGGGACACAACAAGCGAGCTCTGCTGATCCGGATTTTGCTTTTGGATTTTTCTTAGGAAAGTGATTCGATTCATCCACACACACACACACACTCGCACAAATTCCGCGGGCTGCTACACATTCAAATGTAGGCATCGAATAGAGAAGGGACTAGAAGTGAACAAAAAAAAAAAACAGGCGAATTTTAGATTCTCAATTCTCAACCCGCCACGAGACGGCGACGACTGCTTTGCATCGGTAATATGAGTTGCAGTTGTTTTTGTCCGCTACGGCGTTCGCTATTTCTATAAATATATATATATATATATATGGGCAGTGTTCCTTCTCGTGCAGTCTGCCCGGCATAGGGCGTTTGAGCATTGGATCGTCATTGGCGTGCTACGACTGACAACGGTGTGCCTACCAGCGGCAAGTGAACGTTGCTGGCGATCCCCTCAAATGACTCTGCGATCTCACCACGGATGTCCCTGTGCGTGTGGGTCTACCAGCGTACCCGCTCGCGCTCTTCTGCAAAGCGCAGCACATCCGCGCACCCAGCACAAACTGATGAGAGGCAAACTATAGCGTTGCAGGGGCGCCGCTTTTTAGTTCTGGCTAATTCCATTACATCCTTGCTGTAGTATCATCGTCATGATAGCAAACAATGACAACGACCACGTTCAGTGGACAAGAATCAGCGTGGAGCGATAGACGAGCGCAGGCGTGGCTTGAGAAGCCGGCAGTTCATTATACGAAATATTCTTGGCGACGTTTCAGCGACTGCGGGATAAGGTCTGCACGATCGCAGTAGCTATTGTACGACGTGGGTGCGTGGGCGCAGCATTGTGTCCACATAAATTGCTGGTGACAAAATGAATGACTGGATGATTGATATGTAATGTGAAGGTGGAACAAACTATGGCAATGACGATGATAATAATAATAATGTCAACCAGGATTATGTTACGATGATGATGGAGTCCTATGGATGCCGCTGATGTTATCGCAGGCGATTACTACAGACCCTCTCGCTACTGTCGGCATTTAAATCATTAGCGAGTACCTATACAAATATATATATATATATATATATATACATAGTGTGGAATAAATGATGTTTTTTTAAGTGTATGACTACAGCCTTCAATAAGCGTAAGTGGATACCGTTGATAAAAGTGTCTTCGTTGAGCTGGGGATCGGGGGACGCCCAGGTTGTCGAATGTCCTCATGCAATTGAACCAATTGTGCATATTTACACCTTGGCGACATAGCTCATTGCGAACGTGCCATATTGATGGGTGTTTTTACAGCGGTGATACAATGTGAAATCAATAGAACTTTTTTACACACCGGTATTGCGGCGAGGCCCCAGTCTTGGGGCTGATCTGTCGGATGGTGGCTATCCGGCAGCCTGGCAAGAAGTCAATACTCCGGAGCTCATTTCCGATTCCTTTCCGGTTCGTGGAACTATACGAACGTCGAACAAGCGGATAATGCATACCGCGTTAATTCCATGGGAGGGCTGGCAAAGTATTCTTACCGGAGGGTGAAATCGGTACGAAGAGGTCAGATTCACAGTTAACGCCTAGTAGGATTACTGTTGAAACAGCACCTGTTTCTACTGTCAAGACACTTCTCATTTTCGCCACAAACCTAGCCTCTTCAAACCATAAACCTCTCGCCTCATAGGACCTCCTCTTACAAGCCACCTTCTCCCGGTCAGCGTATGACGCCATAATGGCTCGTAGTCATCAACGCCATTTGTTCGTTGTCCTTCTCCAATTTACGTCTGAGCACTATTTTCCGAAGACCAATTTTATCTATTCCTCCACCCCGCTGCATACCGCTGCACGTTAACCGCCAGGTTCACACGGACACATCGCGACATTCTGCGGGACGCGGTCTGCTACGGCAACAGTCCGTCGATGGGGCCCCGATTTTTGCCATGTCTCCCTGCTACAACGGAAGAGTGACACTATGGGAAAAACATCTTGCCACACGATCGTCCCAATGTGCCAAACATTTGAGGGGATCGTAGGGCTCTGCCTGAAAATCAGAACGGACATACCTCTGTGCTGCCTGATGTGAAAGCAGTGTCCATCAGCTGGACGTCGACATGACGACAAAGTAATCAGAAATTGCGAGCAATCACCTTCCGGGGACCGGCAATTTATAGCTGAATGTAGAATTCGAATCGAGGGAAAAAGGCGAATCATGAGAAGATTAAAAGCACACATGTTATGCTGAAGTACCATCAGGTAATACTCTTGGTAAGAGATCTAATGTGGATGTTTAGGGTAATTGTGTTAATTTTGTCTGTTTTCATTGCTTCTATCGATTTATTAGCGGCGATGTTGTGTTGGGCCACAGTTTTCAACGACTTTCGTACTGCGTCAAACTATATGTGTGTCTTGCGGGATTGGAACCGGAGAGTCTGGGGTTCCAAGCGCTCAGCACTGTCCCCACACTCTTCGCCGCTCTCCTCAAAGGGGTTTGCCTTGCCGAGCCACAGAAATACTACGGTACAATGTTCTCAATGCGGACAACTCTGGTCTACTCGTGTTGCTGATGCAGACCTTCGAATGCTTCGATTGCTACAACTGTATTAAGAAGGCCGACTAGGCCTTCTACCTAACCTCACCTTGGCAGACGGTGAGTTAGTGATAAGGTCCCAATACACCGGATTGCACTGTATTTGTACTGAGAGTTAACTCCGCTCTCAGCAAGCTATGTGCGACCCACCCCATCCCGGACGAGAAATGTCTATCGGTAGAAGAACTCGTGCTAATTTAGTTATGAGAAACTTGTCAATTATTGCATCAAACTCCATCGCTATCTTTGACACCAAATCCACTCGTTCGAGAATGATAGCCACCTTCACAACAAAGTCATTCCTTGACTTTATGACCGAATCGCTTCCTACGGAAAGTGCAGTCACCCGCGCGTTGCTTGAAATAGTCATCTTCGTAAATCGCAACCGAGGAGTACATCTCGCACGCATCTCGATAAGGCATCAAAGACTCAGCAAGGATATCGGAATTGATAATAATAATAATAATACCAGTGATTAGTGGTGGGAGAAATCTTCCAATACCAGCTAGTCGTATCGATAATGATCGCCAAACGCTCCAAACTTGCTATATATATCGTATAGCAACTAGTCTTATTACAGTGCATCTTCATATGCTGACAGCCGAACGTCCATATCGATGGGGCGTGCCAATCTACAAACAGCGGCAGGTGGCCCTGAACAATCTACACTGCAGCGTTCCCCGATCCCGATCGATGTTGACGCCTACGAGCGCCAGTTCGAGGTTAATGCATAATCGCATTCACGAGATCGTTGAAAGAGAGCGACGACGGTGAGAATATTATATATTCAAAATTTCCTTACATTTCGATGACGACCCTGCAGCGGCGTTCGCCACCAACAAACATCGCTGTCCGTTGCGTCACCGCAGGTGGAGTAAACAGGAGCGAGTGCGAAATTCCTCTGCATTTTGAGGCGACAAGCACCAAAATGGCTAGAAGACTAGTTGAGTTCCTATTCTCGATGTAGACGATCGGAAGAGAATGTCTGTAAATTGTAAATCGCTGCTACACATGGGGTAGATATGCATAGAGACCTTGTGGGCGAGACTTTTGGCGGCGATATTGTTCGTGTGATGTCGCCGGTTTGTTTTCAGAAGGGGGCGGACGGGGAGAGTGGGCAAATTTCTAGAAGAAGAAGAACAAGATTCGCCCCACGTTCCGTTCCGCTGTTAGACGTGCCAATATTTTACGATAGACTATATATATATATATATATATATATATATCTATATATATATATATATATATATATATATATATATATATATATATATGTATATGTATATATACATGTGTGCAAGCTGGGAGGTAGAAAAATGCGGATGGACTAAGCGAAATTTGTTAAATGACCAACTCGGAATATCGGCATACCCGCTGTAAATGCTAGTTATAATACTGTGTCCATATTTAGTATTTCAGCTCATTCCTCTCCTAAGAGCGCTTACGCCTCCGATTGGGGACGTTCTCGTCATTGACGCTTTACCAAAGAATGGGTTTTAATGGTAAAGGCCACCTGTTAGTACAGCTGCCTAAGTACGTACTATTAAATATATATATATATATATATATATATATATATATATATATATATATATATATATATATATATATATATATATATATATATATATATATAGCTAATTGAGTTAATAGCCACATTGAAATAAACAGCTTCTATGACTTCATTCTCGCAATAGATACGTTCAGGTCACTAATGAGGCATAGCTAGGCCAGGCAGCATACGAATCCATATCTCACAGACGATGGTGCTCTAATTAAATCGGCACAATTAGCCGAGTTACTAGAGCCTGACGAAGCGTATGTGGACGATGAGGCAAATATCTCTCGAAACATATCCTCGCATATCGTGCCCTACATTTCGAAGCTGTTCAACGTTGAGTTGAATAATCCCAGTGATTAATTCGCTGAAACAAGGCTTGAGTTTGTGGAAATCGGATGAACAGTGTTTTGTTTATTTATAAAGGGCCGCCAGCCGCGCGCCGCTCTCTGGAGCGCTCTGTATCTCTCTATTTTCTCATTATCACCATCTCTTTCGATTCCTGCGTCCACCGACGAGAGCAACTATAGATCATGTGCATACAATCTCCATTGACGAAACAGGTCTAGCAGATTTTACCGCTAAAGGTTTTGGCATCTAGAACCCTGTCAGGAGGGGGGCTTAGGTTTGGAAAGGCTTACAGGGCTTTGTTGCTTGCCATTGCATAACTAACGAGCTGTATGCTATTTCACCTGTAACAAACGCCTCTCTTTCTGACCACTACTGGTCTATTTCATATGTTACACTCTCATAACATCATTAGCATCGATAATCATCACGTTTTTCGCTTCCATCCATCGCATTCACATTCGCTTACAACGCAGTTCGACGCGTATCTCGCCTCCACCAATGCCTTCTTCAACTATTAGACATTACTCGCCCCAGCGGACAGACGTCACCTCCTCACCTCGTTATACTTCAACCCTTCATTCTGTTAAGCACTACCCTTAGTAGTATCGAGTGAATAGGACTGACATTTCGTCTATCCGGGATAGGCGTTCGTTCTTTCCGTAATTGAAGGGGCTGGCGCCGTCCGAAGAAGTTCTCTCTCCTCTTCTTCTCTATCATTGATCCACTTCATCTGGACTGAGAAATCTTCGAGGAGAACGCTGACTACTAGTAGAAAAATGACGAAAATACACGCACAAGCTTCGACCAGAAGCATTAATATGCTGACTAAACGGGCGAACTTGCGTGTCGGGTCGGTCGGCCTGACCAACTTGCCCCTACAAATCGAACTATTGTACGCGCCCTTCGGTCAGATCTACCGCGAACGCCAGGTTTGTGTCTGCGCGTGTGTGTGTGTTTGTGTGTAACGCTTTCTGAATAGCCTTTCGTTCGGCAGCCACTTCTGCTCCGCGCTCCATCGTCCTCAGTTCCCCGGTAAACACTCGCAGCGTAAAATGGAGTTATCGTGAACGGATCGTTATGACCGCAAGAGCCACAGCGACTGGGCCGAGACCCCGCCCCCCAGGAGACCCTGCCCCCCAGAAAGTATTAGCGTGCCACGCTACCCAGCGCGTTGCCTCATTCTTCTATACGAGTATTCCGCTTAGATAGATCGAAGTCGACGTAGTCCATATCTGTCAATCTGTCTGGCTCCTTGTCTGACATTGAGACATTCACGCTTCAGATGTTATCCGCAAGGGACGCGTGTCGCTCCGTGAGCTGGCTTTTAGTCTGTTCATTTTGTTCTAATACTCTTCGATGTCCGTTGGCGTTCTATGATTCTTCTGATAAAGGTGGAACACCTTAGATGTTCCTTAGTGCATTCAGCGTGGTCATCTCTCGTCTGTCCCTGGGGTCTCTGGCCTTCCTCGCATTCTGCGGCCGACAACAGCACTCGTCTCGTGAGCGTTCGCGTAACATTTTTTTTCATTTTGCCGGTTCCATGCAAATGCATCCCATTGAACACGATCGTAGCTGGCATGTAAGTGAGTACTAATGCGGGTGTAACATTCAGATACAGCCGGCGACATATGAGAGATCAGAGCGTAAATCGACATAGCTCTCAGATCGTGCCATGCGCAGTGTAACGGAATCGGTCAAATCGTCGATATCCTCATACCAATGTTTACGTGACAATGGAACGCAAAAGCGTCAGAGTGGCCACGTAATGAACGGGATGAATGTACGCTTAACTGTTCCGTCCCCAGCCCGATCTCCACGTTCCGTTGATCCGAGCAGTCGGATCAGCGAGCCATTTCGGCCGCCAGTCGTAACGGCCAGTGATGCCCTGACCAGCGCGATGTTACCTCGTCCGTCGAGTTCGGCCACTGTGATCCGGCGCGGTCAGAAACAGTGAAGCCGGTGCAAACAACGACGATTGACCCCCCCCCCGCCCAAGGCAGTTCAATTCCGGCGGGCCGCCGATACACCGCCGGAATTCAAGATACAACCATGAGACGAGTGCAACGCCAATGAGCGGCAGTGGACAGTCGTTCTCGTGAAGTCCCGCTCAGTTCAGGGGGGCGCTGATATATAAATAGATCTAAGGGGCTGGCTGACTGGCTCGTCGAGGTCGCTCGTAAGTTTTCTGCCTTGACTCGAAGCAAAAATTGTCCCATTACTAAGGCACTGTAGACCTGCCTCTTGCTCAGTTAGGTAGAAGTCTGTGTGTGTGTGTGTGTGATTGTGTGTATCTATCCGGTTGTTTGTTTCTTGTTTGTGTTTTTACCACGACGGGATGCCCGATCATATCTGTGCTTGAAGTTGCGATGCGAACGGTGGAATCGCCCGAAGCCGGACAGCGGTCGGAGATGTGGCGAACGCGGGCGATGCTGAAGCGAGACAAAGAAAAATCAAGGAATGGTGAAGAAAAATTGTCGTATCGATGCATCATCTATCGATGGCCACAGGTTGAAGTCAAAATATCGTCCGTCATTGACATCACGGCGTCATCATCGGTCATCGGCATTTATCGACACAGGGTCATTGTCAGCAGAAATCCAATGGCGACATCAAGCGGCAAATACACTGCGGGGACGATGAAGTGAGAGCTGAAATGAGCCTGGAATTGTTGATGCTGTTGTCGTCGTAGTAGCTGATGATGGCTCGTGTTTGCTATATTGTTTCTATCCGTTAATGGCCATGAGATAAGCCCATTAGGGAATCGTACACGAAAGCATAGCATGGGAGTAATCAGCGCGGGTATCCAATCTACATCGTCCATAGATGATCGTCTACGTGCCGTCTCCATCAGATCCGCGTCACTTTACCGTGAGTCAGTAGAATTACACAGTGCATCGAACTGATCATTCCTAGCCGACATCGAACCTCTCGTCTACCCTGAGGTGTGAATTGGTTTTGAAACGAGTTCGTGAGTTCCACAGGCGAAGAATATAGCAATGACTATGTGCATCGTGGATCTTCACCATCACAGTTCGAGCGATGTTACCAATGATGGTATCGATCGTCAGTATGATTTCACTGCTGTTTCCTGACTGTTCCTTGTAACGATTGGTTCATTCTTATATAGTTCGTGCGCTAACCGCGTATAGTTATCGTACAAATCGGCGAATGAGGAACATTACATTGATCCATAGTAGAAATAAGCAATATACGATCATGGCCAACTGCTATCGTCGGCTAACATATCTCTAGCCATTGCGATCTTCCCGTCGATCCATTGACCTACGAACATATACAGAGCGAACCGTATCAGTATTTGCCTGCAGTCTGCTCCCGCTCCAAGGATATTCTGCTGTCGGGAACCCGGCCCGACCTAGCTCCGCCGACGTTTACGTCCTGTACGAATCTACGATTAACTGTGCGATGTATGCCTACATGCGTCACGCGGCTTTGAACATCTGTTCGATGGACACAAATGAACGTCGTACGACCGTGGCAGGTGCAGGCGTCATCGACGACGCTTATGGGGTTCAACTAGCGATCGTTGACCGCCCGTTGCCCCGTCAACTATAGTCAACCTCGAGTAGCACTAGCTCTGCCTGTGTTGCGTATCACCACCTACAGCAACAACAACTACTATTACTGCTACCCTACAAAAAAGGCTGCGTCTGCTATTGGCGTGGAAAGAACGAAGTCGCCAACGGCGCTGCCGGGCTCGTTTATGGCGGGGCGTACGAACCAGAGCGACCCCGCGGACAAACGCAGCCGCACGCAACGGCTGCGGCCAACCGCGAACAGTTCAATAAATGGACTGACATGTCAATCTAAATTCCAACCTATCGAGCTTAATCTATCGTTGCTGCCACTAGATCTGTGTGGCATTTCGATTCGCGCACAGACGGGGTCACATGTGACCTAGGCCGAGCGGGTGGCAATAGGCGACCTGCAGAGTTCACGTCATGTAGGGAACGGCAGTAACGCTTGTGGTGGCATGTTGAAGGAATCACTGACGAGCAATTACGAACAGCAGCGCTCAAAGAAGCCAGACAGACTACAAACACACGGCGCCATGCGGCGGCGGCGCTGTTTACGCATCCGAAAAAATGTGCAAGATAATGCTGCATTTAGTCATGGAAAATAGGGAAATATCCATACTTTGTGTCATTGAGGGGTGCCGTGGCGGAGCTTAATGACGAGGCGGCTTGTCACCTACCTCTGAGATACTAGTGAGTGTAGTAGAGAATCGCCGATAGCAATGATATCATGGATGCACTGCTTAGTAATAACTAGCTAATTAGCTGACGGGTTAATTCTTCTCGATTTTGACTTTATTCATTCGTAAAGCTTCGACCAGCCTCGAGCACGCGAGCATATTCGTATACCGCAACCTACCCCAGGTTCTCAGTGGGTATACACATATCCATATAGCCAGCGATATCTCGCTGCTGTTTTTTGTTACCTATTCTGCATAGTCGATTCTGTGGCTGCCCTCCACCATTTGTCCCGCTTCCGCTGCGCCATCGTTTGATCAACGCCAGAAACTCACCAATACGGGACGAAGAGACTCAACGTATATCCTATTGAGACCGGTAGCCACGCGTGTCTATGCACGGAACTTAATCGTTTCGCAAGGCTCAGCTATTATGGAAGTCTTAGTGGGGGGGGGGGAGGATTAGCGGTCGTTTTCCTGATTTTAACGACGTCGACTGGTGTCCTTAACAGCAGGAGGACAGGGACAGTGGCACAACCACCGCCTCCTCTCGTTGCCGGCTGTGAATGAGTCATCCAGGACGAGCTAAGTTGCTGGGCGGCAGCGTCGACGATCGCGCTTGGCCGTCTATGGCTGTTTCTGTAACGATCTCGACATCAACACCGTCGGACACTGCAGTCACGATGTGCTTCCACAACCACCAGTGCAATTGGCTGCGATAGAATTCCACGAGTTTGATTGCGACTATATATATATATATATATATCTAGCCGGCGCAGCGCCTAGCTCAACCTGACGCAGTAAATAGCCTAGCAATTCTAGGTATAGCGAGACAGATAGCGAGATCGGCCTTCATAACGTCGATATCTACCGTAGTTGCATGCGCCGACGTTCGTTTGCCGCTGACCGAGAAACGGCGGCAGCCTTCAATACCACACGGCGCTCGAGGTTGCAGGCAAAGTTCCTGTGAACGATCGTCGTCAGCAGCAACAGCAGCAGCCGCCACCACCGTAGCAAGACACAAATATATACGGCTGCCGCTGCCACGCAACTCGCCAGAGTCATCTTGCAAGCGGGAGTGCTCGATTGGACGACTTCGCCGCCGCCGCCTTAATAGGGCAATGGTAAGCCTGACTGGAGTCCCGTCCCGTCCCCCGCCGCCGTCGACGCAGGCGTCAGAACGACAATATAGCCGAGACAAGCTAAGAATGACGTAATTAGCCGAGTATTAGAGTATAATAAGCAGGTGAGCGCCGCCTGAAACTGCACGACACAGAATGAAACAAATTCTCCGCTAGTCCCCGTCAATCTGTGGTAACTCGCGCGCGTATTCGGCCATCATATCCACGAGTAAACCGATGCTGGCGAACGGTAGGGGCGTCGACATCACTCGATTGATTCTGATGGTATCGTTCGTGTCGCTGGATGTATCGATCAGCCATAATATGTAGTACAATACTTCATGATGATGACGGTGGCGTGATACGTACCCTAACCGCGGCAGCCAACAGTAGTGTAGCGTCCGACATCGTCGTCGGGCAGCTGCAACGAGATGTTGTCTATGTGCAGACCCGCGGATCATTGCTACGTGGTAGGTATTATGTAACGCCACAATTCACAAGCGAGGCGCATCTCGGGCCCGATGCGCCGCCATTGTGCTGCTTTACTACGGCCGATGAACGGACTCGTATGTAGCAATATATCAACGAGCACACATGGTGCCGTTTACATTGCCGTCAATCAATCTCGTATACGGTGTTTATAGAATGAGGCTGGCAAAAATGTACAATAGAAAGTTGTCTCTGCAGAGGCCGCAATAGCGGTCCTACGAATATATGTGCGAAAGATCCGCACATTTTGATTGCCGTTGCGGTTAGATGTTTCCTTCTCGTCGTCCGATTGACGCTATACACATACGGGATAATCGGTTGAATATACAATTTGTGTGCTCTCATAAGATGAAACTGCTCGCGGGTGAACTGCTACACTGTCGATGATACGAACGCATGGGGACATCTGTTCGCGGGACGAGACCATTAGCCGAACATCACACTGTAATACACCCCATTGTCTGGTTAATGCGATTAGCGAGAATGGGAGTGCAATCAGTCGATTACATCCCGATAGCACTATTTCGTCAAGCTCCGGCCAGGTTACAGCTGCGCGATGTCAATAACAGGTCGTATTTGATCGCCGCGTGTGCCGGGCAAGGCGTCAGTGACGACTATACATCTACGACTGGATATCACGGCCAATATCTCTCGAGTTAGTTGGGTACGCTCGCTGTTTGTTTAACAGTGTCGTGTTGCTTGTCGACAATGAGTAGCGTCATCTCTTTGACGACAGGAATATATAGAGCACACTCGTGCGCGGAGGTGAATCCTTGTTCATAATCTTTAGCTAATGATCCATTGTTGTGGTTGATTCCTCTCTCAGCGGGTCGAACGAGACGATTACGAAGGAGCTGAAACTTTTTTCGGCGGCCGGCTGAAAGTCCCCGAATGAGCCCTTCTCCCATACGGCAGTAGTTGGCACTTATCTAGATACAAATGTCGATACCGTTGGTTAGGAAGTCTGTGCCCACTCGTGAATATGTGCAAACAATGAGGTTTTGATGTTCCCGGAAATATTTGTGACACTCTATTATCATATTAGTTTATTGTGAGAAGTTAAGTAATATGAAGAAACATTTATTATAATATATTAAACGTTAAGTAATTATTACTGTAATTGCATATCTGTCAATAAACGACCCCGTTGTATTGTACTGCCTCCCCTGTGCCGCTACTACGGGAAATCCCTACGGGTGAAGTGGAAAGTCCACACCTGCCCGCAACTCGCGAACGCACCGTCCCCCTGATGTGAGCGCTGGTTCACGTGGACACACACGCACAATATTCACTCTCATTACAGAACGGTTATGTCGATTTTACTATTATTATTATTGCGCGATTCGTATCGAGTTACGATTGGACGTTGCCCAGACGCTCGCTTTGACGACGGCCGTTCGTTCACTGTTTCGTTACCATAGCAAAAAGCAGACGCTCCTGACGGCGGCCGAGTGCTACCGTTCTGCCGGGCTCCGTTTGTTTGTAGCAGCAATCGGTCACCCCGTGACCATGGCGGCGCCAACCACGAACGCATTGCTGTTTAACGAGAGAGAGAGCAGAGTGTACCCGATTGGAGACTGCAGCAGCCAAGTGACGAGCCGAGGTGGCCGCTGTGCCCCTGTGATGGGCACGCAGACGATCTGATCGCAACGATGCGACAGCCGAGAGAGGGAGAAGTGTGCCGTTGTTGAGGGTTGGTGGAAAACAATCGATTTCAGGCTGACAACGGAAACCGGGGATAGTGGCGGAAGCTCTGTCCACTATGGATAGCGATTTACAGGAGAGCGCGGGCCAGCCCGGGAGCGTTGGCGCCAGCCGGCCGGCCTGCCTGCCTGCCTGCTCGATAGGCCACAGTCTGTCAGTGCCCGAGGGATTGTGCTGAGCAGTCAGCTAACGGCAAAACTGTAAGCAACGGAGAGCTGACAGCGTTCCCGCGCTGCTGCCGCCAGATATGTCGCTAGGTAGCCCGTGGACAGGCTCGCAAATCGAGCGACCGACCAGCAGACAGACACCAAGCCAAACCGCTGAGTCAACCCTGATAAAGAGTCAACGGCTGATGCGGCCGTCGTGGTTGTACCTGACACAACGGAGCAAGAAAGAGGGTCAGGACCGGCTAGCTTAGGGATTATGACTACGATCAGAGTCCCTCTGTCGATTGGTCCCGTTGGCGGTCAATGCAAAACAGCTCACCACGTACTTACACACACATACACACGCACAGACGACGCACACCAGCTCATATGAAATTATAGGAGCTATAGGAACGAACACAGATCAGTCGCACATGGACCAACAGCAGACCCGGTAGAGAGTAGGACCAGACTGTTGGCGGACCAGAGCGCGCCCACGGCGTTCAGGGACCAGCGGAGCCTGCCACAACATCTCAAATTTGTCAGCAGATACTCGTCGCTTGTAACGAAGTCAAATTCTACACATTTTGATCCGATCTACTGCGTCCGTGACGGCTGCTACCCACGGATAACATTGAAACCTGACGTGCTCTATGACTATTCAAACGGGTGCGTTACACCGAACGGGTGGCAGGTAAAGGGCGTCAGTGTGACTGAGAGATCACCATTTTCTGTTTTCTCTCGAACGCGTGAATCCATCGCTGTTACAGTTGAAACGATAGGATTATATGGGTGCCTGCCTCGCCCGCTCGAGCATTGGAGCCGTCCGCGGCGGACGACCGAACGTTGGGTGTACCTAATCGCATCGGACTGAGCCCGGAGCGAGTTTTCGCCACTGTCTGACGATGTTACCACAGCGTGAATTTGCATGTCCCCCTCTATCTACTAAGCCGAGTCTGTGGAACTGAGCTGTGATCGCAAGAACACAATCGAGCCGTCGACGTCGATTAGAAATATTGCAACTCTATTGCAATCGTACAGCTCCGTGTAATAGTCGCATAACGATATGTGTCTGTCTTGCTTGACTTGAAGTCATACCTTCTTCGAGCAGTGCCTGGTGCCGTTGTTACGTGGTTTCATTGTCATCCCAAGATGCGCTGGTCACTCGAAGGACGTCTGTCTCTGTCGGCCTTCTGGTATAGTGGCAGCTTGCGGAGCGGCGAGAGACCCCGAGCATGGTGGATATAAGAGAGAAATTGAGCAAGTGAGTGAGTTAGTGACTTCCCGATCTGTTTTGCCTCGGTAACGCGTTGCTGTGTTTGTGTGGCACGTCCCAGATCTCTTCGCTTTCCGCTGAAGAGAACCACTGCGGGCTACTTCAGCGCAGAAGTGCGCGTCCCCTGATGGCGCACTCAAATGACTCAGCGAATTTTCCGTGTCGTTCGCATTTCGGGCCATCGTGGTCGCCGTGTCCCAGAAACCTCGATTTGTCTTTGTTTGTTACGTGAGGCCGAATCTCCGAAGTTCGTGATTGTGAGGCACTGCGCGCGAGATTCGGATTCAGGCTACTTTTCCGCGGTGATCGCATGTGAGTCCACAATCAGGGCATGATGTGAAGTTCTCGATTCGCCCATTGGCTTGCAGAAGGCGGGTTTGTCTCGGCCGGCCTAATAACCGCGTATCTACGAAAAGTGTATGTGCACCCGTGCGGTACTGGGCGAGAGAGAGAGAGAGATACAATGTTCTCTGCACTCGTTCTACAGTCGGCTAGACAGAACACCACGGACCCGCCGCCAACACCACTATCAGCAGTCATAACAACTGCAGGCAAGGGCCACGACAGAGACTGCGCGAGTTGATGATTGTGGCCGAAGCATTTCGCCTATCAGGTCACCATCGCAATCATCGACTTATCCTTAATACCTGATACTGCTGAATAATCAGCCACCGTTGACTCGAGCGGCATCGGTAGCAGCAGGCGCGAGAGAGAGAGCGGGGATCGTCCGTTTCGGCGGCTAAAACACCCAGGGACCACTGGAGAAATTCCGGCAGCCGTAATTCAATAATGCAATGGCATCTGTAGCATCAGCATAAATCCGCGTACTGATCGATCGGGGGCATTTCCATTTCCGCTAGACGCGATCTACTAGACCAGCTGTACACGCGCATTTAAGCCATCACCATGCGCTGAGGAACCGTTGTCGACGCACATTGATATACACATACGTGGATGTGTTGTTGTTGTTGTTGTTGTCCTACGCGACTGGCCACCTTTGTCATTTACGCGGAGGCAAAGTCAATCATCGACGCGAACGACAGAATGTTTAGACAGGCGGCCGAGCGCGTGAGCAGAAGGTGAAGCAGAAGAATACAGGTGAACTGGTATCGAGTATCGGCACACTGACCTCGCTCTGCGGGCTTTTTTCTTTGGTTTTGTTGCCTTACAATACGTCACAAGTTCTACATCACACAAAACAACAGAGAGTGGACGAAATGACGCGTTGTGACACACACACGCGGGGGCGTGTGGCTTTCTCCGTGATTTTCTCCCTGTATCTCTTAAAGGCGTAGTGTATTTCGTTCTACTTTGGGTCGAGAAAAACGCTCATTGGCTTCAACTGTCGTTTCGAGCTAGCGTCGCCGGCTGGCCGAGATGAGTCAATGGAATGAGTGAGGGCCGAAATCAGCAGTCATCGGAATCGAAAGCGTTTGGAAGGTCGACAAAGTTCAATTTCAGCAAATATTGTATAAGCCCCGTGGATGACAAGTGACGGGCTCGTTCGGTATGTTCGGTAGCAGTTGGTATGCGCCAACTGATGCGATGATGTCGCTTGTACGTCGCGGAGCCGGTGAATTATGTCAGCGTTTGTCAACATCGGTGGTGTCGTTGAGGACGGCTGGCAATACTTAGTACTGCTCAACACTGGCTCACTCACTTCTAGGAGAGTGAACGGCGCCCCAGCTGACAGCAGGGGAGGATGATTAGAGATGAGTTACAGTACTTAATGTCATTATACATGCGAAGCCTTCGTGAATGCTTCTGTCTGTCAGAGCGTGAACGCGCGCCGACTGGCGTTGCCCAAGGGACAAGCCGAGAGATACACAGTCATATTTGGTGTAGTGTACTGTACCAGCGAGAGATAGAGAAAGAGAGCTTACCTACATAGCTGGTTATCTGACGAAAGTGCTCGAACTCAGCTTCGTGTGCAGGCGCCACCAGGCTACTGTTAGATGTATTATACTTGTGATGTGATCGAAGTTCCGCGTTATTTCTTTGCCGAGTAGCAGTCTGAAGTCGCCAGTTACTCCATCCGGGCGAATGCAGAAGGGAGACATATGTGTGTGTGTGTGATTGAATGCGCATGAATCAAGCCTTGTGGCTTCGGAAGCAACTGTTGTGAGGGCTTGTGCGCTCCGGTTCGGCGAAACGTTTCCCGAAATCCATCGGCAGAAACAACCACACCGACGAGTGATTCATCAATTTTTTTTTGTTGAAGGGGGAGCCCTAATCGGCGTATGAATCCGATATGTGGATATCTTCGCCCATGCACGTGTCGCTGATCAAAACGCGCTCAGACGGGCCGAACGCTAACGCCGACTCATGTGTTTGCTCGGACTGGCCAGTTCGACTGTCCGTTTTAAGATCCGCATCGATGTGCTGGCCCAAGGCGGCGCTACGGATACCGCCAACCTAGCTTCTATCAGCGATGAAACGAGATACAGATGCAAACGGTCAGCTGCTGTCGCGACGCAAATCTCGGTTTATCTCAAGTTGACCGAATCGGTCGGCTCATCCTCACAGATCCTGACTCAAGGGTCGGATCCGCACACATGGTGCAATACAAGAACAGTACTCAGAGCACCACATCTTGTGCGGTGTGCCGATTGCTCATTATATAGATTATGTAGAGTAGAGACGAATGAGGAAATTTATCGCATGAAGAAACATTTTCACGATTTTCGGCCCTCTCCCTCAGCAGCAGCAGCAGCAGAGGACGCGCGCGTATGAAAAATGGAGTTTCGGCGAGCGCAGTCCAATTGGGAGCTCTCAGCTTCGAGGTTACAGCCAGAAGATCACTACCAAGGTCGACACCGACCAAGGATAAAGGGTGAACGTATATTGTCTAGCAGCGGACTCAATAGGCTCAATCGTCAGAAGGTCGAGTGCAAGTATAGTGTCGGTGGCAGTATGTGTTCTGACAACAACTCGACGCCAGTTAATAGAGTGAGCCATCGGACACAGGCGTATCCCACACAGACTGGTCTCAACAGCCTGCAAGCGCTTGCCGGCGCTAGCCCCCAAACGTTTGTTGGAAGAGAAGACGGCAGTCAAGGGACCCGGAATCGCGAGGAGCCGAAACGCTTCCTCTTCTGTAAAGGGAACTGTGCGCCGTCAACGGATATTGCGGAGTATCAATACGCACTTCTCGGTAGGTGCCTTATGATATTACCTGGTGAAAAATCCTGACCCATATGTTGTAGGGCATATTCACAGGCGGTCGAATGAAACTACGATGGGAGTGAACATTGAGGTCGACCCATCATGACCACCATACCTGCGTGGAGCGTGTGTTCATAGTAATGATATGGATTGGAATGACTCATTATCTACCAGCTCCGTAGTTAAGGAAGCGGTGTTTGATCGTATTATACGTTGTATGTGTGTGATAGTAGCAATTGGCTAGATGTTGTTCAATATATCGAGACCCCGGTGGCCTGGTGGTGCATTCGTGTGTGCATTACTACCGGAGGAGACGAACGTAGGTGCACGGGTTCGATGCCCACCGTTGCACATTTACATTTAAGAACGGAGCAGGGCGGATCAGTCTTATGAAGCAATACCGAAAGCAGTTGTAGCGTAGACGTTAAATGTTTAAGGCTGAGAGTCTGCCAAGAAAATTCACTTTTTTTAGATATCGTCCACTAATTAGACGAGCTCATTGAATTGAGCCGAAAAATTCTGTACAGTTTTGTTTCAAATTTCGCCTGTTACATTCAAATGATTTAAATGAATCGCTACGTCATGTTAATTTGAAATAAACAAACAAAATACATGTTCATCTGATTATGGCGTAACCGAGAATTTCACTAGTACCACTATACAAGAAACGTATAAGCATAGCGTTCTTGTACAATATATTACCAAGTTGTCGGTGTGGCAATATGACAAATGTATTTACCAAAAGCGAAGTGTTTACCAAATATTGTCCCAAAAATAACAAATATATATATACATATATATATTTGAACAATGCGTGTGACGTCTTGCCTGGTTGAATCACTTGGCCTTAGGAGCTACAACACGCTGGTGATCCGTGTTTCCACGGCTTTACATCTGTAAACTGCAGTTGAGTCGTCAGGTTATCGTTAGTACTATTTTTTTTATCATTTTAACTTCCATATAGCTAATGATAAATTCGAAGCCTGTGCGTTCCTTTTTTTGCAATGCAACATGCCTCCAATCATTGGCAACCTTGGTTTTTGCTAGTACATTTATCAACGGATTGTAGATTAGTTGGCAACAGTTGCTGCCGCGTCGATTGGTGCCCATTGCATAAATGAAAATATCCCCATTGACCGGATACATTCTGTAGGGGGGGCAGCCCGAACTAAGGCGGTCCTCTCTTCATCTTCTTAACAACTCATAATAGCTCATAGCCCGCAAAGCAGCAAGAATAGCTCAAGCACAAAAGTTGAAAGCACTGGTGTCGCTGTTATTACCACTATCATATGTCCTCGTCTCCTTCTTGTGGTTGGTAACAGGTCAAAACAAACAAACAAATAATCAAATAACAACGATGGATGTCGCAAATATCACCAGCAGCAGCTCATGATAAACACAAACAAAATGCCCTATCAGACAAAAGTGAGATTCTGTCCTGTCCTGTGGCCTTCGTCGTCACCTACCACCGACGATATCCGTCCCGAATCAAGGACCACCAGCCATTTCAATGGCGAACGGCAACATAATAGCAAGGCGTTCCTCGAGCCTACCTAAACGCCTTTGACCTTCTCCGTGCAGATTCATTTCATTGCGCTCTCAGCAGAAGCCACTGCAGATGCAGTGGATCCGTTTCCGCTGTGTATCCGCATTGCCACAACATGGTCACGTGTCAGGCACGTCGACATGCGGAGAACTGACACAGCTGACGAATTAGTCAATTATTAGCTGGAGCGAATGGGCAACCCCTCGCCTCTCTATGGAGACACTCTCGGTCGTCGCCGTCAGACTGGCCAATAGGCAGACGGAATGACGCAAGGTACGCGACGATACGTTTCGAGATATTGGCGCCATTTTTTGTTGTTTAAGTCGAAGCCCATCGATATACATCATATATACATCATAGATATACATAGATATATCGTTGCGTATCTGGCTGCGCGGTTTGGCATTAATGAATTGCTTTTTGTTGTCCCTCGCTGGTGTCGTGTCCGCTCGTCAATACGGCCGCCCTTGAATAATTTGTCGATTGGCCATCCGCCGCCATCCGCGATTGCTTTTGTTTGCGTTCGCGTTCTGCTCGTACCGATGACGATTTTACACTGGAGCCGAGTGCTGATGCTGTTTCTGCCGGCACCGATGATGCTGACGCTAATGAGCAGCGGCAAAGAAGATGAAGAAGAAGCCACGAGAAGGGAAAAAGTAGAAAAAAAAAGTCCGAAAAGGACCTTCAACGCAAGCGCCGCCGCCGGAACCAGGCGCGCCACAGCTACGGTACGAGCCATAGGTCTTCGCGGTTGCCGTCGAGCGGGCGGGCGGGCGGTCGGGCGGACGATCGCGTCAACGAAGACGACGACGTCTCGCGGCTGTATGCATCGATCGATTTTTGTATCCGCGTGTTTGCTGCTGTCGCTACACAGTCAGTCAGGGCTGTCTTGCCGCCATCTTTGCTATTTATTTGCTAATGCAATTATCATATGGTGGTGATCGACGTCGTCGTCTGCCGCTGCTGCTCCTGCTGCCTTATCGTGCACAAATGTCCAGAAAATGTAACGATACTTGATAGTTAGGAGGATGCTGAACACCGCCATTATGATCGATTGGGTTCGGGGAAGAGCATATGACTAAATGAGACATGGTTCGCGCTGTTAGCGTCTCCAGAAGGTTGAGTTGAGGCAAATTAACGTGTGGCCGTCCACGTCTTGGCCGACCACTACTACAGCCATAGGCAGTGCAGGGCCGAGACGGCGTATCGAGACGATTGCTACTGATTCCCGCCTGCCTCTTTTTTTATTTTTGATATCTTTAAAATCGTGCCCATCTTCCCTAACTGAGCTCGTCGCTCATTCACCCGTTCGTTAGATAGGGGGGGGGTACACTTCTAGTGTATCGCACACAGTGTTCAGTGCCCAGTGTTCGTTGGCACAGCCAATTGATGTCAAGGGTTGCTTGCCTCAAGTTGTCATGTGTCAAGTAGAATTTGTCCGCAGTATCCGTCTCGGCCCGACAAGAGGCTCTCTTGCCGGGCCGACGCTAGTGCACAGTCAGCTTGATTCACTTCTGCTATGCCTCTCACTTAAGCTAGATCTCTCATCTTCAGCTGGCTTCATCTGACATCGATGTGTCTTCTTCAACGTTCGATGATTCCCTCCCCGATTTCGCGAAGATGTTGTGGGCTTCGAAGAGCCGTTGTGTCGCCCCGTCTACTCTTGGTTCCCTTCTCATGAATGTTCTCTTCTCTTCTCGCGCGCGAAATCCTTCGCCAGCCATGTCGTTGTACGCACATTCAATTCAATCACATAGGCACATCTTGCTCCGCGCGCGAAATGTTACTTGCCCGCCTGTGTTGAACCGACCCGCTCTATCCGCAGGCAAACGAATACCGCCGAATGATTCGCTCAAATCGCGAACGAACAGCTAGATCAGCAGCTGCTGGTGCTGCCTGCAGCAGCAGCAGCAGCATCCGCACAAGCAGCTTAGCTAGACGTTTTAGTCAGCCGCGCGGCGTTCAGCGTATGCATTCGTCCATCGCGACGCTCCCGTCACCGCCTCCCCCGCGCGCCTGGTCCACGGCACCAAATAGGTAACAGCAATAGCACAAGCAAGGTGACGTGAGAGCAGCGCAGGGAGAAATTCGGCCCGAAATTCATTCCGCCGAAATCAAAATGCAGGAATGTCAATCCGCCAGGCGTCGTTGCCATGGCGGCGGCGGCTGTAGCGACAGCGTCGACAGCATCGACCGATCCGCGTATTCGGTAACCAGTGGCAAGAAGTAGAAGAGAAAGAAAAACGCGCTGCTCGCGGGTTTCAAGCCACGGGATGGCGGTTTTCGGGTATATTTCGCGCTGTGTCTACTCGTCTGTGTAGACGACGAGGATGGCTGCTGCATCGGCGACGCTGCTCGTTGCGCTGATGGCGAAGTTGTCGCTCGAGTGCGTGCACCCACATCGGACGCCCCCCACCCCCCTGTTCCTCGCGGGCGTGTTTTCTTGCCGGCACACGACTACTGGATGGGTAGTCGTCATCGCAGTCAGTCCGTCAGTCAGAGTCGAATCGCTACAGCACGCGAGCGGCATATGAGGAGAGATGGTGTTGGACGCGGAGAACGATTGGGCGGGAAAGTTGGCCAAGGGGACGAGGAACGAGGAACGTCTGCCTGCGGCAGACGCATCGACGGAGGAAAATCCTCTGCCCAGGATCAGAGTGGAAAGGCTGTGGAAAGGCTGACCGCGGTGTTCACCGCGAAGATAAAGACGATGATGATGATGAGTGCACCCTTGTGTGTTAGTTGATGGCTCTTGACGGCGTCTTCACGGGCAGCGAACACCGTTCTTGTAAAAATGAGAACAGTATCCATAATAAAGATGTCAGTACTACGTCGTCAAGTGGCTGCGCCAGTAAAAATACATATATATATATATATATATATTGCGTATGTGCAATTTTCCATCCTCGAATATGACGTATCTCGCATAATGCCTCATAGCTGGATCAATAACATTGATTGGATGGAAGCGGCCATCATCGCCTATACACATATGTGTGGTGTGAGTTAGAGATGATATAATAGTTAGACAGCTTGCTAAGCAATGCTAAGAGCAGTACCGTGGACGTTAAGTGTTAGCTGAGAGCCAGCCCGATAACCTTTAATAGTTAGACAGCTTGTCGTAACAGTATGATAAGCAGATCTTATCACACCTCCTATTTACATATATTGGTTATAAAGTCTCACAATACTATTAGTACACTGGCTGTGAAAGCAGCTAGGCTCAAGCGGTTGGGATAAACATGAGCCTATGAAATCATAGCGGCTTAACAAACGGAGCCTAAATAACGTCCACTAGTTGTTAGTGGTAATGGCCGAGTAGTTTGTTGCCGATACTGGAGCAATACGGCTATGCGTCAGCATGAATGAGCTTGAATTAAGGCTGGTAGCCTCTATAATTTAGGGACATCCAGCCACAAACATGCACATGTTCGCTTTGCCATCGGCTTCCAAGTAAGTCATCTCTTATTCATTTCGCGTGACTACCCCAATTCAACTATCGCAGTTCTTGCAGTAAATAGATACACCCACCATATATATATATATATATATAGGCTAAAGATGGGTTTCAAGCCACCTTTGGATTTGGCGACGGCGCTATCAATTCACCGGTTGGTCAATCGGTTTCACCACCATTCGACCACGAGATGTCATCGTAATGCCTCACGATTGCATTATGTTTTGCGAAGTATAACACATATAACGTATACATACATCATACATATATACATACTCGAAAATAGACACGTACAGCCGCTCGCTCGCTCGCTCGCCCGCACGCACAAGAACACCCATAGGCGTGTCGCGTCTGACGATGTCGTCTAGTAACGCGCCGCCGCCGCCGTCACCACCGTCGTCGGCAACTTTCGCCGAGTCACGGCGCGCGATCGCGGCATTGAGGCGCACAACATGCCTTCGCCAACTGGCTTCGATGAAGAACACATGGACAGGCAAGCAAGCAAGCAAGCCGAAAGTCGGAGCGCCTCAATTCAGATGACAGCGTAAACATCTAATCTCTCTCCGTCTAGACTTACTTCGCGGGAGGGATTTCGCCCGAGAGTGAAGGCGCCAGTTGATCGTGTGCTATCATACCTAGCGTGGACGGTGTCGCGGACGAATCAGGACATCCTTCTCCCATGTGCGGGTGCGTCTGTCATTCGATGTCGGGTGATTTTTTTTTTGGTAGGAATATACGAAATATGACTGCTATCATTTGGTCTATTTCAGGGTGACCAAGAGCAGTAACCGCTTCGTTATACAGCTCTTCACCGAGCGCTGAACTGAGACAACTCGAACGGCAGGGCACACGATGCTTGTTCGTGCTGATACAGCGAAGCGTGAATATTTCAGCGAGGATTTATGGTACAGAACCGAGCTTGATACTATGATTATTATTAGTGTCTGAATCAGTTGACAACAGCAGCAACAACAACAGCATCAGCAGGAGCAACAACAACAACACCATAAACAAATAGTCTTCCCTTCATTGCCCGCCCCCAAACGCCCCTTTTTCGCGATACTTCCCCTGCCTTCTACAGTAATATGTATATCTGTGTAATGATATTAATAATACAATACAATAATACAAAACAAGCTTATATTACATATATATATATATATATATATATGTATATATATATTATATATATATATATATATATATATAGCCAAGCTCAAGGAATATACACACCGCCTCATTTTCATATTCACCGAGGCCGCGTGTGTCCAGCCAGACTTCAGTGGCATCCATCGTTGGTACAGGTGATGTTGCCAGTGTGACCAGTCCATCGGGCTCGTGTCAGTTGACTGATGACAGACCACGCGCTACGACTACCTGCTGCTTGCCCTCGCTGACGCAGCAGCAGCAGCAGCAGTCGTCGACAAGTTCGGCTGAACAAATAGGAAGTTCCGACAAAAACGGTGGACTTCGACGAGAATTGCCTCTGTTTAATTGCACATCCGCAAGGAGAGAAAGGAAGAGAAACGGAGATGCCGAGATGTCTATGGTTAACGTGGCAAACTGCAATAGTATGTGGACACAAACCAGAAATGAAGACTGATTCAAATTCGAGGACTAATAAGGAGTTACAATATCGACACTGACAGTGGTTCTTGACAAGGAAATGATAGAATCGACTCGAATACTGCAGCGAACTCGAGTCGTAAGCTATTTAATTGTACAATATTTTCCCCAAGGGGCTGACACGTCCATCATTCAACGCCATTCGAGCCAGACCCCTTAAAACAGTTTTTCGTGCTGACCCTCAGCTATTCCCCTATGTGAACCTTTTTTTTTTAGGTATTACTATGAGGACCTGTCGGGGGCTTGTTTATTCTTGCTTGTTTATTTCTTGCTTATTCTCTTCCTTACTCGTACCTGGCGAGAATCTTCAGATAAAGAAAGCAGCTAGACTCTTAAACGACACTAAACGCACACATATACAGTATTATGTGAGAAATCCAGAAGGATTTTAAATAACACTTTTTCCGACCCTTTATGCCTCGGCCGCTGCTGTTGGCCAGCACTGTGCTGAGCACGGCTCGTTTCGATGTTCCATTTGCCTGTTTGCGGTGCTTTTGCAATTGCTTCCACAAACGTGTTTGACTAGTTCTGTGTTCAGCGGTCGACTCGTCACCAGTCGGCGTTTCGACACGAGGTGCTTGCGACCTCAGGCCTGAACCAACCGGGGATGTGCCATGGCACTCAACTAACCAACAGCTCACCCAAACAGCTAGTGTCAGTCAGTCAGTCGCTGTTGACGCAGTGCCCAGATCGCAGTGGCTAGATAATACGGGTCGGGTCTGCTTACTCGTCCTTATGGTGCGGCGGGACCAGGATGGGGTGTGGGAAAACGCTCGTCGAACGCTGCCTCGCTGAATGATATGAAAAATTGGCCGCCGACAACAACAGCAGCAGCAGCAGCATGGAAACGCGAATATGAATTGACATCCTGTTGTGGCGCGTCCGTCGCCATCATCGGCGAGAGACAACGAATATGGCAGTGTATGAAGGGCGGCGGAAGGTGTGTGCATGAACGGGGGCTGCATGTGGTGAATCTCCCCCATTTTCTCTGGCTGGGGACGGGACGAGGCGGGTGGGAGGGCGCTCGCGCCGGGGTGCTGAGCAGAGAAGCGCGAACCACTACGTTGCGCTTATTGTTTGCTGATATTGTTGCTGTCGTTGTTGTTGCTGTGATCACTTATTTCTTTTCATGTTGTCGCTGAAACATTTTAGTCGCCTCGATAGCTTGATGCTGTTACTTGTGATGACGAGCTGGTGCCGTCATTGGCATGCGCGAACGGAAAGGCTAATGGAGTGACATATATATATATATATAGAAATCATCCATACGCTGAAAGACAGCACTATATATATAAATATATATAGTGCCTTCTTTTCAGCGTATGGATGAATTTAGCAGAGGGGTCATGCTTGCAAATGTGGGGTAGCAGGACGGAGTTTACACTGGCTGTGTAGGCTTATAATGCATATATATATATATATATATATATATATATATATATATATATCTATATATACATATATTGGCAGCAGTGCACACTGTTGTCTGTTGATATTTTTACCGTCAACAGTCGGCGCTATTTTCGATCGGCTTTTTCAACTGCAGAGCCGTGGATAACATTAGGAGCACACGCTGTAAATCAGTACACCGATTCGGGCTAGTTAATCTCGAACGTAATACTCCACCAGTGAACGTACACGAGACGGATCTGCCAATCTTCTCCAGCTCAAAACAGACATCAAATCATTATCTATTGTACCATTATATAGTTATATTATTTTACCACGAAAAACGAATTCTCGTACAAGACGTCACATTTTTGCATCTTACTGGAATCATGTTGCTGTATGGCCGATGCGTACGGAATGTAAACAAGCAGCATGGCAGCGGTGATTAATTGTTACTGTTCACGAGTTCAAATCATCGTCGAGCCACTCAGATGGCGCGAGGATGGTGCCTTGATAGCATACGTTCTCGATGGACTACATCGACGGTACGCGACACAGGTCAGCTATTGGCTATGCATGGCGGGGAAGTCTACGCACCTACTCATTGGTACTGTTGGCTGTAGGTCTCTGTCGTTGTGAGAGAGTCGTCATTAATGGCAGGCGATGCCATTCGAGGCCGGCAGTGGTACCATAATACTTGCAGCTGTATGGCTACAGTGGTGACAGTTCCACCTATGTATCTGCTTACAGCCGGCACAATCGTTCGTTATGCATCGATGTACATGTATATATATATATATATCTCCGGGTCTTGCAAAGGGCCTAGTTGGTAGAAGGAGACAAGTTATAATAGCTAAGTATTATGCACAGTCATGTTTCCGTATCACTGTAACGATAATAATACTAATAGGCTAGCCAACAAACGACATTCCGCCCGCGACGTTGCCGCTCGGTACTAGTACTGATCTTCTAACCTTGCGAGTAGGCCAACAAACCTTAAAAAGCAGCCTATTCGAGGTAACAAACCTTACATTTGTTGCATAGCGCACACGTAAGAGGAGCTACTCACGGCCAACCATCTTATCATGTTTTCGGGCTGACTCTCTGCCAACATATAACGCCGACTGTATTGCTCTTGCATTGCTTCGCAAGGTAGATTCCTTCTAAATGTAAATGTGCATCGGTGGGGATAGAAGCCGTGTATGCACCTACGTGTCTCCTCCGATTCCCTGGCAATCGAATGTGCACCACCAGGCCACCGGGCCCGACAGAGACCTGCCACCACATCGCCTACCAGACCGCCCAGCGTTCGGTGGCACAGAGTAGACGCAGAGTAGTCATAATCACAGAAAAGTCAATTCCTAACGAGGTAGAAGACGGCGAGCGCGAAGAGCTCAAATCCAACTATATATATATATAGTTGGATAGCGGAGAGGCAGCATCGTTGTCCGACGTCAGGTTCCAACTCGGGATCGTTCGCCATATGGAGGAGTTTAGCTGCAACGCCGCCGCGGTTTCAATCTCGCACTTCCTATAGGGCCTATTTCGATTGTAGCTGAATCTCTGTGCTAAGACGAACGATTGCGCACGGACCATCGTCAGGCATCCGATAACAACATCGGATATTGCTATTAACGCAACGGCCACCGGCGTTGTCATTGTAGACGTGGCAACATTTTTCAGCTGGGGACGATGATTCCACTCCAATGATTCGGACGTGAGCAAAACGTGTCAGGTGGCACCACACTTTGCTGAGATCGAGATATGACATCGGACAGAGCCAGACGAGAGGGAACATTTGATTTGAACTCGTTTGGCTGACAACCGTTGTGATCGCTTATGCTGTTTGAACCACAATCGATGCGGTGGCCAGGGCGTGCAGGTAAATGATCAGTGATAGAGAGACAGGAGTAATGATAACCAGAAGCCAGCATTCGAGCTAAGCTATGCTATCGAGGTGAATTTGATGGAGACAAGTCATTGCATTGAAATAATGGTTGACCGAGACCATGTGACAACGGCCAATTCTAGTGCGACAATTCACCCTATGGCTGTAAAAAGCCAGAGGCCGAGGTTCGAATCCCGTTGCATGACATATAAGAGAACTTAAGCATTATATGCAGTTCCTTTAATAAATCAATAAAGCCTTACCTTTACCCTTAGCCGTGATGATTATACTGTTGTCGTCGGCAGGGCCACGGGTGTTGAAATTAGAGTGATAGGGAGAGAGAGACAAAGAGAAGAGATCGTATTTAGAAACAGGTATACGGAAATATATTCCGAAATGAAGTATTGACACTGTATCCTATCCAATCTTCCAAAATGTTCAAGACTCTTCCACTGACTGACGCTTTTGCCTGCTGTTGATTCCCTGCACCCGGATCTTCTCTCAATGGTGAAGACTTGTTGAACTGCCACTGGTCGCGCTCGTCTAAGCCGAACAAGCGAATACATACGTAGCAGGCGTAGAAACGCCGCCGTGATGTCGTCTACGTAACTACGCGTACGTCCCGACCAAGCGTCGAGAAGAAAACGCCTCAACAGTGAGCACATAGCATAGCCCCTTAGCGTAGTCAGATGAGCGCAGTCAAGCGTACTGCTCCCGCTATCATTGTGGGTAGTGTGACCACGCTGCGCGCACCTGCAGCCCATTTCGAGCTGTTCTTACTGCCATCGACCAACGTGAGTCGAGACTCGGTGCTTCTATATATCTCGCTGTTCAATGTCGCCGGCGGCGGCTTAGACTGACTTTGACGTATGCATCCACGTATTGTTCATGTATGTATTTCGTCGATATGTGTCCCCGGCCCCCCGGCGGCCGAACCGTTGAATCTACTAAAAGTTACGGTGAAGACAAATAGAGCGTTCGACTCCTATGTGTAGATATATATATATAAAGCTCATGGAGTGTCTCGCTATGTCAGGTTATCTCTGACTATACAAAGGTGGCCACAGTCTGCCAGCTACTCGGGCGCCAGAGAAATCGTCTCGTGGTGCTATGACAGCTCGCTGCATTTACTTCAACGGAAGCACATTTTCATTTGGCTTACTGGCACGTTGCTTGATTCTATCACAGGTCACTGTGCCTTCTGGGAGCCCACTATATCCTAGCTATTTAGATAGAAAGATAGTGCTTGTCGGTCGGCGCACCAAAGGATGCCCAGTGGATAGGAGGACATTCTATATATATAGGCACCAAGTTCCTCTTTCAAGTGCGTTCACAGCTGATGCGAGCTGACCTGCTCGGCTCATTTGGGCTTGTCTCGCGTTGGCCGTCCCGGTGGCGCTCAAGCCGTCGACGTTTGAAGACAAACTGCACTTGTAGTCGCTTTTGGCCTAAGCTACCCCAGTCCAACTGTGGCTGATTTTTGCCAGCCTAATAGAGAGACAGAGAGAGAGAGAGAGCGAGAAAGCCACTGGTTGACATTTACAAATGGCGCAATGCCATCGTTCGTTGCTTTCATATCGTTTAACGCGCATCCACCATTCCGCTGGGAAGCTAACGGACGCTTGTGGTCTTCGTCTCATTTGCAGCCGATTACACTCACAGCTTCGTAACAAGCACGTGTTATTATTGTGATTATTATTATTATTATTATTATTATTATTATTGTGATTATTATTATTATTATTATTATTATTATTATTATTATTGTGATTATTATTATTATTATTATTGTGATTATTATTATTATTATTATTGTGATTATTATTATTATTATTATTATTGTGATTATTATTATTATTATTATTATTATTATTATTATTGTGATTATTATTATTATTATTATTATTATTATTATTATTATCATTACTACGAGTGATCTCTGTCATCGGATCATACAGTTGAGCTCGTGGCCTGTGTGCCGAGCTGTTCTCGCACACACCTCGATTGATAGCCACTCGCTCGGGGCGGCCGCTCTTGACGACGCGAGGGTTCACCCTTGAAATGTGAAGACTTTCTACCTCGACGCCTGACCGTACAGATGATCCGACGGTTGGCGGCGATCGAGAACGCTTGTTGGTATCCATTGGGTGGATTCGTCCATCGTCGCCGATGTGTAGCTAATATATGTCATCAATCGTTGCCCTCCATTTTCGTTCTGCCGCGCTCCGTTACGGCTACGCTCTAGGGGCAATTCTATCTATGTATTACATATTAAGTTGCCACCACCCTCTGAGTGGTGGATGGCAAGCGCGCTTATAGAACGGATTAACCTACTACCGCGATCGGATCCCATGATTATTGTAGTAGGCCAAAGTATGTGCGCGCTGAGCGTTTATGTTAGGTAGAGAGAGAAGATATATATATATATATATATATAGAGAGAGAGAGAGGCTTGCACAAGTTCTTGATGCTAGCGATCATATTATATAATACACGCAAACGACGATTGCCAGCGTTTCGCGCTCCCAAACGAGATATAACACTTTTATCCGTTTCAACCTCTTGGTTTGAATTGCCACGCCATGAACGGCGGGGCCGATTGACAAATATTGTGTTTCTGATGCTGCCAGAAACGGTGTCTTATCTTAAATAGGAAGCGTCGTGCGTGCCTGAATGTTCCGTTGCTTCGACCCTGGCCAGATCATCCGAAGCAGCTAAGCGTCCTCGGGTCACGGCCCCGTGATATGGTCTCAGCGGTAGCGTCGGCAGAACGTAGTGGCGCACAGCCTTGATAAATAAGCCGGATCACTATTGTAGGTTTGAATCCAGCCGCAGCTGACCGCCTCTGGTGGTTGCGGTGGTGGGAGGTGGCGGATTTCGCCGTTCATTGATATTTCTCGTGGTAATGTGTCATGCGAATTAACAAGTGTGTCTACCTGAGAAGCGTTCCTACGGCGCCTGTTCCTGCGATGGCTGTTGCCTGCGAACGTAACGGGGCGCCGTGCTAACGCCGACTGAATCAACCCTACAAGCGGCTTGAGCGAGCAGGGCACAGCATGCAAACGGATGGCAACCGATGACGGAAATGATCTTCTGGAGCGGAACGGAGCACCAACGAGAACAAGCTCCGGAGGGAAGACCTCTTCTTCTTCTTTTTCTTCCAATAATAATGATAATAATAGCAACAACTATTATTATTCCTACCAATGCATATATATATATATATATATACATGTAGTGTCGCAAACTGAATGTGCAGTCGATGCGAGACCATTTCTGGAATAGTCCAAAGGGTCGAAAACTCTACCAAGAAATGGCCAATGCGAGTCGCAGCAGCAGCAGTAACAATAACGACGATGACGAAGCCGGTTCCTCCTTCGTCTTTCTCTCCACCTCTGCCTCTGTTTCAGTTCTCTCGTTTCACGTTGTCTGTCGCGTTCTGTGCGGTTTGTCACCAGCCGTTTGGACAGGCTGATCTTACAGCAGCATCCTCCAGCTAGTTTTCTTCTGCTGCTGCTGCTGCTTACGATATCGCTGTTTCTGAATGTTGCTGTACTATGCTTGGGGAGGGTGATGTCCCCTTGTCCAGGCCGTGGACCTACCTCAGCTGTGCGCCTGTGTGCTCGGCCGCTGTGGCGGTCCAGTCGCGGGGACGACCTCTCTCTCTCTATCTCTCTGTCTCTCGTTCGACGATGACTCTACCTCACGTCGATGCCGGTATCTCTGCTGTTCAATTGTGTCGCTGTTCAGCATTGGGTGACCCGGGTGGCAGCGGTGGCCAAGGAGCGCCTCAGTGCAGCCCTGTCCGGCCCAACTCAACGGCGGCAGAACAAAAGAACAAAAGCAGAACACAAAACACTCGACGAAGCGACCAGAAAACAGACGATTCGAGTGCTGCGATACGAGCCGAGCAGTGGAACTGTCTAGTAATTGTATAATCTACTAACAAGCAACAATACCACCATCATACGAAGCAATGATATAACACGGCGGAAAACGGCAGCAACAACAACAACAACATTAAACAGACGGAGAAGTAGCAGCAGTGCAACAACAACAACAGCAGCAACAAAAACAACAAAGCGAAAGATAGCCAGTGGACTTTCTAATGCTATGGAAGAAAATAAAGGACAACTTGAACACGAGTTGGTCTTTCTACCACGCGAGCGGTTTGTATCCCGCCACGGTGGGCAGGGATCGTTTAAGAACGGTCTTGTTCGTTTGGCGCCCATTTCGTGTTGTTGTTGTTGCTGCCTCTGCTAGTGTTGTTATCACTGTGGCTGGTATCGGTGCTGGCCTGTGGACTTTATCAGCAAAGCGTTTCGATCGCTTAACCGCCTCTGAAGTCGCCTCCGAAGGGTGGTCATCTTCAAGTGTTTAGTCTAGCAGGCAGACATTTGACTGTGCTGGGCGGGCGAGTTGGTCGCACAGTTGCTGGTTCAAGCAGCAGCAGGAGCAGCAACTCGTCGTACTGGATCGTTGTAAACATCGCTGGGATACAGCGGCGCCGCTACGAAATTGGACAATGTCCCGCCGGGGTATCATGGGCTATTCGGAGTGGCCGTTCATGTGCACTCTGAAGTGGAAAGCTGGCTAGCCAAGGGCTGGCAGGAATAAATCGATTCGCGTGGTCAGGCGGCCGCTAAACGTCTCACTGGCCGGCTGGAACACCACGGGTCAAACGCGTGAAGGCACTCAATAATTTACAAGCGTCGAGAACAAATATATCGATCGTGTGCAGCCAACGCGAGCAAACGCCGGCCCCGTCGAGAACAGAACGTACTGACGGTCCAAGCAACGAAGGAACATGCCAACCCAGCGACAATCACAAATGGTGCACGTAATTCCTACGCACCCCCTAACAATACCCCAGATTCGCTGAAGAAGATGGAGGACACGAACGTTTTCCCCTTAGTGGATTTTCGACCCGTCTTCGTTTGTGAGCTGAAATCGCATACTGGCTCACTGTCTAATTAAACACAACAGCAACAGTGTTGTTAGGGGTTTACATTTAACGTTGCCGCAACGTTGTGTTTTATCCACATCCCGACGCTCCTCAGCTATCGTCTCCTCTATCGGAGGTCTTGTCACTGCTGCGCGACACTGTACCGCCCCAACTATAAAACTACGGCTACTTGGGTGTTTTCAGGCCGACTCCGTTCTCCTATATGACAGGTCTTGAAACCACCTTTGGATATTACTTCTGCGTGTAAACTAGCGGATGGTACTCCGCCAAGCAGTGTTATGACAAATATGATTAGCATGATTATTATTAATAAGAATATTACTAGAATTTTCACCATACGATGCAGCACGCAACGTTGGAAACGCTTACAGTCAAACGTAGAAAGAATTTAAGAGTATTATGTTCATACTATATATGTATGCTAAATAATCAGACGACAGAAACTTTAGACAAAATGTATCCTTCTCTGTTGACCTCGCCCAGCTCTTAGCCTTCCATACTAAAAACATAACAGCGAACCATCGATCGGCATTATGCGGTCTGCCTCGCTAGTTGTAGCATTGATATTCATACACACAGACACACACATATATATATATATATATATATATATATATATCATGTAGAGCGTGTTCAACGAATAGTTGGATACAAATCTCGGCAAGAGCTGTTCCATCGAGCGGGTCAGCGGCAGAGAATGCGCACGAGATGGGATTCATGTTTCAAGCATTTTTCTAACGAATTCCTCGCGTCTATTTGCCAACGTCTGCCTATGGATCTAAACGCTACAATGTCTCCGATACACGCTTTGATATACATATATATATATATATATATATATATATATATATATATATATATATATATATATATATATATATATATATACACAACATGTGTCAATCTGCCTGTGTCCGGGCAAGCCTGGTGCCACTCGCGGAACACTAGCCATTGCCCGCCTAACCTCGCTACGCCTGCTTAAGGCTTGGTCGATGGCACAAGGAACAATGACGTAGGAAGCGAGAGGGTGATAAGGCGCCTGTCGCGTCGCCTTAACCACAGATACATTAGCTAGATCGATAAATGAGTAGACAGCATTGAAGAAGCGCTAGTAACCATTTTTCCTGCCGCGTTTCTCGTCTCTATGTTTTTCGGTATATGTCTCGCTCTCTCTATTTCTCTATTCCGTTGGCGGATTGACATCGTCGTCTTCTGCGGCGGCGGCGTTGGCGGACTTTTGAATCAGGGTCGTTCGCCAAAATGACACCGCACTTCGTGTGCGCGTTGTAGTACGGGGGGAAAGAAGTGTGTGTGTTTGGGTGCACCGGTGAAATCGCGCTGTGACATCGGGCGGCCTTGAACGCTGCTGACTGCGTGCTGTCATCGATTTTCAGAGAATTTATTGAATCTGTGTGCCGATATTACAGCACACGGTAAGCGATAGCACCAGTTGCGGGAGTGGCTGTTTCGTCGGTTAACGTCTCCATTTGATTGCGAGTGACACAGTCAAGTCTTGAGATCTTGAAACATGACGATGAAGCTGTACTCGCGGCTGTAAGCTATGTTTAATTATGGTGATAATTCTCGTTGTGTTATAACCAGCTGGGAATGGCCTGATCCACGTGAGGCGAGCTGCTAAGTCCGCGCTGACTAACACGGAAATTCGATCATATAAAAATCCCGCCATCATAGGTATAATTAGTCGTAATTGTTGACGCTGGCTAAGTGTCTGCTGATAGGCCAATATGAGAGGCAGCTTATTCTCAGGAAATCTACACAGTAACGTGAACATTTGATAACCAATGGAAAATTAAACCGCTTACTGTCGTGTACCGGTCCACTACGAGTGAGTTCATTGGATTGTGTGAGTTAATTTTTTCGATCTCAAACGTAAATCCTGTATTCAGTATTGTAGTATAGTATCGAGATCGATGGATCGTCGTAGTTGATTTAAGATTTGACCACTGGATTGCAACACTGACGCGCAATTGCAAATTACAGTTCGATATTAGAATTGCAATCGTTGGAGGTGGCTAGCTTCTGGCCGACAAAACAAAAACCTTCTAACCGGCAATTAAATTACCCGAAGATCGCGAGGCGACGCTGATGCTATAGAATACCCAATCGTTGAGCCAGGGGATAGTGTTTACTAAAACAAATTTGTTCAAAAATATTTCTCCATTCATTCACTAACTAGTTTCATGCTAATGATAATCATATATTTTTGTATGCTTCTTCTAGGTGAGTACGTCGTAGAGAAATCACCGAGCCCTCTCCGATAAGTGAACGACATTTGAAGGCATATTCGCGGATATTCACGAATTTTGCCCAGAGGTAAATCATAATCGACATCGGGCCAGTATTAATTGTAGCTACGATGGAGTTACTCAAATTGCAGCACATCTTTAACACATGGATATATATATATATATATGTAGCCATGTGTATATGTATATATATAGCGATGTGTATATAGCATATATACATATATATATTTGTTCAATGTAAGGTGTCACATTAATTCGCGATCCAGTATCTTACGCTAGCGTAATAGCCCTAACATCAGCACCAAAAACAGCAGCAGAAGCACCCGCAACTTAAGCAAACAAACAAAGGCAACAACGTGTGATTTCGGCGCCGCCCTTCGACGCTGTTAACCTCGTTCTCCGGATGGTGAACGTACAGCTGAGCGCGGCTGGATATGGCCCTCGCCGTGCTGGTAGCCCAGCTAGCCCAGTAGAATCATTACACACGGGTATTATGACATCGTCACGGTGACCTCAGTGGCACGTTAGGCGGTCGGGCGAGGGCTGTCCGCTTCTTCAACGGAGCCCTATGGTGCAGATGGCAACCTGCCACTCGTCAGGCTACACCACAACGCGGATATATCACCGCCGTTCGAAGTTTCCGCCGCACTACGAGCAAATGCAGCTCGAACTACAAACACAACGCTCACCATCAAGTTACAGATACCATGCTCCATCTATGTGGTTAGTGGTGTCAATATATCTGGCGACAGTTGAGACTGATGGACAGCGAGGAGTGAACAGCATACGAGGAATGAATGATTAGTGGATGCATGAGAACATCGAGAAGTCGACAACAAATTATCTCACCTTAGGGGAGAGCGTATTTGTTTTTGGGTTGGTGGAAGGCTGACGATGGTGACCAAATGCTCCATATACATACTCAGTAACACATACACGCACACACACACACACAGACGAAGGTGACATAAGGCAGAGGCAGCAATTGTCCCAGTGGAAACTATAGCCATTGACACATCAGTCATGTTCATATGCGTGTGGTGGCCTGCCGGGACTCCGAAGCCGACTTGGTGACCAGGCCGGCCTATGCTGAGAGAGAGAGAGAGAGAGAGAGAGAGAATCGGCGGAGGAGCTCGATCTACGCCGGTTGCTTGGACGGCTAAGTTTCTGGCAGCAAAAAGCCGGGGGACCGCTGGTAACCTTATGAGAGAGCTTGAGCATTGCACAAATTGCAGCTCTTTTAATAAACCAATAAACCTTTACCCTCACCAGAGACACAGATGCCCACTGCAGAGGTCGCTTATCCGTACATACATATGCACATATATATGCTATATATGTTATATATATGTATATATATATATATATATATATATATATATATATATATATATATATGCGTCAGCTGTTCACCAATCCGCGGTCCGTCGAAATCATCCACACCATCAGATTGCCGTTGGTCAACCTATGATGTAGGGTAGACAATTCACTTGAATTCACTTGATTGTTTATTTGTTAATTTGTCCACACGCATTCGTTCATCATTTCGTCGAGTTGTGTTCTTCTTTTTGCGCACGCACACACCTTGACGCAATCCAAGATCTAATACAATGCGTATTTACTGGCCCGCTTCCGCTGGCCCCGTTCATCGTACAGTTGTCGTTGTCGTCGTTGCTGTTGTCAACGTGTGAGATCTGCGTTCGTGTACCCAGCTCCGTATAACTGTCTCATCACCTCATCTGCCCGTCCGAAGTTCCCTTCGGTCCGCGCTACGCTGCTCTGCCCTTTGCACAATCGTATCGTAGAATCGGGTTATGCAAATGTCAAAATGCTGCTAAAATTGATATGCACTAGAATTCGGCGGTGGACAAAAGCACACCGTGTGAAAGGCACACCGTGTGTGTGGTGTGCACGATGTTTGCCTTTCATGACTCGATCATCCTTCTCTGATCTGAGCTGGCGGCGGGGACCATTGCGGGCCTATTGCGGACTGCTGATATTGTTTCAACGCGATTTTCTCCCGGTATCGGACAGCGGCTTTGGCTCTGTTCCCAGCAGTGGTCGGGGCCAGCTGCGGCCAGGCTCTGTCATTTCACGGATGAACATGCGCGCGCGTCCGTTATATATATATATATATATATATATATATATATATATATATATATATATATATATATATATATATATATATATATTTACCTATTATACCCACTGGATCCACTAGACGCGCCGCAAGCAACAATCAACAGATCAAACCTTGCTGACACCGGCGAATGTGCCCGATCCTCTTGCCTGCTGCCCCCTGTGAACCGTCTGTGTTTGTATATATGATGTACAATATATATATATATATCTGAATTTTGCGGACAGCGTTGGCGTGAACGACGCCGCAATTTTCGTCGACAAAGGCCTCATCTTCGCGTTTATCCCACACGTCGATATCGATAGGATTTATCCAGCAGCGGACAGGACGTTTCTAACGTCCGCCTGTTCGCCCGGCTGACGAAAGTCATAGTGGACACTGACTAGATCGTGAATGTAGTATAACTGCCGTCTCGGCCGCCGGGGCGCCGACCTTCACTATGTCATCCGAATCACAATTCGGCAGGCAACAAAAAATCGAGCGCGGACGAAAAGCGCGACGCCAGCGAATGTGTCAGGTGTATACCTCGATTTGCGTAGCCAACCATCGATACATGCTCTCTCCCTCTTTGTCTCGCCACATATCTCTCTCTCTCTCTCGCTATTTTCAACGGAGCTGCCATATAATCTAAAGGCAGCTAGCAGAACGACGACATCCGCTCGGGTGGTTACACTTTAGCGCCCTTCTACGACGTACGAAATTCAATTGTGTCATTTACTATTGACATGAATCACGCGCGCGCACACACTCACAGGCGACCTTTGAGAGGACAGATACATTCACTCGGATCGCCTATTGATTGGAGGCTGTCGGCGTTATTTGGCTGAGAGTGGGGGGATTTGTTTTGCGCACCTGGACGAATTTCGAGTCATGTAACTAAGTGGCCTTGTGGAAGTCGATGTGTTGACGAGGCGTCACGTCGTGGATTTCAGCTAGACGTTCCCGGCGCCTAGGTTTCGGGAGAGCGGGAGAGCGAGAGAGATAGAGAGAGAGAGAGAGAGAATACATACGTTTGACAGATTGAAATGGCCGTTGATCTCGGGCCTGGCCGATTCGACACGTTACCGATGTGAGGGTGCTCAAACAAATGTCAATGCTCGCATCGGTGCGGCGCCGGCAGAGGCGGCTGTAATTGTCAAGGTCGTTCTGTCGAGAGCTTCAGCAGTTTCACTTAGCGGGTGTTGCAGATTGAAGCGTTTTAAACCTCTTAGGTTTGGCTGTCCAATTAGGTCCAGGTGGGCGTCGTACGCTTGGGCGGCCCGCCCATTCGCTGCACCGGTTACGGTGCATCCACAACTACCGCCAGCGCGACAGTCGATGAGTAGCCTACAATTGATGGTAGCATTTCTGGGGACCAATAGCGGTGAGGATAACGATTTTTTGTGTGCGCAATTTCTGAGCAGCAGCTAGAATGTAGCATCTATAATATCACAAGATATCAAAAGTTCTCGGAGTCTGTAAAACTTCCTAGCGCATAGTGCTGGGGCGGAGAGGGAGGTTACGAAGCGGTTGGGCTGTCGACGATTGGGGACATTATGACACCTGAGCTACAGATATCATAGAGCACAATAGAGAACAAGGCACAACGCGTTGTCAGATAAGAACACAAGGGTGGTGACGACACGGCCAAATCGTGATACACAATAGACGACGAGCGGTGTCGAAACTGCATATAGAAAAGCCGTACGTAATAATCCCGCCGACGATAGAGCAATTAGCAAAAGACGTATGTGGACGTATTTGAATTCACGACATCGAATTCTACAGGTTACAGCGGGCAACCGCTAACAACGGGAACGTATACAACGTATAGAAATGGGCTATTAAATATAAGACACGCTGCAGATCAATGACAGACTTATGTATACGGGATGAATGAACAAATGCGTTTTCCACCGATCCGGATTCACTGGAGAAGGCGTTTTGTTCACATTATTAATGTATTCGTTATATCAAATCGATGAATTCACAACGAAACGTGCCCAACTCGAATCCACTCATTCTCAGTTGTGTTTGCAACCTGACAAAATGGTGATGACAACCAATGACTTGAAGGCGAGCGCAAACGAGACGTTTCGGTAGAATCATTTACCAAAACTAATGAACGAAGGATTTCGCGTAAAAATCAGCGAAATTCAAATAGCAAGCAATCGTAGACAGAGTGGACTTTGTTTGAATAGTGACCATACAACGGGGGCAGAGTCGGTGTAGAGCTTAATATAGATTGTTGTTTCGATGTGTAGCACAAATCGGTGCTTGACTGCACCGTAATCTAGACGAGGATTAAGGAGAGGCATTAGCAACTCCATTGTCGCCTATGGTGGCTTTTCAGTTAAAGCTGATCGTTGCGGGGCGAACCACTCGCGAACTACTGTGGAGACTACAGGCGATTTGTACTGATTTGTCGGTTAGGAATGTTGCCTCCTGCCGCCGCTGCCGCCCCGTCGAGAAACCATGCGCCCGGGGAGCTTATGGAACTATGGGAAGAGAACGCTGTTTGGCGGATTATTCTCGCTACAGCAAGCGATTCGTATCGTGCCTCCTAAGCTGCTCGAAAATGGCTCGGCAGCAGCTACGACAGCTACCGTAGCGTTGAATACAGGTCGTTAGGTGGCTGGAGGCCGGCTAGCGACGATGAGCCAACCTGTCGAACACGCCGCGAAACACAAAATCACACGAAAGCAAGCGCTTCCAAAGGTCGACGAAAAACGATCTTTTCGGCCAAGCAATCGAGGATGCTGTCACTGGGGATGAATGGGGGAATAGGATCCACTCGGGGGTGGGCTGTAACCAACTGAAAAGGGCGGGCGGTTGATCTCGTTGGATCGCTCGCCAGTCGCCAATGGGCGACCCGAATCCTTCGAGGAATGCGCCTTGGGGAACAAGATGACTTGATGAACATTCATATATTGTCTCCTGTGATTAGTGAGGTGAATAATATATATATATATATATTTTTTTTTCATTTTCTTTATGAGATGAGATGATTTTGTGGGGTTGAGATTATTCGCTCTCAAACGAGCTCTGTTACGAGCGTATAGACGCCGAGATCATCTTAAGATCGGACCGTAAGCTATCAATCGCTCTTGGACTCGACCTGATTGACGTCGTTGGTAACCCTGTCATCACGCAACGGTCTGCTTGACAAAGTAAGAGCAAACTTTTCAACAAGGCAGTCGTGATTCTTTCGTTGCGCCCGAGCCTGAACTGTGGCAAATGTGAGCTCCAAAGGTCGTTACCACACTGGGTAACCTACCTGAGACATAGTAGCAGTTGCTCCCAGCCTAATGACCTGTTAACCTTGAAAAATATGAACACATAGCAAGTGCACAAACCAACCAGCCCCGTGTGATTCAGATGCAGCCTGCAGGCGTTGAGCACGTTGGCTCAGCGTGCAGGTTGCCGACGTAAAGAGAACTGGCTGACCTGGAAGGTTGAGGGCGGGGTATTTTTGGGGATCGATCTCAGATCGGCGCCAGGTCGTCGGTCTCATGTTATCTCTCGTTGTTATCGATTATAGCTATTGACAGCAAAATGGCGCTGGTGTTGTCAACTCGAGATAAGCAATTCTCCAAATTAATCGCCAGTCGCCCAATCTACAAAATGCGGGACAACGAAGAACCAACCAATGCATCTGTACACGACACATTGTCCCTTGCTCATATGCCTTCTTTCGATTCTATTATACATCAATGAAATCGACCGCCTCACCAAATGATCCGTACGGACTTCTCGCAGAAGAACACGAAGTGAAACTAGCCAAAAATAGTTCCCATTTCATTTTTATGATGAGTACGTTATGCATAAGAACGAATGCACCGTGTCGTCGCAGCCCGCCGCTCGACGTGGACGCATGGCACGTGTTACGTAAGCGTAAGCACTTCCGTCCGAGGCGGATGTTTTTTCTCCTGTTGGCTATTACGAACGATACCATAATTACGCGGCAGGGAGATTATAATACGTGTATTGTTGTCAGGCTCCGTCTCATCCGCCAGAGCATCCATTGATAAACTGCCCATTGCTGATCTTCATTGCTGATCTCTTTCACAACGACGATGACCGCTACTACAGCTACGGGATCTACTGTAACCATTGGTACGTCTACGAATCGCCAGCCGACATACGCCAGCGATACTTTTGAATGCGGACTTTATTGATGTTGTGCTGCTATCGCATGCATTGCGCGATGCTGGCTCCTGCGCCAGCTGCGATGTGTGGCCTGCTGGTGATGTTGTTGAACGCTGGGTGCGTGGTCGTATGCACGATCAACGATTGTGATGCTTGACGCTCATATCTAGCCGTCAACGGCGCAGCCATCGGCGGGCCGCAGTATCGTCTCGGTCAGCGGTACAACGACAGTGCGCCGATACTCGTCACCGACTCGAGGTGACGACGATTGGCGACTCTGTATCACAGCCATCAGCTGTGTTCTATCTGGATTCGTTATGTCGACTTCAAAATGTCCTAATAGGTATATATATATATATATATACCTGTTATTATTATTATTATTGGCCAATTTCGCAGTCAAGATGATGTGACTCGATGCTTGCCCGATGATAACCGGCGCTCGCTCATGAGCGCTATCATTCGATCTGCGTGAGATCGAATGCATACTCAGGTCGGGTGGTATGTGTCGGTCGCTTGTAGACTGTTCGATGCTTTTTCTGTTTCGATGAAAGTGTCATCATTAACATGGAATTTCTATTAATGCAGGAATATTACGAAAAGTGTTACTGTCGATAATAATAATAATAATAATAATTAAGCTGATGGCGGCAGCAGCTGCAGAATCAAAGCGCATGCGAACGAACATCCATGGCATTTTGACGAGTTTTGCAGCAGGCCCCCATCATACGACTCGTCTATCTGCCAGCATAGATCACGACCTCGAGCGATGATCAACCCTACCTGAAATATGGATTCGCTTAGCAGTATGAAGTAGTTACACAGGGTCACCCGTGACAGTAGAGGTAGATTCAGAGAACAGTGTACACACATGTCTCATAGTAGAAAGCAACAAGATACGTTCGGACGCTACCTTGGATATTCATTCTTTCGACGTTATCGTACGGACGAGCTGGGTATGCCCGGCTAACGACAACGCTGCCTGCGGCTAAAGACACTTTGCTTAGCTGTCCGCGCTTCGTTCGTCGATGAAATGTTCGCCTCGTGTAAATTATATCCTCGAGGGTGTTACAGCCAACAACTGCTTCGAAGATGCCGAAGTGTTTCGTGCAGAGTCAGGCGACTCGATGCCACGAGGTCCAGTGCGCGTTGCGCTGACGCCGAACTCATCATCGTTGTTGTTGCTGTTTATATGTATACATATATCTGCTGGCGGACAGCAGCAGAGCCCACAGTAAACGGATAGACGTCGCTGGCCGTCGGGTGCTTGTAACAGACGGAGAGGTGCTTAGTCACAAGACTTCATCTCCACTTGTATCGGTCGGCCTGTCGCGAGCTCGCGTGACCGAGAGGTCCACTTCATCGAGAGGGCCGGCTACTCACGCACAAACGCTAGAGCGCGCATCTACGTTCCACGATGTTAGATCGTCAGACGCTGCGGACTTGCCAGCCGCTCCGCCACTCAGCGAACATTAGACGCTTTCGATCTTCGGCGATCTTCGCATCCCACCTCACCGTCGCCGCCCTCCGCTGACGAAGTACTCGCCTGTTCCTGCTGCGGCTGTTGTTGTCGTTGCCCCCGACCGCGCACGCCGTCGCGCGGCCGCGCCTGCCACTTGGCGTTCATTCGTGTTAGGTAGACCTCAGCAATCATGCGTAGAGCAATAGGGCAGATCTCGTGTCGGTGAAGGCGACCGTGGGGGGTGCGAGCGACTGGGGGTGCCCGCAGGGGTAGCGCACGAAGGGGAGTGGGGCTTCGCGCTACTTCTCACCTCTTAAGAGCGAAGACTCCCTTCGCTTGTTCGCCGCTTCGCCAGCATCGCCGTCACCACCATCGTGGTGTTCCTTATCCATCGCGGAGTGTTTGCCTGCGGGGCACAGCTGGGCGTGGGCTTCGAATGGCTAAATATCATCTAATAGAAGTGGGTGGTGCCACTTTCAGGGGCCATCTTCCGCTCGGCGGCGGCCCTACAAGGCGAAGCGAACTTTACCTTCGTTCCTGGCCCGTTCGCGTTTCGTTGTCTACTCCCGCTTTTCGCTGTCGTCTGCAATAACAGTAGGACTCACGCCTTTATGAGGGATAGCCCTTACTAACTACTACGATGAATTCTTCTGGGCCACTTGGACTCCTGCGACGGCGTCACAAAGTGGACTTTGTTTCGCGCTTTTTACGATTGCAACGATACACCCGCCCCATCATCATGCCAACCGACTCGGACGTATGGGAGGGGTTAGCGGAACAGCGTCAATGCTTAGCCCAGCAGGTCGGTGGTGGCAAAGACGGCGGAGGCGGCCTGGTGTAGTTGTCTCCAGACACACCGAAAAACACTCTCTCTCTCGCTCTCTTTATTCCTCAAACCTTGTGGTCCGATTATCCCGGTAGAGAAGCAAACACCTCCTCTATTTTTCCCAGTATGACGATGGTGGCCCCTGTACATCGTAACCCCTGCATTGTCCTGACACTGACGCAATACAAGTTGAAATGCGCGCCACGAGATCGTCGATAGTCGCAGGCGCCTGCTTCCTACTGAACACCTTTCCCATGGAGCGAGTCATCAGGCTTTCAAAAGCCTTCGTATTTCCTTCCTGTTTCGCGTGCTTTCATTGACGACGGCACACAACACCGCACACCCATTCAAACAGTCACCTGTCTCAGGCCGAACATCGCCACAGGCAACCGTAAACGCCGACTTCGAAGCGTTTCACTTTTCGCGCGTTCTGAACGACCCTGCGTGTACGGGGCGACCTATGCCATGCTACAGTCGTACTACGAGTGTCCGTACAGAAGCATTCACTAACCTGTGAGTTCCGCTGGACCGATGCGCGCGGATGTCAGTGTGCCGGCGGTACGCTCACCCGGTTCAGGATCTGGTTTTCGCTGATCTGAGACAGCTCGGGGGGCCTCACCATCTCTGACGTCCGTCTCTATCACGCAATAGCCAATCGGAAAACCTAACTGATCACGAGCCTCACATCGCTGAAGCTATACAACAGCAACAGCAGCAGCAGCAACAACAACAGCAACGTGTTTGTCTCGTTCGTACTTCAGTTCCTTCTCGCACAGTCGAACGCTGACACAATGGCTGACCTGACGACCGAAGCAAGAAATACATTTGACGTTAGTGAGCGAGGCAACCGAAAGCGACTAAAAACAGTGGTAATAATTCCTGCGTCCCACTGGGTCCCACGAAAAAAAAGCAGCACCACAAGGTGACAAGTAGTACTCAAAAAATTTCCCCATACAATCGATAACTCGAAGGGGAAACTGGCGATTGGCACCGGACGCGGCCGGGCGAAGCCGCCATCTAACGCAGACCGTAGCTGTGACGTAATGAGGTCCGCAGTGATGTCCGATGCCACTGTGGACGCTTATCCTCTCCGAAGTGTTTCAGTTCTGGTGGACAGATTGAAGGCGCGAGTCTCACGTCTGGTACACACCGCCTGATAGTGATAATTTCCCATCATCTGATTTGCCATGATTTTATATAGAATTCCCCATGTGCTCATACGCAAGTCGCAATCCTGCGAACGGTGGGAACTCGATTTTTCTCTCTGTCTCTCTCCCTCCTGCCAGATTCGTCCGCGCCGACCGATTGTCTCTCGTGGCTTTTAATTGTCTGGTATTCATAAAAATACATGTTGTTCAACAACAAGAACAACAACATAATATTTTGGATCAGTGTCTGCCCGCGCGCAGTGCCAGTCAAATAAGTAATATTATACATGTTGTCGATGAGCGCCACGCTAGCGATAATAAATAGTTCTACCCACAGTCCATGGTTCTACGTTGTTCATACGTCCACTGGTACATGGGGAGAGACGGATTCATTCCACCAAAGAATGTGTCTCGTAGCGACGGAGCCGCTTAGCTGCGTTCTGCCGCCATCCCCGGTAGCTGATCGCGGCTGCCACAACACTACGACTGTGGTGGTAGTGACGTCCGCGGCGGCGGCGGCCACGGGTCAAGATCGCGAAGTCAAACGCACGCTTTCGTTAGCCAGCTCCTGCTCCTCTTTTTTTCTTTCAGTCTCCTCTTTTTGCTGCTGCATTCTCCTGCAGGAGCATTCTCCGTTAGTGAACCCGGTCAATCGACACAGTTGACAAGGAGAATCCTCCTTGGAAGGATGGCAGGGCGCTTCGCGGACGCGTGCTTCGGCCCGCCTGCGTAGCGTCGCCGACGCGTCAAGCCGCGTCGTCGTTCGATGCTTCGAGAGCGAACGAGTGCCGAAGACTCAACAGCAGCATCGGCGGTGGCGGCGGCGGCAGTGGCGGCCGCGAGCCAATCGCCGAAGAATTCGCCAAGTGCCCGAGCAACGACCGACGGCGAAGGCCTGGCCCGAACGCTCGTGTCCGCTGCTATCGACAGCTGCGCACCGACGGAATCGATGCCGATGGCATCCCAATGAAGGGAGAGGTGAGCGCGGCCGGATTTTTCAAATGTCAGTCCCCTCTCTCCCTCTCTCCACCGAGAAGTGTCCCGGCGCGATTCGACAGAGGCAGCGACACGGATGCCCTCGTGCGCGCGTTATGTGAACGGGGTCGCCGGGAGCAGGCGACGGTGGGCAACGGCGTAGAGACAATACAATCCAATGGAGAGGGAAAAACAGCAGGGACTTCTTACGTACGTATCGCGAGATCACCAGAGGGGAACGTATAGTGAGGCATACGTAGGAGAGCTACAGTAGGAATTGACTGGGAACATGATTATGGTCATCGAATTCGCAGACAGGATGCTGCCGTTCAGCATTCCCTCTGTGAGCGTCTGTCTGCCAGCCGTCTCGCCCGCGAGCAGAGAAACTCTGCCCGATAGATCGAGCGGGCGGAGTCGCGTTGTGATATGATGACGATGATGCCGGCGTGGGTTGTAGCTTGTTATGAAAACATTGCATTGTCCGAGCTGGCTAGTGGAGCCTGGCTAGCAGCCTTGTGCTCTGCGAGATGGGCAACGCTGCGAAGTGATGACTCGTTCTCGACGCGATGTAGAAATATCGTTTCCATCAGAGATGTCGATACGCCTAGAGGCACATCTGCTGGACAGAGTGTACCGATGCCGCCATACGCACGCCTCAGCGGTGATTGTGATCTCACCTCGGATATTTTTGATGCCGAATTACGCTGGACACGACCGCCTCAATGCGATTATACTATGGCATGCCACGGTATGATTTCACCGTCGGCCATTCGAGGACCCCGATCGATACATAACGGCTGGCGCTCCGCCAACATTCTGTCCCGTTGTTATCGAAAAATCCGAAACGAGCCAGCGGAAACTCTGTAACTTCTCCGGGTGATAATTCACCCGGCGTCGTTCAAGAGCAACAACAAAAAAAACAGCAAGAGTTTGGCGAACGCCAATTGTCCATCAATAGACCGACACCACCCGAGATGGGGGGGTGGGGGGGCGGCGGCGGCGGGGCAAAGCGTATTACACATATCATTAATTTTTTCCTCTCCCCGATTCGCTGGCTACCTGATCGACGGACGCGAACCATATCGACGTGGTCAGCTCGCCACGATGCGTGTGGTATACCTGTCGGCTATACATACATTACGTATCTATCCACGTATGAAACTTTCACCATCGGCCACCTGTCAAACGAAGCTGCACAGCTCTGCAGCAGCTGCACATCGACTGGGTGACAGCACCCGCACAATCGCGCATGTATTCGGGTCCGCCTATTCGTGGTGGTAATCTGGGTTACGACAACCACTTTCGTCGTAGGACTTTCGGCTGCGGGATAGCGTTTTGGTTATCGCCCCGCTCAGCGGCTGATGATGTTAGCGGGGGGGGGTCGTCCAGGTACGACGAAACTTATCACCTCACCGGATCGGTAGCAGGCGAAGGTGCGGTCCAGAAGCGGCCAGTCTAATGAGTGACGTTTGCGGCACCGGTGGACATATCCGAACGTTTACTATAGAAGGAAGGGGCAGCGGGGTATGCATATACATGCCTCAGTGTTTGATCACGAGCGAGATCCTGTGCGAAAAGCAGCTGTCGGTAGCTGCTGACCGAGAAGCACTACAAACCAAGCGGCCAGGAACCAGAAAATTGGATCGATCGAAAATCGTAGCGCTAATCAATGAATCATATGGGGCAACCAGCATCGGACAGAGCAGGGTCCACAGAGAGAGAGAGAGAGTGGCGCGAAATAACAGAGGAACAGTGGCAGCGTCCAAAGGAGAAGCGAGCGCCAATCACAAATGAAATGTGTTTATTTGCCTCGATTTCTCTGGGGAGGCTTTAATTAGCGAATTGTTGGTGCCAATATCGACAACGGGAGCGAGATAGTTGGAACGGGACCGAGTGACGTTCCGCGAAACAACGAGTGATTCTGTTGCCGGCGCGGTTACGGCGCTGTAACGATTGATCTGACGACTCTCGCGTTTACCTACGCTATCGACATGTTGTCGCTGTGAAGCTGCATTGCTCGTTGTTCGTACAGGTGGATCAGTACGAAATACGATTCATCATCGGTTCGTAAAATCAGTGTGGAATCCATTCTGCTGGAACCATCCAGCAGGATCCACCCGCGGGATCACGTGTGCGTCCACGTGGCAAACCTGGCAAAGCTGTGGGTACTGCGGCAATAGTGAGGTGTGAAAGGGTCGGACAATGCAGGATCGGGGACGCTGATATCCGGTATACGATGTGGGCGGACGGTGGATCTGAGAGCCACGCGTCTATTTCGTTGTGACGTCTCGTGGAGTTGGTGCATATCGCCTGGATAAACAGAATACTCGATACGGTATACTCGATGCACTTAAGATCGAACATAAATATTCATACAAGGTGTCCCACTGTTGAGTACAATACAGCACCAAATCACGTCCCGTAACCTGCGAGCTAATTTGAGTCAATTAGCAATTATCCCTTGCTGCTTAGGCTGCTTTTCCGTTCACCACGAGGCCATCCAACGATCGTCCACACATGAGTCGCAGATCTCGCGATCCATCGCAGTTCGCTGTATCAAAAGCACCTTTCGAGCGGCTGCGTGTCGGACTCTCGCGTGCGTTGCGCTAGTTACACAGCAAATCAAGAAAAAGCCAAGTGCCAGAGCCAAATACCAGCGCATTAACATCGCCGACCTGCTGCACCATCCGCTTGATTGCCGAAGAGACTTCGGAGGCAGGCAAGGTAAGCGCGCGCGCCCCAAGCTGGACGACCCCTGAAGCTGCTCCCAGCCCCGAAGGATTTCTCCGTCACCCTCCTCTCTCGCCGATGTCAGCCTTCGCCGTACACATCGACTATCCCCCCACCCCCACTCCCCGCGCCGCCTGAGCCAGCCACTCGTTAGCATTCTATAGTGATCGCTGTCTGTGTGATGCTCTCACTATTTGAGGTACCGCGGCGCCGGCTCGGGCACCACGTTGCCTCGGTCGGCTACGGCAGCTCGTGGTGTTATTATTGCTGCCGTCGCTGCGGCCACTTCAGCTTCGGCCGTAGATTGGCTCGATTGTGTAACGGAGAGACGGGCGTCATCGATGACAACAATCACACCCACCAGCGACGATGACCCGAACAGTTGGCCGATCGGCTGACGAGGACTTCGGCAACATCGGTGTCCCATCGCGGTAGGTTAACATCGAGCCGAGCAGCAGCAGCGGCGGCAGTCGCGAGCGCCGGCTCCCCGAAATAGGCAATAAATACGATGACGGTTTTGTCGACTAACGTCGATCTGCTTTGTCGATGCAGCCCAACGTGGATCGCTGCCGTTAAGCGTTGACCACCGTCTGCTGTCGCTTGCGTTAAAGGAGAAGGGTGCGTCAACGAGCGCTAGCCATGTTTCGTGTGCTGGCTATGCGCTTCGAGCGGTGGTGACGGGCTGGACCCGGGCCATCGTACACTGCCAATGTGCGGAGAAGTCGAGAGGTACAATGAATTTGAGAAATTGATCGAACCGAATTGACGCCGAGGACAACAACCGGCTCATACCAGAAGCGGGGTTGCCGAACGTCGATGACACATGTCACCACTGTGTAATATGTACGATCGCTAGCCAGCTATCGGGTCGTCTGACGATCGGGTCTCTTCGTCGATCTCTGACGCAGCTAGGCAGCCACCCGCTCTGTTGTACGCGGGGAGCCGGAACACAAGACCCGAGGCACAATTGCAGGCAGGCGGGCGGGCGACCGCACTGTCACCGCTTCTACAGAACTCTTAGCACAACCATCGGGTCGGCTCGCCGGACCAACAAACTAACCGCAACTGTTTGACGACCCGTCCACGAGCTTGGGCATCGTATGTGTCCTACGTCGATTGGGTCGCCGCACGTCGAGTTCAGTGGAGTCGAGTGAAATCGTCGACCCTTCAAGAGCTAGACGAGGAGAACAAGGAGAAGAGGTGGATAGCCTGCTCTCTCCATTATAAAACAGAAATATGACCATATCGTGTCCGTCGTCGTTGGTGTGTGCAGACGAGCAACGTTCGACGATGCCTCCCCTGATTCGTCCATTGCTGACCATTGGCCGTTTGATAGCTGACTAAGCGATGTCGTCTTGACCGAACCCCACATGTGGTAAATAGCATCAGCACCAGTGGACGCAGCAACAGCCTACGACCAGCATTGGTGGCACGGCGGCGACAGGACTCGCTAGGTACCAACTCTGTTTTGGCCACTTCGGTGTCCACTGCTGCGATGAGACTCGATAGATCGATCGATTGATCGATAGATATTGGGCTCACTCACTCGCGGATATATTTCCAGCTGCCGCATGAGCCGTTTGAGAGGTCACCCTCATAGGCCAGCCGTATAAATAGCACTATCGCACGCGATAGCGGCGGCGGCCGAAGGCGGTGGAAACATCTCCAGGACGATGGGGCGGGGGTCGCAGACGTTCGGACGGGCGGTGGCTGGTGATCGCTCCTGTCTGAGTGAGAGCCGTTGAAGTCAACGAATTGACGAGTCCGTAAAGTCAGGAAATGAACAGGGAAAAAGCCCGGACAAATGTAACCAACGGAAACAGCGGGCGTGGAAAATAGCAAGCCAGGGAAGAAGACCTCGGCGGGCTGACGATTGATGCTGGCCCGACGGTCCAACTGACTGACTGATTGATTCATTCAGTCATTCGTCGATCCCACCGTCGCCGCATAGGCCTGGATAGATGCGCATATATCTCGATCATCATCATCCGGCGAGAAGGATACAGCTTTGGCGACTGCCATTTGTCACCAAAGTCATCTGAGCCTTCCTCGGCGTTAGGCGGCGAGCCTAAGCGGTCGGCTGGTTCGCCATCTCCATTCCCCATGTGCATTGTGTGTTTGCAGCGGCGTTTCTTGCGCGTCGATTACTGGGGATTTCGTTGAACCTCAACGCCGGCTATCGCTCCGAAGCCGTTGCAGCGATCGACCAAGCACCGGATGACCACCGGTGACGTGCCTCGCTGCCATGTCCACTCGTCATTGTGATCTTGTCGTCTTCACCAGCGTCTTGACCTTTTCAAGCGAACAGTGACCATGCTAATAGTGATAGTGTCGATGGCAGTGGCGACGGGTGATTGCTGTTGATGTTGTATCAAGGGAGACGATGCGATGTTATACCAAAGCGGTCCTGGATCGGGATCATCGATGAATAGAACGAATGGTGCTGAGCAACAGCTCGCCCCCACCGAACCCAATGGGTGCGGTATTATGGAGTATTATCGCAAAAGGCAAAAGGCTACATCGCACCATCGCATCGTTGTATTGTCCCATTGCTAGAACACATTAGTCGTCCAACATGCATTATCCAATATATGCTATGGAATGACGGCAAGTGATTACTACCGGCTGATATTGGCTTACTGTCGTTTACGAGGGCTATATCTCTCTTTCTCTCCCGTTTTCTCTGTATATATATAATTTCCTTTCTCGCTCGTTTTTCATGTCTTTTCAAGCGGTTAATGGTGAAATGCTAAGTGTTGTTCTCGCGGAGTGTTCCGACAGTTAAATGCCTCCTGTCTGATCACGTATACGCGTCTGTGCGTGCCCCCCAAGGGGCGGCTCAATCTAGACATATTATATTATAGTTCTTGAGAGCTACAATCGTATGATGGTGAGTGAAGCGACATCTGGACTAAAAGCGCCGCGATATCCACGCCGCTGGCAATATCACCCGGGCGAACGATTATAACGTCATTCTTATCGGGTCTCCCCATGAATTCCGCGTGGGGCTTGGGGTGGGTCGAGTAGCCGGAGTCGGCAGGAGGCGAAGACGCGGTGAAGCCCCTACGGCTGATACCCTTGCTGCAACTGACTGGCAGTCGGAGGAGATGGAATGGACGGATTCTATTCAATGCAATCGATGCTTAGGGGGGGGGGCTTCTAGCTAATGACTGTTGCTGCATCTGGCGCTGTCCCGTCTCGGTGCGCGCTGACGGCTGTCCTCGTTCCTGCACCGCGGGGTAGTGACCTGTGGTGGTAAACAGCAGGAAACCGTGAACGTAAGCCGGTCCGCATACAGGAGACGTGCGCCTCCGTGCGCACGTGCACACGAGTTTCAACATGGGCGGGGTAACGTGCAAAATTGCCTTAGGCTTACCGAGCCGCAGGGATATATGGATTCCTTTGAGGAGGCAAGAAGCAACAGGGACGGGTGGTATCAAGGTGCTCCTTGAGCGCTCTTCACATTCGGATCGCTATTTTTCGTAATAGGGTCCCCCTCTGAACGACGCCTTGGGCTGATTTGTCAATAGTAACCTCAATGACGGTATTCTCAAAGTAAATACCGCATTGTTCGTATGTGCCCTGTAGGATTTTGAGCAGAGATCCTATGGTACCACGCTCTTCGGCGTTATCCCTACGCCGTCCCGATGGGCTGGCGACCTTTGTCGATTACCATGGTTGTGCTTGTTTCACGTTGGGATATACTATACCTATGAGACGATCGTGTTGATATGAGGAAAAATAGCCAATGGGGTGGCATAAACGACAAGAAGATAACCTCCGTCAATAAACCAGAAAAGCGCTCATTTTCGAAGTATCTACATGTATACATATATATATATATATATGCGGGCCTTCGGACTAAGAAGGTATCCGCATTCTACAATTAGATATGCGCGCGTCCTTTACTTCTGCCCGCGTAGATCCCGCTGAAAAATCTGGGCGACGTCTGTGTGTTCATCACATGTAGTAGCTTTACTTGAACATATTAAGAAATAAATCACCCACAAAACGCCGATATATGTCTCTCTCTCTCTCCCTCTCAGTCTGTGTATGGGTGACTAGCAAAAGCGGGTATTAACATTAGGCAGGTTTTGGGAGCAGTAAAAATTCCACAGAATATTTGCAATGCTAATTATTTTAGCTGGCTAGAAACAATCAATGGCGGAAACGTAATGCGTACGTTATGATTTCTGTTACGGTGCTGGTGATGACGTCGCATGCTGAGACCTAGCTCTATGGAATTTCGAATAAATCATACACACACACATATATATATAAATATATATATATATATGTGTGTGTGTGTGTGTGTATGTATATATACCCCGATTAGTTCAATGCATCACTACATACCGTCGATAAATGGATAGTCCACATCGGATCGTCAAAGGGGTGAGACCGACACGACCGTTTGTCCCCCGGGCCGTAAACCTATGCGACAGTGCCTATCGTCGGCCAAATTCCACCCCACACCCCTTAAACTGGCCGAGTGTCAGTCACATTGACGGCACGCGTCATTCATCGTCCGTTCGTCCGTCCAATCGATCTATTACTTACTCGATTCTCCTGCTCATCGATGATTTCGGCGCCCTCCAGAAGTGTGCCTCCACAGAAAACCACTTGACGTTCGATAGCAATCCTCAATCCCCACACACACACCCCCTTTCTGAGACCGAGGACGGACGATCGTGGGGGAGAGACCCCGTCGGAACGAACGACAGACGTAAATGGTAAATGTTTATTGGTTTATTAAAGGAGCTGCAATTTTTACGGAACACGTAGAACACAGGAAGGGGCGCAGGGTCGGCCGGATCTGCTGGCGCAGGGCCGACTGTGTCCTTCGCAAAAACACGCTGTGGATTTGTGGACCTTTAAGGTTCGTTTAGTTGCTGCGTTTGTTGTTGTTGTGTTTATTGATGCGACGTTTGTTGAGGTGGCTGTTCCGGTGTGATGGCTGCTAGCTGCAATAGTAGCTGCTGCTGCTGAGGCTGCCGCTATGGATACGCTGCTGGTGATTTATTTGCATGCAGTTATCTGTATCGCCGCCGGTGCATGAACGATTGAGAGTACACAACGCGCTCACTGCTTGCGACTGCTCGATTAATTAGCGGTGATACGATGATGTGGCGTGAGGCAGCCACTTGAAAAAGAATAATACCTACGCATATCAGCGCCATGTCGCCACCGAACACATACATCTATCATATCATATGTTGACTTTGGAACAGCTACTACTGTTGGCCCTCGGTAGCGTTCGTCGAAGCGTTCAATGACGACAACTTAGCGCCGAGATGCGGACAGATGAAATCGCCTATTCCCATAATTACTTCTTCTTCTTCTGGCACACACTGCTTCGAACAGAACACAAAATGCATGAGCACAAAGCGCTTGAGGGACGGATCTGTTCTTCCAGCAGATCCCACGTTTCCGCCGAAGTCACCGCCGCCTCGAGATACGGAGGCAAAATGCAAAATGAACGAAGCCGGTAATACGTGTGGTACACACGTCGAGCGAGTCTGTCGCATACGAATCAAATTGTTCGCGAAACGGGACGTTTATACGAATGATGATCTACGTATTGGGGGTACGCGTCCATATACGTTACCTCCATAGGGTGAGGTAATTTGACGGTCAGTCGGCCGGTTGAGGAGTCCTCACCGCGCGCGCAATACATATGTCGGGCAAGCAGCAACAACAACGACAAAAGATTGTAGTTATCTTGTATTGTGTTTCGGTTCTAATCAAGATGTGTGCTCTTTGCAACGAAGTATTATATATAGAGAGTGATGTAAGTTCATGAACACCATTATATATATATATATATATATATATATATATATGGTGGTTTAGCCTCAAGACACGAACTAATGGGGGGAAACTCGCTGTGTGTGTGTATCGAGTTGTGGGGTGTTGAAGGTTCATCCCGATTGGTTATCTCAGTATGCGATTAGCGTGTGTGTCGTTGGCTTCGGCAAATGTCCAGCCTGTCAAGGTTCCGCCTGATCGTTCTGCAGCGGACATTGCCATGGAATTTAGTGCTTTTGAATACCGCCTGCAGCCGCCGTCGATTGTCGTCCGTTGGTTCGCGGCGTCCAGGGAGCAGATGCTCCTGGCGGTCACCAAAAAAACAGCCATCGGAGATGTCGTTGTTGTTGTTGTTGCTGCTGTTGTTGACGATGTTGCGCCGTCGGATTCTTGCGGGCCCTCTGCCTCCGCTGCACTGTCGACGGTCTCGCGCGATGGCAAACATACTGCTGGAGCATCACACACACGTTGCCTTTCGTGTGCTGTTGATGTCTCGTGTCGTCCACGCCCTGCAATCGAGAGAAACTCCACTTGGTCAGTCTTTCGTATAATTGTCTTTGGGTAGAATCAGCAGCAACAGTAGCAATAGTAGTTGTACGAACAGCGGAGGTCGACTATGGAATATACAAGGAGGTTTCGTCATTGATATATATATATATATATATATGGACCAATCTATCCTCTTCTTGCTAAAATCGTCTACATCCGGCGGAACATTCCACATATTGCGATACGCGTCATCTCAACGTCGACCAGTGCTGCTGCTGCCGGTGAATTTCTACCCTTAACGCATACTGTCCCATTGTATTGCTGGCTGACTTACTGCTCAGTGACCCCCTCCCTTGACCACCCACTCCCCCGCCCCCCTCCCCCCCCCACCGCTCGAAGACGCCGCGCGTCAGAAAACTCAATGGAAACCCTCGGAGAAAACACGAAATGAATCGACCGTCCACGACAACGACACACCCCGAACCGTCACCCCCTCCCTGCCATGTAACGTTGATCACAAGTGAGCAAGCACGTACTCTATGTACGATGATCCTCGGCCCAATCTCTCTCTCGGCCTATCTCTTTCTCCCGTGATTCGAATTGCTTCCCTTCACGCGGCCACCGCCACCGCCGCTGCCGGCACGAGCCGTGTCGGCTACACGGCGATTTCGGACGATATTCACAGATGAGGTATTCGAAGGGGAGGACGGCGGGAGAGGCGCGCTGGCGGGCGGGCGGGCTTTCGCGCGCGCGGAACGCTCTGTCGAGTAGTTGAAGCGGTCGCGAACTTGCGCGCAGCCGAAATCCCCTACGTGCTACATCATTGTTCGCTACTGTCTGTCTCCGTACGTCGGTCGGTCTGTTTGTCTTCACCCCCCCCCCCCTCCCTTCTCTCTCTCTCTGTCTCTCTGTCGCCTCGTCTTCTACTCTTCAACCTGTGTCTGTTGTCAGTGCCCGTCGGCGTTGTACTACATCTACTAGTACTATACATGGACGGCTGCTCTCAGCACTCGGTGACGACAGCAGCAGCAGCAGCAGCAGCAGCAGCCGCGGCAGCAAGCGGTCGAGGCAGACACGCGAAACAAAATTGTTCGTTCGCCGCCGCCGCCGCCGCCGCCGCCGCCGCCGCCGCCGTGCGCCAACGAGGCAACAGCAGCAGCAGTAGTCGTCGTTGTTGCGGGGAGCGAATCGCAGAAGGCGAACGCCAATCGCAACCTTGGCATTCCATTCCTCTGGGCAGCCGGCGGCGGCGGCGTCGGCGGCGGCGGGTGGTGGATTCTTTTTGACAGCAGCAGCAGCAGCAAGAGCAGTAGCAGAAGAGGATGAAGAAGACGAAGAAGACAACGGCGGCGACGGTGACGGCGGGAACAACGATGACGGCGACGAAGTACCGGCAGCAGGAAAGGCAAAAGAGAGGGATCCGAGGAGACCCTGCTGCGGCCGAAGATCCATCCGGCGACGGCGGCGGCAGCAACAACAACAACAACAACAACAACAACAACAACGGTAGCTGAAGACGCGATTACATAGCAACATAGCGTTGTCGATGACGACGAGGTCGAAGTGAAGAACGGCCACGAAAATCGGGAAGAAATCGATGCAAGAGCAAGAAAAGAACGACGACCGACGGAAAGCAACAGCGGACATTTGGCGGCGGCGGCGGCGGCGGCTGAAGAAGCGACAACTGGCGGACGATATCGAGGCGGGCTATGCTATTTTTCTGTGTGGCCTTTTCTCTCTGGCTTGCTCCTGCCCGCTGGCCGGCGTTGCTGTGTCTGGACACGAATGTGCGGGTGGGTGGGATAGATCACCGTTGAGGACGAGAGGAACGCGCGCGCGTCTGTCACCAACGAAGCGATCGCTGACGATTCTCGCGCGATTCTGCCGCCGGTATACGACAAGGGGAATGTGGAGAGCTGACCGATGACGGCGGCGGCGGCGGCGGCGGTCGCTGCCGCCAATGCTCCGTCGTCGTGAAGAGTCGGAATTCGAGGCAGGAAATTTAGATAATAACAACAACAACTATGGCAACAGCAACAAGAACAGCAACAGCAACAACCGAATAGGACGGCCGCGGCGCGAGTAAAGAAAGAAAAAGTAAACGAAGAAGTTAATGTAGCAGACGACATGAAATGGGCTTAGTTCGAAAGTTGACGATGTGCGTTGTGTAGACGAATGCAGCAAAAGATCGATAAATACGGTTCCCGCGAGGAGAAGCGTTCGGCGGAACTGTAATGGACAACGGTGTTCTGTCGTTCATATTTCGTCTCCGTTTGCGCGTTTGTCAATTTACATATCTATGAAAGTATTTATTTAAATATCCTCCAACGATGCTGATGGTACATTGTGCCATGAGATGTATATCTGTGATTTTGTGACGTGACCAACCACACAGAAGTGTGGTTGAAGTCGGCTACAAATAGCATTTTATAGTATGCTATATGTTCACTGTTGTTTTTAAGAGAACTTTACCACTGTACACTACAACTGCAGTTCCTATAATAAAGCACAACTTGCATCTTGAAACTATTACAACAGATATCAGAGATTACCAGTACCCCTCTCGTACACTGTTATACGATTTGTGACCTCCGCCTGCGGCGGTGCTGCTGCTGCTGGTGCTGTTGGTAGCTATTGGTTAGTCGTACATCGAAATATATACCTATTTATATATATATTCTACTTCGTCTCGATGAGAATGCCACTAGTATTATACTACTCGTAACACAATCTCGTGCTTGACTCAGATGCGGTAGCCGGCTCCAGTCAGCTTCGCCTGCTTCGCTTATATGTATAAGATGTGCGCGCGCACCACCAACAGCAGCTCGTTTTCAGAGGAAACACAACGGCAGGGAGTGCCCTCGGGGAATTGAGACGGATATCTCGTTCCACTATCCAATGCGATGTCGTATGCCATGACATGCCCCCGAATCTCTTGCTTCTTCTGAGAGATCTGACCGCCTCTTCTAACGAACCGTCGTCGTTAGCCATCTCTCTCTCTCTCTCTCTCTCTCGCCATATGCCATCAGCAGCAGCACCGCATGCTGCGTATACTCCTGGCTCGGATCTATCCACGGATCGCGTTCGCTCCGACGCTCTGATCGTCGGTTGCCGCTGTGGTCATTCGGTCGTGGGGTTATCTCGTTTCGCTGTTCAGCCTCTGCTCGTCCCTGAGCCTCTCAGAGAAGAGCGGCGACCGGGAGCATCTTCGCTGCGAACGTCTTCCCGCGGCAAAAGCCGATCCGAGGGGTCGTCAGATTGCCAACCAGCGTCGGCGGTGTGGACGATCTTCGCGGATGACATCTACTCGAATCAGATGCGCTCGGACTGAATCGTTTCTGGCGTTGCCTGACCCCCACCCCCTCCCCGTCCAGCAAACCCCACTTGCTTGCTGCTGTTATAGCGTTCGCTATCATTTTCGCTTTCGGCGTCGACTCGAGCCTCCTCTCGCTCCCGACTCGTGCGAGTGGATTTCTAACAAATAGCAGTGTTCGGCTATTATTTCATTAAGTGAAGAGGAACCTTCTGAGGGGATAATCAGGACTATCATGTCATTTGCGGATAGCTGCCGTACGATGCAGCCGCCGGCGCCGCCGCCGCACGCTAAACATTGCCGGCGATTCCGTCGGTCAGTTCGCCGGATAGACGATCGGCCCGGTTCACTTAACCAAACGAGAACAGAGACAACGTCCCTCGTTGCCAGCTAGCAACACAATGTACAAAAACTCAGAGTAACACTGAGCGCCGCTGTCGCCGCCCCTTGGTGTCTACATGCTCAGAGTTGTTCGAACGTTCGCCGCCACCGCCGCCTCTGCCACTATCGAATGTGACCGCTAATCAGACTCGTCTATCAACTTCAGCTGGCCGAAGAGGCTATCGCATGCCGCTAAGCATAAAATATAGGAGAGTTAAGAGAGAAGCTAATTGATACGAAGCACTCGTGATGCGACACAGGGGATCTGGGAGCTGAGAGCACGGCAAGGAACAAGCATCGCGTGGCGGGAGAAAACCCGCCAGCGGCCACCAAACATATGTATTACCTCTGCGCCGCGCCTGATAGATCTTATTCGACTGCGTGCGGCTGGCGGTAGACCCAACAGGGACGATGTCGGTAGAAACGCGAGATGCCGACACCGGTGGACCCACTTCTATCCTACGCTATCTCAAACGCGTAGATACGCAATAACTAGTGACTTAGGCGCAATATGTAATGTATAGACAGAATGGTTAGGTGAACGTTTGCTTGTAGCGTGCCCAACCAGTCCTCCTTCTGCTCGGCCGCCTCTACCCATTGCTCTGATCTCTCGATCTGAGCAGCCTGAGCAATTTCCTCGGGAGAGGGAAATCAATCGAAGCTACAGTGAGCCGCCACCTTGCCGGTGTCGTTCGGGATTGCGCGCCCCGTTATTTTTCATCTCTTGGATTAGCCCGGCTCAATCACAATTATCGAAGGCTGCTATTTTTTTGTGCGTCGAGTGCCGCTAGCTGCTGCTGTTGCACATGTTACGATTAGCGCCCGATGTTAAGCGATGGATGATGTCACCATTGTGACTAATTGGTTTGAACTTCGTTTACCATCGCTGGCGTTCGGTCAGCGGACGGACGTCGTGGAACAGTCCTCGTGCAGCTCACAACGGGCGATTTGTATTCTATAATGAGTAAAAATATCATAGTTTTCTTCTAGACATATGCTTGTAGTTGTGGTGGTACATGTGCAGGTGGACATATGCCGGTGCAGCGGTGCCGGGAAACTTAGCGCATAGCAATTAGCTTGATTAGTGATAACAGAAGGAAACGAACTCGGCGTGGTCTCATGTGGTCTTTGTTACACGGGGCCTTAATCGATTTTATGCCGCACTTATAGTAAAAAACTGCTATCCAAGCTGCTCTGTACGTCAGAGTGGATCCAGTCATCGTCGCCATTTTACATAGCAAATATATAAGGCACATCTAGTCGATAGTATGCAAGCCTTCTTCGAGAAGCAATTAAGAAAAGGGAACTAACTAACTGTATATTAATAAAGGCGCAAGTACAATCGTGGTATCCGTTTGCGTGAGCGCTGTGCGCACTTGAGCGAAATTGTCTACGGTTCCAAACGTGACTGGCCTAACTTATATTATACTGTTGTGTTTTATGGCGCCTCTACATAAACACGCTCGTTGATGCCTTAAACAGGTTTCTGGCAAGATTTAGTTGTAGGGCTGGTATCAGGTGCAATGTGCCTAGCGAGCTCCTTGTCCTCAGCGATCTCCATATAAGCGATCTTCACAACGGTGCTGACATGCAATGTTTCATAGGCTAGTAAGCTAAATGATATCATGATCGGACAGTTTCTAGTCATTCGAAAACATAGCCTACAAAGCTGTGAAATGCAGGTAAACTCAATGGAAGTGACGCGCTTGAATAATGCATAGATTCGCCTCTGAGACACTGGCACGTGCCACGCGTTAATGCTATACCATATGAACACATTAATAATGAAAACTATAATTATTAACGTTATAATTTAATTGCACATGTCCCCCCCGCCCCGCCCCTCTATCAATTATATAAAGTTGTGCTCGCACTGTAGTGCTAGTGTATTCGTCCCGCGAACGATCAGCAACGCCCGGCCAGTACGATACACAATATAATCCCAAAAAAAAATGTCCAAACCCATCGATTACCCAACAAACCCGAACCCAATTTCATCTCACGAGGCTGACGCTCAGGGTCCCGACAATCGCTGTAGCTGCGTGCGAAACAAAATCTCCAGAGCCGCATCCATAGAAAAAGCAACAGCAACGCGAGGTGGAAAATCATTGAACTCGTTGCGTTATTTCATTACGGCTATCTCTACTGCTGCCTTTTTTTGCCTGTGCGCCATCGTCATGAATCACGCGCCAAGAAGGACAGGACTGTCGAGTCTACGAAAGACAGATCGTAACGAAATTCGAAGATAGGGTGAAGAATCGAACGAAGACTATACGACCTGCTACCGTTGATCCCGCTGGTGCGCTTACCGCTTACCAGCGCGGTAGAGTCTGCGGTACAGTCGCTTCGACGGCGCCAACGGCGAAGACAGCGTCAGGCGGACACGCTGAAGATCGTGGCCGACGTAATCAAGCTGGGAAGAACGCCCAGTGAGTGAGGCTGCATATTGCAGCGTGCGGATGTATATATATATATATATATATATATATATGGATAGCTGCTGCTGGTCCTCCTGTTACGTTGCTGGTGGACTGCCATCGCAAAGCCCAAATCGAGTCGCAGACGGTGGAGCATCCAGGGACAAGTATCGCGTTCGCCACCGGCGGCACCGCCATCGGCGTCCACCCCGATGCTCGCAGCAGAAGGTCAATGCGCGGCACTCGTTACGTGTTGCACAATAATAACTACTGTCTATGCAGTGGCGGTTTCGTATGGACGAAACGGTGTTTTCGCGACCATCTCTATTGGGAGACTGTTCTGCTTTTCGTTCGCTGGCCGCCAGCAGCCTCGACGCGATCCCCCCCCGGGACAATATGAGCTCACTCGTCTCCCACCGCTCCACTCATAACTAGAGATTGTAAGCGTTCTTGTTGTTATTATTGTTAATATTAGTATTATTATTATTCGGCCTATAATTACAGCGACATCGGCAACGGCTAGAAACGAACTCGCTGACGTGGTGAACGCCTGAAACACAACGGCTGTAGTGTGAAAAACTTGTTAGAAAAACATAGCATGGCAGTAACGCATGCAGGACAGAACGACATGCATATGATAGCTATTGCCGCTTGTTTGGTCACGCGATATGGCGAAAACGCATGCGTTTCTAGTTGTCAGTTCGTCATCTTGGCGGTAAACGGCGTCCGAAAACGCCGGCTATATTACGTTATTCAATCGAAATGGTGATAATGTCTGACATGGATGTTGCTGAGAATTGATATGGCTCTGAGAGAAGAGAGCCTTTCGAGCTGCTCGGCGCAGCCGCGCATAGCGTCACAAGGGTTAAGGAGCGGGCCTTGTTTTCGAAACTACTTTGTCATATATATATATATATATATATATATATATTTGCCGATCTGTCCGCTAATCTTTCTAGTTACCAGTGATATTGTACAACGCGGACGTGTGGTATAAAGAATCACAACACTCGTTTTATGAGGCTCGAATGAATCCAAATCATACGAAGGCACCGCGATTTCCTCAGCTGAAGCTGGCTTTAATTAGTTTACTAAAGATTTCCTTGTTATAAGGAAACCCAGATATATAGATAAGGACTATCATTGTTATCTTATCATGATGATTATTATAATTATCATTTTGAGCACGGTATTGCTAAACGTGAGGCACAACATGTGGGGAGGTTTCTACAGCCTGCAGAGGCCCATGTACATATCTACATATAATTCATAGATAGATTTATATGAGAAAGTTTGGGTCTGACCTCTCCCTCCCGGACCCATGGATATTTTTGTTTGCCGTGTAACGAGTGAATAATTATAGCGCGCATTTGATCGATTTGACGGTCATTAACAACATCTGAGAATAACTCTCTCTCTCTCTCCCCCCCCCATATATATATATATATATGTATATATTGTATAATAAATAATTCGATTGATTATTTCGCGCGTAGTTTTCGAGACGCACTACGCTCATACCGTGATTCTGCTAAAAACGCTTGTGTTACACATATCCATTCAGCAAAACCTGTATCACTCGGCCGGCATCAAAGTTCAGCACCACCAGAAGCTCCCCTCCAGTCGACGCCGTCGAAGATCTTCACTGATACACGCTTTCATTGAAAAGGAAATGCAGACCCCACGTGCACCTCGGCTCTCTCTCTACCGACATCAGCGGTGCCTACGTGGCGAACCGTGTCCCGCCAGCGAGTACAACCCGTTCTATGCAGAGCCTCGCCGAAACTGCCACAACCGCAACTGCTGCCAGCAGCTATTCGACTTCTCGCTATGACTTCGATAGTCCACCTTCGATCGTAGTTCACCGTCGGGCGCAGTGTTCCGCTAACGAACACAACGTGGTCGTGGCCCACGTTCATTCGCGGATTACCGCTCCCTCTGAGTGATTTCCTCTCGTTGCTGCATCTTGTGTTGTGTTGTTTTTCTCGTCCGACCTTCACTGGACACACAGGATAGATGTTCGCCGATGTCCAACGGGCCACCATCAAAGGCAGTGAGCCGACGCCGGCTGAGCAGCAGCAACAGCAGCAAACGCGGCATCCGTCTCAGCCATATCCCCATATGTTTTGCTTGTCTTGCTGGAAGGACGGATGCGAATTTGGTTCAGCCTTGTTCTCTGCTGATTCGCTCACTGATCCCTTCGAAGTCGCTGCGGAGCTGGGCTCAGTCGATGACAGCGACCGTTAAGCAGACCGTCCGGCACCCCCTGATCTTCTCGGCGGTCGTCCGGCATAAAGCTATCTGTCCCTACACCCAAAGTGGTGCGTATGCATACTATGTATAGCTGCCACCACGGCTACTACACTACTACTAGTACAACTATGCTTGGCGAGTCGTTCCGCGATTCGGCCGCCGGCCTGTTGTTGTTGCCGGCGGCGGTGGACTTCCGATTTCCGATCACTGTCGGAGTGTCTCCTCCGGCAGGCGGATCCCGGCGGTCGTCGGACCGCTAGGCAGCCTGATTGAAGCTGCTTACCGTACACACCAGAAGACAATTCACTCTGGCCACCAGAACTACGGCACGACAGACGCAGCAGCAGCAGCAACAACAACAACAGCAACAACAATAACAATTCGACGCGTACCACACACACACGGCTATTGAATGGGAGAGGACGGATACAGCAGCAGCGGGCTAGCACGCCCGCAATCCGAAACACACTGTAAAACAGTAATGAAACATATGAATACATCATACATAGATATACTATACAGTAGATACACGGACAGAATATCGAAATTGAATGAACTTCTGAGCCATCATTTTCGTGCACCCACTTCATATCAGAGACATTGTCCCAACGCGGGGGGGGGTAGAGGCCATGGAGAAGAATGCCCACAACGGATGAGGGGGCGAACGTTGGCGAGGCTAGCTGAAGTACCCTTCAGAGGTGCTTACAGTTCATCGTCACACAGCAGCAGCAGCAGCGGCGGAGGATGAAGCGGTGGGATTCAATCGGCCAACGGATAGGCCGGGCACGCTGACGGACACACGATAGATTTCGGCGCCAACGAAATGTCTGCAACAACGGTAACGCTACCAGACATATAAGAGCGTTCACGTTCTCAGCGGTTCACGCTGTTCTGTTGCTGGGTGGATGCTCGCGCGCCATGGCAGGCGATATCGCACCGACTGCGCTGTGGAAATGTTGCTTCGGCTACAGCTGCCGTCGCATGGTTGACAATGGCCGACTATGGGGACAGCCTATTGTTTGCCAGGTGTAGCTTTCAGTGGCAGCAACAACAACAGCAACAACAACAACAAACAACAACAAGGAATCAAAAATGAAGTTCTTTCCAGCTCGAAATGCATTAGCGTGTCACGGCTAGCACTGTTGCTGCGACGCTGACAGCGCGGGTGTGACAATCACAATAATTACCATTGTTGGCTCGTATCGTCAGCGGTTCACCCTCGGACTCTGTCATTAGCGCAAGCGCTGAACGGTGGTTCCGGCCGCCACTGACGGGGTATGCCACTGCTGGCCGACTGAAATGCTAAACGCGTAGCTGGCAAATGATTAGAATCTATTTCGGGTGTGCAGTTCGTTGGGTACGCGATGAGCGAGAGAGAGATAAACGATAAATAACTAGGTAGACAGAGAGAGAGAGAGAGAGAGCAGTGAAGTAAAAAGTAAAGTAAAAGTATATTGGTTTATTAAAGGAGCTGCAATTTTAGAACGCTTAAGCTCTCTTATATGTCACACAGCGGGGCTCGAACCTGCACCCTCTGGCTTCTGATAGCCAGAGACTTAGCCTTACTTAAGGGTCAATATTAAAACATCTAAATAATTAGCGATTTCAATTCTCACCACTGAGATGTTCACTGAGCAATATTTTTGCGAATTAATTACACTATCGATTACCTCGCTGGACAGCTAACAATAATGCTCAATGTGCCACGCTCCCTGTGGGTGGATCGGTGGCCGGCCAAGTAGCACACATGTATGACGCATACAGTATATGATTATATGTTTATGATTCTTATGATTCTGTCACACTGCTGGCTGAATAAGATGCGGAACAACGTCAACCTGGTGGTTTCAACTCTAGAAAAAAAGTGAAGTTTTCCGGGCTGACATTCAACATCCATGGTACTTCTCACGGCATTCTGCAATAAGATGGGTCCCTTTAAAATACGAATGTACAACGGCGGCAATCGAATCCATGTGTGCACCTACTTGTCTCCCAATTGCAAGACAAGCGCACACGAATGCACTGGCGGGCCACCCTCGCGGGGTGGCCTCGGCGGTGGCTTGGCGCTGCACGAGTGCACCTATACCTCGGTGTCACTTCGGTCGTTAGTAGTGCATTATACGAATAGTGGCGGGGGGCTGAGGGTCAGCTCGAAAAACAATTACTAATGTCGGCGGAATTACACGTATCAGAGCCTATGGCACACGTGGAACACATATGCGCAAAAAATATCCCCCGCAAAAAAAAAAAAAATATATATATATATATATATATACTTCCTTGCAACGATGCACAACGATAATAATAGTAATCCAATATCTTCGACGCCCATAAATCTTCCTGCAATCGCGTTGCAACGTCGACGAGCAAGGACAGCAGCGGCATTGACGACAGACACAGCAACGATCACAACCGAGGATTCCTCCATTGGGCATAGACACACGACCTGCCTGGCGATCGGCACGTCCGACTTCTGATCGTGATCCGAGAGGCTGACAGATCCACCTCTATCTGACCACATCCGTCTACATGTGTACACGCGCTCAGAGCGCGGCGGCGACGGCGGCAGCATCTTCGCCTCGTAGCTACTGAATGTGAGTGTGACGCAGAATGCTCTAATGAAACTCAGCGAATCTGTGTCCTACGCCAATCTGCCGACACGGCGAAGATCGATACGGCCTACGGATGAGGTTGGGACGGAATCGTAGGGAGGGCAAATGAGCGCGCTACAGTACGCCGATTCGTTATCAAGACTTCAGTTTGGCTCCCCACGAAATTTTTGCAAACGCGCGCGTTCGCGGCGAACGCCACCGATGCTTTTTTGGAAGGCAGCTGAACGAGGGATCAGTTCGCTGATCGGAGATAACGCAGATCGAAATTGCACACCGGCAGCAGCAGCAGCAGCTGCTGCGAAACGAGAGTCAGCGAGATTCGCGCAAAATTCGCGCGGAGCTGCCATCCATCCAGACCGTGAATTCCAAATATCGGCCAGATATTCTGACGGAATTCTGCTACTATAAGAGCAGCCGCCGCCACCACCTCCTCGAACGAAATGAGATATATATAGATATATATATATAGGGAGAGAGAGGGAGAGGTTGACGCACGTGTTGTTTGCTACGCGCGACTGGCCTAGCAGCAGCCATTTGATAGATGCGGTGTTGACGCGCCTCAATGCTTATTACGGAATCGTCGTACGACGCCGTCAGCGGGAGCACCAGCATCGCATACGGAGTTATCTGCTGCAGATTGGGACCCTTCGAATGCCGCAGCTTGTGCCCATGTCTTCTGTGGCGGAACTGACTATGCGTGTATACAATGACGAACAGCGTCATGTCCGCATCTACGAACAGTAAATGTCGAAAAGATGATGACAGTAAAAACCTGCTGCAGGTGCAATAGTTAGTATCGGTTCGTCGCGATCCGGCGACCGGGTGACACCTCGGCGACGGGGATGAACGGGACGAAATTGCTTTGCACTAATTACTAGCATATGTTGTTAAACATTGTTATAACTATTATCATTATTGAATTATTCCAATATTTATTTCGAGGGAAAAAAGTCTATATTAATATGTATTTCGCTCCGTCGCATGCGGCTGGGTACGTGCTTGAGACAAGATTCGTGTAGTAACGAAATAGCGGATTGTATAAGAGGAAATAATATAAGAGCATTGAAATATGCAGTTTCTTATGCCACGCAAATATATGCCTATTGGACGAGTTGTCAAAATTGACATTGCCCCAACGTAGGCTTCGAAGGGATAGAACGTTCGCAGAGAAATAAAACATCCTAGTATGGGCAAATAGAGAGGGCTACATGAGGACGCCTAAACAATGTCTAACCTGTGTGCAATGTTCGGTTTCAATAGCCCGTTGAACTCTAGCATATGTCTAACATTGTTGAAAAACCATTCCTGCATGCATATATGACTGCTTACTTATTTTTGCTATTATGTTGAACTTCGTCCAGTCGATTAATTTCGAATCACCTCATGAGCTCGCTTCCAATGACTATAAAACAGTATACACAATTGTACTGCTACAACTTGTTTTGGTTGTTTGTTGTGCATTATTCAAACGATTCCCTCAATAATTTCTATTGGCCACCAAAAACATTAAGCGCTGCTCCCTGCATCTGCCCATCTCATGGTCATGGCCATCGACGAGAGGTAATTGGGAATGCGATGATGCACACTATCTATAAACATTCGATGCTATTTAACGAAAATACGCATTTTTTCCTTGAACTGTATATGTATATATATATATATATATATTCTAGCGCTCGCCGCCGTATGCCTCCGAGCCGTGGCAAGTGCGCCCGGCACGGATCATAATCTATACGGGACGAAATTCTCCGATCAAATCTGATCCGCTTGCGCCACGGAGAAAAACTCCGAATTGCCTTGGCGGGACGGGGCTGGCCGGGCCGGGGGGGGCAAAGTTGTCCGATGGTTGATGTTCGCGTTGAACTGTGTGGCCCAGTGGACAGCTTCATCAACAGACAGATCGAATGGTCGAATACATGGCGATGCATATGCCCGAGCGGACAAAAACGTACAAGCGATCAACTAACACCGTATGCCATGAGCGAGAGATCGGAGCGACGCTTACGTAGGGGAGGAGGACCGAATCGCCACCAATTATCACTATGGCTTTTATGTTCATTATGACTTCGCAATGAAAATCGCTTAGATGTCGAGTGAACATCGCTGGTGCGCCAGCTAACACAACGACCACTGTGATTATATTCGTACTGCCGCTGCTGCTGCTGCTGTTGCTATGAGCGTATTCACCACTACGAAGCTGGTACCCATTCACGAAAAGACCAAAGGAACGGGTTCCCCCGAAAGCAGAAGGTTGTTTTCGAAAATCGTCGCTCCTCCGAGCGTCGCTGTCGCAGTTGTCCAGGGTGTCACTTTGTCAGTCAGAAAAAAAAGCGCGCGGCTACGCCGCTAAGCAGAAGAAGAAGAAGAAGACGAAGAAAGAATTGAGAAGACTAGATCGAAATGAAATCGGCTCAGAAGATTCCGTCCGATCAATCGATCGCGCTCCATCCACGAACTGTGGTGGTCCGGTCGCGGGGATTTTCAGATGTCTGCCCTATGTGACTCTGCTTGCGCGTCGGCTACACTTCGGCCAGCTCAGCTACTGTTGCTGCTGCTGCTGCTGTTGTTGTCTAATAGTTGCTCTTGTTGTCGTATACCGGAACGCGACGGCTAGTGACGACCGGCAATCGTAAATGCCGTAGTTGCTGGTGGGGATACCAGTGAAGGCTGGACAGATCGATGGTCTCGCGTCGCCAGCGAGCAGCGGGCGTCCGCTGCCCGTGACAACGACGGCATGGAGCGGGAGCAGAAATCCGCAAAATAATGCGTCAACAAAAATAATCATAATAATAATAATAACAATAATTGCTACACTGTCCACCAGCAGTGTTATGTTCTATTATATAATTCGTATTGTGAACCTAATCCAAACGTAAAATCGAAACGTCGGGGACGTTTTCGTAGCGTGGTGACGAATTTATTCACTCATTCGTAGAACAAAAATTCCTCACTGCTGGGACACTGATCTGTATTTGGCACAGTTATGGTAAATAATAAATAACAAAATAAAGTTGAATTTAAACGATAGCAGCTGCAGTGTTTGCTCGGCAAATCCGGCCTTAAAAGCTGCAACGATGTTATTGTATCGATAGCGATATTGAACTTTGCTTGCTTCGGGAGAGTCCGACCAACGACAGAATGGTATCGATATTAATATTCTAATTATTATTATTATTATTATTGCGCAATCGAATGAAATTCTCCGTCGAAGATAATGTTGATATTATCGAGCAGTGGTGATCTACGAGCCAATGAGATAAGTGCTCTGGTCGGTCTTAGACATTCGCATCGTTCCATCGTAATGAGATGGTTGGGATATATCAGAACTAGCAGAAAAAAAAACCCCTCCAATTACATTTATTTACCAGAGAAACGTGACGGCAACGATCACAAGCAACCCTATACAACGATAGAATACCGATTGGATTCCATACGGTGACAATTTCTCGTTATGTGCACGGCAATCGCGGAAAGAGAGAGAGAGATTGAGAACTTTTTTGATAGCGTCCAGTATGAAAAGTATGGCGAAAAATGTACCCAAAAATGCATCTCGTGCACCGTTGCGTAGTTGACATGATCAGCAGTTGGCAGCGTGACTCGTGAGAATCACGGGACCTCTTTTGTTCAGGTAACCAATTATCAAGCAGTTATATAGTCAATTGTTTGTCTGTAGTAAAGATGATGTGTTAGCAAGGTTGATCCTGACTTGCATTGTCCATCTTCGCTTACGAAATAAATATCGGGGAAAAAGTATTCGCACGAAAGGGACAGTATACCGTACAGTTAACTAAGATATATATATATATATATATATATATATATATATATATATATATATAGGCACATTTTTCATCAGGCGTTCTTGTTGTTGTGGGTGTTATTGTTGTCGATTAGTCGGAAAGCAAATAAGGTTAGGTCCATAACTATTCTAGCAGATTTCGGATAGCGTGCATGGCGGTAGGTCGCCATGAGCTCTCCAACACCCAAGGCTCAAAGTCACTCGAGCCTGATTCAGGATTACCTAGGGCTATTCCACTACTAATATATCGCAACATTTAAGAAATTATATCTCTCTCTCGCTGCTGTCCCTCCTTCTCTCGGTCTCTCTATCAGCAGCAACTCTCTGATGCGTTCTGCTTTTTCCTACCCCCGACTGGAGGAATATGTTGGATTCATCGGGCGCACCACGTCGACCCTCTCGGATGATGACCGTAGATGACAAATGTGTATATATATATATATATATATATATTCACTTAGTGATCGATTTCGATCAGAGTCGAAGGCGTCCACGCGGGCGGAGTTCAGCTTCGTTCGATATGATAATTAATTCGATAACATTTTGAAATTCCTTTGTTTCATCGAGATTTCTTCTTGTATGATTATTATTATTATTATAGCGCTTATCAATTGCGCCGCTCAATAGCCCGCGCACGGCCCGAGCGTCACACAGAGCAGAAGAGCGCGTCCCCGCCCCCCATTCCGCAGGGTCATATTATCACGGAGATAGATATATATATATATATATATTCAACACAGGGCAGGAATTTTATATCGGATTCCACAAGAGATTACACATGTCGTCGTTCTACATCGATGACATCACAGTAGTAAGCCAAATATATATATATATATATATGGCTGGTCGCGACTACGGCGAACAGTGAGAGAGCTTCTTCGTTGCTGGACTGCTGCAGAAAACAATTAATAAAGTTTTTGTCGCGCCGTTGCTTTTTCGCTTTGTACACGATACAATGAGATTTAATAGCGCTCGCTGCTGGGCATTACGTCTCAGCGTCACCATATCACTGCTATCGGACTCATTTTCTTCTGGACACCGTCGATTCGCCGGCCTGGCTCCTCCACAGAAATCCCCCGTACCGACATCTCGTGTTGGGTGTTACCGTAATCTGGCCAGTGGACGGAAAGACGGACACGACGTCTGCGTCGTCTGGATCAGGGTAACAAGCAATCGGCGGTAACCGATAAATTGCTCTGAATACCGTAGAGGATTGGGAATGCAATTGTGGCGAGATGTTCCGACGTTCGATCGGATAGCACGGTATAAGCTAGCTGCATGAAAGACTATACGGGATGGAAGAAAAGCGATCGCCGGTGACTGCATAGCCCTACAAAATGAACGGGTATAATATATTTACATTTACAATACAAGACAAACACGCACAGGGATACACACACACACACATATGAGCTATGATTATTCACTGACGGGTATGAGCTTGATTAAGGAGTTTGTATACAAACAACATCCAGTCGCTGCTTTGCCCACGTCATAGAGCTACAGAAGGCGTTAGTGTCTAACGAATCGTATACAATCGAAGACCTGATCAAGATCAACAGCCCTCTCTCACTGTCAGCTGCTTCAACGAAGGAGCCGGTCATAGGCTGATTCGAGCCATCGGAGACGAGTGCGCGGAGGGATCTTTTCTTCTTCAGCGTCTTTTCTTTCGTTGTGCAGTGGTAGAAAGACGACTCCTTGGGGGTGACGATGACGGCCTCGGTTGAAATGATTCGCCACTTCTATATATATATATATATATATATATATATATATATATATATATATATATATATATATATATATATATATATATATATATATATATATCTATTGTTTTGCTAATTCAAAATAAATTTCTCTACTCATCTGTGCAATCGATGTAATATATATATATATATATATATATATGTATCATCCATACTTTGATCATTCCATTTCAATCATAGGTCTGTTTGAGTGATATCTGCCATCTTGTGTGAACAGCATCAAATCAACTGCCCTATTGCAAATGTCGCTACATTATCTGTAGATTAAAATCTATCTCCGTTCGGCCACTTGACGACATAAACAAACACTGTACCCTGACACAGGGTCACAAGTCCGCCCACGTCTGTGAACCTTCAACCTAGAACGAAAAAAAAACAACAGCCCACGCCTCGCTCAACCCTGAACACGATATATATTATCAAGTGTTGTCGGCTATAATCATTCAGCCAATAATCGACAGGCGAAATCGAGTATATGGATGGCTGACTACTAATGCACTAGCCTCAATTACCCAAGGGCAATTAATACCCTACATGCACATAAGATTAGATTACGTAATGGGCAGCATTACGCACGGCTGCGAACGTAACTTTCTGGCGTTCCTCGATCTCTCTCTCCTCTTCTCTTTGATAGTTAAATAAATAAGATCAACATAACAAACGATACATGTGAGTTCATCTAGCAATAGCCGATTAGCAATGCGTGTTACATTAGAGAACAGTGTCGAAGCAGCAACGCTTAGTGGTGGGTGGTATTTCAGTTGGGCCGCGAGCCCAGCTCGTCATGCTCCAGCGCTTGTCAATTCGTCGAGTCTCGATCGCCGAAAGGCCGATCCCGGCGACGTTAGCGCGAAATCACAGCAGCCGATCGCGCCGTAGCGTCGATTTCGATCACGCTCGCTTACTTTGATTGTAACGATTCGAAATGGGCGAAAATCACCTGAAAGTTACGTGAAGCTTCGCTGGTCTCCGATAATATATATATATATATATATATAGATATATATATATATATATATATATGTGTATATATATAAACCACGATGATAACAGGAACCGCTACAAAGCTTAATCCCGACAATGTTCTTACGAAAGCCCCCTGAACGGGTCGACCCGAACGAGCAGCTTGATAGCTACGGAGCCTCGGGCAATAGAGAGAGAGAGACAGAGAGAGAGAGAGAACACTGATCAGACAGGCTACTAAGCATCATCTACGAATTGGCAGTGCTTCGGAGACACTGATCGTTGTTGTTCATCCCTGTGAAAATCAGATGTCTCCTCGGACGCGTCTCGTCTTGGAAAAATCGTCGCCGCACGACACTGCTACTGGTAGTCGATCGGGTCCACCGTCGTATCGAGCTCCCTCCGATCTCTCGTTGCGCATCCCAATATGGGTTTAACAGTCGCATAAAGGTGGGGCGGGGTCCAGGTAGACAAGGGCGAGAATCAGAGAACCGAGCGACTCACCCACCGACGCACGGCGGCAGTGAATGATAATTGTGAACGCTCCCACCGATCGTTCAATCTTGTTCCCGCTGTTGTTATTCGACGACGGCGGCGGCGGCGGCGGCGATGTCCGCGAGACCAGCCAAGCAAACACTGAAATAGCGTACTACCCCTACGAGTAGAGATTTCGATACGAGCGCTAAGTGACTTAACGAGTCGCAGATGCCGGCGCCGTTATGCCAATCGGCTAATGAATCAGTGTCGGTCAATATCGGCCTCAGGACCGAACAGGCCAACGGGAGGTAGGCCGCGATCGTTTATTGGTCCTCCTCAGCTTCTCCTTGATCTTCAAGTGTCCTCCAACCTTTCGGGGTATGCTGCATGACGGCCAAGCCACCACGCGCGCACCCGCGACCGCTCCTCCATTCTCCTCTATTGAGAATTGCTCCAAAGTTCGACCTTGTTCAATGATGGATCCTACCGTCTGTCGCTATAGTTGTCCTTCATGGTCGTCTCCATAGCTGGAAGCTGTTCCTCTCTTCTGGTTCGTTCGCTCCAGTCGCTACGAATATAACGGGAGCCGTAGGCATCCGCCCGCTTTTGTCCGTCCTATGAAGCAGTTGCGCCGTGGACGTTGTTAAATCTTTAAGGCTCGTTGACAATCAGTCAAGAAAATTCACTTTACTTAGTAGTAACAGTACGACTTCAGTTGTTCCCCAGCCAACACCAGTCGGTAGTTTCCGCGACAGACTAATAACGAGGAATCGTCGACAGCAAGAACGTCAACGTCAACAAACGCCAGCCCTGACCGGCAAGGGAACGGCAATTGATAACGAGCCGAGTGGACGACGACAGCGAAATTGCTTGAAGACAAAAGGAGCACAACCGGGGCATTATTTTGCTGGAATGGATTATTACATCGGGGGAATCATTATAAAATAGCAACGGAACTAGATTGCGCAACTCTTCCAACAGCAAAAGTCACCAAAGGGTAACGGACCGACGGCGCCCACAAAAACGAGAGTGGAACAGGCGATAACAACAACAACAGCAGACATTGTATTGAACCGTGTTACGGTACGACAGCAAGAAACGTGCGGATGGAGCGGTGATCGAAAACGCTATTAGAACCATTTGAGACTTATTTCGTAAGATCTTATTTCATTGAGGAAATCCGGTCGCAACTTGTCTGCTTTCGACTGCTATAACGGCTGCTTACTCATGCTAGGCATGTTGATATGTATATGCATGCGTACCTGGACTCCCGTTTGCGGCCGAAAGGTTTCCAGCCGTATTCGGCTATCAGCAGACCTTTCAGACGTAGTTGTTGTCCGTATATGGTCGCATGGCTACGAGCGTCAACTGCGCTGGGAGGATAATACCCAGCTTTGCTCCTGAGGTCAGGATGGCAGGATTTTGCCGTATGCTGCGATGACGAAAGAGGAGGCATCCACATGAGCAATTCAAGCCTCCGTATCCTGATGAGAGCAGTTCGGCGGGGCAGTTGTTCACTGGGTCGGCCCGAAGTGCCGCCACGTCGCGCTGCATGCGCGCCCGTCGAACAACATGAACTATGGCAAAAACAAAGCAAGCGGCAGCAGCAGCAGCAGCAACAACAGGATAACAACCGGTAGCCCCACTGCTGTTGCGGAGAAGGCCACATTTTGCCGTAGTCGATTGCGTCAGAACACAGGGCATTTTCTTATATAATCTAGGTACGTCCCTAGCAGGTGGCATCTGCTCCAAAACCTGCGCCGGAGCGGACAGCGGGAGCATTTGATATATACACACACACACATATATATATATATATATATATATATATATATATATATATATATATATATATATATATATATGTTGTAGTAGCGCGACGATGCGATATCGGCGGATTGAGCGGCGTAGTTGAGCTGTTTTTTGCTCGGGCCCAAATATGATGATCATTTCCATCGGCATCTTCCTGTCGTCCAACAGTCATGTGAAAAAAGCAATAAATCGCTCAGACGAACGGAGCCGGCGGCGTCCTCTCTATCTTGCTCGCCCTGGCATCACTTCCGTCCAAAGGGTTTACGTTTGTGTCCGTTGACTCTGGGGAGGACCGGAGAGTTCATACTATTCCATATCCAGGTGTGGGAATCGATGTAAGCCGACGCCGGGCTTGAGTTAGATTCGCGGGCGGATCCTGATATATATATATATATATATATATATATATAAATGCGTTCGAACGGCAGCTGCACAAAGATAACGGACCAGGTGGCAAACGGTAGCAGATTGGAAGTTTGGAAATTCGTAAGACAATAAGACCCTTCGCAAGAAGGGTATGGATATGGCCACTACAAATCAATATTTCATCCGTCCGACGGCGATGCTTCGATGCGTCACGGATGCGCGAACCGGGATCGCAGCTCGAAAACTTGTGCATTTGAAATCGGCGATGAGCCGAACGAACGGCGAGCAAAATAAATTGCCTTCAGTTGCGTGTTTATTTTTTTATGATTATTATTATTATTTGTGTCAAGAGCAAACGTAACACCGCATTCGTTACGTGAAGTGACAACGTGAATATTAATAAACAAAACCAAAAAAATAGAAGGTCAAATATATGGATTGCTTTCCGTCACTGAAATGTCGACCACAAACCGGACAGGGATTAGGATTGAGGGAGTGAACTATCGACTTCGTATCGAAGTTACGCCGAACTCACCTTAATGAAAATAATGATCAACCATTGGATATATAATTAACACGAATAGAATGCGAACAACAACAACAACAACAGCAACAACAACAACACAATTTAATAAATATCGACGACGAGGGTCGATGAACTGATTCGGAAACTTCGCAGCTTCCGTCAGTGACTCTTCCGACGGCAAATGAAAATTTAAAAAAAAATTAAAAATTAAAATTTTATAAAAAAAATTCAACGGTAAATTCTTCCGACTGGCTGTAAACACGCCTGGGGGGGTCAGCTGGTGACGTTCGTGCGAGCGGGGAAGAGGAAAATATTTATTGGTTTATTAAAGGAACCTCCCACTTTTTCAATGCTCATCGTCCTCTTGCATGCGTGAATCATTCATTACGTGGTCGTAGTAAACTAAAAGGAACGATTTCGGGGTGATTCACTAACCGAGTGTGCGATTCGTTGCGATTTCAGGCAGAAGAATGGGACGAAATCTGCGATCGGTGTTCACACGCTGCGACGTACCGTTGCCGCTTGGCCGTAAGTACGTCGCCGTCAAGCTGCTCACCAACCAGACGCTCTACTTCGCCGTGGAGGTTAGTGAAGTGCTGCTGCTGCTGTGTGCTTGCTCTGATTTGTACGATTACGATTGAATAATGAATCAATAGATAATTTCCTTAACATCTACACATAAGCAAGGGGAGAACAAAGATGTGTCAATCGACTGACTCGCTAGATGGGTGCCGTATACGATTGGGATGGAGGGATGGATTTTAAGACACCCATTATCCTAAACCTGAACTGGTGGTGAACTAGTGTTCGATAGACTCGACAACAATGTCGTGTGCTAGTAACTAAATTGTGATATAGCTATGGATAGTAATGATCCAGATGCCTACTTTTTTTTCCTACTGAGACACATATGACGATTAGTATTCCAATAGTTCCTGTTGTGCTGGTCATATCATCGATAACTCAAATTAACGTGGCCATATGCGGCGTCAATGTATTTCGGTTTTTTGCAGTTAAAATGCACCGTCCAGGACATCTTCGACCAGCTGTGCTGTTACCTCGGCATTGTCGACTCGCAGCTATTTGGCCTTGCGAAACAGGTTCAACTGGGAGGCGTGCCTGGGGAGTCGCCAGAGTTCTGCTTCGTCGACCAGGAAGTTCGATTGGCAAAGCTCGCACCCAAAGGCTGGAAGGGCCCCACCTCGGCGGGACTAGATGGCCACGGCCGGCCGCTAATCACATTGCACTTGCGGGTGCTGTACTTCGTCGACTGTATGATGTTTGTACAGCAGGACCGGGTCGCGTGTCACCACTACTATCAGCAAGTGAGGACGAATCTGCTCGCTCACGACTGGGCAATGAGTCAAGAGAAAGCGTTCATATTGGCGTCGTTGGCACTTCAGGCCGACCTCGGCAACTACGATCCGGCAAGACATCAGGGCAGATACTTCCAGCCGAGCCAGTACTTCCCCTGGAACCTCGTGCAGACGGTTGGTGAGTCGTTCATTGTCGCCAATCTGCCGCTGATGCATCGGGACCACCAAAACCTCAATCGGAGTACGGCCCAGCTGGCGTTCATCAAGGAGTCACAGGAGTTCGCCATGCATGTCTATCGCGTGCAGCAGAAGAAGTCCACCTTCGACTTCACCCTACTTGGGGTGTCGGCGCAGGGCATTCAGGTGTATCAGCCGATAACGACGCCGGTTCTCGCGAGTCAGAGCTGCAACGTTATCATCACGAAGGAAACGGTGTTCCCGTGGTCCGACATCTCGAAGTTGACGTTCGATCGGCGACGCTTCGTGGTACGATTGGAGGGACGATGTCGTCAGCTACTTAAGTTTGTCTACAACTGTCCGTCGGAGGCGATCGCGGGCGCTCTACTCGAACTGTGCAAGCGCACCCATCAATTCAATATGGCGATGCAGCCGCGGCTGGCCGAGCTGCGCAATGTCGAACGGCGAAACAGCGTTGCCAAGTACCGCGAATCGTACATTTGCGATCCGGGCGAAGCTGTTAGCTCGTGCGTTCGGGTCGCTGGCACGCAGACGCCAATCAAAAGCGCTCTCCTCGACGGCAATCCACTTGGCAACACGCTGAGCCGGCACAGTTCGCCGGCACTGAGCGGTAGCGATCCGCGGATATCGGTAATCAGTAGCAGTTCTTCGAACACAACATCGGGAGTAATGTCCGATAAGCCACAGTCTCCGGAGAGCGAAGAGGATGATGACTCGCCGGTGCCGGCAGCCGTCTCGCTCGAGTCGTTGCCCTCATCGCACCTCAACAAGGAAACAGGCGGTGGCTGCTCGGATTACGGCACCCTCGAGAACCTCAACAAGAGAGCGCTGTCCGAGCACAATCTCAGCTATCACAATAAATTGCTGCTGGCGAAGGACGTCACCATTACCAGCCACCACCCTCTGGCATCAGGTGGTCCCGACGTCAGACCGTCGTATGGAATCAACAACGAACGCAGCAATTACCCGTCCAGATGTCCCACGTCGACTGACACGCTCAACTCGTCGGCAGCGCTGCTCAAGTCGGTACCAGAGACGTCAACACTGGACAAAGCAATCAGCCTCGATAACATTGCGCTAGCGAATGTCTCATTCTATCATCACCACAAACCCCAAAGTAGGTTGTGCAAGACAGATATGAAAAGGATTGTCCTTGTATCGTAACAAATTGTTAACAGTACCACAACCACAACCATATTCCTGCAGAATATGTCTAGCAATATTATCGATAACGAGAACAATTAAGGCGACAGGTCCAAGACTATCGGCCGAATGCATTAATTTCTAATCACTGTATATATATATATATATATATATTGGAAGTGTTATAAACGACTATACATACGATGATTCTGTTCGATTTTCTAGCTGATTTGCGGATAGCTGTGTCGTACGTGGACGCAATGAAGGCGACCTCCGAGGAGTACCTCTCGGACAGTTGTACGCCTCAAAAAGCCACTCCGCTTTTCCTCAAAAATCCTCACGCCCAACTACGAGGTGCTCCTCAACCAGCTACGAGAAGCACATCGTTCGCGGGCCACCAAAAGCCGCGACCTCCGCCAGTGAAGCCTCGAACGAAAATCGGCATTTCATCGCTTTCTCGCAGTCCGCACAGCAAGGTCTACTCTGAGCCCGAGCTGTTGCACGTAAGTCTGAGTTGCACGGAGCTGGACGATGTTGCTGGGTCGAAGGAAAATCACTTATCTTCAATATTCCTTTTGGTTTTCAGGCGTTTTCTTTAGAAATGCTTGAAATTTCTTTAAAAAAAACAATTGTGGGTTATAGCAGTTCCTCGGGGAACTCTTACGCTCTAACGCCAGCTTAGCTGGCTGATGCAGAGAAAACGTCACACTGGCTGGGGATACGGGTCAAACGCAATGCATTATATCACACCGGTAGTATGATATGTCCTGGATGGCGGGTCCCTACCGAACTCTGCTGTGGCGTGAAATGTCGAGGTGCAAATTTCCGTCCTAACACCTCATCGTATTAATGTACTGATTCATACGAACAAGTGCCGATAAACCTCTGCAGATGGGATAAGGGGGGCGTGTGGGCGCGGCCGCAAACGAAGCTCCATGAAAATCTTAGTTCAGAACGTAATTAACCATGTTAATGATTATCTGCTCCAGCTATCACCATTATGGCCAAATCTATCGAGTTAGACTATCTTAGTGTCAGTGGTTAGAGTTGTCTCACCAACCCGGCTTGTCCGTTGGTTCCAATTTGTTCCTTGTCGTTTGCAGCTGGCGAAATCGCAATGTGACCTGACATTGCGCAACTCCGTCGCAGCGTCGACAGCAAACGTAGGCGTCAGTTCGGACTCGTTGGACTCGGCCGACGTTCTTGATGAAGTGCGACTCAAGTCGTCACAACACGACCTCCCCTTCATGAGCGCGCTGTGTCAGGATCGCTCCCTGATGCCGAAGACCGTACCGAATTTGCGCCAAAATCCCACAACAGGCAGCAATGACAATCGAAGGTCAGTACGCCGACGACGTTAAAGGGTCATTCGATTCAACTTCGATCAATTATCCAAAGCGATCGCGTCATTGTAGCTGTCGAGTCAAATGATCTGTCTGACCCATCTAAGGACACACCTCTCAGCCATATATGTATATATATATATATATATATATATATAAGCATAAAAATATACTATATCAGATTAGCTCTACTGATCTCACATACAAGCACTACTGACCTGATCCATTTTCTAACCTATCTCATCTCTCGACTTCGGCTATGTTCTCCACAGGTTCAGTTACTGTTCGTACCTGCTCGCCGACTCGGCCCGCGCACCTACAGCGGCATCAGGCGGCCTGTTCAAGTACACGTCCTTGGGTAATATGGCCCTGAGCATATCGATGGCACCGCTAACCACCATCCCGCATCCGCCTACACCGCCACGACAGATGATCCCTCACAAGCTCTCGCAGGAAAATAACAACCCCAGCGTGCAGCTCGCTCACCGAAAGGCCGTTGTTTTCTGAGGTGGTCCCACCGGAGTTTGCGGTGTCGCTGCCGACGAAAATCCAACGCAAGTTTCCTCCCAATATCTTCACTGACTGCGGTCAGTCGAACTCTGAAGTATGCTCGAGGAATGGAGGTCGTCCCAGCGAGGGGACCGCTACCAAGACGGAGAATTGCCCAGCGTTCGCAGCGTGCAATACGCCCACATAACACTAATTGCACGTAGCCCGTTGGCGCGATCGTGCCTCGGGCATAAGACATCTCAACTCAATGTACCCTCGTCACAACATTAGTGCTGCTGAGGACTCTTGGCGCACAGATCGGGAGCAACTCGTTAACAGCGACACATCGTTTCTAGGCCAATGGTTCACTGAGAAGCGTTACAAGCAGAGAAGCGCATACATAATACATGGATAGACGATACGATACAAGCGGATAGTCAATGTTGATGTTCAGAGTACAAGAAACTAGAAGAATTAATAAGACAACGAGAAGAGAGAGAGAGAGAGAGAGAGAGAGAGAGAGACAAACGCGGTGTTAGTGAAGAAGGCCACACGCACACACTGTTGCAATCTTACTATGGTACTGCATTTTTGACGTGTTCTCGAACGACAGGGATTATAATGTATAGATGTGTGTATATGTTTGACTGACACTCCGTTCAAATACGCCCTCTTCACTTGGCTGCTCTCCATCGGCGGATTGTTGATACCGCTGGACCTCTGGGGACTTCCAAGGGCTCAGTGCCGTCGAAGGGTAGGGCTGTTCCGCTAGCGAAAATGGGTCTCTACATGAAGTCGAGTGGAGCACTTGAGGCGACCTCCTAACGTTCATGACCCCCCTGAGTTCACACGAGCACGAAGTCGTGTGAGTAATTGTAGTTTGCGCTATGTTTGCCGGGATTTATCACTACTTGTATCTTTTATACATGTTCATGACTTCTTCGAAGCGAGCTAACTTAGAAGCAAGCAAGGAGGATCTACTTAGAAGGAATCCAGGGTATAAAAATGGATTGACTGTTCCTCTTCTTGGCTTTGCGAGTTATCTTCCAAAAATACACCTGAAAACTCGAGATGTTTGCGTCTCGTCCCCGAGGAATAGAGAATGGCGCTCCTTCAGAAGATCTACAAAGGTCTGAAAAAGGTTTCACAACGACATCGAAGTTTCGGATATCGTAAATCATTTGAAGTACATCGTGACTCAAAAACGTCGCCTCGGGTCGGGATTGCTGAAGGCTCGACTTTCTCGCTGTGCCTTGGAAGCACAACGTGCTCAAGTCCCTCAAGCCTTCAGTAGCAATATGTAGAGAGAAGAAGGCACCGTAGTTTTTTTTTACTTAAGTGTACGCATACACATGGTCACTTGCGGACAGGTCTCCCCGAGTGTCATTACTCATTCTGACACCAGGGGCAGCGCGAATGACTACCACGTACTCGAATGCATGGGCAATACAGGCATCTATACACAGAAAAATGTCGTGTGTGTGTGTGTGTGTATACCCGTGGTGGTGTTGAGCGTCAAGCGATGCGCAGAGGATCGATCACCGTTGTAAGTCAGCACGTCCATCACCCCATGAGGGAACGAGGGATGGGTCCGCCGCCAGGTGTTCCACAGCAGAACATCGTCTTCAGCAGAAGTAATCATTGGGCATTGATTGAAGACGTCTTATCGCAAGCGGCTATTACGCGTGTCACCTCTACACCACCCGTGGTGTCGTCGTCGGCCGCGACTGATTGCGTAATTCCGGCTGTTGCCAGATCGGCCCGCTCGCTACGCACGGATACAGTACGTGTTCACAGGCAAATGTCAATATGAACAATGTTCGACTCTAGTCGCATTTGACGAACGGTGGCAATTGTATCAATTGTTTGCGGATCCTATCGACGATGCCGGCCACTAGGTCCAAGCTTCTCGATGCGATTGTACCGACTTATTATAGATAGCACTAAACGGCGTTCTCTGTTCACGGCGAGCCGATTGGAGCCGGTCAGGGTCGCCGAACACGATGGGGGTGGCGTTTGTGGGGGGGAGGTGATCGACACACGACGACATACGAGCAGTGCCTGCTCACCTCGTCGTTGACAGTGCAAGTACTTAACTAGTTGTACACATTGTATAGAGCACACAGCACAATGAGTTAGCCGGGAGGATAAGCTGTTAAGGGCCGGATTTTAGCGGCGGAGAAGGTTGACAGTCAATTCACAATAATAACAACGACAACATCAACAATAAAAAAAACCGACAGTTGGACTGCTGACGCCACCGCCGCTGCACACGTCAAGCAAGCCGTGTATGTATTTTCCGTTGGGTGGAATGAGAGACGACAGATACAGTCAAGTCAGCTGTAGTTTGGGTTACTCCTACGCGTGCGGGGGTAATATGTAGAAGTCGGACGTGATCATTGCAGCGGCTGCATTGTATATATGAGTGCCAAATAAATAGAGAACGTATTTAACGGACGAAATGAAACATCGAACCGATATCGTGTGTTTGTTGTATGTACATATATATATTATATATATATATATATATATATATATATATATATATATATATATATATAATGTATATCGAGCTAAGGTAAGGGTAAGACTTTATTGGTTTATTGAAGGAGCTGCAATTTCATAATGCTTAAGCTCTCTTATATGTCTCTTATATATATATAGGTAAGTTTGTCGAGACCCCAGGTGTCCTGGTGGTGGTACGTTCGTGCGCGCCTGCCTTGCAACCGGAGGAGAGCAACACGCAGCTGCACCCACGGGTTCAATCTCCACCGTTGCACATTTGCATTTAAGTGGGGCGGGAGAGGTCTCTCTTATCAAGCAATGCTAAAAGCAGTTCCATGAGCGTTAAATGTTGGCTGTGGCTTAGCCTGAAAACTTTATATATATATACTATTAATCGAATTGGACCAAATGCAAAATATAAACAGTTAATTAATATTCACTATAAATACAACATGAACGTCTTCATGTCTTCATGTTAAATTGGCTACATTCCTCCTCGTTTCGTGGACGGTCAACAACAGCAAACGAATAACATATACTTACTATTAGTACATTTATATATTTAGTGATGATTTCTCTGTGACATCATAGAAACGAACATCCAGATCATAATAATTCCAACAAAAATATTATAGCAAATAACAACAACGACCTGAACAATAGGCGTCTATGGCCACAACCGTGAGCGGGCAGTAAGAACAGTTTGATATAAATGTTTTCATCACATAAAAGTGTCCAAACCCGCAGAGCACACAGATATATATATATATATATATATATATACAGGGGTTGATAAGCTCTCGGACAGGTACAGATGTGAAATCGAACGCTGATTATCTGGCTTTGCCTTTATATGTTTATTCTTTATTCGACATAGACACGTTCTGTGTGGCCTATTGCCATTGGCCACCGTATCCGCTAACGCACTACAATAGGCTGTTCCACGTCATCAGCACGTACGGAGCCAACACAGGTTCTGTCTTGCTGGGCACAATTAGTATAGCAGATTCTCGAATATTCTTGCTACAATTAACATACGATGTTGTCATACACCCGACTCGCGGCCTTGTCCACTCGTCCCGGATTGCGGATGTTGCTCGTCGATGCTAGCAGAGGTATTTGATGTTTGTTCATTAGCTCTAATTAAAACATGTGCATGTTCAACATTTCAGCTCCTTTAATAGACCAATAAAACCTTTAACCTTCGGCGGGTCACAACTCAAATCACTCGTTTTTATCTTTCAGTGAAAAATTATCATTAGCAATGCAATTTTAACGAATGAATACAACGTGTATGAAGAAGGTTGGCTGGCCCCAGAGAAGGTTAACTGAAAACATTTCCCTGCGCTCAAAACGACCACCCGTCGTGGCTCATGTCATAAGGACCCAGGACCCGCGCTTTGCATAAAATAGGTCAGGCCTAGAGGTAACCGGTCGCTAGAGGTAGCTGTCTTTTCCATAGGTCTCTGCAAGGTCGTTAATTGATCGGATAACCTTAAAGTCGAACTGAACCACAACGGCTATACAAGTCACACACGCGGACATAAATGAAATCAGCGTGGAGCTGCTGTGCGTAAAACACGACACCCGGAGCGAATCCCACTTGTCGTCAAAACGGAGCACCTGCAGCTGCAGTTGGGCAAACGCGCAGCCGAATGACGATCCGCTGCTAGTCTGAAGCTTACCCCCAAATAGCCCCTCTTCCAGGTTATTCAGTGCGCTGCGCTCAACGTCAACAAACAGCTCACTGAGCCGAGAGCTCCTCTCAGCAATTATATACAGCTGCGTCACGAAGCCAAGATGACCGACGACCATCGCGACTCGTCGAATATTAACGGCGCCCTTCGCCAACTGAGCGACACTTCCAATACCGCCGAGAAAGATCTCGAGGTACATGAGTGCTAGGGGCCCTGCAAATAACCCATTCGCGTTTCTCACCACGTCCCGAATCAGCCACTTCTGCCGGATGAGCGATTTGATTCGGATGTGCGGCATTGTCTCAAGCGTCGTTAGCATCGATTTGGTTTTTTGTTCCAGCGAGCTGACGACTTCGAGATAAAGCATGATCAGAAAGATCCTCACGTAAGGTAAGCACATTCGGTGGGAACCAGTCGCTACCAGCCAAATGCTGCCCTCGGCGATAGCTTTGGCGCACGTCGACGCACCAGAGATCGTGTATGGTGCACCAAACAGCAAAAAAACGAGGTGTATTGTCCATGATTGATTTGACGTTTCGACAAGTTCCAAAATCGTAGCCCGCTTGAATGACAGAAGCCATGTTATCTGGCCGAGCAGCACACTATGGATTGTGTCGTAAGACACTAATACTACACTTGTAAAGCTTGGAGGCTTTTGAAAAATATTGAGAATATAATTGCTCGATGCGCAAATGAACAACCCTTGTATGAATAGGCGAATTATGACGAACGTCCGAGATAGGCACGGCCTGGTCGAGCGGCCCACGTCGAAGCCGCAAATAAATCCTGTGGCGAAAAATGGCCAGCTATGCTTCTGATCGGATCCCGCCATTTTCTCGGAGACTTTTCCTAGGAGACGGTGGACGCCGGTTTCTCTACAGCTGGCAATATACAAGCGTCAAAGAAACGCTTGATATTCGCTTCGCCCTGATCGGATTCAGATCGGAGTAGACGCTTGGTCGACGTTCGATGTGATATTGTTCGTCTAACGTAACGCAATAACGGTCTACGGCTTGAACTCGTCGACCGTCCGTGATGCAGCCGTGAGGCGGGTTAGACAGAACTTAGCTGTGTGAAACTTAGGCAAACTTAGCTGCTTGTACACTATACCTTCGTAAGAGCCTCAGATGAATCAAACGCAGATCAATTGTGGTTGCTTGGCTGGCCAAGTTGACTTGCATTCGATACTTACGAGCAATCCATGATCCATGATCTCACCCATAAGCGATGGGAACTGACTTCGTCGTGTGAAGCACGAACGGAGCCGCCCAGCAACACGCGACAGCAGCACCCAGTTCTTTTCTGCGTGATTAACATAAGAGCGGTTTTTACAAAAGCCAACAACATCAACAGCAACAACAGCAATATCGCCTCCACGGGGAGGGGGGGGGTGACCATGATGGCCTTGACCCGACACCTCGCTGTAACCAACTACTTCCCTGAACAATGTATGAACCATTGTATATATTAAGCTACACAATACTTTACATTTGTATGTGCTCGTCTGTAGGGACACCGTTCAATAATAATGATCAAAGGCTGCTAGTCCCGCTGCTATATCGTGGCGATCACTAGATCTGCCAAGTCATTTTTATTATAGGTGGCATAACACTCGCCACTTTGTCAGACACACCACTCTAAAGTCAATTAACGCAATGTATATACAGAGTGTTTATGAGGGTAACACAACAGTTGACCTAACAGCTGCGTGAATGTAATTATAGTGAAATTGTATTGTAAATGAATTGAGGGCATTCAAAGATTTCCGGCCGAGACGAAGCTGGGGCCTTAGTAGGGTCACAGTGTTATGTGTTTTTATATATATATATATATATATATATATATATATATATATTGGTTCATTGGTTTATTTGGAACTGCAGTTTTTCACAAATGCTTAAGTTCTCAATTTAAAATAAAAAGTAAATGAAAAAGGAGTAATTAATGTATATATATATATATATATATATTATATATATATATATATATATATATATATAATTAGTGCCGCGGTTGGGAACAGAGTGTGCCAGGCCAAGTCCCACAGCTGACTTTTAGATTTCATAGTTATACGAATTTGTGGAAACCTATCAGTATACTCTACCGTCTGTCAAATGTGTGTCGACCCGATTCGCAATCTGGGCACCTATAATTTGGCTCAAAGCGTTGCTTACAGTGGAAGTAGGTCACGTACACAAATCGGCTTCCAGAATGCGCGGGGAGAGACTGGTGAAGGAGGAGGCCCCCGTGACAGGCCTGCCAATCTACCCAAGAGGTCCCGGCTGCTCGGTCCACCTATCCCCGGCCCTGAGCGGGAATGCGCGGGGGAAGCCGATCTAGCTAACGGCGAAGCGGGCCTCCGAGACCTCCCGGGGGGAGGGGCTTTGGTGGCTCACTCGGGCCCTTCTGTGTCTCTCCTTACTCTCCTTTAGCTTGATGATCCCCCCCATCCAATCTACGGCCTCCGCCCAGGCTTCCCTCGATTTGACCATATGGGCCACGAGCTCTCGGACTGATTTCCCCGCAACCTCCTTCGAGCCCCCCTGCCTGGCTGCCGCTAGTGACGCACATCGGGTCACTGTGTGCTCGACGTCGTCCACCTCTCCCGCGTCACACAGCACGCATATGTCCACCTGGGTCTTTCCGATCTTGGCCATGTAGGTCTGGAACTGCCCATGGCCCGTAAGCACCTGCGTCGCTTCGTACGTGAACTCACCCATGTTGCTCTCCAACCACACCCTGAGGTCTGGTATCAGGCTTTTGGTCCAACACCCCTTCGTCACTCCCGGAGTAACCTGAGCCCACTCTCGCTGCCAGGTGTCGAGGGTGGCCCTCCGGGCCATGGTCGGGTGGAGATTCCCAGCCGGGAGCCTGAGGCTTCTCTCGTTAGCTAGTAGGTCCCATGGCAGCATTCTGGCTAGGGCCAGGAGGACGTCAGTCGACACCGTCCGGTACGCCCGGCTCACCCTGATTGCCAGCGTCCGTTGGGCCGACCTCAGCATCCCCCTATTCTTCGCCGTCCGGAGCGCCTGGTCCGCCCCTACTGGTGAGCCGTAGAGGGCCATCGACTCAGCTACCGATGCCAGCAGTCTACTGTTCTCCTCCGACACTCCCCACCCGGGGCATCAGACGCGCCAGGTTCAGGTAAAAAAAATTTCCTCCTCTATAAAAAAAAAAAAAAAAAAAAAAAAGATGGTACTAAATGGCTAACATCTATCGACTTACGCACTTGTGCCTGAGTTGCTCACGACGTTTACTCAATCCGGATCCGAGTTAGATGAGCGCGAAGCTATGCGATCGCGGCTCCAAAGCTTTACACATAAGCAAGAGCCGTTCGGCGCGAATATCGTCCGTTGCTGATAGCACTTATCTTTTGTTCTTGATGGTGAAACAGACTTCGAATTATTGGAAACGGGCGGCTGGACCCTCTCACCCAAAGCAGAGATTCTGTTACCTAAAATGCTGGCCCAGTGGGACTGCTCAAATACGTATCCCTTACGAATCATAATCGACTCCCTGTGCAGAGCCTTCAATGAAAATGGATATGCACGGAAGCGATGGCAATCCACACAACTGCTGATGTTCACCTATTATACATATATGGGAAGGTCATCGAGAAAAATACTATACGACTCCGAGTCGTTTCTAAATCTGCGTAAAGAACAGGAAATTAGCAAAGACCCCTAATCTAAACTAAAAAGCCTATCAAGCCAGGGCCTCTATCCCCAAAAATGGCCCGGATTCAAAGACCAGGAGTCACAGAGAAGAAAAACTGGGAATGTTATTATCCGTATGAAGGAAATAAAACCTTCAGCTTCTTCGACATTTGCCGATGAAGTCAGCGAATGCACGGTCACCGCCACAGCCTACCTAATAGCAGCACTAATCGCAGGGCTTATTTCTCGTTGCCCGGATGGCGGGGAAATCACCCTGAGAGATCTTCTCGGAGCTGTCACTCTAGGCGGAACTATGGACACTGAAGCCCCCCCATGTTTAAACCCAAAGCCAAGGAGACTATTTCCTCCAGTGTAGTTTTACACCCTGTTCGAGCCCGGTAGCGTGGTGCGTTTGTGTGCGCCTTGCAACCGGAGGAGACACGTAGGTGCGTGGATTCGATCCCAATCGTTGCACGTTTGCATTTAAGGCTCCGTCTTACGAAGCAATGTAAAAAGCAATTCCATGAACCTTAAATGTTGGGTAAGTATCAGCCAGAAAATATCGTTCGACACTAAACGTTTGGTAAATTTGTAGTTGAGCCACCAGAAAGATTTGCCCTTTCAAGCCTCGCTGCTATCAATGAAAAATTGATGGCCGGTACACCACCTCGATCCGCTTGCCAGTCGTACATTCAGGGGATGATAGACTTCCGAAAGGTTCATATGCTTTTACGTGATTTTTTTTTTGTTTTTTTCATTGCCTACCATCTGAATTAGGGTAGCTTCAACTGTTCCTCTAAGGGAGAGAGACAAGGCTGATATCAGCCCAGCGAGGTCTTCACCTGATCAATGAGCCAGGCTTAGCGGCGCTTAACAACAAAAACCAGGTCTCGATCCCGGATACCGGCTGATGTTCAGAAGTCCGCTAAAACACTCTGACTATTTCCTTATAACTTACACCGTTAGAGCTGACGTCGCACAAGGCCGCAGAGTCCCTCTTCTCCCGAGCTCCCATCGTTTTCCGCGGGCCAAGGCTAGCGGCATCCCGGAAGCGAAAGCAAGGACGTACGTGAGTGAATACTGCCTAATTTTCCCCCAAACACAATACGAAAAATGGTTGAGAACGAGTGTCGAATACCTCGGATACGGCCAAATATCGAGGTATCACACTGGAGCAGACACCGTCAGACGACCACTAGCCACAGTGGGGGACAGCCTCGTACCAGCCACGAGACCGCTCAGTGGCAGGCGGCGGACATGCGCGTTCCAAACACTAACCTCCTGCATAAAATTAAACGCCTGATGACAATCGGAATTCGCCGCACCACCCCACTGTCTGTGTCTACTATAGTTGCGTAAGTAATATGAGAGTTAGGTGACCTCCGCCTCTGAAGAACCAGCATCTGGCTCGCCTAGCTATTTGCGTCAGGTGACTGAGGACACCAAAGACCACCAGAACTGAGGCCTCCGGCACTCACAATGACTCCTCTTCCAAAAAAAATTAGCATTCATGTAATGGCTATTAACTACGACGGCACACGACTGCTAATAACTAATCAAGCCACCATTCTCATATTTTTTCCTCGTGCTATACTTAGCAATAATGACGTCGAGGTTGCGCCTCTAACGCGTGTCGAGTCTCCATTCTACACCCCAACCACAAACATTACTTCACACAATCACTAGCTATCGGTTTTGCTCTGGCCATAGGGCACGGCCTACATCAGGACAAATCCACGAATGTCCCACCCTGCTACGGCAAGAGGCAAGCCTGTAATGTCTAAATGATAAAGGTCTTTATTTACTTAGTAGCATTATTATCTCATTTATCGTCGTTTTCCTTTTCGAGCTTCAATATATTTATACAATCCAACAGGAGTGTGACCACAATTCAGCGGCCATAAGGCATAACACTACCACTTATGTCTCTTAAACTTATATATTCATATTCGCTTCGTCTTGCTTCTCATTGATCTTCTCTCATTACTATTGTAATTATAGTTTTTCATTAACCTGTTGTTAATTTTTCCTTTTTTTCTCTCTTCTACTAAATACACAATATACTCTGTACATAGCGCGTCGGGTCAGTGTCGGTTCAGCCTGAAAACTTTATATATATATACTATTAATCGAATTGGACCGAATGCAAAATATAAACAGTTAATTAATATTCATTATAAATACAACATGAACGTCTTCATGTCATGTTACATTTGGCTACATTCCTCCTCGTTTCGTGTACGGTCAACAACAGCAAACAAATAACATATACTTACTATTAGTACATTTATATATTACTTACTTATTTATATTATATTATACTTACTATTAGTACATTTATATATTTAGTGATGATTTCTCTATGACATCATAGAGACAAACATCCAGATCATAATAATTCCAAGAAAAATATTATAGCAAATAACAACAACGACCTGAATAATAGGCGTCTATGGCCACAACCGTGAGCGGGCAGTTAGAACAGTTTGATATAAATGTTTTCATCATATAAAAACGTCCAAACCCGCAGAGCACACAGGTATATATGTATATATATATATAGGGGTTGATAAGCTCTCGGACAGGTACAGATGTGAAATCGAACGCTGATTATCTGGCTTTGCCTTTATATGTTTATTCTTTATTCGACATAGACACGTTCTGTGTGGCCTATTGCCATTGGCCACCGTATCCGCTAACGCACTACAATAGGCTGTTCCACGTCATCAGCACGTACGGAGCCAACACAGGTTCTGTCTTGCTGGGCACAATTAGTATAGCAGATTCTCGAATATTCTTGCTACAATTAACATACGATGTTGTCATACACCCGACTCGCGGCCTTGTCCACTCGTCCCGGCTTGCGGATGTTGCTCGTCGATGCTAGCAGAGGTATTTGATGTTTGTTCATTAGCTCTAATTAAAACATGTGCATGTTCGGCGGGTCAGAACTCAAATCACTCGTTTTTGTCTTTCAGTGACAAATTATCATTAGCAATGCAATTTTAACGAATGAATATAACATGTATGAAGAAGGTTGCCTCGCGGCTGGCCCCAGAGAAGGTTAACTGAAAACATTTCTCTGCGCTCAAAACGACCACCCGTCGTGGCTCATGTCATTAGGACCCAGGACCCATATCGTATGCGCTTTGCATAAAATAGGTTAGGCCTAGAGGTAACCGGTCGCTAGAGGTAGCTGTCTTTTCCATAGGTCTCTGCAAGGTCGTTAATTGATCGGATAACCTTAAAGTCGAACTGAACCACAACGGCTATACAAGTCACACACGCGGACATAAATGAAATCAGCGTGGAGCTGCTGTGCGTAAAACACGACACCCGTAGCGAATCCCACTTGTCGTCAAAACGGAGCACCTGCAGCTGCAGTTGGGCAAACGCGCAGCCGAATGACGATCCGCTGCTAGTCTGAAGCTTACCCCCAAATAGCCCCTCTTCCAGGTTATTCAGTGCGCTGCGCTCAACGTCAACAAACAGCTCACTGAGCCGGGAACTCCGCTCAGCAATTATATACAGCTGCGTCACGAAGCCTAGATGACCGACGAGAATTGCGACTCGTTCAATACTAACGGCGCCCTTCGCCAACTGAGCGACACTTCCAATACCGCCGAGAAAGATCTCGAGGTACATGAGCGCTAGGGGCCCTGCAAATAACACATTCGCGTTTCTCACCACGTCCCGAATCAGCCACTTCTGCCGGATGAGCGATTTGATTCGGATGTGCGGCATTGTCTCAAGCGTCGTTAGCATCGATTTGGTTTTTTGTTCCAGCGAGCTGGCGACTTCGAGATAAAGCATGATCAGAAAGATCCTCACGTAAGGTAAGCAAATTTGGTGGGAACTAGTGGCTACCTGCCAAATGCTGCCCCGGGGGATCGCTTTGGCGCAGTTCGCCACACCAGCGATCGTGTATGGTGCACCAAACAGCAAAAAAACGAGGTGTATTGTCCATGATTGATTTGACGTTTCGACAAGTTCCAAAATCGTAGCCCGCTTGAATGACAGAAGCCATGTTATCTGGCCGAGCAGCACACTATGGATCGTGTCGTAAGACACTAATACTACACTTGTAAAGCTTGGAGGTGTTTGAAACATATTGAGAATATAATTGCTCGATGCGCAAATGAACAACCCTTGTATGAATAGGCGAATTATGACGAACGTCCGAGATAGGCACGGCCTGGTCGAGCGGCCCACGTCGAAGCCGCAAATAAATCCTGTGGCGAAAAATGGCCAGCTATGCTTCTGATCGGATCCTGCCATTTTCTCGGAGACTTTTCCTAGGAGACGCCGGTGGACGCCGGTTTCTCTACAGCTGGCAATATACAAGCGTCAAAGAAACGCTTGATATTGGCTTCGCCCTGATCGGATTCAGATCGGAGTAGACGCTTGGTCGACGTTCGATGTGACGCAACAACGGTCTACGGCTTGAACTCGTCGACCGTCCGTGATGCAGCCGTGAGGCGGGTTAGACAGAACTTAGCTGTGTGTAACTTAGACAAACTTAGCTGCTTGTACACTATACCTTCGTAAGAGCCTCAGATGAATCAAACGCAGATCAATTGTGGTTGCTTGGCTGGCCAAGTTGACTTGCATTCGATACTTACGAGCAATCCATGATCCATGATCTCACCCATAAGCGATGGGAACTGACTTCGTCGTGTGAAGCACGAACGGAGCCGCCCAGCAACACGCGACAGCAGCACCCAGTTCTTTTCTGCGTGATTAACATAAGAGCGGTTTTTACAAAAGCCAACAACATCAACAGCAACAACAGCAATATCGCCTCCACGGGGAGGGGGGGGGTGACCATGATGGCCTTGACCCGACACCTCGCTGTAACCAACTACTTCCCTGAACAATGTATGAACCATTGTATATATTAAGCTACACAATACTTTACATTTGTATGTGCTCGTCTGTAGGGACACCGTTCAATAATAATGATCAAAGGCTGCTAGTCCCGCTGCTATATCGTGGCGATCACTAGATCTGCCAAGTCATTTTTATTATAGGTGGCATAACACTCGCCACTTTCCCCGACACACCACTCTAAAGTCAATTAGCGCAATGCATATACAGAATTTATGAGTGTAACACAACAGTAACACACACTATACTAACGGGCAGGCAGATCGGTATGTGTGTTTTTTAATCTGACCTACAGAAGCTTTAGCATCAGCACATAAATTGTACAATGTCAATCGATTGCGCAGCCTATCATTATCGAATACGCTGTAGTTTCTATAAATTTGTTTGGGGTCTGTTTGTTCGCACTTCGCTGAACTCCACCAAACTTAAATGTTGGCTGAGAGTCAGCCCGAAACGCTTAGCAAAGCTTTACGTAGGAGTATACGTCGTGGAAATATCAGCGCGCAGAGCCGCTACGCAAAAGTTGATTTCGGCTAATTTTGCAAAAATTAATTTTCTATATTGAGCGCTATCGAACACACGCAGAGTTCTCGCGTATCGTAATGCGCAGACGATACGGCGTACGATCATTTACAAAGCGATTTGTCAATCTCATATGAAAGGCCTTCGTGTAAATGTCATCCAAGAGTGAGATATGAATACGCATTATGTGTTTTAATATATATATATATATATATATATATATATATATATATTGGTTCATTGGTTTATTTGGAACTGCAGTTTTTCACAAATGCTTAAGTTCTCAATTTAAAATAAAAAGTAAATGAAAAAGGAGTAATTAATGTATATATATATATATATATATATATATATATATATATATATAATTAGTGCCGCGGTTGGGAACAGAGTGTGCCAGGCCAAGTCCCACAGTTGACTTTTAGATTTCATAGTTATACGAATTTGTGGAAACCTATCAGTATACTCTGCCGTCTGTCAAATGTGTGTCGACACGATTCGCAATCTGAGCACCTATAATTTGGCTCAAAGCGTTGCTTACCGTGGAAGTAGGTCACGTACACAAATCGGCTTCCAGATGGTACTAAATGGCGAAAATCAATCGACTTACGCACTTGTGCCTGAGTTGCTCACGACGTTTACTCAATCCGCATCCGAGTTAGATGAGCGCGAAGCTATGCGATCGCGGCCTCAACAGCTCCAAAGCTTTACACATAAGCAAGAGCCGTTCGCCGCGAATATCGTTCGTTGCTGATAGCACTTATCTTTTGTTCTTGATGGTGAAACAGACTTCCGAATTATTGGAAAGGACGGCTCGACGGTCTCACCCAAAGCAGAGATTCTGTTACCTAAAATGCTGGCACAGTGGGACTGCTTAAATACGTATCCCTTACGAATCCTAGTCGACTCCCTCTGCAGACCCTTCTATGAAAATGGATATGTACGCAAGCGATCGCAATCCACACAACTGTTAATGTTGACCTATTATATATACATATGGCAAGGTCGTCCTCATAGTAATACCTAATAGGTTAAGAGCTGAGGCCTGTCAGATAGGGGAACAGCTGAGGGTCAGCTCGAAAAACAGTCTATTTTTTATGTAAATCTGCGTAAAGAACAGGAAATTAGCAAAAATAAAACTAAGAGACTCTGTCAAGCCAGGGCCTCTATCCCCAAAAATGGCCCGGATTCGAAGACCAGGAGTCACAGGGAGAAAAACTGCAGATGTTACTTTCCGTATAAAGGAAGCAAAGCCTTCAGCTTCTTCGACATTTCCCGATGAGGTCAGCGAAGACACGGTGACGGCCACAGCCTACCTAATAGCAGCACTAATCGCAGCGCTTATTTCTCGTTGCCTGGATGGTGGGGAAATCACCCTGAGAGATCTTCTCGGAGATGCTCTCACCCTAGACCGAACTAAGGACGCTGAAGCCCCCATGGCTAAACCCAAAGGCCAAGGAGACTATTCCCTTATGTAGTTTTACTCCCGGTTCGAGCCCGGTAGGGTGGTGCGTTTGTGTGCCCCTTGCAACGTAGGTGCGTGGATTCGATCCCCATCGTTGCACGTTTGCATTTAAGGCTCCCCGTCTTACGAAGCAATGTAAAAAGCAATTCCATGAACCTTAAAAGTTGGGTAAGTATCAGCCAGAAAGTATCGTTTGACACTAAAAGTTTGGTAAATTTGTAGTTGAGCCACCAGAAAGATTTGCTTTTTCAAGCCTCGCTGCTGTCAATGAAAAATTGATGGCCGGTACACCACCTCGATCCGCTTGCCAGTCGTACATTCAGGGGATGATAGACTTCCGAAAGGTTCATATGCTTTTACGTGATTTTTTTTTGTTTTTTCATTGCCTACCATCTGAATTGGGGTAGCTTCAACTGTTCCTCTAGGGGAGAGAGACAAGGCTGATATCAGCCCAGCGAGGTCTTCACCTGATCAATGAGCCAGGCTTAGCGGCGCTTAACAACAAAAACCAGGTCTCGATCCCGGATACGGGCTGATGTTCAGAAGTCCGCCAAAACACTCTGACTATTTCCTTATAACTTACACCGTTAGAGCTGACGTCGCACAAGGCCGCAGAGTTCCTCTTCTCCCAAGCTCCCATCGTTTTCCGCGGGCCAAGGCTAGCGGCATCCCAGAAACGAATGCAAGGACATACGTGAGTGAATACTGCGTCCGCCTAATTTTCCCCCAAACACAATACGAAAAATGGTTGAGAACGAGTGTCGAATACCTTGGATCCAAATATCGAGGGACCACCCTGGAGCAGACTCCGTCAGACGATCACTAGCCACAGTCCGGGACAGCCTCATAGCAGCCACGAGACCGCTCAGTGGCAGGTGGCGGACATGCGCGTTCCAAACACTAACCTCCTGCATAAAATTAAGCGCCTGATGACAATCGGAATTCGCCGCACCACCCCACTGTCTGTGTCTACTATAGTTGCGTAAGTAATATCAGAGTTAGGTGACCTCCGCCTCTGAAGAACCAGCATCTGGCTCGCCTAGCGATTTGCGTCAGGTGACTGAGGACACCAAAGATCACCAGAACTGAGGCCGGTGTTCGGCCCCCGGCACACACAATGACTCCTCTTCAAAAAAAATTACCATTCATGTAATGGCTATTAACTACGACGGCACACGACTGCTAATGACTAATCAAGCTACCATTTTCTTCTTTTTTCCTCGTGCTATACTTAGCAATAATGACGTCGAGGTTGCGCCTCTAACGCGTGTCGAGTCTCCATTCTACAACCCAACCACAAACATTACTTCACACAATCACTAGCTATCGGTTTCGCTCTGGCCATAGGGCACGGCCTACATCAGGACAAATCCACGAATGTCCCACCCTGCTACGGCAAGAGGCAAGCCTGTAATGTCTAAATAATAAAGGTCTTTATTTACTTAGTAGCATTATTATCTCATTTATCGTCGTTTTCCTTTTCGAGCTTCAATATATTTATACAATCCAACAGGAGTGTGACCACAATTCAGCGGCCATAAGGCATAACACTACCACTTATGTCTCTTAAACTTATATATTCATATTCGTTTCGTCTTGCCTCTCATTGATCTTCTCTCATTACTATTGTAATTATAGTTTTTCATTAACCTGTTGTTAATTTTTCCTTTTTTTCTCTCTTCTACTAAATACACAATATACTCTGTACATAGCGCGTCGGGTTAGTGTATTCTCCTCGATCTCACATCCTGCACCAACTCGACAAGTTGGGTTTGTGTTTATTTTTTTGTTTTTATTTTTCTTTACTTCCTTTCTAGGGATCGAACCCGTTTACCTTTCTTCGAAATATTGCCGGCCTAATAATCGATTCTCGGGATACGGTCGCAAACACAAGCCGAATTACAATTGCTCAATGACGTGGCTGTACCTTCATTCGATTCGATATTCTACTGTTCTTTAACGATCCGCCGGTAAGCAAACACAAGATTAACGCTATACAAGACGACCCCTCCCGCGCCCCCGACTTCAAACGGCGTCTGTCGCTCGTTGTCATCAGTACGAGTGAGTCGATTCGCGCACCCACACATAGCGATTTTCAGCTCCGTCCAGCTTGCGTATGCGTCATACTCGTCAACTTCACTCCGAAATATCCGATGTCCCTATTACTGTGCTGCGTTTCTTCCATTGATCTATCCTGTCGTTTATCGCGTATAGCTTCTCGGCGCCTCGTCGACAAAATCTCCAATTCATAATGACGTAATGCCCTCACTGTTACGTATGGGCTGTTCATTGGGTGTGGGCGCCCGTCAAGCGGTCGTAGTGGACGAAAATCGCGTTTTCACCAGGAACCCTCTTGCCAAAAGATTTGCTCCATATATATATATATATATATATCTGTAGAATCCCCCACGCGTCACATTTTTCTCCCATATCTATCTGCTTACGTAGTACGGCTAACTTACAACAGATAAAAACAATAGAGCGAGCAAAAATTTAGCCCCACAGATGTAGCCGGTGTAGCTGTTCTCCGTGCCATCACAAAGCGATTCGTTGCTGCCAATCGAAAGTTAACCACGAGCCAACTTAATCAGATGAGCAGAAACACAAAATATCATTACATGGTGAATAAGTTTCCGTCTTCTTTCTAAGCTAAAAAAAACAATCTCAATCAAGAAGGAATCACGGTACAGCTTCATTGGCCACGCCCGAAAAACAAAACAATAAATCCCACTAAAAGTATTGTTATCACCCTGTAGAATCATCTCTGATAGGGACAATGCTTGAACGGTTGTCGTATGAGCAGCACATTTTGCCTTAGGTGCGTTTTTAGTCTTGGACGTCGCCTCTGAATATATATATATATATATATATATATATATATATATATACCTGTAACTCACAGTGCGGTGAATTTTACTATGAAAATTATTGAAATCCTATCAGATTCATCATGGCTATTTCATTAGCGCTCCTGTCCAGCGGCCGCTTTGTGACTTAATTATAATCTTCGCTTCTAATTATAATATAATAACAACAACAATTAATTATAATAATATGATGCATAATGAATTTGTGTACGGGGATCCCTTCGTACCGCGGACTCAAATCTCCTGTTCAGCCATATTCATCAAAGTCTACGTAGTAATTCAGTCTATAGAGCCGTCGACTATCGTACTTGCTAGGCCATTGTGCTTGTCATTGTGCCTTGGTTTTTACTGGAGCATATATATATATATATGTATATGTTTATGGTTGATCTCAAATCTTCTCGGTGATGAAGGGGTGCAGTATCGCTTGATTGATCGTTAACCTCTTCGATGGGTCAATAGCGAGGATTTTGTCGAGAAGTTCCCGCAGCTGCTGAACCTAGAATCAATCCGTAGACAATTACAAGCGTTCGAATATTAGATTCTTATTGAGCGAGTGCTTCCATTCAAACGACAACTCCCCTACCTAAAAACGATATTTCGTTGCATTCATTCAATTGTAAAAGTGGACGACAATGGTCCCCACCGCTGAACGTGGCATACACCTAAGAACACCCTCCTCTATATACATATATATATATTCTTAATCGAATATCTAGTTTATTTATAAGTTACATCCAGGTTTAGCACAAACAAAAAAAAAGACCACAACAGAAGTCAAATCAACTGTACGCATTTCCCGTAATTCGTAAATTTATCTTTGCTCACTTTGTTTAGCTGGGCTGGTGGATTCGTGCCGGTCAGCTCGTTGGCCAGATCACGCGTGGGGTTAATGTTCTTCATCACAATAACCTTTTCCTGTAAGGACAATCGAACAAGGCTCGAATCAGACAATCATCGCGGGGCAGCTCTGCCGCATGTGTTGGCGACAGTAATCTTCGGCAATTCAATCAAGGCCTCTACAATACTGCCTGTACTATACAAATGAACTCAATTCAAGCGAAGAAGCATGACACTATATAGAATTACCACCTGGATAATAGTAATCTATGGTGTTGCATCTAATTTCACTAAGATGACTTAAATTACCTAAGCCTACATCATTTCAATTAAAAATCCCTTCGCACTATTCATAGGTGAACGCAGGCGTTCTGCTTGATCTGCCAAACAGAACTGAACCTTTATAGTGTTTCCAAGAATATTTCTCAATCCCCATTGATCATCACCACACCTCTCTGTGATGATGCAGTTTTCGATTAATCAATATATTTCTCTATATTCCCATTTTGATTAAACCGCTACTACTGCTCATTTGTTCAATGTATATTTCCTCAGCGAACGATCCTGCAGCGTCCTCCCGTAAGACTTACCCTTTCTGTGACCTTGTCAACTTCGTAATACACGAAATTCATATCCGCGTCAAAGTGCTTGTTGCGCAGTATCTCCGGACTCTTCTTGATCAGTTTGTTGGGGAAGCGCCCTTTGAGTTCCATGAAGATCTTCAGCATTTCATTGTTTGTCTTTCCCGCGAACATAATTCGTCCGGTGTAGAGCTCATACAGCGTGCAGCCCACCGACCAAAGGTCAATGCCGAAGTCGTGTCCAATACCAAGGATTATCTCCGGCGCTCTATAGAACCTCGACACGAGGTACGGCGTGATCTCCGAGTCGGTGCCAGACGACGCCGAACCGAAGTCACACAATTTTAGCTGCATCTTATTTCCATTCACAAGTATATTGTCCGGTTTTATATCAGCGTGCAGGATGTTGCACTTCTTGAGTAATCGCAAAGCTAGAAATAGCTGATGAGCGTACGATCGAACGGCCTTAATATGCAGACCCAAATCCTTGCCATACTTCTTTAGAATCTGGAAAACGACACAGAAGGAACAGACGTTTTAAATTTGTAATTTCTAGCTCGTACAGCAACGTGAGTAGGCGCGCGAGTGTGTCTACAGTTTTCAACCTGAACTCATGAACAACTTCATACACCCTAATCCAGACGATTATTCGAAACTCTCGGCTATGGGCAATCGCCGAGATCTCGCGGAACGATGACAATTGAAAATATACTAGATAACATTGAGGGACATATTTAGCATTTGTAAGAGTACGCCAATCAAAGTAGTAGCGGCGAGCGCAAGGATGCAGGTTGGGCTGATATGCAGTGCTGGAGACAGGGTCACTTTTGCTCTGTTGTATCTCGCTGCCCTGCCCTGTCTCTCTCTCTCGTTCTAAAATCGGGTGACTACCCGTGTATATGTGCAAATAATTATGTTCGGACGTTCTAAACATTTGTGAGAGTCCTTTACCACGATTTTCTTACACGATCTTATGCGTTGCTGTAACCGTCAATACTCCCGTCAATAAAACACCATTCATATTGTATTGCATGTAGTGCTGTTATTGTTATTATTATTATTGGACGAGGAAAGGTCGCTCCCAAAGTGGCTTCTGGACCGGTCCCATTCCTCGAATCGAAGCGAATGCTCACCTCTCGCAGGTTCATGCTGAGTGATTCAAAGACGAGGCATAAATGCTGCCGATGGGAGAAATTTCTATACAATCGTAGACAGTGATATTTATCATCAGGGTCGGCGTCATTCAGCCTCTTGAGGATCTCGAGCTCTTTCTGGCCAGTCTTCAACATGAGGTCATTGTTCCGGATGATCTTTATGGCTACTTCCATGTTGCCTCGCGCTCTATCACGTCCACGTACTACCGATGAAAACACACCTGCAAGAAACCCAAGACGACCAAGAAAAGAAAAACAACAACAACAACAGCAATAACAACAACAACAGGTCGATACTTTAATGAGATAACGTCATAGGCGAATGGCTGTGTATATGTCGTGTCTTGCATCGCCAACAGCGAAACGGCTACTGCGCTGTTACAATCAGATAGAGCCAAGTATTGTGGTTTGGTTGTTTACGGTGCAATATTTCGATTGTTGTCAACGTTCTGAGGTAATTCGATTCATGCATACATTGATTTATTGATGGATTTGAAGAGAAGCCGATAGATATGAATAGCTGAATTATGCCGAGGCCAACCTGAGTCAACTACATCTCCATGTTTACTGGGCATGCTGGGAAGCAATCCTTTCAGGGTTTTTAGGTCGATTACATTTCACTCAAAACTCGCAACAAATTCTCACGAGATTCATTGGAGCTCTGTGGTTTCGACTTTGTCGAAGTCGCCGTGCGCTAACAAAACAATAATAGCATTTTTAGTGAAACCGTTCCCGTATCAAGATATTGAAGATGCGCTTCTCGCTAATTCTTACCTCGAGAGGGCAGAAATGGATAAATACAATTATCGCTTGTTACAACAACACATTTTTAGTTTTCAGATTAAGCTACTGGCTGAAATGTATTGTTCACCAAAGTGCTCTGGCTCGTCCGGAGTCTTTTTGAACGTTAATTAGTTAGTTAGTAGTTCATTATAGCCTTGCGGTTCTCAAAACGCCAACCATGATCATATGTACCTTGCCCGGTGTAGCCGTACACCTCGTACCGCTGATCGAGCACTTCGCCGATGCGGACCCGATAGTAGCCCTCGGCATCGTCCCAGTTGTCATTGAGCGCAGGGTTCTCATTTGCCAGCGACCGGTTGAGTCCTTTCGACTTCGGCGACGAGGCGTTGTAGTTCTCTGAGAACATATCATTTTCCTCATCGCCCGACCCGCTACGGCGACGTCGGCCAACATCGGACTCGTCGTCGTCTCCGGTGCCGCCGCCCAACTGGATGTCGCGCGATCGAGGCAGACAGTATTACAGGTACACAGCGAACGCGACGGAAGGTCAGTTATTCGAAAAGAAACATGAGATTCGTTTGTTGACTTTCTTCGATTCCACACAAACGTCGCCTTTCATCTCTTGTCGACCCCACCCCCCCGCCAGCCCTGCCCAAATTAGAACCCATTCACCCTAGTTTATACATACGGAAATATAAACTATTAGGATCGGTATACTGTAATCGTCATATCAGCAATTCGAAGCGTCAATCGTTGTTAGACACGTCATGCAACAAATTACAATAACGAAATAAGTTAGATAACTAAAGTGTTGATAGGGAAAAAAGTATGACAAAGCTAAAAGAGAACAGAATAAAATAAGTGTAGTAATGAAGTAACTATGAGAATGAAAGTGATGCTAAAGTGATACTATAACTAAAATGACGAAACGATTGATAGAACGAATACACAGCTACGAATCATGATAGCTCCTTCTACGAATTCAACTCACCTTGCTAAACGTCGTGTCCCCGTCTGAGTCAAGGATGACCGGTTGAGGACTTGTGCTTCGCGCGCGTTCATGCGACCTCGACCCGTCCTGTGTCGAGGTGCCAGGTGAGCTCGCGCAAACGCTGAGGGCCGCCTCCGGCGGCTCAACCTTCTCGTCAGACGCTTGATCCTTTAACGGCGCAACCCTGCTGCTACTATGGTTATCCCTGGCCTTACCACCAGCAGCGTCTTTGCCGGTTGACTTGCCCCCGCCGCCGCCGCCCCCGCCTCCCTCCAAACGTGCGACAAGCTCCTGCCGTTGGCGTCGCCGCCGTTCGATCAGGACCTCTTCGTCGAGATCTTCCTCCTCGTCCGGGCCATCATCCTCCTCATCCTTGACCTCTTCATCGCTGTCCTCCGACGACGAGTCTCTGGCGAGTCGTCGGTTCCGCCGTTTCGAGCCCGCCATGCCGCCCCCGCCACCGCCTCCTATCCCGCCCCCTCCGCCACGTCCATCCTCGCGTCCATCATCTCTGCTGCGGCTTCGTTTTCGGTCTCTGCGGCGATCTGCCTCGCTGAGCGCGTCTCGTCGACGATTCCTCGCTAGGTCGGACTCAGCCGCGGGGCCTCCGCGGTTGTTGCGCCTTGACGAGGCGTCCTCCCGATCATCGGCCCGGCCTCTTGTGGCTCGGCCGTCAATTGATCGCTCCCTGCCGTCGCGATCTCGTGTGTCCTTCTCTTTTCGCCTGAGGCGATTATCATCGCGACGTTTGCTATCGTCGTCTCGACGCCGGTCACGATCCTGCAATTTATTCGATCTGTTGATATGATATGCTCGTATTGCTCGTCGACCACCACCACCACCAACATCGCAATGATCGTAGGCGAGCGGACATCATTCGTGGGATATGGTCAATAAAGAGGCGGTCGTGAACAAAAAAAAACAGTGGTGGGCTATCCCCGACCTTTTAGAACCTTACAATTTACACCATATGCACGGTGTCATGGATGCCAGCCATCGACACTGCTAGCAAGGCTATACAGCGAAGCTTGAAAAGGCACTAACACATCAACAGGACTTACTGAAGATCGTTTCATGCGAGCAACATCGAAACGAGTCCAGAAGGGCTCTCAATCGTAGTTTTACGTTTACAGGCAATGAATATGTTATAGCTCAATTCGTTCAATTATGGGGTTCTGCTCTACTCGAAAGTGAAACAAAATTCGCTCAGAATGTCCCTGATGAGTTTCCGTTTGCACTGTGAATTACCTATAGCTGCGCTGCTCAGAGAGTGGAGCTGTCGGATCATAGGCGTAATACTGTCTGTCTGTCTGCCAGCCAGCCTCTCTCTCAGAACCGCCCTGTCATTCACTCTGAGACAGCAATGAGACCATGAGCTGCTTCGCCAAGCGATCCTATTGAGCGAGGTTCGTTCCCGGTGTGATGTTGCTGTTGCTGCACACACAAACCCATGAGCAGCGCGATCTCGCTGTAGCGTCGGAGGAGCACGAACATGTGCTCGGCGCACCCACTACTGAAACAGCCTTAGATTCATTTGGCAGAAAACGCAATCCCAAACGAATTCATCGGTAGCGTTCTATCAACGTTTTGAGCAATGTTCATAAGTAGTACGCCGTTCCCACCAGTACATCCCTATTATCGAATGACCCCCCGCGCTCGCTACATTACCGAGTTAGAGAGAACGACGGTCCAGCAGGCCTGCTCGAGACAGATGACGCTGGATACAGAGATGGGCGCTCATATCAAGGGCGAACCACAACCATTTTTACGGTGTCGTCAATGCAGCGAAAAACCTCGGCGTCCTTTTGTCATAGGAGAAAAAAAAACTACACACGAACGAAACGCTAACTACGGCGTCGTCCTTTTGAAGTGATCGTCATTGACGACGCGCCACTCAAACTCGATCAGTGTCACCCGTACATCGTTTTGGTGGAGAGCTCTCAACGGAAGATAACGGTAAGACTTAACGGACCTTCTCGCTTTGAGCAACAAATTCACCACCGAATCGCAAATCTCCTCCAAGTGGACTTGCAGGTATCTTGCAGGACACTTATCGGAGGAACATACTGAGCATTTGACGCTTTTAGCTAGCCAACCCCCACAGAGCTAACCCCGATTAAACGATGCGTGGCTACGCTATCATTGTCCTGGGAGGAGGGACAGATTGTCCTTCAACCTCCCGTCCATCTCGAACTAATTAGGGTCTTTTCATTGCTTCTTTACAACAACAACACAACCAATAACAACAACAACTAGCGCTCCCATTCCTTCGAAACAAGCAGTTCCCCCCAGATCTCTAGTGCAGCTTTCACCACAGCTGGCCTACTCACCCGCTCTCTCTGGCGATCCCGATCGCGTTCCCGATCCCGATCCCGATCACGTTCCCGATCCCGATCGCGTTCCCGATCACGCTCGCGCTCACGATCGCGCTGCTGCTGCTGTTGTTGTTGTTGTTGTTGCTGTTGCTGCTGTTGTTCCTTCTCCTTGTCTCGTTGACGTTGCCTCTCTTTTTCCTTCTCGCGTTGTTCCCTCTGCTCCCGTTCGCGCAGCTCTTTCTCCTTTTCACGTTCGCGTTCCCTCTGATCGCGCTCCTTCTCGCGTTCCCGATCCCGATCACGTTCCCGATCGCGCTGCTGCTGTTGTTGTTGTTGCTGTTGTTGCTGCTGCTGCTGCAGTTGTTGTTGTTGCTGCTGTTGCTGTTGTTGTAGCTCTTTTTCCTGATCACGCTGAAGCTGTTCGCGTTGCCGATCTTTGTTGTCACGTTGGTCACCGCGCTCGTTCGCTTTCACCGGCTTCTGCTTGTCTTTATCGCGGGCCGAGCGCTTGTCACTGTCGCGATCTCGACGCTGCGGACGGTCGCGGCGGCGGATAGTTCACGACAGTGAGAGATGAGCGGCAAGCATCGAGCAATTCAAAGGACGTTTTTGTTAGACAGCGATAGACAACATAGAAAAGAAGAGGGACAAAACGCCAAAAATACGCACTGAGTATTGTCTATCAGCAATATGTGCTGTGTGTATGTGTTGTCAATGTGTGAGATACAGGCTTGCTAGTCGCGGCGGAACATGGGAGAGCGGAGGCCATTTGTTCATTCGTAATCACACTCTGTTTAGATCATTCGCTTTGTCGTGCCGTAGAATCAGCGCTTGTAACCAGGATGGTGAAGCGTTTGTAAGGTGGGAAACCCATTCGGGAGACATCCAACTCTGTCATGTTCAATGTTTGGAGTTTGGGAATATTCGCCGTACGTGCATATATATGCGTCCGGATGCTCGTCTCGACGCTCGAATCCTGCGAACAACGACGGGCACTGTGTAGCGTTTGTTTCGGTATTTTATGATTTCAGCATTGTGTCTGCACTAACCTTGTCATCGCGATGATCTGGCCTGTCCTTGCGATCATCAGATGATCTGGACCTTCGGCGTTTTTTGTCCTCTTTTGCGACGTCTTTGTCCTCCTGCTCCCGCCCTTCCGTGGGGTTCTTCGACTCCTTGCGACCGATTTCTCTGGCAGTCCTGACGCTGGAACCGTTCTTTTGTGGCTTTTCAACTGACGTCTCCCTCTCGCTTTCCGAGGCCGAGATGTCCTCGGTTTCACCGTTCGTAACCGTTATTTTCGTTTTCAGCTGAAATGAGCGGACAGACAAATAGTAAGGGCGTTAGCTGTATACGTCCTCCACAAGGACGTCTAGTCCAGTAGCAATTCGCTGCAGAACATGTGGATTACTGTCTTCTGTGGTCTGTCTCTTATCGTCCCCTTGATTATTTGTTGAATAGTGAGCGTCTTGGACTTTTAAACTGGAGAGATAATATGACTCGGAATCAAGTCCCGCCAGACGCTTTGAAGAAACATTGGAATTCTTCACCTGTGGATTCGTCCCAGGTACGGCAGGTGGAAAAAATAAGCTGGGGAGGTCTCGACAGATCGTTATAATAATACCTAAAGGTTAGATGCCGAGGTCTTCCTCCTGTCGAGGCCCTCCCTCGCTTCGGGAGCAGCTGGGAGTCAGCTCAAAAATGTTTTTTATAGTGCTCATGAAAAACATTTGGGGAGAACCATATCTCATATCTTTCGTGCGCTCAGATCTCTCTAAACATAGGAATCGCGCTCCATATAGCCATCAACCAGCTTCGAATTGCAGCACGAGCATGCTGCCTAGGCGTTTCTTAGGTCACCGTATATAAAATTCGGTTTTCCTATTTGCAATAGGCCACATATGCCATCCCTTGTTCCTCTATGAAAGCTACGCGCGACCATGTCCAGACGTTATAGCGTCCGCTAAATATAGAGCCATAGCATATTAAACGAACCTAAATTAAATGACTGCTGAAACCTCTTAGTAATCTGCCAAGACAACATCTCTTCCCGCTTACCGTGGCGGTTTGGTCCTCTTCGGTTGCGTCTTCGACCACTACTCGACGGTTGACGCCGCGGACAACCAGCTGATCGCGTTCTTCCTCATCCTGGTCGACCATCTGGAGCGATTTGAGCAGTTCGAGCTTCTTGCGCTCCAACTCCTCGAGCTCCATGTCGCCCACATCCCCCGCGTCGGCACCGCCGGTCGACGACGGAGCTCGCTCCTCGCCATCCTGTCCCGACATATAAAGAAGCCATATAGAAATAAAATATTCACCGTGCTTAATTTATCCACAGGACTTTTAGCCCGAGAAGAGATGCTGCTCCATGGAATTTGCTTGAAGACAACACCACCCACGGACTCATTCATGACTGGAAACCAGGGCATGCACACCCCGCGGCGTTGCTGTACAAGTACAATCGAATCGATTATGTCATCGGACGAGAGCACGATCGCCAGCTGGTGAATTAGCGGGGTGTGACTTACATACGAGGGATATACGTGAAACCACCTCACTTACCCTGGTGTGATCTCGGTCGCTCTTATGGCGTTTGTGCTTCTTGTGTTTCTTACTACTGCGCGAGCTTCGATCACCCCGACCGGATTCGCGGTCTTTTCGATCTTTGTGGCGTCGCTTCTTATGTTTTCGGCTGGACGACTTATCCTCCCTGGGTGAGTCCGATTCGGAACTGAAAGTCGGTAAAATTCGAAAGTAACATGTGTTAGTTTCGTCTCGGGTAGAGTAATAACATTGGCTGCAATAAATTTTCATCGCATTCACTATCGTTCGGGGTACAGCGACGATGAGACTACAAGCTCTAAAGGATTCCAAAAAAATAGAGCTTAAACCTAAAACGATTCCCGGGGGAGAGCAACCTGTTATCGAACGCTGTCTTCACTAACGTCTGCTGTTCTTTGCTATACGCCGGTATAAACTCGAATGTATGCCCAGCGTGTATGGTGAAAACAAACATGTTAAAATGTATTGTTATCTTCGAAGATTTCTACAGACGCCTCGCCTTTTTCGTAATTGGAACCATCGAATTCGTGAAGATCGAGCGTTGTGTCAGACCGTATCGTTAGGAAGACACGAATGATTATTTATTTATATTTATTGAATATATCATATTGTTTCAATATTTTATCACTTGTGCGATTTTTCTAGTTTGGCCAGGTTTACAATTAAGTGTAGTCGGCACGCCGTTTCAAATATGAGAAAGCACTTTATTGACAATAGCTACACGAAAAGCACGCGCCAAATGGTTCGAAGCCTGCATAGAAAATTGCTGAATATTGTTAAATCATACAATAACCAAGGATAGCAAGCCATCCACTATGTCGCTATCAGACGCACTTCAGACTTTCTGCTCAGACCAGACACAGGTCAATATTGTCACCCCACACTATTCCCACCGATGCGTTTCGCACCCGAACATCACAACAATCATCACAGCAGCAACAACAACAGCCCATTAGAAATACAACGGCGGCAATTTTTTCGTACGCCAGCAACGTTGTGTCACTACGGTCCCAGCAAACAAAGATAGCCCATTTGAGTAGTTGATGACGCTGAAGTGGAAAATGCCACCGGAGCTGACTGGTGGGAGAGAGACGGCGTCACCTCGCGAAGCGCCCATCAATCCGAATCAACGATTATGACAACGTACGGGACTTTATCGCTTTTAGACTTCAATTTCTGCGCACATCGCCAAGCAACACTTGAACTTTCGCCGCTGCGTTTAGGTCTCGTTTTCGAAGTTCGCACTGTCGACACCTCAGAATGCCTGTGACTCGGTCTGCAACAGGTCACCGCAGGGGGAATAACAGGTTTGGGGATTGATTAGAACTTAGTCTACGCATCTGTTTGAGAATAGAATGTAATATAAGACATGTAATGGCGTACGATCATAGTAATAATCACAATAAAACATAATACTATAAACGTAATCCTTATGTTTGTCTATGTTTGTGTTTAGTATCAGGATTGTCAGCAATATCAGATTTCTATCCAGATATGTATATATACATATATATATATATATATATATATATATATATATATATATCGGATAGCGTCGGAACGATTACATATGCACGTGAACCCTCGCGATAATCGCATTACACACAGCACCCCAAGATACCTTCAGTTCAGTTAAGCAGTTCAGACGGCTAAGGTAACGCACACTAGATTCTCGGCAGGGTTGTACAAAACAGGCGGCTGACCATCCCTCGGCCCGCCATCATCGGCTGTCGCATTAACCGAAGCCCGAGGTGTCTCAACGGGTGTGAGCGCCTATCCGCCTGTGTCGGCGACTTCTTACGAGCATTGTCATTCACAACGGCTTCTGATCGACGCTGACTTCGTTCGGGTCGTTGGCGAACTCGTCCCAAGAACACTCGATGTACTCTCTCTCTCTCAGAAACGTTTTTACCAACTCAACGAAGAAGACTGCGAGCTCCGACAAGGTACAGCTTCATTCTCGACACATTCGCATTTGTATCACTAATCAACCGTTCGCTCTCTCTCTCTCTCTCGCTTTCTCCCTCAATTCAACAGTCAACAATCGCCTATATAGCTAGATGAAAGTCAAGATGAAATCGCGCTGAAATTTCACACGTATCCACACTGGGACGCGTTTTTTGTCAACTCGTGTCAACGCGGCTATGATGGCACCACTCGCACTCGAACAGGAGTATACGGGGGTCACTGATGCATGAGAGTGATGCGCACGAATTTCACGACACGGCCAAATGCAATTTCGATAATATACATATATCGATCATAAACACCCACACACACACATACACGACTATGCAATCAGCTAGGTATAGACATCGACCTAACATAACATCGATGGTGATATACTGGAAAAATGTATGGCTTGCTGCCGGACACCGGCTGCGATGCCTCGCAGAAACGGGACGGAGGGTGGTGAGTGTGTTGAATAGATGGGTGAGCTTTTCCGCGGGTGACCGGCCTCGACATTTGGCACACTTACCTGATATCTACGGCCCCTGATCTATCTCGGAAATCCATGTTCCGCTCGAGACAAACAGAATTCCGCCGACAGAATATCCGGTGTGTTTACATCTGCTCGGTGCTGGCTAGATCGCGCAGACCCGACGGTCCAGCGGCGGGGAGGTCTTTAGCGCGAGTGGCTTGATGTGTTGGCGCGGCCCAGCAGGACATTGAGCGTCACGGCGTACAACGATGGGTAGAGGACAGTGTGCAAACATTATATATATGTATATATATATCTTTGACAAATGACAACATGCCGAGAATCATATATATGTTATACGAAAACACGGGTGACAATTCAGCTTTCGGCGAAATACCACATATGTTCATAGCTTGGCCAACCACGTCCGACGTTGGACGGTACCGCAAATGTATTGGGTTCATAAGCTCGAAACGTAACAGCTTCTCAGCGAGCGTAGCGTTTTCAAAAACTCGTTAAAAAACGCTCACGCTAAGCCCTGCCGGCCCGCCCCACCCGAACGTTGTCACTATGAATGTCCGAACTTTCAATCCCTCACCCAGACAGACTCGATTACGCTGCGGGCCGTGTCAAAAGCGCGCGTTTATGCTGGCGTCTGCTTGGGTCCGCACCCGCTCAGACCTCCCTGTCCCGCAATGGCTCATCTAGTCGTCAGATGTGTGTATTATTCAACGGGCGACTGTGATGGGCCCTGCAATGATCTTGCCTCTCGGTATTGCTTGCCTGCTTGCATGCATCAATGTGCAAGCACCATGGAGAGCTGATCGAACCCTTCAATGACTGGGCGAGGAAAATGAAAGAGTGTAACTAGCTAGTTCTGCTCCTCTCGGCGCTGAGCGGATACGAATCAACGCGACGGAGGATGCCGTTTGTCTCTTATTGCCCGCCTTAGTGCCCTGCTAACTGTGGGTGGTGGAGCTATGCTGGAGCAGCCGTCCAGTGGCCGCCACCGTCGACGATTTGGAGCGCTACTGTGGTGAGAGCGAAACAGAGAACAGCGCTCACCACACGGAGTCAAGTAGAGCTGAGCTGCGCTCCACCTCGGGCCATTTCTCTCTGTTCACTTTGCGGATGTGCTGTTGTGCTGATACCCGAGCCTTTTCCACCAGCCGAAAGCACAAGGGGCCGATACTCACAGTGTCGCAATTGTGCTCAATCGTGTCACTGTTATCTCGACAGGGCCTTCTACGGTGAACTCGCTCGGGCCATGATGATGTAGTTAGTTGAAGGGTGAGACGTTAGCATGTCGGAAACGGACCCACACGGAGAGATTTCACCATAGGGACTTCATCACTGTGCCATAGATCTATAGAATTCGTCCAGCTGGGGTGCTAGCAGAACAAGTGGTACGACTTGTTTCAGCTCGCCATCGATCGGTCGGGCGCGCGATTGAATCCCATCTATTTGCTGATCTGTTTACTCCGTTCATAACAACCCCCTCTACCCGTCTCCCGCCCGTAGTACCGTGTTTCCTATGTATCCTAGTGCCTGCTGATCTGTGGTCGTACATCTGTTCCGTCAGCTGTTCCGTGATCATCTGGGAGAAATTGAGCTCTTTGAGCGCTTACGCACGAACCGATCGAGTGGAAGCCAAAGGCTGGATCCAGAGGAGAAAATCGAGAATTAATTTATTAAAGCCAAGACGGTTTGGCCAGCGGCACAAAGTGGATTGTGCGTCGGTTGCAGTTGCCATTTGGCGTAGACGAGCAAGCCGAGGATTACGTTCGTTGGCCAAGTGTGCGGCTCCTGTAAACTGGGTGTCACCCCCGACGTTCATCGGCGTCCTTCCCGAATTTCCTGACGGAGCAAGATGCTGTGGTAACTCGCCTCCTGCGCTCAATACTGCAACTGCATCACTATATACTCGTTTGCAACCCCTCCCCAGAAAGACCAGTTGCGACAACGGCGTTGCAGGTATAGGACGAGACGTTAAGGGGTGTCGTGCGAATCATCCGGAACCGACTGCCCCCGACTAGGTGTCCTGGGGGACGCTCCCCCAGGAGGGTCAGGGATTCGAGCAGACCACGTCGTCGTCGTCGTAGCTGGCACGCTCCTCGACGATTATCAACAAATTGTCAGTGAAAAGGCCAGCCTGCCTGCGTGCCAACGTGTGTGCGAGTCGGCGTTTATGTATGTGTGTGTGCTTGTGAGTGCTTATTCCCTCTGTTGGTGACGGATTTGAAAAATGGTTCAAGATCGGGCGGACGAGCCTATCACCCCCGTGCAGGTGGGGTCCGGCAATGGCACTGCTGCTGCTGCACCAGCAGCCGGAGACGCTGGGGCGGGTGGGGGCACAGATCCCCCGCCGGGGGAGAGGCTTCAGCTTGGCAGATCTTTCCGCAGGGCCGTCAGGTGGGTGGTTCAACACGCTGCATTCACATCTCTCTATCTATCTATATATATATATATATAATATATGTTGTGCAAATAAAATGCAAACGTGTGTGACAGACTGATAGACACTCATAGAGATGCTCGGTTCACGTTCAGCTCGAGGGGTGTTTAAATGCGAATCGATATACATGGCTTACTCCATCTTTCACGCTGATATGTACGATAAATGCCCCATAGAGAAGTATTTAAGCATTTGCGATTTCTTGAACGATTTCGGAAGGACTCTATCAACATAGTTTGAGCTACCGATATCAGTTTCTGTTTTTTTTTTTTTTTTGAGCTGACCCTCAGTTGACCGATATCAGTTTAAGCTTAGTCTTGTGTAACTCTATTCACCATGGACGCTCTCGAGTGGCGTCCGAAACGCAACCACATCTAGCGTCGGCGTATTGCATACAATTTAATTTTAATGCGAGACATTGCAATTGTCATTGTTGCAACGGTAGCCACGTAGCCCACAGCGAGAGAAATGAATCGGCTGACAAAGGGTAATGATATTTTTAGTCGAAAGACTCAGAAATGGGGTGATATCGGCGATGTGAAGCTTTCTGAGGCCACTTTGGCAATAATAGGATGGCCAATTGCTCCGTAGCGATGATTCTCACAAAGAAAGAGACGTCGCCGAATCGTAAGCTTGTAAGTCAAGTTCGTGCCACTGGACTCTGAGCTAGAAAGCCATCAATTATTTACGAAAACTAGTCGAAGCAGACAATTTTTACTATGTAGAGGAGAGAGAGAGAGTTCCATTTGTGTCCAGTTTCATGTGAAAGTTACATCCATTCGGAATATGGATCGCGGGGGGCAGAACATGAGAATATTCGCGATATGTATTCGCTCGTGATTTAAACCCAATTTGAGCAGTTTTTACGTTTTCAGTGTGACAGACAAATGCAAGATTGCTACAACTATCGGGTAAAATTTCGCTGTGGACATAGGTCATAGAGGTATAAGTACTTTCTGGTTTATTTGTAGTCTATGGCAGTCGAGTCGCGGCAGAGTCGTTTGGCCGGCACGCAGATGCGCTCGTCATGAGCGAGAGACAGGATAAACATCGTCGCCTTGAACACGCCCCACGTCAAGACGTCAATCGAGCTTAAGCTTAGCAAACCGATAAGAGATTTCAGCCACATAAGGGAGGTGGCTCATTTGTCGCCTATTCGTGACCTATATCGTTTAAGAATGATGACTAAGTCGTCATCGAGTCCTTTCAATGTCTCGAAGCCTGCAACTTTATTCTAGACACGGCTTGTGTTCAAGAATAGTTTACACGTTGTCAAAGTTGTCAAGCAACTTTGGGCAATAGAGACATACCCGAGAAGGGCGAAGTGAATTATTGTTCGTGCTTCCATCAGCTCTATCTTCAGCTCTATGAAGGGTGGAGATCATGTGTTCCCGAACACAAAAAAAATCGCTCGCTGGCGCTGCCTATATTGTTGACTACATTGGACAAATCGTTTCCCATGTTGGTCAAATATAATATGTTACTTTCGAAATGTTGATTTGTACATAGCTAAATAGTGAATGTATGATATTTTGTTTACAACCTCTACCTTGTATATCACTAGGCTTCTTTAGACTGCGCGATAGGTCTCGAGATTCGAAATCACTAAAATTAGATGACTACAAGTAATATTTCCGGGCAGACTCTCAGCCAACATTTAACGTCCACTGTACTGTTTTCAGCATTGCTTCATAAATAAGCTCTCCTCCGCCCCCCCCCCCCCCATGCAAATGTCCAATGGCGAATATCGAACACGAGCACCTATTCATATATCCTCTGATTGCAAGGTAGACGCATATGAATGCACCACCAGGCCACTGGGCTAGATTCGTAATGACTAGCTTCATTGCGGAGCTCACGCGTATTGGCTTAGCGGCACAAGCTACGGCCACATTTTTCAATTTGATCGCAAACATCATCCGCAGGGGATCGAAATTTAATGAATTTTCTCTATTCGATATTGGACTGAAGCAGTATCAAGTGCCATAGTAAGTCTTTTTGCACGAGACTCCATCTGAGACGTGGAATACAATTAACATCGTTGCGTCCACCTGAAGCCGTTCCAGCCTATATTTACTCAGCGAAAGAAAGTAGACAATTTCGTGTTCAGCCCGCTTATTGTCGTCGGGCAGCATGACACTCTTCAAATTCATCATTTGTAAGCGTGCAACTGCGATAACAGATAGCGTAATTATCACAGCTTCTAGTGCAAATTTCACGAGCGAGTTTGAAAGCTCCTTTCAACATATTCCTGTATTCTCCCTGAAGTTATCGGCAGTTTTCCACCGTTGGCTACTGCCGCTTCGCGTAGCGTTTGTCATTATGTCCGCTCTGTCTTTCGGGTTCACCTATAGCCAGATGAACGACACCACCGTGACGGCTGTTATCAATTCAATGGAGCATTGACGGCCGCCCGCCCCCCCGCACCATACTCACTTACCATTCAATTGTGTTCGACCGCATAACTGGAGTGCCTTTGCAAAGAAGCCTTGGTACCTCGCGGGTGAGACTCGACGGCACCTCAGGGATACGGCTTGTGCGTGGCTGAGGCTATGGTCGCGTGGTACTCCATGCGTGACGCTCAAATCGACACCTGAATCTAGCAGATAGGGCCACACTTGCAATTGTTTTATAGATCTATGCAGTACTATATGTGTCAGTCACATCACCAGCCATCAGTGAAATCTCGACAGAAAATCTCCTCTGTGACGAGAGATTAATTGTTCGTTCTGGGAATCTTGCAACGTTATGAATGCTTTGTGAACAAACACGGTGCTTCCGGGCGGGGCGATTCAAGCCAATCGCCGGATGCTATTAGCCAGAATAGGCAATTGGCCAGCGAATATCTCGCTACCCCTAACCACAACGTCAGTATTATTCTACGCGGTGTCGCGACACCACCGCTGAACCGCGAACAGACAGACAAGGATAGTCCATATACGGATGTCCCAACTCGTTCACTGGCGTCAGCTATCGCACTTTATTCGGTCGGCTCTCAGCGTTATCGTTGTCAATCGTGCTGATAACGCGAGGCAGCCGGGGACATCTGTAGGGGACACAGGTTCCGTCTGCGGCAGCAACGACTGCATTGGACTGATTCGGCCAATTCATGATTACCATAATACCACTTCTGTGCCAGACTCTGCCTCGATCCTCTTTGCCCCCAGCCCCTCCTCGGCCGGCTCCAAGACGCCTACGGATCGCGTCGCCGTTTCAGCAGGTGCTGTTGTAGTTCCACTTCCAAGGCGTGTTGTAGTGACGCTTGATGTAGTTACCTCCACGCGATAATGCACTTATGGTGCAGGCGGCTCGATAGTTGCACAAAGGAGACAAAGAACGAAGATATTTACGGTTGATCGTTGACTGTGTTTGCCGCTGTGTCAATGGTGCCCTCGGCACTGGTTATTTCAAGTGGTCCGATGGCACTTTGGTGCCTTTCGTCAGGCAAACAACGTCTTAGGAAACAGTCACAAACACACTTCTCGCAAGAGCAGGTTCTTATGAGATGTGAATAGACACTAGTCATACTATCAATAGTAGCCGTGGTGGTGCTAAGGGCTATTGATGTCTTTGAAAGCGACAAGCCAATGATGAGTTGAGGGCATGTTACGTACGCTTATTTGCCTCGCGGCCCTCTGGGGCTCTCTTCTTCGAGAGATTCGTGTACTCTCCTCAATTGAGACATTTTTCAAGAGGATTATGTATGTTTTGCATATACTACTACGAATTGTTTTGTATATTTTATATTCGAATTCCGTGTCGTACTTATGGTTAAAGCTGGTTAAAGCTGTCGACAGCTGTATATACCCGCACCGTGATGTAATAACCCTTCTGTAATTTTCCTAACGAAAACTCAAGCATTGTAAATAACTGCAGCTCCGCCAATAAACCACAGTTTGAATGAATGAATATATATGGAAGTTGAGCAAACTAGGTGGACCTGGTATGGTTTCGAACCGCCGGGCGTCAATGACGAGCGCAGCAAATGGGGTTCGTGTGCTGAGGCGGGGTCGCACGGAGCACGCAATGAAGGGCAGCCTTGTTAACCGAACGAACAGCAAACAGCCTCGATAACGGGTGGCTATCCGATGGGAGATTGACTACGCGTAAGCGAAAACACTCTGAGACACCCTGACATTTCTGCCCTTGGCCAAAAGCTAATAAACAGCATCGCTAGGTATCGGGGAGTATCGCTACATCAGCGGGTATTAGGCATTAGTCACGTTCGACTATTGTCAGAATGATCCGACACATGACGGGCGCTATAGGACCAAAGCATAACACTAGAGACAATACAAGTGTTCGTCGTACGATTAAGGTCTGATTTTCTTGCTGCCGTCAAATGTCCAAGCACCAATTGGAGTGGGAGTACAAGGTTCGGCTGATCTTGTACGATCAGAAATTTCGAATAGTCATATTATTAGTCACTATTATTACAATTATTATTATAATTATCACTAATTTCGTTATACTAGTTAGTGTATATTGGTCTAACTAATATCTTGCCTAACTAATAAACACGGTCTAACTAATACCTGGCCACGTTATCCTGGCAATCGTTTCTCGTTGAGAAGCAATTCATCATTATGATTATTATTATTATTATTTCTAGTGAAGCGTCTTGTGATTAGGAGTAATAGTATAACTTTTGACGGGTGCTAATTTGCAGAATACTGAAACTTAGCTAGCCTCAAAATGAAAATAACGTCAAAATGTGTGTGTGTGTGCGAGCGTGATCATAACAATTTTTCGTTAAGAAACTACGACATCAGTGATTCATTTTTCTTGACTCCTCAGTATGGCGTTTCACTAGTGACCCTTATTGGTGTTCAGTTCACTTCGTTCTATTTTGTCACTTGGAATAGATGGACCTAAAAAAACATGGAAGCCCGCTACTCGACAGAAGCTGCCGCTATCGTGAGTCATTTCAGCGTCATTTCGGTGGCAGCCAGTAGTGCGGTCATAGCCGCCAATCCTGTTGGTCAATGACCTACTTAGGCAACTATAGCCGCGAGTGACGTGTTGATTGCTCCCACGTGCGTGTCAGACTCGCCTCCCAATGAGTGCGCGTTGTTTGAACTCTCAACCATAGTGACGATATGTTTAGCGCAAACTAGCCTATGTCTACAGATTGTCACATTATAGGCGAGTCGAGTAGAAATCTTGCGCTCATTATACACATATATATATATATATATATATATATGGTATTGTCGAAAATAAATTCAAACCAAAATGATTCTCGTATGTGGTAGCTTTTTTTGCCATAGAGACAAAACACTCCGATAGCTCAGCGCGTGCATGAGTAGCGCGCAAGTTCGTTCCGTATCCACGATGTGTGGTGGAACCCGCAGCGTGGACTCTCCCTTCAACGTTGTGCATACAGCCGACTCGCCATACTCGTGTCACTAAGCCAAATCAGTGGGGAAATGATTCAATGAGCAGATCCTAGATTTTAAAAGGCATTGACACTGGGTGTGGTGGTGCCGCCGCTGCTGCTGTTGCTGCTACCGAGCACAAAAGCGAGTCTGTCTCACGCTATTCCACGGCCACTGGCGTCCAACACCGCGATTGTCATCCAACCGTCCGCTGGCCGTGTCACATCGCTCGCGCGCGCGCTCGCGTGCACTTTATCCATCGTTGGCTTCATTTGTCTATGGCACTGTGACATTGCAGATATGGGCTGTAAATGACTAAACAGCTGCGACAGGGTTAAACGACGGTTTGGGCAAAACTGCTAGACTATGACGGCTGATGATGAGTAACCCGATTGTGGTTATAGTTGCATGCAATCGATTTTAGGGCGGCTTCCAGCAAAAGGTCAAGCGAAATTGATTCACTGTTAATAGGCCTCCGATTTCATAAGTTATTGTCTCTGACACGACCGGCTCTCCTCGGAAGAACCAACGTGTTTTTTTTTCGGTATTTTTTTTTCGACTGGCTCCAATGGTGGACGAGTCTTTATTTAAATACTATTGTACATACTCGAACATCTTAGGGACATTTCCGTATGTACTCATCAAGTGAATGTGATTGTCCCTGGACACTGTGCTCATTGACTCGTTGTCACCCATTAATCACCACTGAACGCCGAAAATCTTACAAATAATCCGGAGTCTATCAAATGGCACCGAGCGTTTCGTAAAATTCGAGTTAATCCTCCGATCAAAGCAGTTCTTCAACACGCTTATTCACTTCGCCGTAGTGTGTTCCGCATTTACCTAAATAAAGACATAAAAAAAAAGCCAGCCGCCAAGGTTTGACAATTTGCTGTTGTACACAGAGCACTGCCGGCAACCGCCTTTAAGGTGCCTTCTTGGTGATTATTCAGATTTGTTCAGCTTCGTACTCAACGTTACTGCTGCCGGGCGACGTTGTCATTTCGCCGGACGATTTTTCTCCTGGACTAACATGTATTGCCTATTCTGGCTACAATGTCAGCCTCCAACAAACGACCACGACCATCCAATATCAAATGCCATAGTATTTTCTCTCTATTTTTTGCCATAGGCCTTCGGTTTATTGACGGAGCTGCCGTTGTTTTTACAACGCTTATGTCCTCCATATGTCATCAGTTCGCAGTTCGTCGAACCTCAACTCGGCCTCGGGCTTCTTATAGCCAGACACTTAGACGTCTAAGCCACCCCGCTGATATACACAAGTATTATAGTAGTACACTATTGTGGAGGAAACGTAAGAGAGGGTAACGCAATTTCTATTTTGGGCACACGTTTGGGGACTGGGTAAGTGGGGTTCTAGATATTCTTCTCTCCGTTCTAGATATTCTACTACGAATATATAGGGAAGGCTGCTCTTGGATGTATTTCCCCGTTAAGCAACTACAACTGTCGTCTACTTTTACAATTGAATTGAAAAAAAAAAAATATATATATATATATATACAACAGCTCACTCCAGTGTATATGTTGTTTTCTTTATATTGCATGATACCTAGGCCCATTGATACTTGCAATAGTTATCAGGAACGATTATGGTGACGGTGGCGGCGGCTGCTCGCAAGTCGACTTACGCAAATGATCTGTTCGTTTATTGTCGTGTTTATTATCACAGTCAGGTGAAAGAGGAGGCACAGGATTTCCTTCTTCTCAGTGAAGAATCCCAGAACAAGCTCAAGGAGAGGCGACGAGTTGTGCTATCTAAACGTTACATGCTAAAGCCATGTCCGGTAATCACCGGCCGGGTGCAGGCGGCTTCGGGACCGCCGGCGCAAACCAAGCCCCCCGTCCTCAAGCTCACCGTCGAAGGAATCCAAAAACTACAGAAAAAGACCCGCAGTGTCATGAGTCGCGAAGCGCCAACGGAAAAACAACAAGAGGTTTGTACCTATGACCCCCGTCTATTTCGTGAGAGTGTTTTCTGTTTGTTCGTTCGTTGCTAAACGCGCATCCATCAGTGTTCTGTTTGCTGTAGGGCCTGTCAATCGGCCAGAGAGACGGAGCCAATTCAAAAGTTTGCCGACTAGATCGTTCAGTTTCTAACACAATCGGCTAACTCTAGGCGGCTAACACTTAAACTCTGAGAGAGAAAGACGAGAGAGAGAGAGAGAGAGAGAGAGAGAGAGAGAAATGCATTTCGTTGCTGCACTCTCGTCTCAACGGCGGCATAATCAATATGCTCAATTAGTCGATTCCTTGCCCACAGCTGGCGGTGTGGCGTTTTGGGGCGTCCGGACACCTCTTCCTCTAATAATCATCGATAGGATTTTTTATTTCCCCATTCTACCTGCCCTCATCCGCAGATCTCCATGTACTCGGTCCCGTTTACGGATCACCGGATGGCGTTATTCTCCGAGGGCGGCACCGCCATCCAAATGCGCACGCAACAGGAGCCCGAAGGAAGAGCCCTCCTGGGAAACCTCATCGATGTTCCCACTTCGGGCGACGAGGTTAGTCGGCGATCGCCTACAGCAAAACGCCTACAACTAACGACGATGGTCTTATCGTCTTATCGTGTTGCAGATGGGGGGAGGGAAGAGCTGGAGAAATTTCGCAGCTCTTGATTTGAGGCGCGCTCTGCTTCTATGGGAATGATATACTGTAGTTATGGGTGGTTCGGCGAAAGTTGTTCGGTCCCGTTTGCAATTTTAGATATATATATATATATATATATATATATATATATATATATAACTAAAATTGCCGACGGAACCGAACACCTTTCGACAACTTTGAAGATAACGATGCTGTATGCTTCGTTATTCGCTTCACCGATCATTATTAAGGGTGATCCCATTGAATTTTCGGGAGACGATTGTTAGTGGCTGTTAGAAGGAGGATACCGTAGACGAGCTGGTCGTTTCACGGCCAATACATCGCAGCACCCTAAATATTGGCTCGGACTTGTTGTAAATCAACGAGGCTCGTGTGCGTGTGCGCAACTCACACGAATATGCACGAATTTGTTGCTGGCAAAATTTCATTGTACCCATCAGCGTGACAGGCGCATTATACACAGTGCGACATCATTTAGCATATAGAAGCACACAAAATGCGTGCATTCGTCCGACAACAACTGAACACTCTTGCGCTGCCAATCAATTGGGGGGCGACAATTGGGGACAGTGCTTTTTCAAGTGTAGGCCTGCTCATCTGCTTGGTTCTCGAACGAACGTTTGTATCGGTAGTAACTATTGAACCGTTCCGATCTGTTTCTAGATTTCAACTCGGGTATGTAAAGATCGTAATTATTTATTTTGCCTCTAATCTTACGTTCGAACCTCTGCCTTTAGCGCGGTCGCTGATAGATTGACAGATAGATTAATAGCATGTAAGGCTTTCGGCCGGAGACGAACCCGTCAATGCTTGATAGCGTTTACACTGTTTTAATACTGGTGCTAATGATGCTGATATAACTATATTTGCTGTGATCATCATCTTTCTGCCTGCTGGGATAATATTTGACCGGCTCCCTCGCTAAGTGGCTAAGTGCAGGCATAATAGTGGGTCGATTGATAGGGAGCGTTTGCAGTATCGCTGAGCCATTCGGTCCATCTTTCTGCCAGCGATTGACGCTGGACAAGTTAGTTAACACAATGACACATCTTGAACGTCTGTACTCCGAGATGCACGGAAACCCAATGGAGAACGCATTGCTAGTTAGTGCTAGTTTAAAGTCCTCTTGGGTGTTTTTTGGTGTAATTGTCTTCTGGCGTATAGCGCCGCTACATAGTCGCACTTTACACAAACCAAAAATGTTCGATGCACTGGGCAGGTGGCGTATAAACTATCTCATAAATTCTGCATATATAGCTGTGTCGTGGTGCTAACATGGTGCAATATACGATATTGCCAATCTTTGCATTTTCGTCACGTGTGGTGTACGCTTGTAGCTTGTTGATTACGTCGTTTTGTGTGTCGTTAACTTGATGTGCCGTTGCCTAGTGGCGCGCCACAATTAATTGTCGTAATAATTTAATTGCTGCGTGCTATTTTGCTTGTCGCCGATCGACAGACGGACGCTATCAGGGCTCATAGTCAAGGAAAGAATTGGCTCTGGTGTCGAGGGACAGCCCCCGAGGACCTGCGGAAGCAGAAACGGCAAGTAAGCGTCACGCAGAATTTGAAGAAATTTCTTCAAATGGAAGACGTCAACGCGATTGAGTATCGGCCAATCTTCACTTACTACGTCACCGTGGCACAATTGGTGAGTGTAAGCCTAACCTATACGGGACGATTTCGAACGACGAGCTTGCGGCAGCTGTTGGTTTCCCTTCATAGGATAGTCCCCGTTTTGTCGCAATGTTTAGTTCACCATGTTAGTTAGGGGTTAGCGGGTCGAGTTGTGCTTGATAATTCACACTGCTGTTCTTGTACCGTAAGCGATGTAAACACCTTTTACCACAAAAAAGGGTGTCCCAAGTGTGTACGAACAAATACGAATTGCCAGTCGCTCCCCACGCCGTTGAAGATGCAATCGGTCAACCGATGATTGGTATATAATGAATTGGGGATTCTCGATCGTTCCTCTCGTCTTGTGTCGGGACGATCTGCTGACGGCGGGGCGGGGAGTCTAAACATGGAAATACTAAACGCGAAGTCCCGGGAAATGGAGAGACCCACTTAGAGAATCCGTAGAGGGGAAGACGATGAGACTATGGAGTGTGTCGTATAGTCGAACTGAATGCTAGCAGGGAAGAAAGAAAGAAGGAACTGTTTTTCGAGCTGACCCTCAGCTGTTCCCCTATCTGACAGGCCTTAGCTCTTAACCTTCTTTTAGGTATTACTATGAGAACCTGTCGGGGGGCCACCTTTACATATTCTCTTCCTTACTCGTAGCTGGCAAGGATCTTCAGATAAACAAAGATGATAAAGAGCTCCAAAGATTCTCCAAAGCATCTGACAGAATTTGAATCCAACCCAGCACGTCCCTCCGGTCTAGCAGTCCAAGACGCCCACCACTAGACGACCGACCATCCAGGGGACGGCAGGGAAGAAAGACGGTGGATAGAAGGACTGATCTAGTCTTCGCGGAATACGCTGTAGCAGTGGTATGAATAGAAGTGAACAATACGAAGATGAGACAAAATGTTCAAGACGTAGGAGCAGTTAGTCGTAGAATTTGTAAATAATCGGAAAGAAAATGTAACGAATAATGGTAATAGCATTAATGGTCAAAACAATTAGACCCGCTGCGTGTCCATGCGATCGGCACGGGGACACGCCGCTGATGTAAAAGAGATACCGGAAAGGGAATAGTCAACAAAAGTGTATATGTATATATATATATATATATATATAAACGTTTGATTCTTCCAGTTGATCCTGGTCTTCTCTCTCAGCATCTACGGCTTCGGACCGTGGGGCTTCACGAAGGAACGCCGGGCCGAACTCGTTATGGTGACCTCATTAACCTTAGAGAACGTTGACGTCGAGGAGCCGCAGAATATTTGGCTGGGCAACCGCGAAGCTGACCTTATTCATCTAGGTGCGCGATTCACACCGTGCATGCGGGACGATCCAGGGATTCGGGCAGAAATTGTACGTGATGTCGATCGAGAACGTGAAACAGCTTGTTGTGTTCGCCATGATCGGTCGGGTTGTGTTCAGACTCAGAAGGACCAGTGCTCGGTATGAATAATCACACTAACGCAAATTGCGCAAATTCCGCTTAACTCGATTGTCGTTGTCTAGCAAATAATGGATTACTGTTCTTGACTTTTCGAACGTTGGCAGACACAACCGTTACCTGATCTGTCGGGCGCTTAAGAAGCCCAGATATATATATTACTCAATTTGACATTTGTACAGTACGTGTTACAATGTACAACCCCAATGTTTCGCAGGGTTGTGGAAGAGGACAAATCAAAACTGGTCGAAAAAGCTAATTAGCCGATTTCTTAGCCAACTAGCGATGTTGGAACCTCATTAACCGGAAAGGTTCGAATCCTCCTTGGGCGACTCAAGATCATTTCACAGTTTTTCAGCTAAACTTAGAACACGACACCCAGAGGACAGATTCCCCTCCCGTTGGAACGTTGGTGATGGTGTGTGGATAGAAAGGGCAAAGCAAAATACAGAAAGCCTAGCTAGATATTATTCAATAATGCCTAACCAACTAACTGACTTTATCTTCTCGACATTTGGCTGTGGTTCTGCTGTTGATATATCTCTGTTTGTCGCGTTCTCTCTCTCTCTCTCGCTCTCTGTGGCTGTCTGTCGGGTTGATACCATTTCTCTTCAATTTGTAAGTCTTCACTTGAGGGATCTGTATCTGCTTCTACAGCTGTATCCACTGCGGCCTTGTCGGGCATCCCTCCGCCGAGTACCGGCAACAGACGAAAGGTGAGAGGTGATCAGAACGAAGCTGGATGCGTACAGAGCAATGCCTGATCGAGTGGTGTCATGTGCCCGTCTAGCCAATGGGGAACATCACACCCCCATGCATCGTGCGTCACCATTAATCACCAACGTCGATACGAAGCCGCCCTCATCGCTATTTCCCCTTTCCCTCCGCGAACGTTGGCCCACCTCCGCCCAGCCTGGCTTCGCACGTTCCACCCTCTCCGTCGGAATGCGATGATTCGGCGTGAAAGCGTGAGCCGAACGCCAAAACACGCTTACCGCAAAAGCTCGCTGTTCGAGACATGTTACCACCCGTTGTCAGCGCGGTGGCGGCTGGACGCTGGCTAAGTCTCTGGCTATAAAAAAGGCCAGAGGACGCAGGTTCGAGTCCCGTTGCGTGATGATGGCGACATATAAGAGAACTTAAGCATTGTAACAATTGACGTTCCTTTCGTAAACCGATAGTTATGCTGTACCTTTACCTGATGTTCAACGTGCCCGTTGAAACCTCCCATCGTCATCAGCCACCTTGCAACTAAAGGATCTCCTGCCTGCTGCTTCGGGTTCGATCCCCCGGCCCGCGAAATATTAGAAAATTCGATATACCTTAAAGGTGGAATGATTCGAGCAGGAGCGCTGCATTGAAAAGCATGGCTGTTCTTTGGTTTTTGCCATAACACGAAACAAACCACATCCGTTATGAATTTCGTTCTGTCATCTTAACATGCCGATACCTGAACCTGACCCATCCGTCTGTTTCTGGCACGACCTGCATGTTTCCGCTGACCAACGACACAGGACATAGCGAAGGTCCTTAAAGGTCGTCAAACCCACCCGTTTAGTCGGATCGTGTAGTGATGATAGCGTAACAGAGACGTTGATGATGTGTAATGTAATACCTACTATGATTGTCACGCTGGTGCGCCCTGACGCACGTGCTTCGAGTTTGAGTGTGACTGTGTAAATTGCAAATAAATACGTTGAGTTGTGAATGTGAACGCAACAAGACCGGTCTTTCGTGTCACTAAATATATATTTCTCTCACTCTGTTTTTCCTCCTTCATTAATGCTGCTCACAAGTGTCGTAGCCAAGCAGAAGCCAAGTAGAACTAACACGAGTAGAAGAGATGAGAGTTAGGCGTACGTCTATCTGTGTATGCGCGGTGCCTGTCTCTTGTTAGAAATCAGAGAAGACGATGATTGTGCTTAATCAACTAACAGGTTCGTTTTGTATATTTTCTCTTTTTTTGTTTGTTTCTTCCGTTTTCTTTTTCTGCTTTCGGTGCGCGTACGATTTGGCCGTGCGATCTACGCGACCTCTCTGTCTCTCTTCCACTCTCTGTATCTATCTCGTGCGTGGCGGCGCTGAATCATGTACTGTTACAGGAAAATCTGTCAACATGGCACAGAAGAATGCATCACGGCAGCCTCGTCGGATCGGTGTGCGGCCAGGACCCGCGTTACTGCAACGAGCCTGCCTCGGTCGAGCCCTACCGTTGGCCTGAGGATTTCACAAAGTGGCCAAAATGCCGCAAACAGCACGTACCCTCGTCGGCTCAAGGTGGCGGCGGCGGCGGTGGTGATCTGTCGGCGACGAGCGACGCCCATATGGCTTGCCAGGTCGTCGGTCGACCGTGCTGCTTAGGCACGTACGGCCAATGTGAGATCACCACGAGAGAGTACTGCGAATTCGTGAGGGGAACGTTCCACGAAGAAGCTGCCCTCTGCTCGCAGGTCTCCTGTTTATCTGACGTCTGCGGCATGTTCCCGTTTATTCGGTCGCCGGATCGCCCCGATCAGTTCTATCGGCTTCTGACATCGTTGTTCCTGCACGCCGGCATCATTCATTTCGCCTTGACGTTCTTCCTGCAGATGCGCTGGATGCGTGACCTCGAGAAGATCTACGGGCCTCATCGGATCGGTACAATCTACATGCTATCGGGGATTGGTGGTAATCTAGCCTCGGCCAACTTCGTGCCGTACAGGGCTGATGTCGGCCCGTCAGCGGCACTCTTCGGCATTATGGCCATCTTCATCGCCGAAGTCTGGGAGATGTGGGATGAACTCGAACAGAAACGGCGGGCGGTGTGTCATGCCGTTCTGCCTATCATTGTCGGCCTAGTGTGCGGGTTCACGCCGTGGACCGACAACTTTGGCCACGTCTTCGGCCTGATGATTGGCCTGGCGCTGGCCACGATGCCTCACGGGGCGAACCAGACGAGCGGAAGGTTTTTCAGCCGTCGCTGGTTCTTCAGCCTGCTCTTCCTCATCGTGATATTCTCTACACTCATAATCTGGTTCTACTACCTGCCGCATCTGAAGTGCGACTTCTGCCATTACTTTACCTGTCTGCCACAGCTCTTCCAAGAAGCTTGTGAGACACACTCTGTAAACTATAAGCCACGCATGAAGATCCACTTCTAACCGGTATAATGCAGGCGCACGCAGGCAGGCAAGCAAGCACAAAGCAACCAGTCCGTTGGGGGTGCGGATTGATGTAATCAAGTAGGAGACGAAGATATTGTCAAACGGAAGGAATAGTCAATCCGTTGGCAGATAGATAATGGGATAGGATGTAAGTAATTATATGATGCCCACCGTCGTAATCTGCGAATATGTTAACGAGCGACTGACATTAATTTGTGACACAACTTATACATCGTCGGGTCAGCACATCATATGGACGAGTGGTGATTGAAGAAGACGCTGCCCGATACAATCGTACAGTCCTGTAGATGGTCTAGTGGTGACCGTCTTCGATTGTTAGATCCGGAGGGTCATATGGCGTGGGCTTCAAATCCCGGCAGACGCGGCAAATCATCATCAGGAATCCTATATCGTGTTTCTTATTCGGTGAATTCTTGCCGAGTTCGGAAAAGTTTGAAAAATAGTGGCAAGGTGACGGACCCCGACATGTCCTCGCAGTAACGCCTACAGATCCAGAGCCGATGCCTGTATCACATAGGGGAACAGCTGCGAGTCTGCTCAAATATAGCGATTTTTTTGTACGATGTTAAAGGCGAGGAATCCCTCTAGCTTTCCCAGTATCGCCTCTGATATTTTGAATTCGAACCTGTGGGTCTGGGTGAGACCTTAAAATGACTGATAATGTCTCCCACCGAGTGCAATATGTCCGGGGACGGAAACGAACCGAAAGGCGAACCTGACAAACTTGGACGAAATGACAAATTAATTAATGACATTTACGTGGTAACGTACTTAATAATTAGCGTGTGTGTCCCACGCCGGATAAGTGAGATTGGTGCAATATGAGCGCATAGAAGAGAGCTCAGATGGGCGAAAGTGTCAAAGAAGTCGAAATATCTTCTCATCATTGTGAACTGTTTGAGGAGAGTTTCGGTACTATACAATTGCCGAGGAATGGAGAATGACTAGCGGACTTCGCCAGTAGAGGGATGCTATTTATAGGAGCGAACAGTAGATGTATCCAAGAGGCAAATTGGCGATGTAGAATAGATGTATCAAATATAAGCAGTTCAGCTTCAGGTGATACGCGTTGCGGGAAGCATCGTAAGCGAGAGCACAGTAATTGGCACACACACACACACACACACACAGATCTTAGTATAGGATTACATGAGATAGATATGTTCTTGGACATTGAAAGCGTTCTCTTACAAAGTGTGAGCAAGGAGCCGTGTGAATGATGCACCAACAAAGTTGTGTGAGAAATAATGAGATATTTATCGTTTCGACATAGACAAAAGTTGAACGAATGATGTAATTAACGAGGAGGAGGACACAAAGGCCTCGGAATCGGAGGATAGGCCTCGATTGTTACAGGCCCCGAAGCCCGACATTGACACGCGAAAGGCCGAGAGAGAGAGAGATCTATCTAGTGGCGACATTTGTACATAAAAGAGACATAAGTTCGAGACATTCCTTTGCAATGAGAGATTGATTGGATATGGACAGCGAAGAGTCTAGACGGAACACGGTATAGGTACAATGGCGCTGACGCTGTCCTGCCAACGGTGGTCGGAATGGCCAACACTGCCCGGCAGCTTATTAAGTGAGAACGACGTCGATAGTGGGCTCTGGATCAATCAGTGTCATGATGGGCGGCCGGGAATACCTCGAGCGAGCGCACGGTGTCCCCCCCTCTGTTGTTCGTCAACAGACCCTACCCGTCCGGCTTTTGTCCGGAGCCAGTTCGTGTAGTTTGACGTGGGGCGTGAGATAGCGTTTCCGTGTCAAGTCGACCGTGCGATGTATTAGGCGATTTCACATTTTGTCTGTCGTTCCCAGTCTTCATTTCGTATTGGCTCAATGAAGCATACAATAGTGATAGCTGAACTAGAGAAACGTTGTTTCAACAAACATTAGATGAATTCGGTAATGCAATCTCTCCCTCCCTCTCTTCCTCCCCCGCGCTGTACATGTATAAACAGTGCAATACATAAATTGTTATACTTTCGAGTATGTTTTGACAAAGTTAATTTAAACGTCCCCAGATGTCTATTGACAGCAGATGCTTCGGACGATAAAAACCACACCGGGTTGAGAGATGCCCGATTTACCGACCGTTAATCCGCTCCGGGGTGATCGCCACCACCACCGCGGTGTCAGGGACGTCGCCAAGCGCAAACAACAACAACTGTATTATTGAGCACATTGAACAAGACTAGAGAGATGCATGATTCGAAGCCCGTTTGATTCTGTGTGCGTAGCGAAGCTGTTATATACTTATGCGATGTCTGTGTAACATACCTTATGAATTGCTACATTGCTAACATGCAAGATCGAATGGGAGAAAATTTGAATAAAGTCACAAATGTGTTTGCCATCCATACGAGTATGACTGATCCATGTTCAGCGATTGCAGATATTCTTGGGAACGCCGTGGACGAAATGGCGGAACAGCGGCGCCTGCCAGAGGACGTTATGTGGGCATTTATAACAGGGAAAGGAAATGTATATATATATATATATATATAATGTGGAGAGGGGAGATGGAGATATAATTCTAGAACGTCAATGAGCATATGTCACAATTAGAAATGGAAATACAGATCATGTATAATACGATAAATCTACAATCTTCAGTCAATATTATAATTATAATTAATCCTTGACATTTTCGGGTAAGATTAAGAAGGGGGGCTTGCCGAATCATGAAAGGGTGAGCACATTGTAGATCTATATACCTTGAGTAACTTATCTGTGCGTTCACTCCTGTGAAGCACTGAGAAGAGATTTCGCCAAAACGGTTTGACCTTGTAGGGGTCAATTGGGAACAGGGTGTCGGGTCGAGGCCGTCGATTGGAAGCGTTCCGGAGTACATTCGAGGCTGCTGCAAGCGCTAAGCGAAAAGGACCTGTAGAATACAATTGGAAGCGGAATCATAATGGCATTCATGATATGGATATTGGTGCAGTCAGTTCAGCTATTTTCATATTAAAATGCTATATCAAGATAGTCTAGATTGATTGACAGCTGAAAGCCAACAACAATCATAATAACAAAGCACTTTCGTGCTAAACACGTACACACATAAGACCGTTCAGGCTCGCATTGTCGTATCACTTTGAGAGCAGCTAATGGAGTTGACGTCTCATTCGGGCCTGTCGAATCGATTGGCGGCTGCCAGATTTTGCACCATTTTACCTATATATGCCGACCAGTCGCAAATATCAAATTTATTTCAGGAAAATCTCCCCGCTAATTTTCGCATGCAACGTTGAAACGAGCTCTACTTTTTTTTCCGAACTTCAGCTTTATTCAGAAGTTGATAGTATTCTGCTCGACTGGACGGGTCACGTGCAGAAATTGGCGAGATATGGTCGACCCGTTCCCTGGCGTTACTTCGGCCTGTTTCTTTAGCACTGCATCCTGGATCCTGCCTGCCTCCAAGCAAGCGAGTGGTAGGTGCCGCGCGATCTCGTGCTGCTCCTGCTACGAACGTGGCATGCTCGAATGCTACAGGACTGCCTAAGCAGATTTCACCTTTATGGATTATATCTATCGAACAATAAAAAAAAACACATGATTTATCCATTGTCAGCCCGCTTTTCTCAGCCAGCCCAATCAACGTTCGGCGTTCGGCGCGCATGTCCAGCGTCAGCTATATTTCAAATTTCGCGCGCTTCCCCATATTTTGATTTTACCCGCGATATTTTGGCGGGAGCCTCAAGCAGCGAGGAAGGGGAAACGCATCAACAGACAATGGGGAGGCGCCACTGGTGTTCTTGGCGGTTTTGCAAATCGAACGGCGGCCGTTGGCGCAAATTGTAAATGTGTTCGAAGCGAAAATGCCGCCCACCTGATTCCGCCGCTGTCCCGTTGTGCCAGCCACGCTACGCCGTCCAGGACCACAATGCATATCACAAAGATCAGCTTGGATGGATTTAAGTCGTACGCGACGAAAACCGAAATCACGGGCTTCGATTCGTCGTTCAATGCCATCACCGGCCTGAACGGCTCAGGCAAATCCAACATTCTCGACTCAATCTGCTTCGTGCTGGGTAAGAGAGAGAGTGACACGGCCCCTTCAGTCTAAGCGATGCCAAGCAACGTCTCGTCGTAGGTAACAGTAGATCAGTGCAAGACAGTCGGGTTTTTCGGCCCTCCCACAGCATTTGCGCCGGGGACCCAGCTGATGACAACTGGGTATATACAGACATCGGGCTGCAGCTGTGGGAACTTTTCCCGCCCAAAAACAAGTGGCCACGCATCAGCGGGCCGTGGCGGTTCTACGAAAAGACAAAAAAAAGCTACTGTAACACTGTCAAGTGGCAATGAGTGCCCGGTACATATGAGATGATGCACATTGTTGTCTCATATCTCGACGAGCCGTAATGACGTCTTACCCAGAAGAAAGCATACGAATATGATGTTCGTGCATATCGGACAATCGATAAAACAACATTCTGCTGCTCAACATTGCACAGTGAACTGATATCATTAATAGCAATGAGCATGTATCAAGTATCGTTCCTGTAAATGGATCGTTTGGCAGTGCCAGAATTAAGGTCGGCAATCGAATCTCTCAAGGGACAAGTGCTCGTCGAGATGAACGCTTATTCTTCGATGACACTGCGGTCAACACTAAAGAGTGACAGTTTACAACATTTACTGACCTCTTCCGTAATGAGACGGAATTGCGAAAAAAAGTTTATTTTTAGTCCGCACAGACACAGTAATATTGAGGACTGTGACCCCCCCAGAATTGACCTACATGGTAGAAGAGATTATGATCTATAATTTTAATTAGCAAATCGAGCTAGAGACGTCAAGTTAATAAAATGGTTTGCATGTACACGATACTGAGAAAATATCACATTGTTATTCCATTGTGGATGGGGCACATTATCGTCTGTGTTGGAAGTAACGAGAAATCGAATCGAAGCTTGACAAGCTACCAGCCTGGACCCGGTTTAGTTGTTTCAATGTAAAATACATGGTTTATTAACGAAACTGCGGGTTTTTTTGTAACGCGCAAGTTCTCAATATGTAACGTATCTGATACACATGCTTTGCTCGCGAAAAGGAAGTGTATATATATATGTATATATATATATGCCTTGGACACTTATGCATCCTGGGGCCTTTTCATTGTCGTCCTTCATTATATCGTCGACCACTTCTAGGCATCACAAACCTGTCGCAAGTCCGCGCCAACAACCTGCAGGAGCTGATTTACAAGAATGGCCAGGCGGGCATTGAGAAGGCGACCGTATCGATCGTGTTCGACAACAGTGACAAATCGCAAAGTCCCGTTGGCTATGACGGCTGTCACGAGATCACGATCACCAGACAGGTGTACAAACAGCAGGGGAAAAATAGGTGAGATATGTGATGAACACCTGAGAAACATCTACAAATAAGATAAGCCAGAACAGGAACACATAGAAACGCAGACAAACCCTGTGAACTCGGTCGTGCACTGGCGGTGAATTGAACAGACGCCAATATCCTGGTAGGATTCATATTTATACTATACTGCAACACACACACACACACACACAGGTATACAGCGTAGAAATTACTTTTTGAAAATTGATATATCAAAAGTGGATGTAGGTAACGGTCGCATAGTGAGTGGGGTTATCAACCGGTTCCGTAGGTACAGTCTTTTTTTTTGAGACGAGGAAATTTTCTTCAAGCGCTTGGACACCACCAGAGACACCTTCCAATCTCCATGAAAGTGGGCCGATCCAGTGCAGGGGGGTTGACGTGGATGACAAAACGCCGCCTCTGCCTGTTAACACCACCATCCTCTGCTGAGAGTGTATATCTTCCCTAGAGTCGGCACGTAGGTACAGTCTAACGCGAGCTAGGTTTACACGACAAATAGGCGTATTACACGTACGTCTCATCATTGGATCTTGATTTCAGAAAAATGTGAGTAGAGTGTCTTTTAAACGTTGGCGTACAATCGGTGCTGTGTACGCTTTTCTTTCATCTGTAGTAAAAATGGTCGCAATTCAGAGCGACACGATACTATATAATGGGAATAATTTTGTTGTGCCTATGGGCACAGGCTTTGAACACCTCTGCAGCTCGAACACTCCAGGTAGCGTTGGTCTAGTCGATCGCTTTCTGAATTTCAAGCTCCCTGACATCACTTACACGAGATTAAACAGCTGGCAATGAATAGGCCAGGCAGAGTCTAATACAGATGCATCATCTCTGTCATCGTCTTCTTTAATGGCTAACACTGTCACCGATCCCAGGAAGCTTAAGGCGTCAACGCTACAGGATCAGTGTCCTCATAGACACTGAGCCGTCTCAGTTGATTGGTACTTCTCATTGAAACGAGATTGAAGAGATACTGTCGTGATCGTGTCGTCTGACAAATACGGGTGTCACAGACAGGATACTCCTTGAGCCGGCGGAAGTTCTGCCCGTAACCGCAACCGGGTAATGATCCGAAAACAAAAGTGTGAGCCAATGTCGAGTAAAAACGTGAATGAATCTTTATCATTGCTTACCGCAATATGATCGATGCAGGTCCGTGATGATGGACGGTTAACCTTATCGACGATAGGTTGACATTAAAGTCGCCCATTAGAATACCGATTACAATCCCCTACAAGGGAGTCTATTCTCCAACATATCGAGCAATGCGTCTCTGTGATACAATACAAAGTATTTAGTCTATTAACGGAACTGCAATTAGTGACAACGCTTAAGTTCCCGATATGCCACCCCGGGTCGCGGGGCGACTCGAACCTGCGGTCTCCGGCTTTTCATAGCCAGACACTTATGAAAAAACGTATCCCTCAAGGGCAGTTCGGGCGGCTCCACGTATGTGTTGCACGGGCTTCGGATGACCTGAACATCGCCATCATTACTACTTTTAGCCTTCAAGTAAAACTATGCTGCACATACTCCGCACGTAAATGCCCACATCATCGCCTTGTTCGTCGAGGTCCCGACCCGAATGCACCTATGCGATTACGAAGGTGAAGAGCGCCATAGCCATTATAATTAGGAAGTTTTTTTGCCATGGTTCGCTAACCACCACAGGTTGGTGGTGATTCTTCTCCCGTTTCTACCGCCAGATCACCTATCTGTGGCAGCACACACTTTGCTATCCACCGCTTATCTCTCAGGCGCAATGTTCAATTAAAGGATGCGTGATGCGTTTGCCGTTAATCGATATTAACGTCGTTGATTTCAGGTACCTCATCAATGGAACTGTCGTGCCTGCCAACAAGGTCAAGGATCTCTTTGGGTCGGTGTCCCTCAACGTGAATAACCCACATTTTCTTATTATGCAGGGTGAGTATTTCCTGTCATCTGTTTGGGTTGGAGGTATTTTGTATACAGGAGATGTTGACAAGACTCCCGGCCAGCTACTTCCGATTATATGAAATATGATCAATTTCTGCTCAGTAGATATATGCAGAATGATCTCTATGTACTATTCACTTGATTTGTTTTGGTAGACAGCATGGCCCGTGCATGAGCTTCGTGAATTAGTCTATTGCTCATTGAGTCACTATCACTGTAGGGCGCGTGACCAAGGTGTTGAATATGAAACCGCCGGAAATACTCGCCATGTTAGAGGAGGCCACCGGCACCCGTATGTACGAGGACAAAAAGCGAGAAACTCAGAAAACGATAGAGAAAAAGGACAGCAAACTGGCCCAGATCAACCAGGTTCTACAGGAAGACCTCGAGCCGCAAATGAATAAGGTACACTACAAAGGCCACTTGTCGAAACAGCCGCCCCCAAAGAGTTGCATCGAAAATGATGCAGGTTACAGTTTATTGGGTTGTTTATGGGGGGCTTTTGGGAAAAATGGTTAATGCACATGCGTCACTTAGCCAATAATGACTCTGAGATGTGGGACTTCCCAACCTCGAGGCTTGGAAATTGTTAGAGATTATTTCGATTTCATTAACTTTTCTTTTATCAACTGTCCGAGACCAATAGCGTGAGACCTTGATTGGTTTAATCAAATAATACGGACAATTTTGCAATCTCCCAATTCTCTTTTCTCTTTCATCAGTTAACAGAGGAGCGACAAGCATTTGCTCGATACAATACGATCTGTCGACAGTTAGAACAGTTGCAAAAGATTCATTTGGCGTGGCAATTCGTGTGCGCTGAGGAGGCCGAACGACAGAAGACAGCCGATATCGAGACACTAGAACGAGGCTTGGCAGCGAACTTGAACAGGATGGAGGAACTTAAGGATCTCATCCGACAACTGCGGGACGAGGCCAAACAACTCGAAATGAAAAAAAACGCTGAGTGCGGTGACAAACTTACTGTGAGTGCAAAATTGACATTCAGCGGGAATTTGACAATACCGATTCATTGCGAAACAAAAACCAATTCCTGCCTCGGCCCTGTCCCCAACTGCTTCTATAATTATTGCTAGATCTACATTAGTTTGATTGTCGATTATTGCTAACAAAAAAAAGCAAACTTTCCGGGCTGACTCACGCCCAATGTTTTCAGTTTATGGAACTACGATAGGCATTGCTTCCTAAAAACCGAACCCCTTAGATGCAAATGTGTAGATTATTGCTGGATGTACATGATTGCACATAGTTGAATTTACGTAGGGTTTGTGAAAGCTGTGTATTGCATGCTGTCCTACTGGCAGAATGCAATACACAACTTTTGCATACTGAACACCCCGGAGTTTTCGTCGGTAACGCCGGCATTCTAGCTTGCCGTTAATTTATGGTGAATCGGGACACCGCTCGGCCCACATATAAATGTGGTCTCCGTTCGTGCGTGACGCATATCTTCCCTCTTAACAAAAACGAAAGATGCACTACACCAATTTTATTCAAAGGTTCATGCCACATCACGGATATCTTAGATATTTGTTCAGCAAGAATAATCAGCATTAGTAAAGCAGCTGGTGGTGGTGGTGATATGGGCAGGTAACCCTGTTAGACTGTTGGAGAGATACTATGTTCGCACATTTGCTCCTGTTTCTTTTCGAACCTTGTTCCTCAGGGCTTGGAAGAAGGGGTGAAGAGCTGTGAATTCGAATTGGCGAGAAGTGAGTCCGACGTGAAGCACATTCAGGATCAGATTCGGGGAGAGCAGAAATCGCGTGCAGAGGCGGACAAGAACGCTCACGAAGCTGCGATTCAGATTGCGCGGAAAAAGGATGACATCGAGAAGATTACTGCCTCTTCAGGGAGTCTACTCGAGGACAAAAATTGCGCTGACAAGGATTTGGAGCTTGCCAAGAAAAATCTTGAGGCTCTTGCTATGGGTAAGTTAAAATTGCACGAATGCGCGTAATGATGTACGCCCGATTGTCTTGTACATGCTGGAAACAAAGTTCCCGCCGTTTTTGAATTGTGCCCGCCTTTGCTTCTCTTTCTCACGGCGTGGCTACGCGATATAGCCACTGCTGCTGCTGCGTTTTTTGTTGCAGAGTTAAGTGTGTAGCAAGTTACGCCTCTGAACCGGGATGTTTCAGGCGAATTTTCGACGAAAAGGAAGTCGATTTTTGGGAAAATGCCGCACACAGCGGCGGGACCAAGTAACTATTGATATGGTCAGATTGCTTTCAGGTATTCAACTATGTTTCATATAGCGTTCACTGAGCTTAGCTTTCATATAGCGTTCAATGAGTGTAAACTGAGCTTGAGTGTCGCGCTTTACCTCTTAGGCGTGTCGAGGTAAAGCGCGACCTCTAACGATGCCCTGCACCTCATGCTTGTTCCTGCTTCCTATTGATGACGTCCTGAAGGTATGACCGTCAACGAAGAGGGGGTAGCAGCAACCCTGACCGAGCAGCTCCGACAAGCGGAGGTGGATTCGGCAGATTGCGCCGATGCATTGCTGCAAGCCAAGCGCGCGATTGCACATATTGAGCCGACACTCAAGGTTAAGGCAAGACAGTTCGCCGAAACGGAGAACCTCTTCAAAAAGGATAACGCCGAAATCAAGGTACGAGAAAAAAATAATATTTGATACGTTCAGGCAGTGTTATAATTACTGTTGTTATTAATATTATTATATGCCTACTAACTGTACTAGTTTTCCTGTTATGTAAACTTTTGTTTATCTTTTAGTATGCACCGTACGTAAGTGATACATCAGAGCGCATTTATAACAAACCCCTTACCCTTTAATGCGAATACGTAACTTATATATGTTCTATGTCATATGTCATACATTTATAGAGTCGTGAAGATTGTGTCAGCAGACTTCAGCAACAGATCAAAGCACTCAATTATGACGCGCAACATATGGAAGAGCTGGACGTGCAGAAGTACGAGCTGGGCCGTAAAGTCCGCCAGCTTAAGGCTGACGTGGACAATTTCGACGCTCGAAATCAACACCTCACGTTCAGCTACAGTGACCCCTATCCCGGCTTCGATCGATCTAAGGTGATCGGACCTGTGTGCCAACTGTTTCAGCTGAAGGACAGAAAATGGGCGCGCGCCATCGAAGCGGCCGCGGGTGGCAAGCTCTTCCAAGTAATCGTGGACACGGATCAGACGGCGAAGGAACTGCTGAAGCATGGCCGACTTCAGCGGCGGGTCACAATTATTCCTCTGAATAAGATCCGCGGCTCTGATGTTGACAAAGGCCGGCTACGAGCTGCTCAGGACCTCGCTGGCAGGGACAGCGTGTTCAGCCCGTTTGATCTCATTACATTCGACCGCAGGCTCGAGGAGACGATGAAGTATGTGTTCGGCCGGACTCTGATAGCCTCGTCGCTGGACGTCGCGGAGAGGGTGGCCTATGATCGCTCCGTGAATACGAGAACGGTATCACTTTGTGGATCGACCTGCGATCCTAGCGGGATGTTGAGCGGAGGCTCGTCGGCTCCAGGTCCTAGTTCGCTGGAGAAGCTGGAGGAACGTCGCGCGAACTGCTATGAATTGGCCAAGCTGGAGGTATACCTCACATCTCATCTGTTTGTTTGGCCCCTCATTCGGTTTTATTGTTGAAGTACTTGTGCTTGAGTTCGTATGGTTAGTCGACTCCCAATGCAGGATGTTCGCCCCTATGTCTGTACCAAGGCCAGTTCAACCGTTTAATGAGAACAGGGTCTGCTTAGGGTGCGTTCTTGAATAAGTATTGTCTTGTACGACTCTAGATCAGGTGGCAGGTGGCATTTCTTGAAGGCAACACCACCACCACCACAGGGTGCTGCACAACCCATAGTTGTCATTGCGTATATGACTGTTAATTCATACATTTATTATATAATACCTGTGTTCTGAGCTCTATATCTCTACCATTCTTACCGCATGTTCTAGGAACGATACAACAATATCGTAGGCGAGTTACATGACGGCGAGACTCAGACGGAACGCTACAACAAACTCAATCAGGAGTTGATGGTTCGACGCTCCGAGTGGGAACAGTGCAAAGCTCGGCTTGCCAACAGCTCGCATGCGCAGCTAGGCGAAGAAGTCGAATCGATGCGGACTGACCTTGCTGGACATCAGAAGGTCATCGATGAAATGGGGGCGCGCAAGACGAAGACCGACTCAAAAATTAAGCAACTGAGGGATCGCATGAAAGACGCGAAGGGCGAGCAGGAGAAAGCGATCAAGGAAGCCAAGGTGAAGATCGACCGTTTTTCGAAAGCCGCCAAAGCAGCCGCCCAAAAATGCGGATATGAAGAGGCGAAATTACGGGAGCTTCACGGAGATATAGATCTTCTCAGCAAGGAGATTGAAGGTATTTATCGACGACTGGGTGGCGACCTCGTTGAATCTGTTGGATTTCATTGGCAACAGAGCAGGTGGCGCTCTCGATGTTGTTGTTATTGCAAAATAACCTCGACGAAGGCTTCGTGATGATGCTGTTGAAATCCTTACTCCTCATACAGATATAGTTAAACTAATCAGAACTGCAGAACTAATGAAGATGGCCCTGATACATACGACTGTTCTGGTGCACTGTTCATTTATATTCCAAGCTTCTAATTATTTCATATTTGTGTCCGTCAATCATCAGAGGCTCAGCAAAGATCGGCCGCCTGTGACGAGGCCCTAAACGAGCTGGCAGCTCAGCTAAAAGCACAGGAGGAGATTCGGGCTCACCGAGTTGCGGCGAAGGGCGAAGCCGCAAAGATGCTGAAGGAGCACAAAGAGTTCCTCAAAGAACAATCAACAGCCATTAGCGGTCGATACAAAGATATTGAACGCAAACAGAAAGAGTCCGACGAGCTGAAGCTCAGCAATCAGCAGGCGGACCACGACGCCAAAAAGAAACGCAAGGAAGCCTCGGATGCGGCGGCTGATGTCAAGGCTATGCTAACCGATCATCCATGGATACGTAGGGATCGCGAGCACTTCGGCAAGCCAAATGGGGATTTCGACTTCGAGCGCAATGAGCCGCGAGATGTCAACCGGAAAGTTAGAGATCTTGCTGGACAGAAGGAGAAACTGTCGAAGACAGTCAACACGCGTGCTCATACACAGGCAAACCAGGTAAACTTAGTGGCCAAGCTGTGCCTTGGGTGTCACATACGTACATTTGTAAGACAAATGCTTGTTCTTGGGATAGCCGCCGAATGGTACACCTATGTCGAGCTCACGATATGACCTTCAAAGGCGAGCGACAGCCGCAATTGTTCAGAGTGAGCCGATAGAACAGAATTTTGTTGATTCCCGATCATATAACACTGTTCAGAAATAAGGAATCTGATAATAATTAGCGTACTTTATTCAAAGGTAGATGTCATAAGACAATAAGCAGTCACAATAATCACACAATATGATGAATTTGATGATTACTAGATTTGTTTTTGAGAAAGGTCGCTCGTCCTGGAACTAGATGACGTGACGATGAAGCAATTAGTGAAATTTAAGTAAATTAGCCCATGCGTCAACTCGCGGGCGATTGCTACTTGTTTGTTGTAATTGGTTCTCGTCGGAGCAGCTTAAATACGATCGAAACACGTTTTCTCTTGTATTTTATGATTTCAGATTGAGACCCAGTACAAAGATCTAATGAAGAAACGCGCCCAAGTGATGAAAGACAAAGATAGCATCTTACAAACTATGCAGGAGTTAGATAAGCGAAAAGAAGAAACAATAAAGGCAGCCTACAAGCGGGTGAATAAGGACTTTGGGGACATCTTTAGTAATCTCCTGAATGGCGCCAGTGCTAAACTGCAACCACCGGAAGGACGTAGTCTTCTCGATGGCCTCGAAGTTAAGGTATGTCTACAACCCGTTACGCATTTGCATTTAATAGTAGTCTGTGCAAAAAGTGCCGAAAGTACCTTGGACGTTAAACGTGTAAGGCTCAGATTCTGCCCAGAAAATTTAGGTAGTTGGGGCATTCGTTCATTCTGTACATGGAAATTTTGCGCCCCCTCCGGCGAACGTTTAATTTTTTGCAGGTTTATGGTTGGAAACTGTATTGTTATTATTATTATTATTATTATAAGAGCCACGCATGCTCTGGATTTTTTGACACATATAGATAATTATATTATATATATATATATATAAAATTTAATGTCGTATACTATAGTATTAAATGTTCAATATAATGCGCATAGAGTTATTATAGTTTCGTACCGTTTGTACACACCGTTAACATCTGCAACCATTTTGTATCGGGTTCCCGAAGGTGTCCTTTGGCGGGGTCTGGAAGGAGTCACTCACGGAGTTAAGTGGTGGACAGCGATCTCTTGTCGCGCTTTCTCTAATTCTAGCCATGCTACTCTTCAAACCGGCACCGATCTACATCCTCGATGAGGTGGACGCCGCTCTTGATCTTGCCCACACGCAAAATATCGGCCTCATGATCAAAAATCATTTTAAGGGCTCTCAGTTTATCATCGTATCACTGAAGGACGGCCTATTTAGCAACGCTAATGTCCTGTTTAGAACGAGGTTTGTCGACGGTAAGAGCACGGTGGAGAGATTCACCGCGAAGCAACACTGACGTGTCCAACTCAAGATGTGGTCGCGATAATCGATTACATGGCGACTTCAACGAAGCAGAGAAAGACAAAAAAAATGGCGAGCGGCCTGTGTCGAACAAAACCAACACGACAACGAATGATGGGACAGCACTAACTAGTCTAATTGGCAGGGGTGTCGTCTGCCATATAGACAGGTAAAGCGATTAATTGGTTAGTTAAGAATATCAGCTAGAGATATGCAGACCATGCCATACACGCAAGTGCGCCTTATCTAGAAGTATCTACGTTATATCATACTGTGAATCGACGGAAGAAGGGAGTGCATCATAGACGATTCCTAAAACCCCATATATATTATCATTCTTCCTTATATATATATATATATATATATATATATATTATGTAGAAAGTGCTCAATTCGGGTGAATGAATTAAATTGACTGTTTCTATTTTCTTACCATACCTTTGGGACGACCAAAATCTCCTCGAGACATTGGCGAGAGAGGTGCAAGAAGTTGCCAACAAGCATAGAAGAGTGTGAGGCTTCGGTTGACAAGGCACTGTATATGTATGTACTGTTATGTGCAAAGCTGTTGATATGTCTAAGAACATTTGTAAGGTAAAAACTGATGAATATATGTAAATTCTGTTGTGCTTATACTAAAATCATCAGAAAAAGCTATATACTCGTCGGGGAAATGATCGTAGCGAAGAGTATGTAAACACGCATGTTGAGCTGTAGTTAAACTCCGCTGAGATGAAAAACGACTCGACAGCACTAGAAAGAAAGGGAGGGGGTGGTCAGAGTTCTGTGACATATTATGTAGGGTACTAGTTGTATTCGGGTTTGACTACAAAACCCCTTACATATATACAAATACAGGCTAAGCAGATTGGTAAAATTTATACAAAACCATTCAGCCAATTATGCAGGTACACGAAGTAGAGGAAAGGGATCTAGTACACTCGTTTTATTGTGAATTTGAAAAAACACGCAACTGTAATAAAGACACCTTGTACTTATATTCTCGATACATACAAATGGGACATTTTTACTGAGTTCGCAGGGTTACTTGTATTCTACTATTTGTCCAGATATCAACGTCGGAGTGGTTCGGTTGCGCGCTTCATTATCGAGCCAAACTTCGCTCTAGAGGGGGATAATCATGAGGCAGCCCCTTCGATGAACGCTATGTCTGACCGATGGCTCTATCTTGGCTGGCCTAATCTTCTCTGTGGCGTTTATTCGCGTGATCATCTTTTTCTCGCCTAGGCGATGTGTTCGTTGACTCGAGACATACGTGCTGCTTGTGAGGCTGTTCTTGTTCCGGCATAATGAAAGCACCGAACAACGAAGTGGGGCGAAGTGAACAACTTGTAACTGCTCTCGACGATTCCTCCCTCCGCTTCTGTGTGGGCCTTCGCCCAGGGGAAGATGCGATTGCGACCCACATCTGCGAGCGTTGCTGGGACCCTGTCGCAACCAATGGCACGCGCGGTAGCGCAAGCAGCTTCCGGCCAAGCTACGGAAGTACGCCGCACTCCAGGCAACCCACCTCTTTTCCCCCCTTGGTTGTGATACCTTAGGTGGGCACGGCCCCCTCACTGCGAACTTCCTCGAAGGGGTCTACCATAAGCTCGTTCGCGCCACCGGCGACAAGCGCACAGGATCAAATCTTCTGCAACGCCCGTCTCTCGCTGTGCAGAGAGGCAATGCTATCGACTTCCTCGGGACAATGTCTTCCCCAAAGGTCCCCAACTAATCCTCCCCAAATAATCCCTAGAACTAATTCCTAATTTTTGTATACTTGTAATCTGTCAATCCGTCCAGTCACAATTAAGGTTCGCCATAATTGCGTTTCATTTTGCAATCCTGTACGTACTCGAAAGAGGGCCGCCATCAGTAGGAACCTTTTGAATACAGCGTGGTTCGGACCCGCCTCGCGATGCCTGGTGTCCGTGCCTAGGACACCTATGGCTGATACAGCTACCGCGTAATCAGCATAATTCGGAGGGGTCAGATCGAGTCTCACAAGACGCAGAAGGTCACTCCGGTTGTTTACATAGAGAGAATAACGCTAACTAAACAATTCCAATTATCGACAGAGCCTCAGGATGCATCAGGAATCGATCAGATTGTGAAACAACCAGCAGAAATCAATCGACATATATAGACGTAGAATTTCGATGAAAATCGCACTCCTCATAGATTCAGTACGAGTCACAGCGACATGTGTCGTCAATTCCTCACTCAACATCGCCAGCAGTACCTTCAACGATGAATTCACCTACCATTTTGCATTTTGTAACCAATGGACGAGACACAAGTTAGTCGGTGGTCATCGAGTTTATTCTACGGGACGGAAGGGTTAAGATATACAAAGACCAAAAAAATATGATTTGTGTGTGATTCGCCGGAAAACACCTTGGCATGGAGATAGATGAGCTTGACATAAGAAACAACACGGAAGAGCTCCCGCTGGTCTTATTATTAACCCAACACACCTTTCCCCACGTCGGTGACCCTCGTGGTGTACTATGTGATGGTTGCAAAATATCGAACTGTGTCGAATCGGATGTCCAACGGGCTGTCAGTTGTTTTTTCTTTATTAAACAAATATTCATTGACATCGATCGAAACGATTTGATCTAGAGATCATCACCTCCGATTTTGTCACCTTAATGAAGTGATTAGAATCATAATCGCATGTGTCTTGATCTTCGGTATATCCTACAATAGGACAACCTTAAACAGTGCCAGATGATTAGGACCAAATATCTGACGAGCAGTCTCCACCAGGATAGCGTATCTCATGCGCGAGAACTGGTCCTCCAGGCTCATCGCCGAAGTCCACCAGGAAGTCTTCGTCGACTCTGAGACCACCGCGTTCACAGTCAACCAACAGCCGCACCATCATTGAACCGTTCTCGATCATGTCCGGATAAAATTGAGCGTCCCATGCCGAGAACAATGAAGTCGTGAGGTACAGCCGCGTTCCATCTAACGATAACTGCAGCATCTGAGGACCCCCACGAAGTTGTTTTCCAACGAAACGTGGCTGAGACGGTTGGGACTGCAACCAAGCAATACAAATCGCGGTACATTTCCAAATTAGTTAAGAAAAAACAACTATGATCTTGCTGAATTAGTTCGGCGAAAAGGCTAACGAAACGGAGATGGCAGACTTGGCAGCAATGCATTAACACACACACACGTAGACATGCATATATTTAGCTATGCAATCGGAATATGCTAAATGGTCGCTAATACACTCACCCAATATGAAAGGTCCAGCGAACGCTGTATTAGTCATTGATCTACGTATTTCGTACGCCACAATTTAATAATTATTATTGAAAAATTAACTATGTCAAATTGATGACTCACCCCGTCTTCAAGTGTAACTCCTCCGCGGATACAACCGCCCAATTGGCACTGAAATCAAAATTTATTTATTTATTTATTAAGAAAAAGTTGCAAGGATACAACCGCCCAATTGGCACTGAAATCAATATTTATTTATTTATTTATTTATTTATTTATTAAGAAGAAGTTGCATACCAGTCCCACGAGTGTGGGGTTAGCCGGGTCTTCAATGTTGTACTGACGCACCTCTCCCGTGATCCAACAGCTGAAACGCAAGATTTTTCAGTGGTAATTAAACCAACAAGCGACAGTGGCACCCAGATATCTAAGGATGATTTCTTAATGGCAAAAGAAACAAATTTGGCGTTTTCAACTGGCCTCCGACCTTCGTTTAGTCAGACATGTCACGGTACCTATTATGGCTATGGTCGCATGACTATGACGAATGGCGGAGGGAGACTCGGGAACTATGGGCGGGGAGGAAGAGAACTCAACCAGGTCCAAGCGTTGTGACAAGAACTCTCCACATCGAACTCGCTCTCGATATGGCAAATTGGCTCCAATAGAGCAGATACACTCGTACATGACTTCTGCTTTCAAAACTTTTTTTTAAAGAGGTTGAGGGATAAAATCTTCCAAAAGACACTACAGCTTCACATCTTAGGTATTCGCTGTGATAGTGCCGGATTTCTACCGGCTAAAATAAAAAGGAAAAAGCTAGCCTAGTCTGCCCTAGGCTACCTTTGTCCTATTCCAGGGTCATCTTCTGGTTGGCGACGTCGTCCTGCGGTCTCGCAGGATCTCTCGTGCCGCGTGTACGTCTAAGCCCATCGAGCCGTAGTCGCCCTAGTATATTTTGGCCGACTGAGGTCGTAGGGGGTGCCAACTTAGGAGGTGGGTTAATTCGGGCCCGCGCTTTCACCGGGCACCACTCCGGTGTGGCTGAGGCGCTCCCTAACGGTGGAATCGCCTGGCGCTCACCAACCGACATTGGTGAGCGCCAGGACCCCGACGGCGGCCTCGAGAAACCTTCTTGCGCCCGCAGCGCGTCTAGCGTAGAACACCAGAACCCCCCGCGCGGTCGGGACGACCACCGCGGCGTCCTCGCGAACTGCCGAGCGCTCGAAGCGCCGCTAGTGGCTGTCGCAGTCCTTTCAAAGCTTGAACCGACCACATCGTCATGATTCAAGGTGCCGGTCACAGCAGGACCACAACAATAATGATTCTGTCCTGGCCATATTACTGGGCACAGCCTGTTTCGCTCAAACTAGTAGGAAGTTGGCATGCTCACGGCCACATGCATCTTAATGAGTCTTATTAACATCACAAGCCTGTGTATAAAGCGTTTGTCTACCTGAAGTAGAGGAAGCGATCGTCGAGCGAAATGAGAATGTCAGTAATTACTCCGGGCATTTCAGGGAGGCACCAGTTGTTCACCTTGACCGCCGGTATCGAGATCACCTTCGTGGCCTTCCATGGTCCTGTTGTTCCTTCCCGCCGGAAGTAGAAGATGGAGCTGCTAATTGCACAGCCAACGTATCCTGCAACGAACAACGTCGTCAACCCAAGAGGGTTCGGTTAAGAGTTATAGCACTTTTATGTCAGTTTTCATGACGGCTACAATAAGCCTAAATACTTACTCATCTCGAAATAAGTTTTGAAACGCGATGCTGTATGCAAAATACAAGCCTGCAACGGTAAAAGATGCATAAACACGCCATAGAGAGAGTGTGAGCACCCATTTGTCACAATCATCTACGTAGGCCCGAATTAGCCAGAGGGCCTAATAAACGCATTTTGCCAACGCCTGCTTACCCTCGGCCTTGTCGGGATCATGAAGAAATCGTGTCTCTAAAGGCATGAGACCATCATCGCCGAGATCGACACTCTGCTGATGTTCACCCGTTGACCAGTCCCAGAAATGCAGTCGTCGACCATAGTTCTCTGTTTCGCCGTCAGCTACAGCAAGATGAGCAGGATTGAAGCCATTTTCGAAAATGCTGAAGTGGGTCCAATTCAATGCAGAAGCTTGCAAGTTATATGGAGATTGCTGAACACGACTATACTTGGAGCTGATATCATTAAACAATTGGCCGCATACCGTCGTTTACCTATAGTGGTTAGTCAATATTGTGGTTCAATACCCATAGCTTTGGCTTGTTTTAATTGGCAATATCTCTGCTGAGAGTCAGCTCGAAAAAACAGTAAATTGGCAATATCTCTGCCTTACTCGCACCTGACAAGCATCCTCAGATAAAGAAAGATGATAAAGAACTCCAGGCAGAGAATAAGTAAAGGTGGCCCCGACAGGTCCTCATAGTAATACCTAAAGGTTAAGAGCTGAGGCCTGTCAGATAGGGGGACAGCTGAGGGTCAGCTCGAAAAACAGCTAATTGGCAATATCTGGTACCGGGCTTGGATTGAACGGCGGGGAAAGAAGACCCTGTTGAGCTTGACCCTAGTCTGACTTTGTGAAGAGACATAGGAGGTGTAGCATAAGTGGGAGATTCGCCAACAATGAAATACTATTACTTCTGTTATTTCTTCATTTACTCAATGAAGTAAATATGGTCATTCCATGTTTTAGAAAAATGCATAGTTATTTATGTGATTGACATTGAGGACATAGTCAGGTGGAGAATTTGACTGGGGCTGTACATTTGTCAAAACTAACGCAGGTGTCCTAAGGCCAGCTCAGCGAGAACAATCTCAGATTCATGCCAGGTACGAGTAAGGTAAGGAAGGTTTATTAGAGGAAGAGAATAAGAAAAGGTCCTCATAGTAATACCTAAAAGGTTAAGAGCTGAGGCCCGTCAGATGGGGGAACAGCTGAGAGTCAGCTCGAAAAACAGTTAATTGGCTATATCTAGTTCGACGTATGGAAAGAACGCGATTGAAGGTATCCAACGTACGAACCGTGGCGCACCCCACTCCGAGCTGACCATGACATTGTGACGTGGTTGGTACCAGTAGTCATACCTGGAAATTGACGTTGCCAAAATTACAATATAGACAAAATCGTCGTCATAGAACATAATTGTTGCATGAATCTACATCGAATGAATCTAGGTACTAATTCTCGAATGATAATAATTCTCAATGTGATTTGATTTAGGTACTGAATAATATTCAGCGATTACTGGATGCAATGGAACGCCACGTCCTATTGCTCTACGATCGAATGAACGTAGTCCCATTCGCGGTTCCAGTTCGCTATTGACAATTTGTTGACTCGCGAGAGGGAGACTATACAATGCTTTAAATGCTAACCTAAGTATCTATCTGAGCATGCAGAGTACTAAGAACGCGCCTTACCCGAAAGGCGTTCTCTTATTGCCAAATAGGCCGGGCTGGGTCGCGCCTGGACCTGGAGTCGCTTTCGGCTTAAATGTCTTCCCATCCAAAAGAACGAAACTTCCTACATTGAATAGAAAAAAAAACAAACAAAAACAATTAGCCGCGAGAAAAGGTGCATTTTAGCTCGGCTTTCCCAAAGATCCAACACGACGATCCCGAACTCCTAATTGGCGTGCTGCAAGGTGATATTTATGATACCTACGATTCAGTCCCTGCATTTGCCTGCTCCATAGTGAAGCAGCTGAATGGTTGTCACTTGGGTCGACTCAAGTCAATCCTCGATCAAGTCAATCCCATGCGCTACTCGATATGTTGAGTACCTTGTCCATTGCGATTGTTATCGCCCATCGTGCTGATCAGAACGTCGCCTCCAGGCAGACAATGAGGAGTGTGCGGCGACGACACATCGAGGGCCGCCATTTCGGACGGTTCCACTACTGCGAATAGGGTCGGTGCGAGGGGATCCTAAAGATCTCATGAGTAATGCGTAAAGGTAACAGAGCGCTCGTTAAATAAGGAAAAGTCGTTCAAAATCTCTCGTCGAAAAAATGTAGAATATTTGTATTTATATATATATAATTTGAACAGAAAGACAATTGCAGCGAACCTGGGGTGCGCAACCTCCGGCAGCTCTTAGGCCTTGGAGCCTTGTCCACCTCCCTAGCATTACAATTTGTGATTTCACTTAACGAAAGCGCCCATCGAAGCAGGGGCAAATATAGACTATGCCGTACAAAACCTTTGAAGAAATCGTATATCGTTACCTTGGAGAGGTCAAATGTGTACACTCGATCAGAGAGTAGACACGGCAAGATGAGTTTATCTCGCCGCTTTGACGGGTCGTTGTAGCAGGACGAGCAGGAGTTCCAGTTCATGTGGTGAACTTCATCGCCCAGATGTGGCACTGGGCTTCGATGGATCACCTTTACGGAACCCGATGGGTAGGCCATTCGGAAACAGAACGCACAAAACACGAGACACATGAGGATACGTTGAGATACGTTACGATACGTTGAGATAAGATATCAGTTTGATCCGCTAATGGTAGACGCTTGTGCTCTCCACGTAGGAGATGAAATGTAGTCAAAGAAGAAATGAAGAAGACAAGAAGACAGATGGCATTGAGTGAAATTCAGAAACCGTGTTTGGTTTAAGTCTTCAGACGCGAAGCACTGTGACATTGGCGTAGTCTACCTTGAGGTAGTTTTTCGACTCTGGATCAATGTCGATCACAGCGAGGTAGTCAGGTCGATCCTTTGCCGGGATGATGCACGGGACGTAGATGAGCGTTTCACGGGGGCCTCTCATCGCAGCCGTTGGTGACGCATATCCGGGACCGCCGCCGCCGCCGCAGCATTTGCCTGCGGCATCAGCTAATCAAAAGCATCGCAATCGATAAGAATGACGAAATAGTATACAGCCCAACATAGAGATTACGTAAGAAAAAAAAGTATTTTGATCGAACTCTCTGATAATCGTGTGCAAATGAATCATTTTCGACGTTCGATGCCTACCTCGAGGTGTTGAAACTGACTGTTGCCATTGCATACTTCGTTCCTTCGATGAGCACTACGCTGCGAGCCACTATCATAAGCCCGAATGAATGGTTAATTATTTGTCAGAGATTAACCTGTGTTGGCCTAACTGCTGCTAATTGCTATCTTCAGTTCGATCGTATTTCTTGATATAAATCTTATGACCTGATGAGGAACAAGAATTTATTTTTGGTGGGAAAGCTCTTTTGTTTAATTAATAATAGTGAAGGTACTCATCGCAGAAGAAAAATCGACTTCGTCACGTAGACACTAATTATCCCCGACGACTTGGTGGTATACTGCCTTTATCCATATACCGGACTTGTGGGAAACAAGCGAACCACAAGCTAAAATTCTATATATCAGCAAGTTCTTTTTGCTTAGGAACAAAATATCGTCAAAATATGATCATGAAAGAATGAGCCGATCTCATACGTCTATTACTGATTGAGGGGGATTGTGCTGTTTGCGTGACCCGAGCCATCAGACGCATAAGGAAACTCTGAGTTATACTGGTCAGATCTGATCCTCAAGAGCGAAGAAATGGATATGCGTGAGTCAGACAAAGACGAAATGTTATAAGAAACCTATTCGTAATATAATACAGGGACAAATAGAACTTGGTAACAAATTGTGTTGCGCCGCTAGCCGGAGATGAACTCGCTCAGTGGACGACAGTCTATCGATAACACTCATGAACGCAGTTCCAACCACGGCGACTTCGTCGTCAGTCTGTGATAGGAACACAAGGCTCGGGCAGCCAACAGGGTTGACCGATTGTCGTTCTTCACAATTCGATCTGACTGCTCCTCATAAGGAAATTTGTGTGTCTCTCTATAGGTTAAACTATTGTTACTAAAATACTGTTTGGTGAACATTTCAAAAACAACAGAAGGAACGATGTACGATTTTTGGCGATTTTCTGGCCAATGGTAAAGTATTTATTTAACAATTAGCGGTAAAAGTCTCATTGCTTTCCAGAGCCTACATAATAGACATGATAAAATCTACAATGCAATCGAATTCGAGTGAATACCTAACTTTTCGAAATGTCCCGTACACAATACTTTTGTTTATTTATAAAATAAATGAGCAGTTTCAAAGTCTGTCTTACATACAATGTCTATCTTGCATAATAAATCTTGTCAAATTTGGGAAAAATCACATTTTGCGTTAACTGTTTGATTTGCCTACTGATACTACTGGTATTGTAGCAGGTAGTGGAATAGTCCTCAAACATCGGCGGATCTACGTCCGTTCTTCAAAAGACGACTTCAGGGATGGACCGGCATAAAAGGCCAAGTGAATTTGGCTTGATTGCGGAGTAGATATATTTATATTGACCTTTATTGGCGGCGGCCAGCACTTCTCCCGTCACCAGATTTGTCGCTACTTCGCTATATTATGACATTAATGAGATAACGTTATTGGGAAGAAAAACCACACCCGCACATCTGAGGCCATGTTCTTTCGTCGTAGTGTCATTCCATACGAATAGGCACCGAGCATACTAACAAAAACAGAGTAACTACCGAATTCCTCCCAAGCAACGGCCATTTCTTCAGATCGTCCTCGTTAATGATTTGGTCTTCGTGTCAGAATTGTAGACCATCTTACGCCAGTGTAAACGAATTTTTTTTAAGCTCACAATTTTGTATTTTTTATTTTATCCTGGGCGCTGACTCGCCTGGATCTTGTACCTATAAACGTAGGTACTGTGCATATATCTGCATAGTGTCTACGGGTGGCCATATGATGAGTCTTTACCCAGCTTCTAATGTGGATGGGATGGCCGCAACAACGAGGGTACCGCGAGACACTGATGCCAATTTGTCAGTTTAAGAACGAAAGTAATTTCCACCATTTTCAGTAGTAGGATTTTTCAATCGGGTAATTTTTCTCAATGCCCTTAGTCAAGTCCATTGGGACTGTTGGGCTGATTTAAATCATCATCCGATTTCATCCTAGTCGAGATGCGTAATTACTCATATTTACAGCACTCCTCATGAATGTCAAGGACTTCCAGAAATTTTTTTGTACTTCTAATTCATCGCTCTGCTGTATTCGGCCGCGAAGGCAAGACTCTATAAAAATCCATCGATGAAATCGCTTACTATGCCTCGGACGATAATCTGGAAACGCAGAACCTTGACCAAGGCCAACCTGTTTATAGCGAAAAAGTGATCATGCCCGAAAGTGTAGTCTCAAGGTCGCTCAATTCTGGCCAGATCAAATATACGATACAAAGAGCTCTCCAAATGAACACAGTTCGGGCAAGCAGGCAATGCTCAGAAGTTCGGTTACGATTCTGAACTCAATATTAGCTCGAGTAAACCCGTTTCGGCTCACTCCGCACCAACAAACACAAGGAATCATATTCATCCTATATAATCAACAATCCGAAAACCAGCCATCGTTTCCCCAAATGAGCAGGTCGACTCGAGCAATTAAAAGTGCCGGTATGCGCTACGTACCCAGACAAACATGCAGTGCTAAATACATACGTCCACTATGGAGTACATAGGTTTGCACCATCAACGTTATATTTATGAGACAACTCACCATGGTGTGACTCCGAGGCCATCGTCCACGCCCTTCTGTGCAATACAACTTCCTCCGACGCAAAACTAAAACGTCTTCTCTACACAAGTCCTACGAGTTTTCTTCCCTCTGTTGAACTCAAATAATCTGATCGCCCCTCAAAGTAATGTTTGTTGCAGCGAACCACAGTATTATTGACCAACCATTTGACGTCACTGGGCTCGCGGCAAAGCGAGAAGATGAATCAGTGAATATCAATCATAGACGGTCACTGTAAACGCCAGAAGACGGCGGACGACATGCGACATCTACAAGGCAAGGAGTCGAACAACAGTAAGCGTATCAGGACGAAAGATACTGTTAATCCTGCTACAAGCAGTATCTTTTCAGTGTTTTTTGGCACTTATCGTAGCTACCTGGCTAACGAATCCCTCGCCTCTCTTAACTCCACCTCCAGATAGTCCCCACGGGAGGTGAAGGCGAAGGCCATCGTTGGATCATAACTAAGCCCTCTCTCCCGATGGTACCCTTGCCGTTTCCAAGTCGAAGCCGGTGGTAATTCGTCTCGGTTTGCCTGACGCACGTAAGCTAGCTGATTGTTGTTGTTTGTTGTTTGTTACTGATGTTGTTGTTGTTGCTTGAAGTCAAAGAAAGGAGAGTTGAATGAGCGATCGAGCGCTGGATCGAAACTTGTACAGTGAGAACGTCGAAGAGGTGCCCCCTGCTGGCCAGATATTCAGCAAATAGCTAGCTGTATGCTACTTTAAGACAAGAGGTCAACGTGGAAAGATTAGCAACTGTTACAGGAGAGCCAGGTGCAAACCGAATTTTTAATGCAAAGATCTTCGAATTAAATCTCCAAACGGGCAATGCAATTTCTATTATATTTTGGACACGCTCAGGGATTCAGAGAATGGAGCCGCCTTTTTTCAAAGACATGCGGAAAAGGATCTTCTTAATTAGGGCACCATAGGATAAAACACATTTGCAACGGTGGGGATCGAGATCCGTGTACCTACGTGTCTCCTCCGATTGCAAGCCACACACGAATGTACCAAGCCATCGGGCGCCATTACACACATATTATATATATATATATATATATATATATATAATTGTTAAAATATATTGCATAATTAACATGTTAATATCTGCCGTACTTAATAACATAATGCATCATTGTGAACTTTAAAGGAGACACTTAGCATAGGACAAGCCATGTTAAAGCCTCTGGTCTTATATCAGCCCAGGTCAACACCGATCAAGCCGGCGTTAATCTCCGTGCAGTAACGTTAAACGTGGCTAAAAGTAATCGAGTCTCTCAGCCTTTTGTAGCCAGCTACCGGCGAGGTCAGATTTACTGGTTGGTGTTCACCGTTTTGACATCCTGATACTAGTTCATACCTGTTTATGGAAAGGGCGCCATAGAACCACTCCCGTCCTATAGGTCTTTCGACGCTCAAAATCAGCACCTCGCGTTCAGCTACAGTGACCCCTATCCCGGCCTTGGGGCATTTTCATTGTCGTTATATCGTCGACCACGTCTAGGCATCACAAACCTGTCACAAGTCCGCGCCAACAACCTGCAGGAGCGGATTTACAAGAACGGCCAGGCGGGCCGTATTAATTTACCCAGCTTCTAACGTCTATCGGATGGCCGCAACAGCGAGGGTACCGCGAGACACTGATGCCAATTTGTCAGTTTAAGAACGAAAATAGTTTCCACCATTTTCAGTAGTAGGGTTTTTCAATCGGGTAGTTTTTCTCAATGTCCTTAGTCAAGTCCATTGGGACTGTTGGGCTGATTTAAATCACCATCCGATTACATCCTAGTCGAGATGCGTAATTACTCATATTTACAGCACTCCTCATGAATGTCAAGGACTTCCAGAAATTTTTGTGTACTTTAATTTATCGCTCTGCTGTATTCGGCCGTATAGTGATATGAATTAAAAATGAAATGGAACGGAATGGAATGAATGGAATGGATACTGTGCGATGGCCCTTATTATTCAGTGAGTTGCATTGGTCCTAGCTAAAGCCTTACTCCGATACTGGTACCTATGCCTCGAAGATGTGAATAAATTGGAATATACATTGCCAAGCGAATGCAAGACTATATAAACATTTATCGATGAAGTCGCTTACTATGCCTCGGACGATAATCTGGAAACGCAGAACCTTGACCAAGGCCAACCTGTTTATAGCGAAAAAGTGATCATGCCCGAAAGTGTAGTCTCAAGGTCGCTCAATTCTGGCCAGACCAAATATACGATACAAAGAGCTCTCCAAATGAACAAAGTTCGGGCAAGCAGGCAATGCTCAGAAGTTCGGTTACGATTCTGAACTCAATATTAGCTCGAGTAAACCCGTTTCGGCTCACTCCGCACCAACAAACACAAGGAATCATATTCATCCTATATAATCAACAATCCGAAAACCAGCCATCGTTTCCCCAAATGAGCAGGTCGACTCGAGCAATCAAAAGTGCCGGTATACACTAAGCACTCAGACAAACATGCAGTGCTAAGTGCATACATCCACTATGGAGTACACAGGTTTGCACCATCAACATTACACTTATGCGATAACTTACCATCGTGTGACTCCGAAGCCATCGTCCACGCCCTTCTGTGCAATACAGCTTCCTCCGGCGCAAAACTAAAACGTCTTCGCTACACAAGTCCTACGAGTTTTCTTCCGTCTGTTGAACTCAAATAATCTGATCGCCCCTCAAAGTAATGTTTGTTGCAGCGAACCACAGTATTATTGACCAACCATTTGACGTCACTGGGCTCACGGCAAAGCGAGAAGATAAATCAGTGGATATCAATCATAGACGGTCACTGTAAACGCCAGAAGACGGCGGACGACATACGACATCTACAAGGCAAGGAGTCAAACAATAGTAAGCGTATCAGGACGAAAGATGTCGTACTTGTTAATGCTGGTTTTTTAGCACTTGTCGTAGCTACCTTGCTAACCAGTCCCTCGCCTCTCTCAACCCCGCCTCCAGATAGTTAGCCCGGGCGGTGAAGGCGAAGGCCATCGTTGGATCATAACTAAGCCCTCTCTCCCGGTGGTACCCTTGCCGTCTCCAAGTCGAAGCTGTTGGCAAGTCGTCTCGGTGTGCCTGACGCATGTTAGCTCACTAGGCGATCCACACTTCGCGACAGCTGACGCATTTAAAGTTGTTGTTGTTGTTGCGCGCTTCATGATCGATTCAAACTTCGCTCTAGAGGGGGATAACCATGAGACAGCCCCTTCGATGAACGCTATGCCTGACCGATGGCTCTATCTTGGCTCGCCTAACCTTCTCCGTGGCGTTTGTTTGTGTGATTATCTTTTTGATCATTATTTTCTCGCCTAGGCGATGTGTTCGTTGACTCGAGACATACGTGCTGCTTGTAGGGGCCGTTCTTGTTCTGGCATAATGAAAGCACCGAACATTGCTAAGACCCTTGGGGACGTGCAGTGCATTAGAGCAGTCTGTCTCCGATATTCATTCTGCGAATAGGCATAAATATGCATAGCTCTATATATTAGTAATTTTGTGACTGTCACAGCCGCACAGGTCTTACTCTTTAATAATGTAACCAATGGACGAGACACAAGTTAGTCGGTGGTCATCAAGTTTATTCTACGGGACGGAAGGGTTAAGATATACAAAGACCAAAAAAATATGATTTGTATGTGATTCGCCGGAAAACACCTTGGCATGGAGATAGATGAGCTTGACATAAGAAACAACACGGAGGAGCTCCCGCTGGTCTTACTATTAACCCAACACACCTTTCCCCACGTCGGTGACCCTCGTGGTGTACAATGTGATTGTTGCAAAATATCGAACTGTGTCGAATCGGATGTCCAACGGGCCGTCAGTTGCTTTTTCTTTATTAAACAAATATTCATTGACATCGATCGAAACGATTTGATCTAGAGACCATCACCTCCGATTTTGTCACCTTAATGAAGTGATTCGAATCATAATCGCATGTGTTTTGATCTTCGGTATATCCTACACTAGGACAACATTAAATAGAGCCAGATGATTAGGACCAAATATCCGACGAGCAGTCTCCACCAGGATAGAGCTTAAGACAGGCACTAGTGGTTTCTCAGACCATCGAGAAACTAGGAGTTTTAGTCGGTATGCCGGTGAAGACCCGCCGTTAAAACACGGTGAGTCCGACACTGTTCGGCCCACAGAAAGGTGGTGCCCGTTCGTGCGTAACGCATTTCTCCCCTCTATAAAAAAAAATGCGAGAACCGGTCCTCCAGGCTCGTCGCCGAAGTCCACCAGGAAGTCTTCGTCGACTCGGAGACCACCGCGTTCAGAGTCAACCAACAGCCGTACCATCATTGAACCGTTCTCGATCATGTCCGGATAAAATTGAGCGTCCCATGCCGAGAACAACGAAGTCGTGAGGTACAGCCGCGTTCCATCTAACGATAACTGAAGCATCTGAGGACCCCCACGAAGTCGTTTTCCAACGAAACGTGGCTGAGACGGTTGGGACTGCAACCAAGCAATACGAATCGCGGTACATTTCCAAATTAGTTAAGAAAAAACAACTATGATCTTGCTGAATTAGTTCAACGAAAAGGCTAACGAAACGGAGAAGGCAGACTCGGCAGCAATGCATTAACACACACACACACACACGGAGACATGCATATATTTAGCTATGCAATCGGAATATGCTAAATGGTCGCTAATACACTCACCCAATATGAAAGGTCCAGCAAACGCTGTATTAATCATTATTCCACTTAAGAAGTACGCCACAATGTAATAATTATGATGTCAAATTGATGACTCACCCCGTCTTTAAGGTAACTTTTCCGCGGATACAACCGCCCCATTGGCACTGAAATCAAAAGGAGAAGTATATATATAACATAAATAAATACATAATATATATATATATATATATATAACCTTCCTCCGGCTCAGAACTAAAGCGTCTTCGCTACACAAGTCCTACGAGTTTTCTCCCTCTATTAACGTCAGTGGGCTCACGGCAAAGCGAGAGGATTAATCCGTGAATATCAATCATAGACGGCCACTGTAAACGCCGGAGGACGGCGGACGATCTACGACACCTACATGGCAAAGAGTCAAATAATAGTAAGAGTATCAGGACGAACGATGCGGTTAATCCTGCTATCAGCAGTATATTTTCAGTGTTTTTGACACGTGTCGTAGCTATCTGTCTAACGAGTTTCTCGCCTCCAAGGGCGGTGAAGGCGAAGGCCACCGTTGGATCATAACTAAGCCCTCTCTTCCAGTGGTGCCCTTGCCGTCTTCAATTCGAAGCCGGTGTTAACTCGTCCCGGTTCGCCTGACGCACGTAAGCGCACTAGCCGATCCACGCCTCGCGACAGCTGACGCATTGAAGGTGACAAGAAATATACGATGCCCCGCGGGGGATATTGTTGTTGTTGTTTGTTTGTTTGTTGTCTGTTGTTGTTGCTTGAAGTCAAAGAAAGGAGAGTTGAATGAACGATCCATCGGTGGATCGAAACTTGAATGCATTCTTGAACCACTTTGAATGCACTTTTGCAACGGTGGGGATCGAGATCCGTGTACCTACATGTCTCCTCCGATTGCAAACCACACACGAATGCACCACGCCATCGTGCGCCATTGCACTCCTATTAATATATATATATATATATGTCAGGAACACCTCGGGGGAGTGGGATGATAGCAAGAAAGGAAAACTCTTGCCAGGTACGAGTAAGGAAGAGAATAAGCAAAGGTGGCCGCGACAGGTCCTCATAGTAATACCTAAAAGGTTAGAAGCTGAGTCCTATCACATAGGGGAACAGCTGAGGGTCAGCTCGAAAAACAGTTTAAGAAAGGAAGACTCACAGGTTACGCGATCGTATTGATTTATTTCCCCTTCTGGAGATGCAACTCACACAACGCAGTTACCCAGACCACTGTTGTCCCCTGAGGTGTCTCTCTCGACTACGTCGTCGTCTACTTTCACTCTCGCTTAAAGAGGGGGGGGGTGCCATCGTACATCCTCGGATGTACCACCACTCCCTTCTGCACTATTGATATAGTAACGTGCACCCTTGCGCCACGTCAAATAGCTTCGCGTATATACATAGCATGTTAATATCTGTCATACTTCATAGCATAAGGCATCATTGTGAAATTAAAAGGAGACACTTAGCATAGGACAAGCCATGTTAAAGCCTCTGGTCTTATATCAGCCCAGGTCAACACCGATCAAGCCGGCGCTAATCTCCGTGCAGCAACGTTACCAGCGAGGTCAGATTTACTCGTTGATGCCAACTGTTTTGACATCCAGATACTAGTTTCATGCTTGTTTATGGAAAGGGCGCCATAGAACCACTCCCGTCCTACTATCGGTCTGTTTAATTAGTGTGCCCTACGTTCTTCCACGAAGTCGTGGAGGAAGCTCCTTAAGAGGTACTTCTAAAGTCAAGATCAATTTTTTCTTAGGGGGACCAGGCTTGGTTATCATTACCTCGAAATGTTTGGCAATAGTATACAACGTTTTTGGTTCTTCACAGAGCTGTAGTTTTTTTTACAACGCTCAGGTTCCCGATAGGTCACCAGGTCGCGGTGGCCTCGAAGCTCGACTCGGCCTTCACAGCCAGAGACACAGCCGTCCAGGCTACCGCAGCTGACATATCTCAAAATACCTTTAATCGAGATTTCGTTGTGGTTGCATTCGATTGTACTTCGCATGCATATTGCGAAGCTATACAAGCAAAACGGGAAGCCAGAGACCGCAGGTTCGAGCCCTGCCGTGTGACATAAAAGAGAGCTTAAGCATTGTAAAATTGCAGCTCCTTCAATAAACCATAAACCTTTTACCTTTATATATATTTGTCAAACAGTGATAGTTTATGCTCTCGTGATTTAAAGTTCTTTGCTCTATTGAAAAACTGTTTTCATGTCAAATAAAATATGTACATACAACACTGGCATGTCGTTGTGCTCCAGTGTTATCGTTGTATCTACATGTACAACTTTGATCCTTAGCCGTACTAATCTCGCTTATTTCATCTATTATAATTTGGCATGCACGCGTTATTGACGTTGACCTTTACAGACAAATCAGTTTCTCGCGTGCTAAGCTGTGCGTAAGATAGATTGTTACGTAGATAAGATAGTTGTTTTTAAGCACATCCTCCTCGATATATTCTTTATAGAATATTTACTATTTAGAGTTTGTATCATCCAGCACTTCCGTCAGCCACTCAGACTCACAGTACGACTCGGACGCCCCAGCAAGAAGAATCATTCGCAGGCGCGCGCGCGCGCGGGCGATATCAGCCAGATCTATCTTAAAATCGCACCCAACAACTTTGAGTACGCCCGCTTCCCGCGCTGTCACATGTGCCGACAGCACCAGCGTTCCACCAACCGCCCGCTAGTTTCAAAGACTAGCAACGACTTTTTCATAACACGCTGTCTGTATCGACATGCGTTCATCTGCTCGGCAGCGGACGGGCGATTGGTTCGGCCGTCAGCCGCCGCGAACACCATCGAGAGCACTACTGCTCATTAAGGAAGAGTCTAGCCATCAAGGAACAAACATTCATCCATTCGTTGTGGAAAGATCATCGCCGGCATGTCATCATTGACGCACGTTTTGTCAAATCCAGCCCATACATCGTTCGAACAACAAGCAACCCGAGCAGTCGAAAACCCGTCATACCCCCTCTGGCGCCGTGGTCGTATTGACGCTTGTGCTGTGAGCTCTCCCAGGTGCGATTAGCGAATAGCCGGTCTGTTGGCGGTGGCGATCGTCTCGTGAATTGAGGAGATACTCGGTTCGTCGCACGGCTCCATTGTTGTGTCCCCTTTTTGCCGTCGTCGGCTAACGTTCTTCAGCAAGTTGTTACCTGTTAAACCGCAACCACGGCGCCCCCAACAGCAAACCAGGCGGCTCTTCAGAATCTGAAGATGCCTAAAATCACAACAGTTCGGCTGCATCCAACAGCGTTGTTCACCATCGTCGACTCGTTCGAGCACCGAAGCGAGAATCAGCAACGGGTGATCGGGACGCTCCTCGGCTCGTTCGACTTCGCCAGAGGGGCCGTCGACATCACCAATTGCTTCCACGTAAACCACAGTGAAAGTGGCGATGAGGTAGGCACTCGCTATTCAGGCTGCGTATCGTTCCTTCGAGCGGGGAGCTTACTCAACGCAGGCTGCCGGATGTGTGATACACCGAGGCATAGCTTCGCCTTGCTTAATATAGTGCTCCGTACCAGAGAGGCTTGGGGCGGGGGAGTGGGGAGTTTCTAGACAACCCAAGGTCTGATCTGTGTCGGAATCTTGGTCAGATGCATGGATAGTGATATAGAACGTGTGTATATATTCGCCGCCGGCGATGCTATTGCCTAGCAGATGCTGAAGCCGGCACGATGCGACGGCATGGCAAATGGCGGTGCTGGCAAACAGATGGTTGTGGTTCCTATACCGAATGGCGTTCCCGGTTAGCGCGCAATCACTTTAACGCTACCACAAACGAATGTTTGCATGTACATAGTCTGGCTGTATGTGAGTAAGTTGATTGAAAGAAACGCGACCAGCCGAAATGACAATGCACGACGATTTCTGTCCAATGTGTCGCTTCGAATACGCCTTATACACATTGAACCTTGCCGAAAATGTTTTCCTATACTGCCGATTTGCCGATAAATCACTCGCATGAGGAGGGGGCTAGTTGTAAGAGCTAAATATATGTTACATAAATCCTATCTGTCTCCGAGGATTCAATTGAAATTGTCTTTCATCGTCTTCCGTCCGTCTGAAAGCAGCTAAACGCTTCACGCGGATATTTCGTATCAGTGCAAAAATATAAGTTCGGGTGGTCGGCGTTAGAGCCATCTGGTGCGACCTGTGATGGGATGTCGAGCGGCTGGGCATAGCTAACATTCATTTTACCACGAGACCGAAATGTATTGATGAACTAGATATGCTTTCAAGGGGAGGCGATGTTCTACACAGCGGAGTGGGAAAATTTTCGAAAAACTCTAATACCGTGATCGAGTTTTTGGAGCATATTTTATTCCCGCCCCGGCAATCACTCTTGGCGAGTTACCGAGATCTTTTGGTATTGGGGACGTAGCTCAAATTTTGTTTTGCCGCAATATTCCTCTATAGGAATCATATTTTTGAGCGATGTCTTACAAGCCCGAGTAAATAAATAGAATACCTATTGTTAGCTTGTTTGATTTCAACTACTGGTCTCTAATAAATGTGATCATTCTTAATTGTTTATCAGATTATTGACGTGTCGTACAACTAATAGCGAGCCATGGCGTCCTCTGCTAAAAAAAAAATAACTTGTACTTCTTTATCGAACATTGCAAGGACGCCTTAATGAAGGAAAATACACGGTACCTGCTTCGAATCATTTTTCGTCTCCCCACAGCCGACAAAGTCCTATATTATTTTGCCCATATATCCCGCCTGTGATGACATTCGATGGGTTGTTCCTACGCCTACATTTATGTTTTGTGCCCGCGCACAATTTCAGGTTGGTCTGGATCTGGAGTATGCAAAAACAACGACAGAATTGCACCGGCGGGTCAATCCAACCGAGCAGGTGGTCGGATGGTTCGCAACCGGCGCCGAGATACCTAATACATCGGTGCTGATTCATCAATATTATTCATCGCTGACGAAGCACACCCCGGTTCACATTACGGTCGACACCTCGATGGAGGGTAGCGACTCGAGGATGGGCATCAAGGCATACGTCGGCGTCAACTTCGGTGTCCCGCGACACACCGTTGGTAAGATGAACGGTCGAAGCGTTGCTTACGTGTGCTCAAACAGTTTTACTGCAGAGCACACGTACGTGTCACGCGACTCGATTGGACACGAGAGCTTTTAGGGGGTAACCGAGAGAGCGGCGTGAACTATATGGGGTACATTCTGCGGGCAAAGTTTCAGGGCTTATTTCCTGCAGCAACATCTCGTAATGCAGGGTAGATATATATGTATATATATATATATATATATATATATATATATACAAAGAGTCGATGAAAATGTTCCTGTTTCTTCAATCATTTATTAGGCACGATGTTCCCACCGTGCAAGGTTGAGATCGTTGGCTACCAGGAGGAGACAGTATCACTACGAGCTTGCCAGCGAACGCGCGGAATCGCCGAGGGCCTCACGTCGGGTGTTGAGCTCCCAAGTGACTTGGACACAGTCATCGAGTCCTGCGTGGATATGCGACAAATGCTTAAAATCGTCATTGAGTAAGTGGATTTGTTAATTGGCCCCTCGTTCAGCCTCAAACGACGCCGCACGAACAACCTTACGAGCAATAGACCTTCCCACCAATGGTCGTCCACCTTAGTTAAAGGCGATTCAAAAATAAGTACGTTTCTCCTCTGCTTGCACGGTGCATCCACTCGGTGGAAGGTTGATTCAAGCAACCGCCGTCGGACCCCGTAACTCGAGATACGATGGTCAGATTGACATTTGTAGTTGGTAAATGGTAAATGTTTATTGGTTTATTAAAGGAGCTGCAATTTTACAATGCTTAAGCTCTCTTATATGTCACACAGCGGGGCTCGAACCTGCGGCTTATGTTAATTAATATGTTCTTAATCTGAGTGCTTCTAGCATAAATTCAAGGTGCCCGTTAGACCAATAAAAATATCGACATTAGCGGTTACCTTTGCCTATGTCGTGTAGTAGTTCTCGACTCGACCTTCACTTGATCTCCGACTTCGAGGGGGACCGGGCAGTTTAACATGAAGAAGACGTGTCGATTTATAAAAAATGTGTTCGATGATAAAATACTAGTGATTAAAGATCCTATTTAATAATGACTCCTATTTGCTAAGTTCAATTATTCAACTTTGTCTATGTGTTCCCCTATACGTTCTCTACCGTTTAGCTACGTTGACAACGTGCTGGCAAATCGCATCCCAGCGGACAACACCGTCGGCCGACGACTAATGGACATGGTTCACTCGGTGCCGAAGATGGACAATGAACGTTTCCAGGAAGTACTCAATGGGGACATGAAGGATTTGCTAATGGTCGCCTATTTGACGATGATCACCAAGACCCAATTGTGCATCAATGAGAAGCTCTGCCTCATGTAAATTCATCGTAGGAACAACCGCTTCTGTCTGTCGATCAGCCAACGCGTCGGTGCGAATCGAACCACGACAAACAATTAACTAAATAAACACAACGAGCAAGCAAACATTCAGTTAGCCAATACCACATACACACACAGTCACAGACACACACACACAGACACGAATATATACATATAAAAATAAAGAAGGTATATTGTTCACGTGAACGTGTTCATCGTGTGCCTGGAACACGTCGATGAAGACTTGCTGGTCACCGACCCGACATCGGAACTGATATATCCTATCGCAGCGTCAACTGACCGAGTATAATCGCCGTATCAGCACATGGTGGCCGCCATGTGCTGCGGAGGATATTCCTACCGCTGTTGCCGAAACAAGCTGATCCGGTGGGAATACCAATCGCGAGAACGTCGGAAAACGCCAGAGGAGCGAGATAGCAGAGAATTCTGTTGTACAGAAAGAAACATAACGTAGACAAGCGTATATATTGGAAATGCAAGCTGGATTATGGATGACATTGGGAGGGCATGAAGAACAAAGAACGAACGATACACCAACAACAGCGACAATAACAACAAGAAAAAACAATCAAGTAACTACAATAAGATAACAATTTCACCAACAACAATTACCAATTAAATAATAAATTAATGTAAAACGTTTCTTTCGGCTCAAAAAATCGTCCAAATGTCTTTCTCTTTTTACGGGCTTTGCTACGTATAAATATGTTATATCATGGCAGATATGGACATTATTATGTGGTCGACATACGTACGGGCGGGTCAATTTTGTTTGTTGTAGTTTTCGTTGTCACGCAAGTGGATATATAAATTTATATGTATACATATATATATATATATATATATATATATATATATATAAATGCGTTTGAGGCGTTTCGGCTCGGCTATACGATTTGGCATGGAGACCTTAGACTCGAGATATGCGAGAATAATGTGAAACTGTTAGCCTCGTTTCTGATCAGAGTTCGCTGCCACAGACTTGACGGTATAGAATCCAATAAGGCCGTAGAGGTCGGTCGAGCTCGCCGAGAAATTTCACTTGGAAAAACAAGAAGAGGAACGTGTGCTCACTAATATCTCTAATCATCTTTCTTCGATCACCAACTCGACTGCTTAGTCATAACAGTTTCAATACGCTGCTTCGTGTATATATTTGGCTATATTTTCCACATTCGGTTGCAAATATAAAGCTGATGATGCCCACTTTAGCCACGAAATCAGCACTTTTTCGAGACGAGATTTCAGCTAAGGCGATACGTTGCGATCAGGGGAGCTGCTTCATTAACATAACACATGTACAGGGGTGTCGATGCTTTAGAGATTTCGCCGTTTAAATGATATGAATAATACATTATATAAGAAATCCAGAGGAAGTCAATGCACGTCCATAGCCGTAAGGTATAAGGTACAAATGCCGAGGACAGTGGTTCGTTGAGCTCCTTCTTCCATGACTCCCTCTCACAGTGTATGCGAGTACACTTGGCCGCAAGAAACCCCGCGTTATTTCGAAAGGAATTCAGGAGGAAACAATTGCTTAATCAATAAAAAAAAACAAGCTTAAGAAACGTTTTTAAAATACGGCTTAAATGGGACTGAAAAGGTGTTCCAGGCTTCTCGCGTCATCGGCGAGTCCATATCACAGGTATTCAACCTCGTTCCGCAAAAAAACACTCGCATAAACGCCTAGTAAAACCCGAAAGCCGACTTTGGTTCGCTAGCTGAAGCCTGAGAGAGCTCGTTAGTGAATTCTCGGGTGAGGTGTTGCGAAGAACTTAAGCAGCGTTTAAATCTCCACACATCTTATTGTCACACTTCGTGCAATGTTTGTTTTAAAGTCACTGTGGACAATAGTTGTAATCAGTGAACACATCGTGTTGTCCGACATCCCTGTCTGTGAATAGCTTTTTTATGGCGCTCGAGAACTGCTAACAGCTTGCTGTGTCCTTCGGTCTATGTTAGCCCCATTAGCATATCGAACACGATATATCTCCGAACTGTGCTGTTGCCTTTAAGATAGACCGTTGAGTCTCCACACCGTAGCCAAAGTGTATTTGTTACTATTCTATTCACATAGACTTTATTTATACTTGATATTTTGTTTCTTCTTAATTGTTTATTATATATATATATATATATATATATATATATATATATATATATATATATATATATATATATATATATATATATATATATATATATGTGTGTGTGTGTGGTGTGTGCTGCAGTCGTAATTACACTATTATGTCTATGCATCGCTTAACGGTACTACTTAGCTTCACATCAGCGTGTCGAACGATCGTTAAGACACGATCGTCGTCAACCACGAATAGTGGCACTGAGAGGCTAGTGCCTGTAAACATCTAAGCCACTTCCCTTTACTCAGAGGATTGCACTAAATCGTCCCAGGTCACTCCCATCACATTGATCTGGACTTGAAACGCGGATCCAAACTGCTTCCGATGCCTGGGGGTGAGCCGGGAACGTCGCAAGCTACAGCGTCACCTTTTGCATTGGGCAATCTCTTAAGAAAAAGCATGTGACACATAGACACGCTGAGCTACACTGTCTCGTTGAGAGGCTTTCTGAAAAATCTCATGTACAATCAAGAAGGCAAGGGGCGCCTAGAACAACGTTGAGCAGAATTGAGAAAAACAAAGTATCGGCGCTAGAACTGTCGACGAAATATATTAGCGAGAATAAGTGAGAGTTGTGCCAGATCCCGCGATGGACAGAATGACTTCAGGACTCCCAGAAGGAAATGTCAACTGTGCCGAGATACATCTAGTTGTCTCCTTGTCAAGATCTCTCGAATCCTCCTCCCATGGAAGAGCGGGGGGGGGCTCCCTGTTCCGTGATCCTGTACCCCCTCAATCGACTATACAACAACAGAGCTATTGTCCGTTTTGTTGTATTTACCCCGAATGCGGATTTGGCCTGCCACACTAATGATGGTTCAGTGCCTAACCATTGAATGGAAAGTATTGTAAGCAGCAAATGACTGAAATATATCATATAGATTTGCCTAAAAGAATTCTCCTTGTGAGTTCGAAAAAAGCACACACATTTCATATAGTTTATTTATCGGCATAGATCATCTGTCGGTTCACGAGTCAGCTTGGCATTTGCGTGGGTCACAACCACAGCGTTCGCTATACAACGTCGTCATGCAACACGCTCAAGGACGAGCTCGAGTGTGAAACTCTCGTTTGTCTATGTCCTTGTGCGTGAATGTGATAATGAATTATTTAGATTAACTCTACTTTCACGAATGGAACAACGAGATGAGCAGCGAACGTCATCTTGTAGATGGGCAATGTTTTGACTTCGGGCTGGCTACGCTCGACCCGAGAGATTTACGTTTGATCTTAGTTTACACAATTATAGCAATGAAAAATATGAACACCCAGAACATGTTCGATGATCGATCGCGATGAATTAGATCGCGGGCTCAGCAGTGTGAGCACCTTGGCCACTAAACCCTATACACGGTCGTCAGAGCCTCCGAGCAATCTTTGATCAGCTGTGCGAGCAAGCTGCAGCGGGTCAGATCCCGGGTCTCCGACTCCAGCTCGATTGTAGCCCACTGAATTTTTGCCGTTATAATCTCAGCTATCCCCGGTAGCCTGGAATATAGGTCAACATTCAATAGCGTAAGTGCCATATGCTTCGTTATGCTCATACAAATGGCAGACGAAGATAATTAATGAGAAACGCCCTCAGAGAGTGGGTTTTTCCCAGTCAAATAACTGTGGTTTCAGGTCGTCCAGTCAAAAATAAATTAATCTGCACGCACGGAGAACGCCACCAGCTCTCGTTGGGTCAGGTGAATATAATACATATTTCATTTCTATGAATCAATAAGATCTCTCCACATTATCATTATCAGCTAATGCAACTGACCTTGGCCCATCGTAACGGTGTTCGTCTCTGGTATGAGTGGTACTCGACGATGGACTCGCGGTTGGCCCGTTCCGGAGAGCCCCATCGGGGGTCGGGGGCTCAGCTTGCGCATTGGTTCTCGCCGTGGAGATCTCGGATGGCTTCGTGGCACGGGGTTGGCGCGGGGCTGCGGACGCCTGTGCGTCAAATCCTCTACGTCCCTCCCCCGAATCAGCGCACGTAAAGTCCTCACTAGCTGAACTCACCCCTGAATGCAAACAATATACGGAGAATGCCTCTTCTAATTAACTAATGCTGATTGGCAGCGGATTCGTTTAATGTCGTGATGAGAAATTGCACCGAGTTGCTTCGCCGATCGGTCTGAGCCAGAAGGTCACCCAGCACGAATTACAGTGGTACCCTTTATTTACCCTCTGATTGATTGCTCCTAAACAAATGTCAGCCATATTTCGTTCGGCTACGAACCTGTTTGTTGCACTGAGACGTCCTGTCTCGAAGACGCATTCTGGGCAGAGTTTCGCGCCGGAGAGCTCGGCTGTGATTCGGCTGTTGGTGTGCTATGTTCCTGACATAGGCGTCGGGCGGCCTGCTCATTCATGACCGGGTCATCCTTGAATGTTTCCTGCACATCCACCTCCTGGCACGCTACGCAATATTTCACACCCTGTATTAAGCAGGCCGAACAAGATCGAGTGTTCGCCACAAAGAAAATTTCGGCGGTTTAGCGCTAGCGTATCTCAGCATACAATCGTTGCAATCAACAAGGCGAATGTCAATAAACAGTAAGATATAAAGTCATTAAACAATAGTCATTTAATAAATGGGCGACTTTCTAATTGAAACCTCAGGCTGAGTCACTTAGATGACAGCTCTATCAGTCGCCTCTAGCCCTCGGGAAAACCTGTGATAATCGAGGATAAAAAAAATAGTTCAAAAAATTACATAAATTCAACAATATATTCGGGAAGCAGATTTAACTCAACGTTGACAAACCTGTCGAGTTTCAAGCAGGATCGTATCACAAACGTCACAAGTTTCACCTGCACAAATACAAGTGAAAGCAGAGGTTAAGCTTGTTTATAGCGATTAATGAAATAGTTCGTTAGGGAGGGGGTTCACGACAGGCTGATCCGCGCCACCGGGGACAACCGCGCAGGGTGCTTAATTCTGCAGCTCCTTTTCCTCGGTGTGAGACAGAGAGGCATTGCCATCACCTCACTCGGTGGTGACCATGACGACGTCTGCCTTACACCCTGTCGCTTAACTGCTTACCTAATAATTATTAAGATGTAGACTAATGTGAAAAACGATTATATATATATATATATATATATATATATATGTACGGTGACACCTTTTGGTCAAGGCGATATGTTACGTCAAGCCGTTCGACCTGCAGCCTCTGGCTTTTCACAGCCAGACTTAGTCGACCGGGCAACCACTTAGAATGTATTCTGGCAATGGTACGGTAAAATAAAGCAAATGCTAATTTGTAGATATTTATGATGATCTTGTGGCAGGTGACGCTAAAGATAACCATGTTCTCGTCTTCCTTCGCCTAATTTGCCGCTTGAACCAGGAGGATTCAATATAGAAAGGCTCTCGAAGAAACCTCTCTCTGATATATTTATAAAATACTTGGGACCCCAGGTCTTCCAGATCGAATCTCGTAGGACACACACGGTTTGAAATAGCCGTAAAACGGGCTCATTATTCCTATGAAACTATAATCATTCCGGACCATACTTCCCGTCAATATGTTCTAAGGATAGTCTGGGCATTATCATGTGATTATATCAGCTGGTTATGGTAACCGAATGGTGCGTACGTACCAAGCATTTTATAGCCGCGCAGAAGATAACCGCCCATAATCGAGCTGATCTTGTCGTTGCGTTCGCGACGAGCTTCAATCACTTTCAACTCAGCCTCTGTCGGTGGTCGCCAATCATCATCCATTTCGGCAAACTTCTTCGACTGTCTCACGGAAACGTAGTAATCTGGCTCCTCTCGGCTTCCCCCCCGCCTAGCGGTTACTGGTAGAGCAGCTGACTGAGGTAGCCTTCGGCAAGGAGTCGCTCTTCCACCGAGTGTCAAGCCGGCCAAAGAACTATTTTTTTATCTAGAGACGACAGAGTTGACGTTCGTGTTATCTGACAACGTGCCAATAGATAGACCGCCTAGAGAAACATGTGCCGCAAACAATGACACCAAGAACTCGAATCAGGAGAGCTCAGATGCTCGAGAGAAGAAATTGCACTTCGCCACTGACCGCCAAGCGAAGACGATCGACAGCTCACTCAGCCCTGTTCGAAAATCGGGTGCGCATGCTGCTGCGTCGCCGCTGTTATTGTCTATCACGAACACATCCCGTGTTCGAGTAAACACTATGGATAGTCAGACGATTTCGTCTGCTGTTGGACGCGGCGCGTACGCACGAACTTGCGGATGCAGGAGAGACTCATGGGGCTTGCGTCCAAGTCGTGCCAGACGTGAAGGGTATTTGGGGGTTTGTTTATGCGCTTGCTTTATCAGTGGATTGTTCCCAGGTACGACATGACGAAGAAATGGAATATAGGTGGCTATGACATGTCCTCGTTCACTTGTGTGAAATGAATTACTTTCGAGCTAATTTTTTCTACGTATGTTGCAATGGCATAGTGTGACCAGTGAACACAAAACGGCCGAAAAAAAAAAGCCGCCAACGAAAACGGCCGATACATTTTGCTATATTTAGCTAGATTCGATTCTAGTGAATTAACTGTGCATTGTTTTTTTAACTTCTGGTTGCTATCCAGCATGTTCACGATGTATTTCTCTCGAAATTTTCTCCAAGGTCGTTTTTTTTACTCGAAATCTCTACTTTGAAGAAATAGCCTCGAGGTACTGAATTGGCCTGTCTATATAATGTGACGTAGATTAAGCATTGAAACTCAACTATCTGGCTGAGGGTATTCCGATACACTGGAACTATTCGTTAGACTTCCCTCCACAAAAAACAAATGCGAAAAAGTGACTTTTTCGTTTTCGTGTCTATTGAGCCTCGAAAGCCGAATTTCGAGAGCCATTTTTCACGTGATACGCTTATTTTTGCCACCATATTAAAAAAGAATGGAGGAGGCATATCAAGCCGCGATCGTAGACGATTGTTGGACAATTTCCTCCCGACGTTTCTCCGTAGCATTCGATGAGGATAGGTTCCAAGGGAGCGGATATTATGCCTATAAAGTTTAACGTTAAATGTTGGCTGAGAGTCAGCCGGAAAACCTTAAGTACCGAGGGCCGTCTGATGGGAGTCGGTCTGGAGTACAGCCGAACCAAAGTCCAAGTTCATAATTGTATACGCACCCGTTAGTCGATACGGCCGATGTTAATCTACTGCTACGGTGTCTTTCATGGAGGCTATCGCATCACGCAATTGCTTCAAAAATATAAGTCCCCCCCCACTGAACGTGTGGCAACGATTTGTCACATATATTATATTGTTTTGCTGTTGAGGGCTAATCGCTACTTCGAAAGGGTTCCAACGGCTACCTGAATGGCTGGAAATAGGCCGCAGCAGTTGCTATACAGGGCGGGTTCCAAATACTAACCTTTGCTGATTACATCGGTGACTGCTATTTTCTAGGTCCACGTTGAAAGAAAGAACCTCTCTTTGCTTCAAGAGATTTCTTCTTATCCAAAACATGAATGAATCCAATAAATTAATTAAAATAACTTTAAAAATGAATTTAATTAATTTCGTTAAAAAATAAATTAATCAAGTTATTAGAAAATGAATCAAATTCTATTACTAGAACAACTAACAATAAATGAATAGAATTTTTACGAAAATAAAAAATTGTAAAACCTTTCAAAAAGTATTCAAATTAATTAGGCATTCCCTTTAATAGGCTCGAACGAACCTTATCCTAACATGGCGAAGGTGCTAAAATCAAATCCGCACATTTTGGACCTCACCGGTACAGTTCGCCCAACTGCAACTTACCTTGATAGTCTGAACTAGCTAACTTCTCGGTAACTTCTCTCCACGTTTTTGTCGTCTATCACGTAGCAAAACGGACGAGGAAGTTCAAAGAAACTACACGCGCACTAGGGCGCAATTGTAGTTTGGCCAAAACCTGCGTGTCGTGCACAATTCAAACTCAAACGTCGCTCAACGATAAGCCAGTTGTTCTGAATCGACACGTGTGATCTGTATTCATATTGTTAAGTGGGACTCTTTCGCTCACAATCACGCCTGCAATTCCGCCTACCTTTCTCTAATCGAGCTACAAAGCTACGCATCTATCTATTGAAAATGATGGAGATATCAATTACATCCGACAAAACGTGTCCACTGCCATTTTTTATAACTTTATTTACTCTATTTATCAACGTCATAGTCACATGTACCATCTGCTGTTTATTGATGTCAGGAGCTATACATGCCGCCGATCTCTCACGCACAAGCTACGTGTGCCCATGCGGCGATTGCAGGCGGAGGTATATATATATACGTTCTAATATGCCATCGATCGTGTGTAGCTGTTTCTGCCGTCGCGTATGAGTGCCTGTACATTGTTGGGTGCAATATGTTCTGCGTGCGCAACTCAACTTAACTTAAGTAAGTTGCAGACTAGCCCGCCTCAGCGGGAGGAACCTTTTTCATAGAGGCGCCGCTAAAGTAAAACATGCATGCATATGGCTATATGTACAACTTAACATGAACAGCACGCATTTCATGTACACTAAAATATGTTAGACAATAATCGCATCATAGAAAACTACACTTGACAATCTCAGCGACCGTTATCATTATTGGCTTACAGAAATAATAATAACAATAATCATAACGGTAGTAATTGTAAGAAAGAGTTGATAGATGATAGCAATCACCGAGCCACTCAGATGTAGGCCTCTCTTAGTAATCGTTTTTCCTTTGGTGTTTCTTGTAACGATCAGCATTGGCGGCGTGGATGGCGTCTTTGGTCTATTTGCGTGCGCACGCTGAATTTACACTTGTCTTTGTGGCCATATACGTCGAATGTATATGGGGGAAATTCTACGCTGCGCGATCAAGTGACCACAAGCTGGTGATTAAACAGTCATAATTTGTGCACGGTTCGTCCTATAATGGGTGTGTGCTTGGGTTTGTAGTCGGTTTTCCACCGAGGTCATAATGAGTGGGGACGCTCAGCTAAATTGTGACAGCGTGGCGCGTCGTCTAGAGAGCCACCGATTCGTGACAATGAGGACTTCCCGGGTCCCGACGCATCCCGGATAAGGCCAATCACAACCGTATTTCGTCAGCATCAGCTGACGAGAGTAGTTATCATGGCCCGATTTCGCAACTGAGCAAATCAGGTCCATGAGTCCTGTTTCGGTCGTACGCCGACTCGATTTCGCGTCTCCAGAAGCTCGGTTCGCCTATGGTCGCACAGGCTTTGATTTGACGTCAATGATTCTCGTCCGAGACTTCAGAGGGACACGGCCAAAAATGAAAATGACTTACACGGTCTATGTATCGTCATTATCTAATGGGCGTACCGATTCTACCAAACTAGTACTACTACAACAACTACTGCCATTCTCGCATTCAGCAAACCTCACACGTTTCGTCTGGTCGACGGAAAATTAGCCCGCTCTGATCAGTGTCTATCGTCAATCTGCGTATGTTCTGCCTGAGTGTTCAGCACGCTGACGGATTCAATAGTTCAGTGTCTTCGGGGCCCCTCCATTGGACGGTTGTCATTTAACTCTTTGTCGCTTCGTGCTTAAAACGTAAACGGGTGATATATATATATATATACCAAAGCTACCAAAGATATATATATATATATCTTTGGTAGCATCATCCGATATTGCAACCATTCTCAAGCCATGCTCCTTCAACCGGCCTAGACCAGAGACAAATTGTAAAAATTAAACCATACCTATGTGCATCCGTAATTTCCAGGCGGGCAACAGACACTCACGAGTCAGACTTCGAGATCTGACGGAACGATAAATCGATTATTATCACTACAAGTCAATGCTCGCCCGCTTCTCACGCTATGTTCAATCCGACAAACAGGCTCATTTGATCATTAGCTTGCCCACATTCACTCTTCCTGTATGCATCAGTATAACAGAACATTCTCTTTTTCTCTCTTCCTCTCTCTCTCTCCCTTTTTCAAAAATAACAAAAGAATAATCAACTCGGTTAAATTAATTTTTCAAGACGTCAGTCATTCGAGCGCATATTAATTACCGTCTATGCGATTGTTGCCTTCAGATATAAGATATTGTTCCTTTGCCGACTAGAAGTGAGTGCCGCGACTCCTGCCATGGCACAGCTATCATAAATAATCAAGGATTGCGTCTTTAATTGAACTGCTTAATTTGTCAAGCGTCGGCATGTTGTGATTTAAAAATATGGGAACATTTTTCACCTTATTATTATTATTATGATTATTTTTATCAATACGATGCTTACTTCGTGAGGATGACTGAGCGAGTCTGGACCTTGCGAACGTTCAATGTCTGCAGGGGTAACCTCTAGTAAGAGCAAACTCCACCTAGCCTAACTAGCCTGCACCATTCCACACTGTGACGGCCAGAGAATATATATATATGTATATATATATATGTATATATATATATATATATATATAGGGATTTACATATCAATTGGTTAAAATTAACTATTGGTTCGTACATAGGCATGTTTGACTACTGCGAGATCTGCTGGTGGCGACGGAGTGATGCATTCCGCTGGTTCAGCTTAATGTATCCCTGGCTTTCTTCAACAGGCAGTCGTCATGAACTCCACAGATTGACGACGGCTTTTACTGTCAACGACCTCGTCGTCGAGATCAGTTGCACTACCGCTTGAATCGGTAGAATCTCGCCGATAGGTGACGATAACGTAATCATCAAGGAGAAAACTGCCAACCTGCTCCCGCTTCAGGGGATCGATCTTCTCCCAGCCGAGTGCTGTGTCGGACGTCCTGAATGGACCGCTCTGACGGTCCGACTCAAGTGTGAGCAAACTGAAATCATAGGGGAAATGATTGAGCTTCCAATGCCTTCTTTATTATAACAAACGCGTCGTTATTGAGCCTTTTCCCCTGGATAATCGTTGTTCGCAAATAATCATATCGTTGTACGAAAGGGGAGCCGTTGGTGCGTCCTGCTATACTAAAGTAAATTTGCCGAGTTGACGCTCAGAGGACAAAACACGTCCACAGCTGGTTTCTGCATAAGGGTTCAAAAGAAAGATTCCTCCCCCCATTTATATGTGCAACGGCTGTGTTCTGATGCAAACTGTATTCAAACTTGTTGCAACAACATAATTTTCGCTATATCAAATAGATGCTTAAGCGTTTGCTGTATACAGCTCAACTGTACACGGACCATTTTTTTGATACACACGCACAGCCCTCCATAGGAATTAAGCCAAACCACGCTGCTTCCTCATCGTTCCTGGGCAGTTGGACGAGAGAGGTCTCCTAGGTTTTCGGGCCGACTCTCAGACAACATTTAACGTCCACGGTACAACTGCTTTTAGCATTGGCGCACTGCATTGTCATTGAGACGCCATCTCCCCAATCCAAATGTATCCTTCGGGACGCTTAATAAATATAGTAGAATACTTATCGTAAAAAACTAGTCCATTGTGGCTAAGTATCGTTGGTCCAAAAAGAGACCATATCCTACTTCGTACCTTCGTGACGGGAACCTCCGGAGGAGATCTCTCGCAGTGATTACGAGTTCTTCCATGTCCCCGCGAGGGTACTGCACCAGCGGGAGCAACCTTCCTAAATAGCCATGAACGGCCGCCAACGAGCATTCCTGTCAAGTTACAATAGACCACAACAGGAATAGTGAGATGCACAGCAATCGTTTTGTCATTTTACATAGAACCGTGTTAAAGTGGTAGTGGATGATTGGGATCTCGGAGGGCCGCCTCACGACCGCGATGAGTTAGAGGAGCAATAAGCTGCATCGACCTAACTGTCACGAGCTGATTGCGTCCATCTAGGTGATCGCATCTATCTGGCTGTTGTTACCATAGTAATAATGGTGACAACAAGCACCAATCGTTGCGAGGCAAACTGGACAATGGAGCTATATAATCCATTATACCGTTGTATAATGCTAAAAAAAACGCCTGCAGGATGATTAGGCTTCACTGATAAGTTGTGGCAGTATATATATATATATATATATATATATATGTACATACATATATATATATACATATATTTCAGGTATAAAATTCAGGTATAAAGCCGGCGTTTGCTTAGCTAGGTTGGCCATTTTGTTCCACCAAAGAGCTCATGCATCGCGGGTCCTTAAGGGTAACTTACCTGTTTGAGCAACTCTTCTTGGTGAGGCAGAATAATGGCCGCTGCTAGGTACACGGGCATTAGTTCGTCCGAGGCGATGAATAGGTCGAACAGTCTCACCAAAGTTAGATAATGACTGACCTCATGACCGTACCAGGTTAGACACCACGATAGCAGGAATACGACTCCTAACAATTAACAGCGACGGTTAGGGTCATGTTATCACTGTCAGTTGGTTCCCTAGGAAAGACCAAAGGGGTTAAGTACAGGGGGTAACGTTTTTTTTTATCGGAAATGATGCAAAATGTGGATACAAGTGGAAACTTCGACCTTGTTAATTACACGATCGATCTTTGAACCCCCGGAAATAACGACCCCGAATTCATGTTTCGTTTTTGACGTGCCCTGCTCGGCGGAGTGCGGTCAACTCAGCGTGACGATATGATGTTGTTTGTTTGAGAGCGATTGTTGGCCTTTGCAAAGGTCATCCTGGTAAGTGAAGTGCAGAGCGACTTCTAAGCTGTCTCCCAGCTGGCGAGGATTGCCGGGCTGAGGATTGTCCTCCAATTTGGTTTCGACAAAGAACCATGATTATATTGCTTGGTCATTCGCTCAACTACCGTCTCTTTGAGCCGACTCTCAGCTGTTTATATCATGTGACATAAATGACACATGCGACCTCGGGTCTGAGTCCCTGCTGTTACTACGACGGATGGGGTTGGCCATCTGACGGAGGGGCAGGCATTTACTACAGCAACGTACCGCATTTGGTTTCCTCGAGAAATTTCCTCAGGGGAGGACTGACGCTGCCCAGCAACGGGTAAATGATGTCCAACTGGCGGGTGGTCTCCTTAATTGACGACTCCATGAAGGCGCGCAATTTTGTCCGCGACAGCTGCTCAATGATTGGGAAGGCAGCCTCTTCGTCGCCTAAACGTGAGGGCGAACAAGGGAACATTTGTTACACAATTGTCAATTATAAGTGGATTTACACAGTTTGTTCGATGGGTTCGATTTTCAAGCGAGCGGAGATGGCGAAGAACGCTAATGACACTACATTTAAAGAAGGTCTCGCTGGTTTAGGACCATAAGGAGATTGCAGAGCGGGAGCACTCAGCTGGATGATTCACGCTCGGCCTCGCTCATACACAAACGTACCTTCGACAACGAGGAGGACCGTCAGGCAGATATCGTGGTAGCCTTGATAGTAATGAAGATCGGGTGCGGCAGTGAGGACACGGGAAATTACTTTTAACAGACTCTCCTGTAGACGAAGTATCATCGTTTTTGGCGTCGATGGCGGGAAACGACGAGTCGTCCGATGGACATCCCGAACAACCTGTAACAGAAATGTATGTCATCACATGACTTATTCTAGTAGAGGGTAGACTTATATTGAGACAAATCTAGTATTGAACACAATGCAGCCCCCATAACGGTACACAGCAGTTAATAGTTAACCTTATTCACAGTGTCACTGCCTTTCAACAAGAGATGACAAAGAACGTGGTGAACTAATTGTAAAAGCCATTATGTGACTGGTTCGTGATACATTTGTCAAATTCATGTGTCAGAGTGATAGCTTCTATAAAAAATGAGGAAGAGAAAAAGCCTTCAATTCAACTAAAACATGTGTTTATTATTAGCCGAGGTAACAGAAGGATACATATATATATATATATATATATATATAAATGTTATCAAGGCAACAATAATTTATACTAAAAATCGTGCGACCGTCCAGGAGAGGATATTCGACTAATTATACGACTGGTCGAACACTCATAGTTTTACCACTGCGCAAATTATTCTCGGGGATAACAAGGCGATGGCCAGCCACGTTCAACTTCTGTCTCAACCCATGGAACATGCTGATGTCATGTAGGTATGTTATGTATAATAGTTCATTTATAGATTTGAGTACGATCGACTCTCTCGGAAGACGACATCTGGTACACGTCCTGCGTATAAAACTTTGTTGAACCCTCTGCAGGGCCGCGATTCGCTTCTCTGAGTACGGCCGCCATGTTACAGAACACTGTAGATATTTGGGCATGACGACTAAGACCTTGACACGTATGAAGATAGTAATGAACCTGTTTCGACGGCGAAGTAACGAAACACTGCCATATTGCATAGCTCATCGGCAACCTTTGTTAATAGTTAACTTATGCCGCCCTCAAACGCGTACTCTGCACACAGATAGCTGTGCTTCAATACGTCACTTCTTAGTTATTTTTTAAGTTATATTCTAGACTGAATCAGAACACACCGTTCTATGGTATCTTAAAGGCCTTGCCAATGTCTACCACGAGTGTCCCTCCAGACCAATTTTTAGAGCCTCGAGGACGAATCGATCCACGATGGTACACCGCAAGGTGATCCTATCTCGTGTAGACCTCAACACACACACACACAGCTTTACCATGCCGAAATGTGCCTCGGCCGCAAAGTAGGTCTTGTTGTCATAGATAGAAGCAAGCTGAACGCAATCCTCCATCAACAGTGCCGAAAGCAGTTGTACCGCGGACGGTAAATGTCGACCGTGAGTCAGCCTGGAAAATTTACTTGGTAGAAGCCTTCCATTATCTCATTCGCTACCATCACCGCCATTCACTGATATAACCCTCTTAAACGTCATACGGAGACCCTCGATGACGATATGGGGTCAGCCAGACCTGCCACTTGTTTTCAGAGATTTGATAGACCCGTGTACTCTCTCTCCTCTCGCTCGGTCGCTCGACTTTTGCGTGTGAAGGCTTTGCTTCCCCGCGTCCCGATTGTGTGCGACCTCAATTGAGCAGGCATTGCCCCCTCCTCTATGTCAGTCGTGTTAAACGTCGCATGCTGATCAGAGTTTAGTCTGTTTATCTTTCACCCATTAATCATCGTAGTACCCGAGCGGACAGCGGTGGTAGTGAAGTTGCGCTTATTGACAAAGTCCATGAGGCGGCGGGGCAACGCTGCAGCAGTGGTTGTTTGCTCAGATATTGTCACTGACCGCTATGCCAGGTACTCCTCGTTGTGTCGACCGCGAGAGTCGACAGTTTTTCGTCGCAGCTGGCCGGCCATGGGCAACTACCCTGGCGAGAGCGTCAAAAGCAGGTCAACGCACAGAAACACTAGGGCATCGAACCGAACCTGAAGGGGTCACAAGTGTCGAGTAACGTCGTCTATGCCGGTGGCCAATTTGTCGTGTCAAACTTCCCCGCCCGAATTACATTTTCGAGTATATGTCTAGAATATATATATATATATATATATATATATATATATATATATAGGAGGAGACAGAACATTCTTGCTATTCAAATTTACATTTGTGTGGGGTTTTGGAAACGCTTGATTCACATGCATCACAAGTGAGTAGTACGGCATCTTCCAAATCCATGAATCTTGGCCTTCCCCCTTGGCACCCTCAGGCCTCGTACTTTTCCAGGCACCTCAAGGGAGGATTCGAGCTAGATGTATTGACAAGGCGAAAGGAAGGCTCTGTCCATGCGTTGGTGCAATCAGCTACCATATCCTATTAATACGAGGAACAAAGCCAAGAACGGACAGCCCCTGTGAGCTCACATCGGCGCCAAACAGGGATAACACTAATAATAATAAATGTCTTGTCAAACTGACGCATCATTGATGTGTATTATTATATGTATTGTATCTATGGTTAACAGTGTGTGCCACTATTGCTGAAAGAGGTTGATTTTGTCAAACTTAGGAACGACGCTACATCAAAATGACGGAAATATCAGATTTTACGAGCGATGGTCTCACCGATACGTAACTGACGAAACCAAAAGACAGATACGCTCTATTCATTGTTATCAGACGGGTAAACCTATATGAGATCTGGACAGTATCCATCACTTACTTGACCTTTACTGTATTATAAATAAATTTTCCGGGCTGACCCACAGCCAACATTGAACGTCCACGGTACAACTGCTTTCGTCATTGCTTCATAAGACGGACCCCTTGAAAATGCAAATGTTCAACGGTGGGGATCGAGCCTGTGAACCTACGTGTCTCCTCCGATTGGAAGGCGCACACGAACGCACCATACGACCTTTACGGTATTAGCCTATCCATAACAGACATTAATATGCGCGTTATTACTGATATATTATTGCTAAGGGCTCCCTTCATTTTTAAGCGGCTATCCGCTCTCCGGGATATGGCTGCCTGTTCGCAAAGGCTTGTCAGTCTATACTAGTGGTCATCAGGTCGTCTAGTACCACTAGACGACCCGGTCAGCAGCAGGACCGAGCGGATCTACGGCCGATGGTAGGCTTCCATCGCCCGATGGTCTGTCGTGTCAGCGGCATGGCCTGAACAGCGTTCGGCGTTCGTCTACGGCGAGCTGACCTGTCCTTATTCGACTATGGTCAGCTGGTAGAATTTCGTAGACCCTGCCGGCGGATACTGCGTTTCTGATCTCGTTTATTGTGCCCGCTGTCGTTACGGTAACTAAATAGACCGATAGTGTTGGACGGACTATTGGACTATAGCGAAATGGACAGCCATCTATTGTTCCCGGCTTCCGTTGGCTGGGTGGACGACGGCTCTTCGGTAATCCGCTTTCAATGATGGCTGGCATATGCCTGACAGACTTGTGTCTCACTTCGATTTGACCGACATGAATCGGAGCAGCGATAGCCGTTAATTAAAGCCTGCTGGTTTGTGTTCCTTTTTCGGTATAAATGTAGGCAGACACACACATGCGTACAGATTAAGGTAGTTTGTCACTGAGAAACACCGGCTTTGATGAAAGCTCCGTGATGGGGACAGGAAGAATGTTCATTACATCGAATGGGTTGGAAATTTAATACACTACAAATTATAATATTGCTTTACGACCCCTTCGTTGGCTGTGCCGAAGGGATACCACCAGCGAACAACGAAAAACCAGGGAACCCATAGACTTTAAGAGGTTCACAGGAAAGGGTTGACAACCTAACTTGAGGTTTAGTCATAGGTGGTTTTTTTGCATAGGTCCGTAGCAAGAATCTAGGAGATTTCAAACGAAAAAGCTTTACTTTAATCAACTGTGTATTCCATTCTGGTCAAGGACTGCCACCTCTTCACAAGATTCACTGGCCCTGTTCCATCGAAGTCCCAAGATCTGTGGGCAAAAGGGTCAATCACGATATTTTTGAGTGTATTTAGGCGACTGATGAGGTGAATATGATGTCAATAAAGTGTCAGCTTTCGATTTTGATAAATAACGAGATTTAACGTTCGTGAGCGGAAACACAACTGTGAACGAATCTTTACGTGCCTTGCTACCGTAATTCTTGCTATTCTAAGTAAAGCCGTACATATATATATATAAGGTATGAACATTCGCTTAGCTACAGTGACTGCCCTGCATCAGCTGAATGAATAGTCGATAACAAAGGAGCAGCGTTGTTCCGCATGAGTTTTCCATCGGCTCAGTCAAAGGGGTGAGATTTTGTGACCGCACCATGCTCGGCCCATTTGACTACAGAAGTTCCCTTGACGAAGACTACAACCCCGATCTCTTACGTTCCATCGATTATCTTCATTGGCCGTGGTCTTAATTCGACACACGCATGCTCCCTTCGTTCGCTGTTGTGTCCCGCCGCGGTAATCTTTCTAAAAATTTCTATCCCTAGCCTCGCGAAATAGTGAAGGGCGAGTTTCAATAGTAATATGTATATAAAGGCCAGTAGCCAAATTTCACCTGCGCCCCACTGGGCAACTCAGTCGGCCCTAATAGTCTGATACAAATCAGCTCTCCAGTGAGTTTCAATCCAGCTGCGGTAGCACTTCGCAGTTCGGCCACGAACACCTAACCTATCTACGGAGTATATATGTTTTAAGCAGGATGTCATTTGGCTCAATTGTTACCGATTGTCCCAGATAGCTAGATATAATTACATGTGGCTCTGCCTGCTATGACCGAGTTTCTCTGCGTGCGTATTCTGTTTCTGTGTCGTCTGGCTATCCAGTTTTCCTAGTGAACAACGGTGTGACTCGAACTAAATGCGACATCTGGTGGCGACCGAATTTGCTGAATGAAATAACAGAACATCCAGAGCGTTTTCACATCCGGCACACACCCATTGTATCCCTCTCCATCCACGCTAATTAGTACCGCTGTATCTGGACAGCGCACGATTTGGCCACTGAACATGTGACTGCTGGCTCTTGTTATGTTTATAAACATATATAGCCCGAAAGAAGAGTTAAACCAGAAATAAATTGTCGCATATATATATATACAACTTGACGACGTTCCCCCCGGCATTGTATGGACAACCTTTCTACCTAAACTTGTCGATCTCTATCTGCTATATGGGTGGTATCTAAGAGGAGCGTAAAGGTGGAGCCATCCAATGCAAGACCTCTGCTAATCCAGTGGAAATAAGATGACGAGACAGAGCGAGAGAGACAATAGAAAATAGAGAGAGAGAGAGCTGGAAATGACGCGTACGCCCGGAACCTTTGTCATGGAATTATAGCAAACACAATCGGAAAGAAAAGGCCTCCTTAGCTACTCTCTTGTCTTAGCAGGTAATGAGACCACCTTGACAAAACCAAATCCCATGACGAAACCATGGCACGCAAACACCTTCCAGATTTCATGCTGACCGATATATTGGCTGAGCAAGCTCGTGACAGGGGCTATTTGACAATTTGCTATTATCATGTATCTGGTAGCATTCGTCTCTCACGAGATCCCGTGGCGTTTCATCGGCCGCGGAGACCATCTTGAGCACGCGATAGTGCACAGCAAACGACTAGCTGGCTGCTATAGCCGAGTATTGTAGCAGCTTCCCACGAGTCGCGGGTGCGTTGTTTGTGCAATGCGTCTAAATCTCAGTAGACCGTCACCGCCGCCACCACAAGACGACGGAGAAGCCCCCAAGTGGCGATCTCCAGACGAACCTTACGGACATCGGCTCGCGAACGTCGGCCCTAACACTACAGCGTTACGATACGCCAGTAATCTAACCCTTCTGAAATACAGCGCTCATGCTGGATGCTTGCCATAGCAAACAAGGCGACCGAGGCACGCAACGCTGTGGAAGGGGTCGAAAGCGTCATGTTGCCTGCGCTAGTGATCAGCCGACCACCGTTCACAGCACGAATGACCCAGTGCTCCACTGGACTCGGCCCCTCCGTGGCAACTTGATGCCGATGTGTCTGCGGTAAGCAGGCAACCTACCCTATGTCGTGGGTAGGCCAGCAGGCGTCGGGCCGGAGAACTGCCTGAATTGGCGCCTGCCGCTGGCATCGTTCATGTCAAAGCGAAGACAGATCAACTACGATATAGTTAATCGGATCAGGTAGGATATCCGACGTGAATCCTGCAAGTATACGCAAATATCGTCGTATACGATGAAAACGAATTCATTCGCCAGATGGGTGGCCTGCTATCGAGCGAGTATCTTGCGACGGTACGACGCCAATCAGTTGGATACCATTGTGATGATCCCCCCCTCGGGACCCTCGTGGTCCACAAAGCTAATCGACTAACTGATGGTGATGATCCTTGTGGTCGTTCATGCGTTGGCAACTTTGCCCAACGTGCTTGTCCCCGACGCCCCGGCCTCGATCACCGCCTCCCTTCGAAACAATATTTTATAGCGATTGCTGGGAGATCGATAAATGAAACGAGCGAGATTAGGGACACCCGTCGGCCCGACGCATCCATTGTTAGCGACGACAATGAAAATGAGATGATGTGTAGAAACGCATAATGAGCGCTACGCTTCTTGTCGTGTGCGCATTGAACAAGCATTGAGTTTCCCGGCTGATTGGCGAGGCAGGGCCTCCCATTCCGACGAAAACCTCATCGTTGAGGTCGGCGATCACTGACGAGATGAATGTGGACGTCAGTAAACTCGGCTGTTCATTAAACAATCGGGCCTTATATGATGTATGCCTGTGGACTGTTTGCATGAATGATTTGTTCGCGTACAGCCGGCTAGTTTTGGCCTGTATATTTTTGTCAAACTGTTGGAAACCAGCGCACGCTTACCGCTGCCGGACAACAGCATTTGTCTCTTTGGAAGAATGACAAATGGAATTGATGTCAAATGTTTCTGTGGAGACAATTCCGGAGACTATTTCTGCGTTCGTTTGTCTAATCGTCTATTGAAATCAAGCTCTGGACAACTCTGGAGGCGCTCGCGATGAACGTGTAAAGAAGCGAACAGGGACATGGATAGGGGAACCGTTTAATTTTCTTGATAGAGGACTAACCATACGCAGTCGTAGTTACTTGATTAAAATGAATTAGGCGTATTATTACGAATCACTTAAAATGAGTTCAAAGATCTATACGGAGAGTCGAGAAAAGACATTTGAATAACTTGGCTCCAGCTGAAGTTATGTAGCTGAAGTTGGAGTTGACCTCGAGTCTAGTAAGAAATCGTGTAATGTTGCTTTGCGGGACTTCGCCCGAACTCAGTTCGTCCAGTCCTCTTAGTGATGAGCGTCTTTAATTATTAGACAGGGCGGACATACGGCTTGGCTTCAAATCCTGCCTACCGTGTCACGATTTGGACCTGTTTATCCTCTTTCGTTACCGATGGATTTTCGCCAGGTACCCACATGGTTGAAAAATGACATGAAGACGGCCCTAGCATGCCGTAGTGGTATACGTAAAGGTTTAGGTCCAAGGCCGGTCACACAGGGGAACAGCTGAGGGTCAGCCCAAAGGAAGTTATTACTTAATTAAGTTGCCATAGAGAACACTTTCTTCTCTCGTAGTTGACCCTTAGCTAACTTTAAATGGTAGACTCTAGTTCCTCTGCGCAACGTATGTTTTTCACCGTAGATCGCTACATAACAATTGTACGTAAGCAGTTATGTCGCGTTAACTAGGACTTGTCAGGCTGGTTGTTGCCGCAGTGACACCAGCCATAGGAGGACTCCGAACCCCGGGGTCTCCGGTTCGAATCCAACGGGACACATGGTTTGAAGGTCATTCTACAAGAGTTCCAAGCGATGACCCTTGTCTAGGGGAGAAGATAGTGCGAAAAACCGAGATTTGTACCTAATGTCATTAGCTAACCCATGAAGAACTTGCCTCATATATATATACAAATATATATATATATATATATATATATATATGTATATTTCCTCGAACAACGCAATATGTCGTTATTCCATAGCATAGCTTTGTACAATACCTCTCTTAATATATGAGAATCCGCCATGTGACCTTAGTACGTGGAAGGCCTGAGTGAGCCAGGAAACGAGATGAAATCAACTTAAACCAGCTTGGCCATATCCGCTTGCTCACGATTCGGAAGGATTTCAAAGGCAATACGCCGAGCGTCTCGCGATCAATTTTACCACGAAGCGTCCATACGATGTAGGGTGGTTACAGCCCATTACAGTGCTGCTTATGATAAGAAGCGATCATATAACGTCTGAGAGCGCACAGATCTAGCCAGCTTCCTTGTATTGGAAACGTTGTTCCGGCTCACCGCATTGTACCGTCGCAATCTTTCGAAGTTTCGCAAATATAGGCCCGTTCAAAAGAACAGTCATCTGTATATTCCCTGTACCTTGTTTTTTCACAAAAATCTCAGATAATATTCTTATGATACACATGTACTAAACAAAAACGCATATAAGTGCCATAGAAAAAGGTAACTCCACGGGGTCTAGATTCGTAATTAGCATTGTTATTATTGTCATTATTACTGCTGTTATTACTATTACTGTATTATTGTTGTTGTTGCTGTTGTTGTTGGGCGGCGGAATTTCTTGGGGAGCAGCTAATGCGAAAAGTCTGTTTCATTGCAAAAATAGAGGAGACATAAAAACGCCAAATATTAACGCCGATAAATGCTACGCAAAAAAAATAGATCTCTATCGAACCTGGTCATAAAACGGTGTCGATTGAGGTTCATGTTTCACTGGTTGACTGCACCGATCTGGTGTCGACACCGGATCGATTCCGAGCATGATTGGCCAGGCTGTTTCTCTAAATTCGTCGTCGAGGAGGCCACCGGTGTCAGCCGACAACCGTCTGAGAAGTGGGACATCTTTCAACCTGAAATAAACACAAAACGTATTGGTGAAACGATGCCAATCATATTTGGCGCACATACACAGCAAGCATTTATGTGAAAAATTACATTTCTATATATATATATATATATATATAATGTTAGGCAATTTGTATTGCTGTTATGGTTGCTATTGCTACGACTGCTGCTATTATTGTAGATAATATCAGGTAATCTCTGACATGTGCTTTGGCCAATGGCCACGTACGAATGAACGCGCAATGAAGGAAGCTAGGGTAAGCCCAACAGACACAACGATCCCGTAGACGTAATAGTCATAGTGCAATGTAAGCTGAAATTAATGCTAGTTCGAGGTCGGTGGCTAATTCGTTGCTTGGCCAACCGTCACGTCAATGTGTTCACACCGCGCACTGCACGTGTTCCTAATGTGCGCAGCAGATCGACGATGTGGAGGATTAGAGGACAGCGACGGCAGCGGCTCAAGTCGTCGCCACACCTGCGCCAACTGAGGCCATCCAACGTCGATCGCGCCGTTACGTATTGAACATTCAACGCTGTCAGTGTCAACGTTATCATCGTAAAACATAAGGTAACTATCTGGAAAATAGTAAATAAATGCTAACTGTACTCGAAATAGTTCAGTATTGAGTAGCGGATAAATAAAGGTCACGCGAAATTGTTGCAGTTCTAGAAGTGGGCGCGGCAACATAGCAAACAGCTCGTAGCTAGTGTGCCTCGATAATGCAGCACACATACACACACATATATATATATATATATATGGTCGGTAATTTCTCAGTTCTGAGTTGCTCAGAGGTCACGCAGCAACTCTGCCTATTATTACAATTTATCGCTACTTACTCCAAACAGGAATAGAGACAATGCGAAGTATCACGTACTACAAAATAAATACGCAATATTTGTAGACTATGAAATGTATGTAGATCGTGGTCGTTGTGCTCACGCCGATGTCTGTGTTCACCTTGAGTGTTGCTCACTCGAACGTTATTCGCTTGTGATAAATCAATCGATCTTAGCTGCTCGGTTGTGGTGTATATATATCTTTGTCCGTAGCCAAATTAGTGACCGAGTCATCACTATACAAAGAATGATTGCTAATCGATGTGATTGCGGTTCAATAGCACAATCGATAGACGCCGCCACGAACATGAACGAGTTAGAAGGATCATAACAGTCAGCAAATATCAACGATAACCGCATGAACACGTATGCACATATATTAGCGGTCCGAGGAGAAGTTTTTTCCAGATTTTGTTTTTTTAAACTTTGGCGCCATGGGAGCGGCCGCAGTGGTGTTTTGGGTGCGGAAGAACTGTTGTTCGTTGCTGTTGGGTAATGTTTCAGAGCTTAAGAAAAATCACAAAAAAAATGTGAGTAACCCAATCGAACAATTAAAAAAAAAAATTTAAAATTCTTTAAAAAAATTTCTGTGACTTCAAAATGTAGCTAGGCTCGAGGCTAATTTCGTGCAATAATGGGTTTCTAGTTTAAAATCAGGGATACCACAGCGATCACGGCTAACGAAATGTGTATTGCTTTAGGACCGTCCACTGCAACGGCTCGCACAGTGGAAACTTGGTTCAGGAAGTTTCGTTCAGGAGATTTCCACCTCGGAGAAGAACGTCGTAAGTTCGCACTTCGAGGATCAAGAAGAGAAAAAGTTTTTTAAAAGGGGCATAAACTTGCTGTCGAGCGAGATTATTTTTGTTGAATAACGTTTGCTGAAGTTCCGAGTTAATATGAATTGATCGCAAAAAACTTTCTGGAACCAGTAATATAACATAACGTACATGTTAGATGTACAGTGGTACTGCCTGATATAGTTGTGCACCACAAAGGTTCATTAGATGAACTTGTCGACGTGCTTCGGCGCACAATAATAATAATACTAATGATAACGAGCCGACACCTTCAAAGGTTTCACACAACTGACGCAAGCCGCTGTTCCGTCGGAATTAACAGATAACGGAGATGTGATACGGGCTCTTGTGAAGCGTACGCTTGAGGCGTATCGCTATTGATATCCCTTTGAAAATCGTTCTGCTGTTATTACTGAGCATTATAATTGTCTTCACTCCACTCTGCACGCAGATGAGGTTCGTGAGGCGCTTGATGACGCGCTTCACCAATAAGCGGTGAACGCCACTGAGACCCCGAAGTTTCAGAGCGACCGAGTCATATCCTCCGATGCTGACTAACGGATAAACATGATGCGTAACAGCAAACTATTGCGTCATTGTGCGTCGCATCGAAATGAACTATACAATATGTGGATGGAAGTCGCCGCTGCTGGTCGACCGCGTGCAGGAAACTAGTAGACAATGTGAAGCCGTTGAGGTTAATATCACAACGGAAAGTGAACACTCTACTATGTCATTTTAGGCAAGACTCCGACTCTGCTTACAGTCAACATCGCCGAATGTGGATGCTTGTCACTGGTTCTATCGATGTCGCGGATTCGTTGTCCCGAGACACGCCACCCATTGGGCATCAGGGCGCGATGCTCTGTCGGTCGCGGACGTCCCGATCAAATACAATACAGTCGGAATAAGATGAACGTACACTCTCCCGCTTGTCCGCTGCTGCACAAACACATATTATATCCAGTGCGCGCTACGATGAGCGATCGCGGGCAGAACACATCAGTGACGCCGTCGTCTGCCGTTGGCCAACAATCAACCGTAGGGGGGGGGGGATATCCAACACTCAACTTGAGACACTAGCGAAACATTCGTTTCATCTTCGGATAGAGCAAGTACAGTGTGTACAGTGAATATTGTACAATCATTCATAAATATCCAACACCAAACCGCAGCCACAAGAAAGCCGCTCCGAGCCTCTGATGACTCAGAACAATTCATCCGCGATATCGGCAGCACCTGTTATTTTTTTTAGTTCCTCTTGTCAGTTCCTGCAGTTGTATCGCAGCAACACACCGCTGAACTAACACAGAAAACGTCGTCAGGAAAATTGCGCCAGGCCAAGCGTGAAGTGAGTTCCTCGAGAGGGGGGGGGGGGGCGGCGGCGGCGGGTGACAATGCAGAGTTAGCAAGTAGCTTGCGCGTTCGTCTCGCTACTAAAGAAAGAAAGACAACTGTTTCCTAAACATTTTAACTATGTAGAATATATACTGATCCATCAGATGTGTTGATTTCCTTGGGGCAAGTTTGCTTGTGTAGTGAGAGGAATCCTTGTTTTGAGAAAATGTGTCCGTATTCGAAATTTAAAATACCTCAAAAACGCCGCCGCCGCAAGCTTAGCAGGCGTGTACCTGTTTGTCATGGTAGTTAGCGTACTTGCTCGAACGTTAATACGACGAACATGAAGGTTACGTCTCTCAACTCACATTTTCGCTGTAGACATTAAGCTAGTATGAGATGAAATCGAGTCTATCCAATTCGATTCCTCAGCAAGGTCTCGCCCCAGCGACATACAATGACATCCCTATGAGTGAGTTCACTGAACTATGAAGTATTACTACACCGGCGGGCAACGGTACCTGTTCAGTTTCATCAGTAAAGGGTCAAGGCCGTCCTCGCTGAACCCGCCACAATCAGGCCAGACCGACGATTGCGGTGTAATTATGCGATTCACCTTGAGACGGCGACAGACGGACTGCAGCGTCGATAAATCAACGAGTGCGCGGCTTGAGCAACATCCTACGTAGATAAAACCCAGTACTCTCTCACCGGTGCGCAATAAAATCCGCTGAGTAGTTCCGTGTACGGTTCTACGCACCTAAGCGACTTTCTGCGCGTCGCACACCGCGGGCAGGACACAACTGCCCGCGAATTCGTATCGGTAATGGTGGAACCAGATGCAGCCTAAACCGCTATTTCGCCTGTCGAAGGCAGGCAGGCACCGTTGCCATTGGATTGTTTTTTTAACGCATTTTATCATGAACACGACGGACGTCATTGGAATCAGCTACGAGCGCTTTGCGGAAAGCGGGGCGGATCGATCACCGGAGACAGGCCGTGTACAATACAATACAATACAAACTGCTGTTTATTGACGGAACTGCAACATACATTGCTTGAGTTCTCGTAAAAAATAATAGGTAAAAGGTGTAGAATATCACACTGCAACAGACGAAGTTACAATTGACAACATATTATATCAACGCGTACATAGGGGCAAAGGTACAAAGTCAGGTAGAAAATGGTAATGTAATAATAATAATCAGCAAGGTATACAGGGTGAAGAAAAAGCAAAAACGAAACAACTGAACCACTGAACCCTACCCAAATAACATTATCCCCTTCTAAACAATACCCATCTGGGGTACTCAGATGGATATTCTCACCACTGTACTAGAAGATAATAGAAACAGGGCATCTTTCTTATATTATAGTTTCATCCCACTAATCTTGTACTGTAGCAAGTCCTTCGGGTCCACGGAGGTGGCTCGCCGGTAAACTCCTGTATTGAATACAGTACAATACAAGCTTCCGGTATTCGAACGGAACTGCAGTCTTGATGACGCTTATGTTCACATGATAGAAAAGAGGGTTAAAAGGAGAAGTCTCATCACATCGTCATTGGCATTTTGCACCGTGATTATCGTAATTATAACATCATTATTTGGAATATACACGATCTTACTTACTATACGATTATATAAAGCGTGCATTAGCTTATGGTCAAGCTCAATTCAGGAGTTTCGTGGACAATCGTTATCATCGGAGCAGTTCTTCAACAAATGATTCAATAGTGCAAACGCCTTCGCACGCTTTCCGAGCAGGGTGAAGCCCGCTCTCGAAGTCAGAGTATGCATTTGGCCAGCAAGTTTTCAGAGGCTGTGGATACGCTCTGGCAAGCACACCTAGCTAACAATAACATCTTTCCAGTTGTACATTACGAGGAGTCAACGTTCCGGGGAGCAATTATATCGAAATAAGTCTCTCCAACAATATAATCATACACTTGAATATCGCCCTAAAGATACGAACCTGTAGCGGACACTGGTGTGGCCGGTACTGTTAAATATATGTCCGCGTATGCAGACCTCGCACCTCTGCGTCATCCCTCCGAGACGTACACCCCCAGTCACCCCCCAACGCATTTGTAGTGAGAAACAGACGCGAACCCCTGCCGCACTATCCTAATGCTCTTTCTTCGGCCTCATGAAGCCCGCCCGCCCGCCCCCAACTAACGGTCTCGTCATCATCCTTCAGTGGGACTTGACGATCGACCGCGCAGAGAATCTTCACCGCTTCGCCGAACCGAACAACAACAGCGGTGCAGTTCCACAAAACGAACGACGACAGTAACAATAACAACATCAAAACAATAAGAAGTGGAAGAAGGACAACAACGACAACGACGACGACAACAACAACGACAACAACAACAGCGACAACAGCGACGACAACGACAACGTTTCTTCTCGTTACAGAGCAACTGAGCAACACGGACAAGTAGACGGTGGTCAGATTTTCTCTGCCTTCACGATTGCCCCACTCCCCAGCTTGGCATCAGCAGCCAGCGTCTGACCGCCGCTAGTTCCGCTCATCGGGTTGTCTGTATGAGTCATCAGGAGCCAGCCCCAAGGCAACGTCGACGGCACGGCAGTGTCCAGGCCGCAGCACGAGAAGGCTGCGCAGCTTCTGGACCGCGCACCTGACCACGGTGCGCGGTCGTCGTCATCCAAGGCAGCATTGTTGGTTCGATCATCTGATATCATCGTTTGTCAGCAGCGCTGCGTGTGCTTGGATAGGTGACGCCGTAGCGTGGTGGTAATTGTTAACACTCTTAGGAGGGGTGAGTCAATCTGGAACTCTCTGAAGTGTGCGACGCACTTCCACTGATGATCGATAGTGGACAATAACATCGGGTTGGCTTTTCAAGCATTTCAAGCAGGGACGTATAGGTATGTATATCATAAATTGAGGATGATGAATAGGGACAAGGTAATTATAAATTACAAATTAGTCAGGTATAATGTAATTATAAACAAAATGAGAGAGGGGAAGAGAGAGAGAGGGAAAGAGTCATTAGCGGAAGTGTCGCGGTAACATGCGGGAGTCGAAGGGCTCTCGGTCATTAGAGTGAGTGAATTAATTCATGTGCAATTTGTAAAACGAAACATTAGAAAATTGCCGGGATGAGTTTTAACAAAAAAATGTTGCTTTTTTGTTGTTGCTGCTGCTGCCCTTGCGTCGAACATGGAAAGTTGTGTAAATTCTGAATACAAAAAATTCGGCATTTATAATACATACATGCCGCCGAGATGGCGCAGGGGCAACGCTGAGGATTTAGCCTTGGGGTTTCCGGTTGTAATCACACAGCGTGCATACGAGATCGTTACTTACAGATTTGTCAATAAAATCATAAAATTTAAACATACAGCTTTTGTTTCGGGTGCCCTTCTGTCTAAGCCCATTTCAAGACGGAGTGTTTCGCCTTTGAGCGATCTCCACCGTTCTCAAAATGGCCAATCCCCGACTATACTACAATGGTTGGCTCATTTAGGGACACCCCCATAATGAACTAATTGATTGGGACGGTCCACCCACTCAGCATCTGAATCATCTCAACAGTCACCGAGTATATTTCAGCGCTCCGCCTCGCCTTGTATCGAACCTTGTGCGCGAAAACGGGCATCAAATTCTAACTCCACCAACCCGCTGGGGCTGGTTCCCGTCTCGTCGTTCCCCAACGAAGCTGAACAGCTGTTTCAAGCTGTACTGCTCAAGTCAAATCACGCGGTACTTCCTCTTATGCCTGCTCGAATACATCTCGGCTCGGACACCGCGAATGTGTGAGTCCGGGACACTGATCCAATAGATTATCGCATGCGCCCGATACAGTCCTGCTGCTTGTCGGGTATCATCCAACGGTCCGGGCCATCCAACGGCTGCGGGATGCTACTCTTGGCAATATTTTCGCCATGCACGAAGATAAATGCATTGCAGCTCAGCAGGCCGCCAAACCCTGACCAGCGTCACCAGGTCCACAACTTGTCCCATCACGACAGACAGTAATCGGATAGTCTACCGAACGAATCAAGTCGGGGAAGCAGGAACAGAAGCGGTGTTGAACGGCTTGGGGGTGATGAGGTGGTATACAGGCTCCCCATACTACTTGGTTGGTTGGCCACGCTTGACCACGCGTTCGTGTCTGTCCATGGGCTGACTGCCAGATGGCGATCCGATGACTGTAGTCGGCAGCCATCGCTGCTGGCATCAAATGGCACCCGTACACAGCAGCAGCAGGGAAACGGTGAGATGCAACGCTGCATGAGAGGCGACCGCGCCAGATCGTGGTTGTACACAGTCGCCACTGCAGATGAACCAGCAGCAAGCAAGCAGATCGCGCACGGGAGAAGAGGGCTGGAACGGACTCGCCTGCACTTAGCCAGAGCCTCGTGTGAGTCAGTCAACCCGACAGCGGGAAGGGACACTGCTGCTGCTGCAGTAGTCGGCGACGACGACGGTGGCGGCGGTAGAGCAGATATTACGGACGATATCGAACGCGGCTAACCATCCGGGGTCTACGATCGTAGCTATACGACCCCTTCTATTTGCGGCTATTCATGGCGGTGTGTGTGTGTGTGGCTTGAAGGAACCAAGTGTACGGCGCAAGTGTGTACCAGGCGTTCGTGGTGGTCCCCCCAAGCGATTCCCCATCTATAGCTCAGATGGAAGATTTCATATCTACGGTATCCGACATATATACAGTTTCCTTTTGCTTGCTCCTATATGTCAAGTGGCTCAGATTCATTGGGGTGTTTCAATAGTTAAATGTCCCATTGAATGTCCCAATACCCTCCGTCACCCCACTGAAACGCATGGTAGTCAACGATTATCGCATCGCACGAGAAGCGTTTCTAACTGCTGACACCGTAAAAAGCATCGCTCACGGCCTCCCTCTATCAGCTTCTCGGCGGGATATCTCCTCGTTCAAAGAGCAACAATTACTGAGCGCCTACAACGTACTATCCTAGCTAGGCATAACTACGGCGTAGTCTTTCGTTCGAATACGTCAATTTTCCGGGCTGGTTCTCAGCGTTAAACGTTTAAGCAAACGTCGACGGTACAACTGCTTTCGGCAGTGCTTCGTTCGACGTAACCGTTATCAGCTCTGGTGGCGCCGGCGCTGGCTAGACGCTCGACAACTTGCAGGCCCGCTCGGTGACACCCAACATGACCAACCCTGTCTAAACACATAAACGAAACAATCAAATTCAGTTGGGGGGGCGGGGCGGACGCAGGGGAGAGACCAAGGCTCGTCAGAGAAGGTAGATCTACAGAGCGATGTTTGACCGGTTACGGACGGCGTAAGATTGACAACGACGATGACAACCAATCCAAGTTGATAGAACAATTCGCTGCTGCTTGAGTCAGTCGGGATGTGGCCGCCGCCAACGTGCGCGAAGGCATTGTATGGTAATTTGCGCGATGAGATTTCAATAGCGATTCATTCAGACGTAATGATGAGATCGAATAACGAGACAGTGTGATATCATATGTTGAGGAGGTCATGGTGGTTGGGGCCAGTGGGCATTTTGCTTGTTGTGGGATCAAGCATACTCATAGGGGTAAAATAGCAACAATAATAGGAATTACATGAGTGCACAAATGGATATGGCCATGGTGGGAGTTGTCGTAATTATATCGTAGAAATATATCTATATAATTATATATAGATAAATATATTGATGGATCTTACACTAAATGGGGAGACAGATATACATATATATAATGCTTCGATCATAATAGCTGTAGAATTAGCGCTTTCCTTATTGATAGGTAGATCACTCGCTTCGGTGACCACTTAGTTCTTAAGTGAATCGTGGGCCCGTGCCGAAGAAAACGTTGCACGTTCAAATTGTGTGAACGATGATATCCTACGGAAACTACAAGGTCTAATCCGGATAAACCCTAAAAATAGTATATATATATATATATATATATATATATATATATATATATATATATACGCTTCAACGAATTTCCCAACCAAAGGAGAGTAAGAAAAACAACAAAAATATAATTTAATACAACTCGTTCCCGTGAAGTTCCCTTTGGACAACCTTCAGATCTGACGTACAATATCGAATGATGCTATTGTACGTCAGATCTGTTGACTGCAAAGTCAACACAATACGATTCCGAGGGCAGGTATCTCCCGATGAAATTATCGTATATATATATATATATATATATATATATATAACAGCAGATGCGCGGAAAATGTTGTTCCGGATCATTTCGGGGAGGCTTCAGATAGCTGCCAGCTGTGGCGAAATATCCCATGTAACGTTTCCATCGCATTCAACCATTGGACGAATCAACATCGGCCGTGTAGTCTAGGCAGCGATTGAGTGACTTCAAAGGGAGTCCAGCCATTCTGAAACTCGAGCGGCTGGAGCGTTCATTTTGTTGAAATGTCCATTACATAATTATTACATAATAATCACTCCCGGAATCTAACTATACCAAGACAGAGAGCGGGGGAGAGAGAAAAAGTCAGAAAAAATAGCAGATCCCCACCGAACACCATGGCTGTTCGTTCGCGCAGAGAGGCACTAACAGCGTTGTCTCCATCAAATGTTGCTGTGGCGCATATACAAGTAAAACGAAGATAAGCCGGGGGGTGGTTGGGGTCAGTTGCCTGTAGGTTTTTTGTGAACGTGAGAACACATCGGTAATGTGCCCCTCGCGTTCATTACTTGAAATGGGGGTTCTCGCCAGTTAGGCTTCGTTTTGAGGTAAGGGTAAAGGTTTAATGGTTCATTGAAGGAGCTGCAATTTTACAATGCTTAAGCTCTCTTTTATGTCAGGTGATCGCTTTCTTTCTTGTCTACGTCCAAACTGACTGAGTGTCCTTTCTTCAAAGATGGTGTTCCACAGCGACTAACACACAAACACGCACACACATATATATATATATATATATATATATATAGATATGTATATATATATTGGATTAAATTATTCGTCATTTTCCCAAGCGTGACCGCATAGTTTTGACACGCACGTGACGGAAGTAAACAGTGTAATACAAAAATTTGTTGTACTTCGAATTGACGTCGAAGGCGGAGGAACATGTAAGCCATCAGCGTCTTCGCTTATGCAAAGCAGCCACTCAGATGCTAACATTTGATTTGATAACGCGAGAGGAAATAGCCACTTGATTCGAATTGGCTGTTACAATAGCATACATGTCTCCCACATAGGGCGATACGTATCTGGTTCGTTTGAATCGGAAGAGTCAACAAAGCCAGCTTGACAACCAGCATGTCACGATGTCAATAGTAGGACAATCATCGACAGGAGCCCCTTGCAGAGTCACTGTACAGCTCTCCGAAACTATCCATTCGGTGGTTTGCGAGCACGACTATGCAATATGGTATTAGATAACCCTGTGGGTAATCATGAATTCTATGAATGTTCGCATGTGGCGAAGCAGAGCCCTTTTCTCCTGTGATAGATGCGACGTCTGATAGACGCTTTTGTTATCCACATGTAGCGTGATTTGGTGCGCCATTGTTTATTTACCACTAGATCATTTTAGTATTGCTACTAAACGATGAATTGTTATTAGAAAGGTTGCTTGATAAAAATTTAACATAAATCCTATGTACGTTCCGATAGGAGTTCGGCGCGAGACAGGTAATGGGAATGTGCATGTCTCGATGATTTGTAAGAGAGCATAACGTCGATGAGGGCATACGGCTGTCAACGATTGGCATGACAACACCTGGAGCCAAAGCCAGCCCCTAGACCACAAGCGATCAACAGGGCTTACCACTCAGCGCGATCTCTGTGAGACTCACACATATGGGAAAATTCACATAGATGTTTGAGCATTTTGTTAATGCTAACGAATCAGCAACGGGTGATACATTTGGCGAATACTCTAGCAAGCTGCTTCACCGACAAAGGTTCACATTTTTCGGCGATTTCTATGGTACGATCCTTACAGCCTCCCCTTAAAGCCTTTCCTGCATGGGTAGCATATGCTGTACAATATGCAGTTAGATGACATGTGTTATCGCCTCTAACGTCTCCTCACACGACCCGGCAGTGGCAGAGAGCAACGCAACACATTGAGAGTCCAACAGACTCGATGATAAATAGGCCACTGAGAATGACGAAGCAAAGTTGGCTGTTGCAATAGTAAGTACGCAGTACTACAATGAAAACAGCTGTATATCTATCGGGAGCTCAGGAAACGCTAATATCTGATCTCTGAGTCGTTGTCTTGGCCTTGACGTCGTCTGGGGTGACGTCACGAAGGCAATCTAGCGACCAACTTTGAATGAGGTTTCTCCACGCGCAAAGCACACAATCCCTAAGCAGACAGCACCAGTATGTAAGGTCGGCCGCTTCTACTAACTGAACAGTTTATTAAATAAAATAAGAAAGTAGAAACAATGTGTAAAATAGATTCATGTTTGCGAAAAGAACAAATATCGTATGGCTCTGCGAGATAGCCCCTGCCTTCCTCTGCCTGTGAGGCTCGAGATAGATAGATCGATAATTCGCAACGCTACAATGCAATAGTCACGCTGCCCAACAGCTCTCCCTAACACTATGCATGCAGAATTACGTACTTGCTACAATACTTACTCGATGGCCCTTCTGATTTTATCACTTTTCTTCTGTAGATCTGCTACCGTTAGTCCCGGCACACAAGTACCTTGAGCGTAACCCCGTCGACGATTGAGGGTATCCGGCACCCTCATTTTGTCCCTGGCTACGATGCAGCTTCCCACTGGCTCAAAGCTGCTAGTTACCAAGCTCGCATCCACCCAAGCCGAGTCCGCTGTCAACAAGGCAGCATGGGCAAGTTGGCAAAAACCACACACTTGAAGCAGCCTGCACAGTTGTTCGAAATTGCAGGGTGGTGGACGTTGAAACGACTTAATCTTAGGTGTCCCAGCAGAGAGCAAACACCGTGACTGGCCACTCACTGAATTCACCGACGATCGCGTTGCCGTCAAAGACGGCGGGGTACTTCTGGCTGCTGGACGATATGGAAACGCGCAAGTTTCGGTCGGCCGCTTCTTCTCGGCGTCAGATACTGTCGCTGCGGTCGGTGGCGGCGCGAGGTCCCTTTCTCTGGGGCGCCTTTCTTGTTAGTGTGCGATGTGCTCTTTCTCTCCCGCCGGGCGGAGCGAGGGCAACATCTGGGGCGGGCATCCGAGGAGGAAGGTTTGAATTTGTGCCGCGGATTCGGTGTGCGTCAATGTATGTCCCTGCTGGTATATCTCTTTTTATTCACACGAGTTGTGTAATATTATAATATACCTATTTTACAAACAGTGTGGTGGTTTATAAATATGTTACAACGTGCTTTCGCCAGTGGCTGTGGCGAGAGTTCGGTCGTTGTTGTTGTTATTATCTACACTCAATTTCATCAAATGGTTCAGTGATCTTATTTGATTGCACTCGCCCGCATGATATTTACAACATTTAGATCCGCAGAATTTACATTTACAGCGATCATTTGCGTCGTGGTATCCCTCGGATTGACATACAAGGTGGTGGAAGCCGTGTACGGCGAACCTAGTGATATGGTGTCTGTTTACTCTGCCGCTAAGTTTCCAAGTGTCATCTGTCATGGCCGGCGTCATAGAAAATAAAGGGTCCACCTCACTCTTCTTCCTATTTTGGCAGTCAATGAACGTACGATAACTTTCTGTTTCTGGGAGATTGAAAGTTTCGCGGACTTCTTCTACGAATGATGGTGTGTCGGTCAGCAGATAGACAATTCGATTTCGGGCCGTCGCGTGCAATCCAAGTACCGCTTTCAGGAACGCCGGTTTAACTCTGTCTAAGGTGGTCAGATCCCGGCAAGTGAGTTTGTCCCAGACAACCTGGATTCAATATGTAGCTATAGGCGAGATCTTCAGGTTAAATAAATAGTACCTGCTGGTATATAAACCAGTAATCGAATCAAGCATTTACCTCTGCGTAGTACGAGCTAATCTTTGTGAGTTGTGCTTGTTCGAGAGGATTTAACGAGCCTACCCACGAAAAGCTTGTTTTGTTCTTGCGGTTTCAAAGGGACACGAAGCTTGTTTTCGTTAACGATGTAAAATAAGTTGCTTTGGTCTAGTATTCCAATGTATTAGTAATAATGTAACCTATTTTAATAAAGGTCCCGCGATTTTGTTGACGGTATGTGACAACGTGAAGGCTCTAGCTGCACGAGTAAGTGAGTGATTAAGTCGCACGTGAGCGTTCTTATTGAATTCATAAGAAAGATGTCGAAAGTACAAAATCGCTTGAGAGCTATACTCATAGTTAGCGAATCGCGGTGATCCGGATATGGGATGGACAAAAAAGACATCGTTTTATTGCCTATGTTCTAGTTTATAAATAGCTGTGCAGTCATATAAAGTGCTCACATCGAACCTGTATAGTAAAGTAGCTCACTATATCATCAGATTTTCATTTTTTTTGTATTCTGCGCTGCTTTCAAGCCGTTACTGCGTTTTGTCGGATGCTGTGTATCTGATATGTTCATAGTTTACCATCAGTAAGAGAAGTAAGCCAAAATGGTAAGCAAAGCCCATCATGGTGGACAGGCTTGGTCCGGGTAGGTGGGGTGAGGTGCGTTACCTTAAAGTAAGGTGAATGTTTTATTCGTTTATTCCCTCTATTTCATTACCTCAAACTATTATAGGTTTATAGTGCTTAAGTTCTCTTGTATGTCACCGGGACTCGAACCCGAGGCCTCCGGTTTGTTACAGAGAGGGACTTAGCCGTCCAAGCCACTACGCCGATGGATCAGGCTGCGAACTTCCTCGAAGGGGTCTACCATAGGTTGATCCGCGCTACCGGGGACAAGCGCGCAGGCTCTTTCCTTCTGCAGCGCTTGTCCCTCGCTGTGCAGAGAGGCAATGCCATCGCCTTCCTCGGGACATTGTCGACCTCACCCCCACCCCCCATAATCCCTAGAAATAATAATTGCTGACTACTGTATGTTTGAATAAATCTTAATCGGCTGGATAAAGGTTACGAAGGTCAGCCAAATTTGCTTCACGGAGAATACGGGTCAAATGATTATCAGCGCAATCACCGTTGAGGCATATCAAAAATAACAAGTGAGATTTCTGTTTGTTGCTTGCAATAATGACAGAAGATGAGGCCGTACTCAGTATTGAGTAGGGCCAACATTCGCCCATCTGAACGTGTTTTGTGATGATCACTGGATTTCACTTCAGAGTTGTGTACCTGAGTTTCTGCATGAAAAACAATTTAAGCAGTTGTCTCTGTAGGGATCAAACGGTGACAACGTTTTTGAGAGATGCCGGGCCAGACCACATCGGTTCATACAACACAATGGTTCCTACAGCAAGGGAACACATTGTGCTTATACGTTAAGAGACTTCTGTTATAGAAGTTGAGACGAAGTGTTACATGGGCAAGTTGCTACAGACACAAAAACTATGGCTCTACTCAACGGACCGTGATAAAGAAGTTCCCTACCTTCCTTAGGGATCGCCTTATTTTCCATAAATCTTCAGAGATCACAGCGCGAAAACCATTATCGTAGCATCGTAAAAGAGCAGCAAGCCGTATATGCAATTGGCATAATGTAAGCTATTTCGCACGGTTCGATCGGCTCGGATTGGTTCAGAGACTCATGTATATATTGGCTACGCATACATCTCAATCTTCTTGTGTGAAGCGAATCCATTATCATTGCAAGTGACGACATTACTAGTATATATTAGAGTCACCCATTGAATATATATATATATATATATCGATAATGGGCAACCTAGTTTCTCGCCCGTTTTGGCTTCCACCACTACCGCCAGATCGTCAGTATTTGCAAGGGTCCCGACCCCGCTGGGTGAACACTACTTTTATTCATACATACAATAATTAGGAATGATTGGTGGGGGAGATTAGCTGGGGACCGGGGCTGAGGCCGACATTGTCCCGAGGAAGGCGATGTCACTGCCTCTCTGCACAGCGAGGGACAGGCGTATACCTAAGAGGCTTCTGTTATGGGAGTTGCGAACAAGTGCTACATGGACATGTTGCTACGAAAACAAAAAAACTAATAATAATTGTTCCGGGCTGACCCACAGCCAACATTCAACTTAGTCCACGGTACAACTACTTTCGTCATTGCTTCATAAGACGGACAACCCCTTGAAATGCAAATGTGCAACGGTGGGGATCGAAAAACAGAAAACACTGGCTCTGTGTCGATCTATTTTACAATAATTGACTCTACCGAACGCTGACTCAGCGCCCTTTATCCGCGCCCAAAGTATATTGTTAAGGTAGACATTGATGTTATTAGGCGGCAAAGGTAATGTTGGGAGACCATGGTAATTGAAGTGCCTGCACATACAGCGCCCTCTGTCGGCGAAATGACGATGTCCATCACAACGCACGATCAATAAAACAGTCTGCCCGTAACTGTGCTTCAGATCACATCAATGCAGAACAGGTAACCTACCAGATAGAGCCTATTTCTAATCCAAAACAGCAACATATCGACTCGAGCCAAGAAATGCGTAAATTGTACAAAGGGTCATATGTATGGCTTTTATGGGGGTTGGTTTCCTCCATGAACATGCGACAGCATAACGATGCCGCCAAGATAATGACCTCCGCTAATTTCATCTTCCACTGCTTTCATCGTGACGAATCGCTGTTAAGGCACCGCAATTAATTGTAGAAATTCGTACATCTCGAGGTGGATTCGACTTGAGTGTTTTTGAATGCTGTCCCCTACTTAGGCGGAAGACAGTCTAAGTTAGTGGGCAGCGGATAGTCCAGGTTAACCGATGCGATCCTGCATGCTGCCAGTAATAAGTGAAAATGGCTTGTGGTTCCCTTTGTCTTTGACGTTAGGGTAGGCTCATATACTACTATGTTCTATGGAGTTTTTTGTTTTTTTTTTATTTCCGAAGGTGTGCCCAAGGCCCTGTGTAGCCCAAGTTTGCACCCGACTCAATGCGTCCTACCGTGGTTCAGCTTGACGAGACCTAATTTGTTTTGGGCACTCACATATTGTTTCATCTCATAATCCATTGCTTGCTTTAACACTTCTGTCGGCTTCTTCTTGAGCTCGTTGCCTTTCCGGAAGGTTAGCATTACCTCCAAACTCGCTTGTGTTCTGAAACAACCCTTAGTGTATGCACCGCAAGTGAATTATGGGTCTGGCGCTGTTTCCATACGGGGAAAAAACTCTACACTTCTCGTTGACTTGTAAGGTGTAGCGTGTTAATTCCCGAAATCTACGGAACATTTTAAATGTATTTGGAGGTTGACAAAGGTAAAGGTTTTATTGGTTTTTTAAAGGAGCGGCAATTTTACAATGCTTAAGCTCTCTTATATGTCACGCAGCGGTGCTCGAACCTCGAACAAAGTCGTGGACGTCTGACGTGGCTCAATAGGACAGCTTATAAGCTGATGAAACTTACTAGATGAGAGCTGAAAGGCAGCGCAAGGCATGTAGATAAGTGCTTGCTCTACTATGTAGACGTGAAACAGGAAGCGACTCGGCCAGGGCAGTGTAAAGGACACTCATGATACACATCAACGATCTGGGTCATTTTTAGTTGTTCCTACCACACTAGCCCGAACGGACCGAGAGAAGATCTCGAGAAATTATTTGGTGACATTGTAAAGCAAATGAGCAACAGAGATCTTTGGGAAAGAGCCATATTTCTTTTCGGAGATTTCAACGCCTCGTCAGAGGTCTGAGCTTCCAAGAATTGCAGATAACGAAAGAAAGATTAATATCAAGGTGGGGAAGATCCAAGGCACTGACGGTCTAGCAACCGCAATGAGACACTACTCCCCGAGTTCACGGTTAAGAAAACTGTCCCAATAATCTCTAAATTTACTGACAGACCAGGGTAGTGGAGAGAGTGAATTCGGGCTAAGCAGAGAGTGAAGCTTTGGTGGGGCGAGAGTTTAGCGGGCATGTCTGGCCCCTCAGAGAGGAGCACCTAGGCAAATATTTTACTATGCTGTGACGCCAGGTCTGCATGACTATTGTCCATCACAAAATAGAAAATGGATAAGGCCCTATTAGATATTTTTTATATTACTTTAAACAGCTTTTGTTTACGATTCAAACGTTTTTCTTAAGTAAATGGCTTATAATTGTACTGAAATTTCTAAATTTCTAAAAGTCTACCTAAAATTTCACACTCATAGATATATGTATATTATACAGGCAGTTAGTACTATCGTTCGACTGTCCGTTGTAAACACATCTGAAATAGTTAATATGGACTGGGAAATTCACAGCGTCCTAGAGGGAAGTGTTTCGGACTAGCTTGAAGCGATCCAAGTTCAGATCTCTGATGGACATGAGTTACGTCACAAACACGTCAAACACGTCAACACCAACGTCCCTCATTGATAGTTGGCTGAGGCGACCGAATCACTGGCTCGGCCGACCAGCCTGTTATGAATGCGATGTCAATTATTAGGCGTTACAGCGTATGGGGAACTATCAGGGAGGAGTGATTGAGACCGCAGTGGAACAAGCCTTTACATGCAGGTCTGAGTGGAAGTGGTTGCTGTAGTAGACTCGTGCAGGTAGGTGGTCAGCAGTGCGAGCCTATGACAACGGAGAAGTCCGCTTAGCAGAAACGTTTGATCGGTTCAACCTGTGTTTAACTCGTGTTGTTACGAATTCGGATGTGATGGGGCAACTGAATCACTGCAGATCGATTTCGAAGGCTAAAGTGACGAAATACTAGTGATCACATTGGAGCGGGGACATCTCAGGCGGGGCGTGCCGGTGAAGCGAGGCTCAGTAATTTCGAGCAGGCAAACGGCGGGTTTAGAATAGGTATTATAGTTATACATGTAAATCGGTGCCCACTTAATGATGTATGGACCCCATCTGGGTCAACAATATTGCAAATCTACACAGCATTTGAGTTATCAATAGATTTCGTAGAGCTACAAGATCGACGTCATACGGATGATCGTACCCAATGACAAACACGAACGCTCCTGCAGGTCCATGCCTTTCATCTCGACGAACCGCTGTTGACATCCTCAACTGTAATAGATTCATATACTGCTCGAGTTGAACTTCGAGATCTGTTTTTGGTTTATGATAACGATATTTCCATTCACTGAAAAGGAAGTATGGGCACGTCAATAACAGTCCTTGTGTTGTCGTCATGTGGGGAATATTTGAAGGGAAAGAAACCGCTGGGGGCGAGTCGTTGAAAGGAATTGTTCTATAGTTTCTTAGATGATAACAATAATACGATTGGGTGAAATATTGAAATCAGTGAACGTGTTCTTATAAACATTTTAAAAATGCACACTCCCTCTCAAACTGCACGTTGCAGCTTCATTACGATTACAAATCTGGCAGCAATTCATATAGTTGTCGGAACTGATCTCGTATTATCTCGGTCGAATCTTGTGTCTCTTTATTTTAGGCCACGATCTAGACACTCCGTTTGTATCCTTTATTTTCGATTTAATTTGCCTCCCAAAAATTGGATTCATATGATCACACTGGCTCGAACACCTGATCCGTAAATATAAGCAACTTCTTAGCAATCTGCCGATGCAGCCAGATTTCAGCTCACGTGAGCAAACCCTAATCATCTCTTGGCTTGTTCTGCTGAATTTAGCTGCCTGGGGTCCTCTTGTGGCATTCCTTGACTCGATTCAACGTTTGCGTCAATCTAGTCCTGAGTTCTGCATCATCCGGGAAGGTCATATTGGAAACGGTCGTTGCCCAATCCACCCCTTGTTTGCGAGGTGATCGTCGGAACTGCAACTCTTTCTTCAATATAAGGAGGCCATGTATCTCTATCTGGGCGGCTTTGAGCTCCCGATAGAAGCAAGTGTCCATAGCTTTTTCCCGTGCAAGGTTCCTCTCCGCCGAACAGTCTTCCAAGGCGTCCTGAAATATCGCACACGCCTTCACCTTGTCAGCATCGTTGTTAAAAGCTACCGACCCCAGCTTTACCATGTCCGGCATTGGTCCCAGTTCAAGATGTTGTTTCGAGGTCGCGATCATTTTGCCCATGTCGCTACTGGTCAGGCGGCTTGCGTCGAGACCCACGCGAAGGCACTTTGGCATATTTTGGAGGATCCAGCACGCCATCAGCTCCGGATGGAGGTTCGCCGCGCTTTTCTGCTTGCCGCTGTCACTCGGGAAGACGGTTGCGGCGGGGGCCGAGTAGTCGACGCCGGCGTTGTTCTCACCCCCGAGAACTAGCACTTTACGCAGCTTGCGGAAATCCTCCAACGTCAGATCTAGCGATGCCGTTACATTGCTAACGCATGCTGCACTGATGTCGCGGTCGGGAAATATGTCGAGACACATTTCCATCTCGATAATGACATCGAGTGCAGCCGACTGCGCTGTGGCATTGTTTGGGAAGGCGATTTCGGCTCGCTTCTTCAGGGGCGTGCGTCGCGGTTGGACGGAGTCCTTCATTTGCTCATCGGCTGCCTTGCCCAGAGCGTCGTTAATCGCCCTGCACTGGTCGATGTCGATGCTGAGCGATTGCGCCACCTGTTCGATACACTCATCTGTGGTTCGCTTCGGAGGAGGCGAGGATGCGGACTGTGGGGATGGAGCACCGCCGTCACCAGCAACTGGTGAAGCCTCTAGCAGGCTCACGCTCGCGAGCGCCGCAAGCAATCCTCGAAGTGTCACATGCATAACAGCAGCCTGTCCGGAACAATAGCATTGTGACGCTGCCGCTGATCGTCCATCCGATATATATGTGGGCGTCATCGAGACGACAGGCCTTCGTGGGTCGAAATAGAGGAATAGAGATATCGGCTTAGCCGGCAACGTTCAGCGTTGACTCCGATGGTGGTAGGCAGCTAGAGAGAGAATACTGATGTTAATGCATCCACGTAACAATGGCTTCGCGAACGTTGAATCCATTCGAAAGCATTCTGCTGCGAGAGAACTTAATGTACCAACATTCAGTTAACAGTTTGTTCATTCAGGAAATCTCTCCCTGCGTGACTATTCTGCCCTTTAGTCAATTTCGCATGGACCCCATCTCGAGGCCGTATCGAAGCATGCCCTTGGGGTAAATCCACATTGACAACAGCTCGACCGAGCAGTCTGTATATATACACACATATATATATAGATATATATATATATGACAATACAAAGTGTGATTTATTGACGCAACTGTTTACATCGCTTAAATCCTGGTAGAAAGTAACAAGTAAAAATAAGTGTCACCCTGCACAATACATTGACAATGCAGCACCGTTTGATTATAATTATTCCGCAGTGTTATTCGCATCATTCTTAACGACGATTTACATTTCCACATATTTGAATAATGGCATTCTAGTTATATGTTTATGAACCTCTCTTGCGAACCTAATCACAGAAGTGAGTGGGCGAATTTCATGGGGAAGGCCACCCCAGGGCAGAGGGTAGGCGGGAGTGTGTCTACCCTTTCCATTTGAAACGACAAGCTTTTCAAACGTGGAAAATTAGAGCGGCTGATGACGGGAATAAGTGGGAATGAGATGTCAGGCGAGATCTTACCTTTCGTCAATCACTCAGTTAAATGCAAGCAGGGCAACCCTTATAATGTAAAAGCCTATCGACCAGGAGAAAATCATTCGAGTTAAATAGATCATCAACAGAAACTCGGAGGCTTCTACCAAACATAGCTCTCGGAGCATCTGACAATTCTGGACGATTTGAGCCCTACGAGATATATCTCTATACACTCGCTCTCCATATTGGAAGCGCATAGCATAACACCAGTAATGTACAGCAGGGGAAGCTTGGTGCGGACACGACTCGACATATCTCCGACTACCAAATGCTTGGGACTATATCTACATGGGACTTTAAAATGGCAAAGTCACCTGTCTCATTGGATGGTCTCCTTCTCGTCAAGACCTTCTCTGACGCTATTACCGGTGTGATGTTATGCACTTCCAATATGGGGGCTACCAACTAAGGTGTATAAATGAATGAAATGCAGATATGGAGGCGAATATATAAAGGTATATCTCTTAGGGCTCAAATCGTCCGGAATGGTGCTCTGAGAGTTATGTTTGGCAGAATCCGCAGAGTTATATATATATATATATATATATATATATATAATACCGACGTTGAGTGGCTCCGCCGGACGATTTATACGCTAATGAACCTTCGGACGTAGTCGGATGTAGCCTCTCACACAAGTCCCGTTACTTAACAGACCTCAACACTGTTGTTCCGTTGAAATGATCTCATTGTCATTGTCTCATTGCCTTATTTCAACTAACCAACTGCATGATTTCAGTTCCTTTTTGCCATTATTTATTTTGCTTATTTTGCTCAAGTTGTGGTATTGCATCATCGCAGTTACTTGATTGTATTGTGCTCGGTAAGCCTGTGACGATAATTTCATTGATTTATTCCGGTTTCCGCTACTGCAACTATCCCTGCTCGAAGTGAGCCTTCACTGCGGTTTATATCGATGCTGCCGTGATCGGTGTCCCTGTTCACGGTCCCAAGGGATTGACCAACAAGATAGCTCAATTTTGGCTTTGAAATTGCATCACTCGAGCACATTGATCCACTTTAAACTGTCATGGGAAACCATGGTGAAGCGTTATTTGAGGTCTCGGGGCAGGCTGGGAAACAGCGGGCTACAGGTCAGAGAGCTGGGCGACATTCTGTGGGGGCCTCAGGAGGAGTACCCGCGAGCAAAGAGGGACCGACCATATAATATAGAGTAAAAAGGAGAAATGGGAGAGCTACTCGAGTCCGTTAAGAGATACATATGGGGAAGGCCATGCCGCACAGTCATGGCCAAACTTCGTAGGCCGGGCCCTGCCTTGCCGCCTGACAAGTAAAGAGAGGCGCTGCTCCACCTCTTCCCGACATCGCGGGTAGGGATATCCCGGTTGATGACCCAGGAAGAGATGAAGACTGCGGTACCACGCCTGGCACCAGGGAAGTCTTAGACTGGATGAGGGACCATTAAGCTAAAGGAGAGTAGGGAGAGGGACAGAAGGGTGCGAGTGAGCCACCAAAGCCCGTTCCCCGAAGGGCCTCGGAGGCCCTGTTCCACCGTTAGCTAGATAGACTTTCCCCGCGCGTTCCCACCCAGGCGGGCCAAAGATAGATAGACCGAGTAGACGAGGATCTTTTGAGTAGATTGGACGGCGTGTCAGGGGGCCTTTACCTTCACCAGTCTCTCCCCGCGTATTTCCGCTAACATGGGCCGTGTATTAGGTGACCGAGGGCCCCCGCACAGGACAAAGGCACCCCGTTACAGAACACTAGCCGAAGGAGTTACGCACCTTCCCTAGAGATCGAAGTAATGCCAACACTGTCGACTGCACGGAAGAGATATACTCTCAGCAGAGGTTGGTTGTAGCAGGTAGAGGCGTTTTGTCATCTACGTCAACCCTGCGCTGAACTGGGGATTGAAATGTTTCTGGTGGTGCCCGTGTGTTTGAGGAAAAATTCCTTCTCTTCAAAACGCCTGCAGTGTGAATTTGCGCGATTTTTAAGTCTCCTCATGTGATAAGCCTAGGGCTCCTGACACGTTCGTGATGCATGAGAGGCCGAGGGGTCGACCGACCGGGAAATCGTCAAGGCAGATCTCTCCATGACAATGAAGACATCGGATGTCTCGGACGGGGTCGTTTCCTTTATGCGGAGCTCATCGGCGATGCCTCTAAAAGAGCGACGGCTACCCCCGCGCCCAGCAGTCCTCGAAATGTCAAATGCAGCCTTGCTGTATCTACCCTGACGTGCTGTTTATGCGACTGCAGGAATATTCCCGAGTGTGAAGGGGCGGGACGAATGAGCGGTATGATCTATCTCTCAATTTATTTCTTCAGTTGTGCGTGACGAACGCTTACACCTCAATCGGCACTGTTCACACAACTGGAAGAGCTGCATCAACGTGGACAACTCGATTGATTGCTGCCTGAATTGTTCAGTCATCGTTGGCCTTAGCGTTCCTAAAAAAGTCAGAATGGAGGCCGTGTCCACCACCTTCAAATCAAATTGACCCGAAGGGTACCTTGCTTTTATCTAAAGCAGTTTCCATGGCCCTACATCTCAAAATGAAACTCTCCACGGGTTATTTAGCGTGACCGTCGAGTCGCGAGCGTTTACATCTGCGGTGGCACTGTAGTCGGTTTGGCTTTTCGTGCAAACGGGGCTCTCTTTCGCTCGTATAGGCGTTCAAATATCTTTAGCATCTCTACCATGATGTACGGATGTATTAGTGACGTGACGAATCCATCAAGGACTATCTTTTTTTTTTTTTTTTTTTTTTCCGGAATGCCTGATGCACTAACACCCTAGGCAGCTATTAGGGTAGTGTTGGACTCACAAACCAACTAAACCGGTGCATTCACCCCCACCCCCGCGGCTCGGGACTACGTGAGTATTACTTCGAAACCGTGGGAGTATCTCCTGTGTAACGAATCTACCCTACCTACACGCGCGCAGTGGCGCGTTCAGGTAGGGCGGCAATACCCCCATCGCCGGACCGCGGGGGTGCGTCGAGGACTGGTTGGAGGCCGAGCTGCCCACCAATCCCAGCACTTCTCCCCTCCCCCCTCCCTGGCTCTCCATCTCGACCGATCTCGTCTACCCTATTTCTGTGCCTATTGCCCTCTGGCCCGAACCTGGTCCTTCTTGCTTCCTCTTTGGCCGTTTTCTCCAACATCATCTTGTCGAGGACTATCAAGGACTATTTTTGCGCTTTGACCGTGACGTAAGAACGCTATAGCAACGTTAGTAGGAATCGAACTTAAGGCAGAAGAGACGATCTGGCAAAATGTAGTTGGAGGTATGATCCGAACAGAAGGTCAAGAACGACCAGAAGCCGCGAACAAATCAAAAGTGCGTTTCCAACGTTCGAGGCACTGGTTCCTGCGACCGTTTGCGAGCCCCACACAACTATCCTACTTCGCTATTTAGCGCACAATCGCCAAGAGTGGTCTGTGAATAAGGACGACTCTGGGACAACTAGGTGCCAGCCAAATTGCGGTCGGAAAAGTGAAATTTTCGCGCTTGTTTGCTGCGAGCAGAACTTGCGGTCGTACTCTAAGACGCAAGCGACCCTAAAACATTCTCTCTTGCGATTGATGAGACACGCGTTAGATTGCACCAACAACGCGACAGGAAGCAGGTGGTCATACAAATGTAGTCGACATACATATATTAAAGGAATTTAGCTTTGATTTGCTCTAATATATATTTTTTTTCTTTATTAAAAAAAAAAAAATATATATATATATAGCTCTGAGAAGCTACAAAACTGTCTAGAAAGCTAAACTGCTTAGTTTGCGTGTTCATAGATCTTGGCAACGTTAGAACCGCGCTCAAAAGCTCTATCTCGCTATGACAGGCGCGCCATATTTCACCGCAGTGGTTGTCCACGCTTGGTCGTCATTTTGATATAGCATCATCATCTCCATGCTCAAATCGCAGCTGCAAACAAATGAGGACAGAAGCAAATGGACGTGGCAGTATATGGAGTGTTGCGCGGTGACAGATCAGCTAGCGCGGGATTCGCCAGCGTCGAAAAGAAACCGCCGAGGGATTCGTCAAAGGAGTAGAAACGAATGTCATGCGCGATACCCTGACTTCATAAGGTATGATATTCTCGATGGGAACACGATTGTGGTGGGTCCGATCAAAAAACCAACCCTACATCGAGTGCGTCCGATATCAACCATCTCGTCGAAGACGTTCTTCGGCTGATGCCATCTTTCTCAGCTCATTGACGTCCACGACAACCATTCTGCATTCGGTATTCGCCAGATGAAGCGTGCGTCTCGGCAGTATAAAAAGTACGTCTAAATTCGACTCCTTTCAGAAATCTGTTCGACACAACGCGGAAATAATCCTATCGTGACAACAGTGCTGTCCGGGATATGCTCTTGATTCGCATAAGGCCATCTGTGCCTCTGCGTAAGATAAGCATTAAGGGTAATCTCCTGATGTGCCCTAAAAATAGTGAAATCCTTGAGATCCTCACGAGTAACGTATTAACGTAAAGTTGATAAACTAATAGTATGTCTGCACTTGCAGGTTGTCTCCATATCGGAAGATATTGCTAGCTGCTTCTTGAAGTTCGAGGTCCTGTGTTTGTCGAACTTCCGACAACTTCCATTGCGACGTCTTTGTGATAGACCAAACTGAGCCGTTAGGATGGTTTTCAGCCTCATCGGCCCATACCATGCCAGCAGCTCGCCTTCGCAAGGTGGGCCATCTTCGCCGACGTGTATCGTTTCATCTTTTACGGATTTTTATGGCGAATATGTCTATGCGAACTCATTGGTACTGTAAATGCTCTAGTCTCCGCATCTGCTCCGAAGGGTAATTATAATAATAATGCTAATTTCAAGGCTCAGATATACAGGGAGCTGGAAATTCTCCCGATGGGCAGGCTGTTGTCGGTGCCTCTTGTACTTCTTGCATTCAAGATGTGAAAGAGGGATTGTTCCCAGGGATATCGTCTTTCCCATCACCGCAGTCGGAAATCGCAGGACGGGCGATGATATACGAGCGGACGGCCCGCCTTTAAGGAATCCAGCCTCCATGTACTCGCTTACAGCCTTCCAACCGTCTGGAGTGTCCTCGCTCGCGAGACTCGAGCGTTCACCTCAGCTAAAAATCGCTTCGAACGAATAGCTGATTCCAGCTATTTTTCATCCTTGTGTCTTATAAATATGTACATTTGTTTGTCCTGAAAGCGTTTACTCACTGATGGCTGCCATTTTAGCTATCCACTTGGGCTGGTCAAAAATAATATATATATATATATACCCGAATGAATTTAGAATAATCATCCTGCCGGTCCACGTGTGGTCTATACACTTTCGGCAGTACTATTTAACGGGAACTTAAGCGTTTGTACAATTGAAGTTCGGTAAATAAACAAATATGTTATGTTACCTTGGCTTCGAAGTGTTTGGTCGCGCAGGGATGCAATCTCGTCAGTCATGATTAGCTATCCAAGATCTCATGAAAGATCGGTCGACCATTATGCTGAGCGCACGTAGTCATCAACTCACCACGAGTATATTTGTGCCGAACGCTGAGGCTAGCTATTTTTTGATATATATATATATATATATATATATATGCGTTTAAGGCTGAGAGTCAGCCTGGAAAGATTTACTTTAGCCGTAGAAAATGTAATTTTGAACTAGTTGGATATCATGGAGAAATGATCATCACCACCATTTCTCCATCGTATCTAATCTAAAATTTAATAAATTGTCTTCCTCCAAAATATGTATTAAACTATTAAATGTGTCTACGCTAGTCATACACATCACATATAATAATACTAATAATTATATAATAATAATAATAAATGCACTTTATGCAAAGGTAGATGTGTACAGTAAGCAGTGACACCGAAACAAACAAGTGTACCCCTGTGGCCGTTGCTGTGTTGTCGTCGGTCAGTTGCGCAAAGCCGGGACAGATCATTACGCCTCCCAGATCGAACGTCATTTACCGACCTCTTTCTACTGTATCGAACATCGCTTCCTTTCGACTACGAAGCTTCTGTTCAATACAAGTGAACATATCCTTAGCTATGGTGTTAAGTCTCGCCGTTGATCGGAGGAATATCTAGTTCATTTACATCGCACTGGCCTTTGAAGGCGACACGCCTAGCGAATTTCTCATTAACTTTATATATATATATATATATATATATATATATGTTAAAGCGAGAATAACATAATTTGAGCAGAAATTTATTTTTCAGCAGCACTATCAGCCATATGGTCAGGTCCAGATATAAGACAAGCTTGAAAATGAATGCAGGTTCCCTAAACAAAGAACATACCGAGCAGCGGTAGATCTACAACAGACACTCGTCAAAAGAAATGGCTTCAATTATATCTTCCCATCTGTTCATTTCAATGATTCGTTCCACGGTGACGGTAACGTTATGTCAGACGGCCCATGCTCAATTATGGCTCATTAGTCGGCGCTCTGCCGTCAGACAAGGGCGATATTTGTTCTGCATATGATACCAGACATGAAAGGCGCAGTGCAGCTTGTCGAAGGGATTGTCGACACGCGGTCATTACGTTGATCCCTCATTATCTCGAAATAGCAAAGAGCAACTGGATCAAGATCGAGGCAGCTGCAAATGAGTATGCTAGCTAGCATATGCGCAGACTGCGCTGTGTGACAGACTACCGCTGCGGGGTAGTGACTTTCGAAAATGAGCGTTGAAATCAGATCGGCGTAAAGTTCTCTCGGCCGCTATAGGTACGCATTTAGCGCCAACATCAAGTTACGCCGGGAAGCATATGTGTTATGTTTTCCTCAGGTCGGCAGTGCTATCGTATGGGTGAGCCGTCCCATATGACGCACGCCCCTATATACGTCTATCCGCCTCCGTAATTACGGCATTAGGGACGCTTGCAAAGGGCTTCGTGCTTCCATGGCGCATATATGGTAGCGCATGGAAACGACCTTCGTCGCCCAATATATATACTTCGCTCAGTCCCGGATCGGTATAGGTTCCCGAACGTCCCGTGTCATCTCAGACGTCCTGTTCGATCTGATTGTTTCTGCCTAGGCCAACGGTCAATCGGGACAATACAGAATCTCAGCGAATTTTCCCCGAATCAGCAACAATCTTCGCCGTTGAAGATGAACCTGCTTGTTGTCTTCACCGTGGGCTTCAGCCTCGTTGGCATGATCGAGAACGCTGCCGGCGCTGACATAGGTCTGAAAGGTACGCGTAAGTGCACGTTCACTCGATACTGCTCGATCAAAGGTTTCACCTGTTTGTAGACTTGATCCTTCACAACTTTGGAAGGATGCTCGCCCCTCTCTCTCTCTCTCACTGGCTATATGTTAAGCCGGAAACCTGGGCTTAACTATCAGTGAGCCCGAATAGTGGCTGGCCAATGCTACAGCTGGTAGACACCCCCAGAGACACCTAGTGGTAGTGTATTCCTGGTGTACCTGCCAGGTAATCGGAGGAGTGCAGCACATATATGCACGAATCTGATTCGCACCGTTGCACATTTGCATTTTAAGCCGGAGGTCCCCTTCTTGTGAAGCACACTCCCGAAGGCACTGTGTATCGTGGCGTTAAATCTTTAAGGCTGAAAATGTACCCCTTCGTCATTGTTGGATAGAATCCTCAACGACACCCTGCACACGTAAGGCTGCTTTTCCACATCTCCTTCTCGAGGTGGATGGCATATTCCAGTGGAGGGGAACCGGCGCCCAACAACCTATCGCGTGTGAATTATATGTCCCTGACATTAAGCTAAATAGATAAACCTTGATACGTTATCACCACTGTCATATTCGTCTATCGTCACTGCCTATAAGCGTGGTCTCGCGCAATCCCCAAGTTCGAGCGTATGATCTCCGCACATGCGCCACTAAAAAAACAAGAATAATAATAATAATCTTAGACATCGATTTGATACGACAAAAAAAAACGCGTTTTGCATATTTGCAGAAGTCGTTCAATCGGTGGAGAAAATCATATCCCATCTTCAATGGGATTATCTGACCGGAAATATATTATATCAGTGGTACGTCGTGTCGTCAAACTCCACCTCAGCTCCGACCAACATTCACCAATTGCTTCCTGGCGCTTCCGTCTATTGATGCTAGTTGAAAAAGCATGTCAATTTGAACACTGAACGTTGTTATGATCCATTTCTCATATTGTCTCCGCTGTGCGCTTCGATAGATGACGCCGACGATCCCCGAAACAGCTATTGCTGTTGTTCTCGACGCATCCATACTCGCATAATGAAATGGTGATTGTACAGAGCTACTTGTCTTATTGTGGTTGTCGTTGTCGCCGCCGCCGCCGCTTCGTATCGTATTGTTGGTTTTTGTTTTCGACAGAGCCTCGGCGTTGTTCATTCCTGCCAATGCTATGCGCCTATTCTAACACGTTTCTCCTGGATAATTTTCAGAACGATTGTCGTTCTATGTCCAACAACTCACCGATCCCGACTTGAAGATCATCGAAAGGCTTTCAGAAAGTATTCGCACGCTTCAATCAGGAAACTACTCTTGTAAGTATAAGAATTTCGCCGTAACAAGGGTGAGCAGCTGCGATGCGGTGATGAACGATCTGGACACTAGGCGATGATATGTTATAGCATCAGAAAAGCGACATATATATATATATATATGGCCTACGAGAAAGTTCGCGATCACTAGCTTGATTGTGCTTTGTGCGGAAAGAGCAGGAGAGAGGGGTTGATGTTGTTTTCATGGCACGGCGGCCGCGCAAAGAAGTAAAGGTTTATTGGTTAACTAAAGGAACTGCTAATTAATCACAAGCGACAAATTTAAGCAATGGTCGATCGTGAGGAAACGACATTCGTACACTTTTCAATTTCGACTGGATCAACACGGAAGTCACGGAGGAGACAGGATAAACCGGTGAGATCGGTGTTGGCTGAGTTCGAAGACGAGTCGCAATGGAACAACGTATATTGAAGCTCGTATGATGGGTGGATAGAGGATCATTTTAGTCCAGGCCATACTTTCGAGAGTGACTCAAAGTTGCCCTAAGGCAAATTTTCAACAGTACACAATAATCATTGTCCTCGATCGCAGCTTTTGGCACGGCAACAACTCGTGATAGCAGTCGTCACCTATTACGATTATAGTTCTGCCTAACAGCGTTCTATCCCAACAATTGATTAGCTATCAATCCTAGATAAGCGCGAATATCGAGCTCGGTTGTCACACAGTGATCGATGGGCCCAAAAGAAAATTAATAATAATTATAATAATAATAATAATAATAATCAATTTGAATCTATTTTCTGCATCTAGTGACTGGGGTTCTCGAAGAGGTTTACGCAGCGCTAAGGGAGCCGTTTCTAAACGGCACTTTCAATCGACTCAGCGCCTTGCCCCGGGTTCTTTCGGAGTTTGGTAAGCACATCGATCTCGGTAATTGTGCTCTCTCCACTTGTCGTTTTGGCGCGTCCTTTTCCGCACGTACGGCGGTTCGAAACCATAGATCCAGCAACTGTACCCAAAATGAATCATGTGACACCATAGTAACATCACCCCTGCTGTCTATTGAAGCCTGTAAACGTCGTTGCTGGGCAGCTGAACGCGTTGAGGGTCCATAACATTCGTGAATATTGCTGAACAGCTGTGAAGCAGGCCGATGAAGGCCCAGCTACTAAAAGGTGGCATTTAAGATACCCTTGATTCGCATAAGCACTCTGTACTACGTATAATACAAACGCTAATGGTGATTTCGTGAGTTACTCTAAAATAAGCCTTGGTGAAACCTTATAACAACGGTGAATTACAAGTCTCGCCAGTGAGAAAACACGCCCGAAGAAGACAGCGAGTTAAAGCCCTTATCGGTGCTGTCAACATACTACAGGTACTACAGGTCCTACAACCTCGATGTGATGATAACCTGTCCCAATCGCTACAGTCTGACTGAATCGTTTTGTTGTTGAATGTCAATGCGACAATACTTTGCGGTGTTTGCTACAAGCGGAAGTATATTAAGTATACTTTTGTTAAGTATATTAACTACTGTCATTTTTCGCCAGATAAAGGTAGAATATTGAGCACAATGATTGAGGGCAAGCTTCGATATCGCACTATCTTAGAAGGGCAACCAATTAAAATGGGATGCGACGAATATCGCAGCGTCTCCGAGACCCCGAAGTTGATTTCTGCTGCCTTAGTTCTAACAATAGTAGCACCGGGCAAGGATCAATAGATGACGAGGGACGATAAGCAATTCCGCATCAGGCACGATTCGAACACAAGCCACATGTCGTTCATGTCTAGCGCAATATCTAAGACGTGCACCACCCAGACCAACTATAGGACACTACTCACTCAGAGTAAGCACCGGTGTAGGCTTGATATTTCTACGTCGTGTTCATGTACTCACAAACGACCACCGTCTATCCCTAATGAATCCCTTACTCTGTGCTCTCTAATATTTGTTCGTTTTGAATCTCGTAGAAAATGAAGCACCACCCGAATTGAAACCAATATTTATCCTACTGGAAGGGTTCGTTTTTTTAGTCCAGTGGCTTTTCGTGACAATTCCTGAACTCGTACCTCGTAGAAGTTATCCTGGAGGACTTGATCGCATAGACCCGTTGCTTTACCCAGGTCTCGATGTGTCAAGTAAGTACCTCGCAGTATAGTTTGACTCTGAAGCATGCTAAACTATAGAAATGTATGTGTTGGAACGGGCCATATAGATGGGTTGATGCACGCATCATGTTGTGACATATCACATTGCACATGACAACCTGTAAACCCTTTTTGCTAAACGTCTACACGTATACCTAACAGCGATTGTTAGCCCACGTTGCTTCCCGTGGGCGTGCTGCACTGATAGACTTCGTGGTCACGTGGTCATGGGAAAGACCTCCAACAGCCACGGCCTTGCGTGGCTGCTCGACGTCTTACCTATTTCACGATTCGACTGACTGGGTTCCCTCATCATTTCCTGTCTTGTGGGCGGTCGATCTCTTATTGAACTGAACATAATGATAACCTGACTGTACATATGTACATATATACGAATTGCAACATTTTACCCATTAAACACATTAGATAGCGATGAAATATGTATTTTTCAATAGTCATTAGCGTGATGTGTCATGTTCAAAGTGATATATATATATATATATATATATATCTAACACTATTTGACGCTATGTGAATTTGTCCCTGTTTCTGAACGGTTTCAGATTTAACACTCTTTGACCCCACAGAGTGGCGCTCAAATGGAGGTAACGAACTGGGTGAATCTAACACAAGAATGAATCAACGCTCGGCAGTAGTGACTCTACGGACAATTTACGAACAACATTTTGTATCCTATTGAATCCGATCAGTGATTACTTTGTTTTGCTTTGACAGTCAGCTGCCACAACTCCTTCTGATATCACAGGTCTATCATAGGGTGTCTCAAGCAAACTGTTGCCTCTTTAAATGGCAATAACTTTTGAACTAAATGAGTTAGAACAAAGATCTTTTGGTATGAGTTAGAGGTACTCTCCAGCTTTATTGACACACCGATTCCAGCGCTCTGGGAGTTTTGAAATAGCCAAATATTTACCATTTGCATCTCCATATATAATTTCGTTATCCATTGCTTTTGCGAGTAAGTCGACGGTTGCATATGGAACCCCACCTATTGCCCTTTTTAATGCATGGAAACAACCATAATCACATAGGCTTAAATCAGGAGAATATGGGGGTTGATGCCATCGCTCAATATTGTTCCCCTCCATCCAGGCCGTAATTTCAGCAGTGCGGTGAGGTCTTGCATTGTCGTCGAGTAACCACACTCGGTGCTGTCGATCCCCACGCCATTTGTTCATCAATGTCTTCAAAAAGTCGAGATATCGGGGAGCATTGAGTTTTTCGTTTGGCGCTAATATTTCGTAATAGCAAACACCCTTGCTATCCAGAGCGAGTATAATCAACACATTTCGTCCGAATCTATCTGGCACTGCCACAGACGCCGCCACTTCACCTTGTCGGAGCCACTGTTTTGCTTGGTCTTCTCAGGGGGTCTATGCAGGCTAACCCATGTCTCGTCTATCGACACGGTGTGCTCTAAGCGACTGGTTTGTTGCGTGTAAGTCTTCAAATTAGATGTCGAACACTCCACACGCATTTTCATCTGCTCAGCACTCAGTATATGTGGAACCCATTTTGCATTGATTTTCTTCATCTTCAGTATATTGGTGATAATTCTATGACATGTCACCCGAGGAATCCCAGTTTCAGCCGACAAAGACCTCATGGACCAAGCTCTAGTTTGCTCAAAAGCTGCCTTGATTGTGTCAATCCGTTCGTCCCTTGTCGCACCTGATTGCTGGTCCCCGCCTCGGTGGTCATCGGTGTCCAGATTTCCACTGTTAAATCGCTCGCACCAACGTTGCACCGTTCGCAGGCATAAGGCAGAACTGCCGTGCGCGTTCACTAATTGTCGATGGATTTCAGGTGGAGGTTGTCCTTTTAGAAACAAAAACTTGATGATTTCCCGTTGATTTTTGGGGAATTCGAACTTTTCGCTGCAGCGTCCATCTTTCTGATCGTATCGAAACCACTCAGTGTTCGAAAGGAAGCCGCGTTCCTACCGCGTGCCCACTCCAAAAATGAACGCATTGTATCGCGTAGTTCGGATTGTGCGCCATTCGAAAGGCGCGACAGTTTGCTTGAGACACCCTAATATATATACATATATCTAACACTATTTGACGCTATGTGAATTTGTCCCTGTTTCTGATTTCAGATTTTACGCTCTTTGACCCCACAGGGTGGCGCCCAAATGGAGGTAACGAACTGGGTGAGTCTAACACAAGAATGAATCAACGCTCGGCAGTAGTGACTCTACGGACAATTTACGAAAAACATTTTCTATCCTATTGAATCCGATCAGTGATTACTTTGTTTTGCTTTGGCAGGCAGCTGCCACAACTCCTTCTGATATCACAGGTCTATCATATATTATGATGCAATCATATGGTTGGAAAAAAGGTATACTTCACATCTAATTCTCTTTGTTTGTTTGCTAACAGGTCCCGCGGTGGTCAGCGATTCACTGCTTATTGTGATGGCTCTCCTATTTAAACTGATTAGTTTTTTTGGGATCGGCCTCTGAGGGACGTCTTTGAATGAAGCCGTGGTGTTTGGGCAGGAAGCCATTTCTCCTGCAGGTGGTCGTTAGTGAGGGATGCTTGGTCGGGCATACAAGCAAACAATTAGCACAGAAATGAATAAGCAAAAGAATAACAAGACTGCTTGTTGTATCGGCTGAGAGACGATTACATCGGTCTTCAAGCTGAGCCCTTAACATAACATGGAACACTACAAAGTGTTCCACTATTGTTGTTATTATTATTATTATTATTAGCATAATGCTAATGTTCAGATGGTTAATAAATATGTCCAGTCTTGATTAATAAATATATGGTTAATAAATGGTTTATGGTTAATAAATATATATATATATAATCTTTAACATCATTCGCTTTGTATAGAAAAGCGCCTCCAAAACACTGTAAAACTGACTATTGAGATCTTCTATCGGGCGAGACAGGTGGATCTTACAATAAGCGGAGCATCAGATAGAACCTAAACAGTGTATGAGTAAGACAATCACAACTATGCTTCTTGGACAACTTCGGACAGACAATAGTGGAATAGGCGTCAAGCGTTCGTGTGCCCCTTGCAACCGGATGTGACACACGTAGGTGCGCAAGTTCGATTCCCACCGTTGCACATTTGCACTTTAAAGGGACGTTCCGTCTTACGAAGCAATACCGTGACAGCAGTTGTACCGTGGACTAAGTTTAATGATTAAGGGTGAGAGTCAGCCGGGCAACATCTACTTTAGCAGTAGAATATGTGAATTGCACCACTATATTCTCCCTATGGGATCCAACCGATTCAGTATTCAATATATTTTTTCTCTCAAGTATATCTGTTAAAACGTTGAATTTGTCTTTGCTAGTTTATATATATATATATGTGGCACTAAGTTGTTCATTATATATATATATATATATAAAACTGAAAGAAAGACGGTACATGAAAACCATCCACAGAATGGGTCAGTTGCTTCATCGCTGGGCAGCGCTAATATATATATATATATTAGCGCTATGATAATATCGTATTATATGAAACATGCGGTCAAGGCTAGACGAAAGTTGAAGAAAGAGAAAGTTGAGAATGAACAGAGTTGTTGACGTCTTTATTTGCATTTTTGTATTCATAAACAGAGAAAATAACAGCAGCAGCAGCTGATCCACAAGACACACACACACACGTTAAAGGGAATATCGTCAATCTAGATCGTTCCAGCAGTCCACATCAATTAATTATTTACGTGTCTCAGAGTCTTAATGAGGCTAACATTACGTACGAGAGCCACTGGGGATTTCTTCCTCCTTCCTAATTAAGTTTCTTGTATTTGTTCTTTCCTCCGCCCTTGTGTCTTTGTGTAACAACATCGATATTTCTCCACCATGTCGAAGTATACATTATTGTGGTCGATTTCACATTTTCACCCACAGTACAATACATCTCCGTAATACGCTACGGCTATGGTGGACAGGTGGCCAGATTACAAGTGTTTCAGCATTGTACTGTTTGCTGTAGATTGGATGTATTCACATTGGGGACACAAGGCGAGGACGTTTTTTTTTTTGCTGTGAGTTTTCTTATAGGGTGTGTGTGTGTGTACGTCTTATGCAGAACTTGATTTCAATGCTGGAAGAACGGGCAATTGCAATTGTGTCAGCGTTGTCTCAGATACTCGTCTGTGGTGGATTTCCCAAGGGACGTCGACTACACATAGTGAACACAATGGAAACAAACAACGTATGATAACACCACAGGACAACGCAAGCGCACAACGACAAGGGCATTGCTAGCCGTGCCAGAATGGGTGCGCATAGACCATCCTCAGGTAGGTGTCCGATAGCTGTTCCTCGAGGATCTCCCGCCTTTCCAATGAGCAGGCTCTGGCCGCTAGACATCGTAGCGGACGAGGTTCGTTAGGAAATGGTGATACGTTTATATTCCATCGTTCCCGATCTTCGGATGACATCAGCACGTACGGGCAACACACTCGGCAGACGAGAGCGCTTTTAAGCCATGCCGGTAGCGGATCGAACTTGTCTAAGAGCAGATTGATTGTGCTGTCATAGTTGCGCAGGGTCAGCACGTTGGCATCTCGCATGAGCAGTCTCATGAGCAGCGTTTGCACAGGCGGTGTAACGACCGGAGGCTCAGCAGGTGGCTTTTCAATGCTGTATGCAACCATGAAGAGGACTTCGTCTTGACAGTGCTTAATTTGGTCGAGCTGCTGCTTGAGCTCACTTAGATCCAATCGACTGAGGGCTGTCTTGATGCCAACGTTCGGCCAGAACCCCCTATCGCTTCCAAACACTTCCTGCACGAGCGAGTATAGTTGTGACAGCTTAAGCAGATTAAAGGTCGGCACTCGTGTTAGAAGCTCTTCGAGATGAAATTGCAGGTCAAACTTGAAGCCAGTGCATTTTCTGAGCTGCCATTTTTCGAAAATGTAGCGTATCATCTCGAGGAGCTCGCCGAGATCGTCGACATATCGAAAGATGCGCCTGCAAAGATCACCTAATGGTATCATGGCCCTCGCCGCCGCCAGGATCGTCTGCCAGACCACCTCGACGAAATCTCCAGCGGCGATTTCGGCTTCAAGACGCTCGAGCTCGCCGATCGTCGTGAAGAGTGCCCGCCGGCCACATACGAATGGCGCGACGTCATTACGGTGCTTTCTCAACTCGAGCGATTTGCGAAAATACAAAAGTTCCGGCTGGCATCTCGGGTTGAACCGTACAACCTCACGAATTTCGTAGATGTCGGCGAGTTCGTCCAGATTGAGAACCGCGTCGTCTGAGACGTCGTCAACTTCGCAGAAGTAGCCGCAGCGGACAGCAACCCGAACATCTTCAGCAATAACCTTCACGTTCTCTCGTAACAGCTGCATATTGTTGATCCTATGCGCTTCCACAAACGACTCCTGTCCGGGACGTTGATGCAACGGATCTCCTATGAGGTACAGCATCTCGGAAAGAACGCGACGTCCAAAGTGGACAAGCGGTCGTAGCAATTCCAGTAAGTAGTTCTTGGTACCACGACATATCAGCCACGCGTCGAACGCGCACGTTGACACTGGGCAGCCTTTTTCGATGAGATATCGGACGATTTCTACTTTTGGACGGCCGTCCAGCAGAACCGACACTAGGGGACAATCCTCGTGTGGGCTAATCGTTATGTGCTTAAATGCAATCTTGCCGAGATGCAGCTGCTCGATGGCGTAACGAACCTCATCTAGGTTCCCGTTCCGGCAGATGTGCGTAAGGAGTTTGGGTCCTTGTCGATCCTGGTCGGCATATGTCAACAGTTGATCACTGGTTAGCCTGCGCAGTAGGGTCTTGACTTGAGGATCCAGAATGCCGTCCTTGTTTACGTGCGATACGAGGTCGCCTAGCGCCTCCAGCTCACGAAGCGCTATTTCTGAATCCATCGCGAGCACCATTGGCAGAACACACAAACTACACCGCTGATGTCTTGTGTCAAGTTTGACGAATCAGTTCAACTTTGAGGTGAACAGCGATACAACGAATATGATAAGATGATCTGAGCTTTTGAGCTCGAGTCCGCGTTACTTTATTGTGACCCTTGATCGTGTGAGGCTGTGGAGAGCGAAACAAAGATTGAACCCTTCTCACAGCCGATTCTCTCCCCGATTTCTCAATAATCCTTTCGTTAGGTCTTCGTTCCGATTCGGGGCTTTCGCTGGGGTTTGGCTAGGGGCGACGAGGTTCACCTCTTCTCGCCCTGCTGCACTCGTGTTGATTGGCCTGCGAAAAATATGCTATCTTCGAAGCTCGATCAAGCTCGTCAGATGTGGGCACCATCAACGATCGCCCAAAGTTGATGAGCAAGCCGTCGCTAGTTACTAGACAGCCTTAGCGGCCTCAACGTAATAACTACATTGTCGATATTCTGGAAGTAAGTGGATCGAAATTTACATCACGCTTAGGCTAGATGTAATTGTAAAATAATCAATAAAATGACGATACATCCTATCTAATACTACTGGGAAATATTAATAGAGTTTAGTGAGGGATGAGAGGTGAAGAACTAATTTGTGAAGAACGACAACATTTTTTATAACGAAGAAACGCCGAGAAACAGGGTTGGGGGGGAGGTCAATCACGTGTCACCAGACGCGGGTCATGACCTCGTCGAGTCATGATCGGCGTCTGGTGACATGTGATTGATGCGAAACCTCTGATTGGTGCCCTCGATAACAACGACTATAAAACCTCTGATTGGTGCCCTCGGTAACATGCGCCAATTCAATTGGCAATATGGATCGTGCTACGATTAGTCGTCTACGATGTGCGATGCAGATGAGGGATGCACGCTTCGTGGACGGGGGAACTCTGTTGTATCGTCGTTTTTCGGTTGAAGCCGAGAGAAGCAAGGAGATGATACATCGTGCCAGATATAACGACACTGAGCGCGTTGATATTGAACCATAACGGGGATTGATCAGTTAGCTAGATCAGTTTGCAGCGAAATGCGTCAAATAATTGCTAATTATTGTATGTTTGAATGAAAACGACATATTCACTGTGTTAGGACAGATGACGATTATGGGCAGATAATAAAGCTAGTCATTATCATTAATTACTGTTTTATTACTATAAATAAATCTTCCGGGCTGACCCACAGCCAACATTTAACTTAGTCCACGGTACAACTGCGCTCGACATTGCTTCGTAAGACGGACAGCCCCTTGAAAATGCAAATGTGCAACGGTGGGGATCGAACCCGTGCACTCCTCCGTGTCTCCTCCGATTGCAAGGCGCAAAAAGAACAAAAAAAAATTTTTTTTTGTACTACAACTACTACTACCGCCACTAGATGTGACTATTAATTATTATAAAATACTTATGGAAAGTTGTAGACAGGCAGCAAACGGCCAATTGACGAATGAGATGAGAGCGAAAGCATTTTCCGAGCTGCATCCAGAGAGTTGACCGGATGCGGGCGATATTGTACATATACAGCATAACTTGAATGAATCATTCGGCTTCCTAGCGATTGCCCAGCGGAGACTGATTGAGTTCGAAAGTTGCTGAATACGTTGAACAGTTTGTATAATTCGTCAATGATAATGATCCACGGTGCCATACCTGCAATAAATAATACGATATAATAATACGAATAAATAATAACTATAATCGGAAGTTTTTTTTTGATCAAAAAGAGGAAACATTAGGTGGTCGAACGAGAAATTCTACTTGAAGCATCGGGATTCGATATCGTAATCAGACAATGCCGAATGAAGTAGATATGACAGTGTACGAGGGTTGGATATTTTGAACGCGCACAGAGACAATGCGATATGAATGAAATGCTATTATAATAAAAATATTGTGATCATTTTGGTGAATGATATTCGGTCAGCGTGCAGGAGGGTCATGACGAAGTGGTCGCAACTGACAAAGAAAATATAGTCTGAGACTTGATTGGTAACAAAAAGCCAAATAGATATATATATATATATATATATATATATAACATATGCATGTAGACTGTGGCACAGTGGGGACATATTTTGAATGAATAGATTTTTTTCCGGCAGCGCTGTAGGCGTCCATCCTATGTAACGATTCTGTTCAACCCCGGTGAGTGGCAAATCCACTTGAAGACGACCGAGTACTTCAAGGTTAAATTACAGACTACTTGCACAGCTACAGTGGAAGGTACGGTAGGCTGATGGTATCAGACTTCGATCTGTGGCTGACGAGCTGTGTCTGAACGCAGATGAGGAATCGGAGCAAATGCTTTCGCCAAATATCAACCCTCGATCAGAAAACAGCAACAAATTGAGAATTACGAACCGATGACAGGTCATTTTCCTTATTTTTTAAAAGGAGGAAATTTTCTTCAAACGCAGCGACATCGCCAGAGACACCTTCCAATCTTCATTAAAGTGGGCCGATCCAGTGCAGGGTTGACGCGGATGATAAAACGCCTCTGCCTGCTAAAACCACCATCCTCTGCTAAGAGTCCATCCACTTCCCATTCGTCGGCACGCTCGACGAATAAAACGGTGGTTACAGATAGAAATCCACTTTAGTCTCAAATATACTATTTTATTATATATTGTATTAAAATGTATAATAATGAATAAACGCGTTTAAACGCAAATGGAACGTCTTCTAGTCTTTTTCCAGCGAAAGTGGCTATAGGACCTCGTGCTGCAGTGGTCTTCGCCGAAATTCACAGATGATCACAATTTGAGGATATTGACTAGGAAATAAAGGGCAAGTGCAGTCGCGGTACCAACCATAAATACCTTGGTTGTCTGACAAGTTTATTAGATCATTAGGCTCTTACGGCCCGTTTCATGTACCGACATCTCATTGGCCTAGCAGCTTCGTAGCTGTAGGTGGTGTAGGTGGACTTGCTTTGAAGTCAGTACAAAGTAGTTCCGAATCCTGGCCCAGGTAACAACAACCCGCCTGGTAATTAAAAGATAATGTAAAAATGAATATAGTAACAGCAGTAGTCGTAAAGAGAGCTACTGTAGCCGCTTGTGGGAGCTATCAGCCCTTACTGACCTGTCCCTCATCGCATCGCTTCCAAACAAGACAACAACAAAAATTGTGTTCTATTCATTCATGTCTTGGTAAACCTTTGAGAGGCATCTTTTACAAGTCCCGTTTGAGTTACGTGGATGCCCCTGTTCGTCCCGAAGGATCTTCTCCACGCCTAGGCATTGGATTGTGTCGCTCGTAACATACAATGTACACTTGGCCAAAGGCACATGAATGTGGATGTTCTGGACCGAACCACATCGCACAAGTGTGCGCCGTATATAGGTGAGCTGCACTGAATACTAAGTTTATATCGCAATGATAACACCACAATTATGCACGATTGATTACTCGGCCTACACCGCCATAAAACTAAATATGCTACTATTAGTAGAGCCATCTAGAACACGGGGTACACAATCCCCGAGTGTGACAATAGCAAATGCCAAACAGACACAGTGATAATGTATCTGAGTGGATTTCTGGGCGGCGAGTTGCGCCCTTGTTATACTGTACGGTAAGACAGGTTTTGTGAAAAACCACATGAAATGTTATATTGTTACCATCTGCTTAGCTGCTTCGCCTAGAATCAATTTGAGGGCTCCCGTGTAAACGAGTACAGAGACCAATTCGGCGCCGAATTGCAATTATTGCCCTCTCGATAATTCAATCATATGTTCCCCTTGCGTAAATTGACAGTCGGCCTTTAGTGGAATGCACAATATGTGTTGTGTGCCAGCTGTCGACCACCAGGCTATTAGGAGAGAATTCACTATGTACTAACTCGTCTTCCCCTTGTCCTCCCCACCATCCGGTTAATCGCCTCGGGGGATTAAGGCCCGCCGGCGGCCTCCAACTTCCTCTCCGTCCGTTGGCTAAAACTGGAATCGCTCAACTGTTGACGGTATCTATCGTCGACAGTCATAGGTTGCGATCCACGCAACCTTGGCCGTATTGCGGCGCGTCCCGGATACGCACGCACGCTGGACTGGTCGCTTCGGCGTGGTCGCTTCCAGGAACAACAGCTGCCGCTGATAACCAGCAGACCAACTAACGGATCGATACCAATAGCAATTAGCGCAATCCCTATTAGCGAATGCTGTTCCATTGGGTTGCTCGAAGGGGACCCCGCGAAAGACAGCGACCATCGTTGTGTGCGCAAGCAGGACAGCGACGGGAGGCAAACAACTCGAGCTCAAACCTTGCTGTTTCCTCGTGACGATGTTTTGGAAAAGGAGGAATACAGCGTTGCTGCCTACGGATGCATGTTACGTAGTGCCCTGACGTCGATAGCATATTCAAGCGAGTCTCCTGTGGCTCTTGTGACTAGCCTCGTGCGCCTGCGAGAACTATCAGTGGAGACAAACAAAAACAGGTGACATGAATCTCGTCTAATCTTAGCCTTGAGAATCAAGCGGGTGACGGTCAACCTGAAACAGGTCGTCACCGAGTGGTGCTTAATTAGGAGACGAATTGGCGGCATTGTTTGTGGATGTCAAAACGTTCGCTGGGGGCGGCGCATCGTTTTGAATACATCGTGTTTCTGTGAATGATTTTGATAACTCCCCTAGTCCATAATACCCATCATAGATCGTATTGGGTCTTTCACGTATTTCGGTTCTCTGACAACTACTCTTACATGTGCCTGTGCTTGTATTCGTTTGTGCTTAGTGCGTTACTGGACCGTGTGTTCGGTAGCCACTTGTGCGTCAAATGCTCACCGATCTGATCGACCGGCGGACGAACTCTGACACAAGCACCCTCTCTCGTGAACTATGCAGGCATTTCTGATCCGAGGACTGCCGGAGACCGCTCTCGAGGCTCGTCATGTCGACCTTCTCGAACCTCCGACCAACCTCCTCTGCCAACTCTGCTGCAGCCTCGTACCGGAACTCCTCGAGCTCAGCTGTGGTCACCTAATGTGCAGATGGTGTTGCCAAAGCGGCTCGGGTATGCCGCGATTCTTCGAGTGCCCCCTGGACAACAAGGAGTTGTCCCTCGACGAGAAGGGAACATCGTTCCGCAGTCGACAGGTGCGCGCCGAACTTTCCGTCCTGATGAGCTGTCGTGCCGCGTGCCTCAATCGATCGCACGGCTGCTGCATGCAGGGCAGTCTCCAGGAGGTTGTCGACCACCTCGACGAGTGCGATTTTGATCGGATCGAATGCCGACGATGTCACCGGCATTTGCCCCGCATCGATCTGGCGACGCATATTCACGGGCAGTGCGGCAGCGCCAGCTTTCTCCCGTCAATGGTAAGAGAACGCTCGTTGCGTAGATTGCAGCGGAAGTTTGAAATGTATACATAGAGATAGTTGCTGATCGCTATATGTAGAACCACCAGCGCACTCAGTCACTTGCGGACGAAACATCGCTTCGACACCGTTCGACTAAACTTGCCCTCCTCCGCCACCCCCGCCCCGAAAAGTTGTGTAATTGTAATTGCATTAAGAACTGTAGGATACACGTGAGTTAGCCATATGCAGTCATTCTATTGGGGGCAAATCATGTTTTTTTTTTCAATTAATTGCATTCACAGTCTTAAACATCATAATGTATTGGAATATATATATATATTTTTTTTTCTTTACATATGAGTGCAAATTAATGGCCATAGATGAGATGTGATGGCGGCTACCTTGGGCTAGTTGCAGTTGGCGCTGCGCAGACGAATTGGCTTCTAGACCGAATTTCTCGAGCGTCTTTTGCCTAGCGATAAATATTAAATGATTGTCTCTAGCTAATGTCTATGGGTATCCGTTTAGGAGAGAAACAGCGGCGGGAGATTTTGTATCCCCTTTTTAAAGCTCATTGTCTGTTATAGGTGACTCTCAGCTAGCACATACTGAACACCATGGGCTCACGTCAATGTAAGCTATCCGTGTTTATAGATCTAATCCCAAATCGCCACCATACATCATGTAGAATCCTTTGGGCAGGATTTCAAAAAATGCAATCTTAGATCAGTGTTTGCCAAGCAACAGCTCGACAACAACGTTTGGAATTCACGGGGAATCTGGCGCAATCATTGGAGAGATTGCGCTATCGTGCCCGATCCACCGGTTCGTGGCAGATTGCCAGCTGTCAGTAGGGCGGAATGTGTCTCTCATAAAGGATTGTACAATAGCAGTCGATTGTGTATGCTGAACACATCGTTGACGGCGACAGCGAAAAAATGAAAGAGCACCTGTATGTGCTCTGTTTGCCATGGCAACGTGAGATACAATACATAGGTGGTTGAGAGTAGGTCTTTCCCATTAGAAATTAGTATTATTGATGGCTACTTTTTTTCATAATAATAATAATAATAATTATTATTATTATTATGAGAGCGATTTTCGCGCTGCCGTATCTGTGCGTTTCCGCACACAGTCTAATATAGACCATATCGGCGCATATTTGCCAGTTGGGATAAGTCCAATGGAAGCATACTTGTATGCTGAGTCAAGCGCTATATCCATTTGACAATCAGTTGCTAACTCACAGGCATTTGTTCGTTCGTTTTCGTCTAATTACGATCCACTTTCGCTGCTAACAATATATTACAATTTCAACGAACTGGAACAGCTCATTCAACCGGCAATCTATGATATCAAACATTAAGGACCACCATCAACGGCCACAGGTGTACTGCCTGCTGCTCCCCCTAGTGATTAACCGGTATGAAATTCTCTATCGAGATGATATCGCCTTTCGGCCTTTACCGATATTAGCCGTCTAATTCGAGCTGTATCCAGCTATACGCGAAGAGATATCACAGGGGAGGAGAGCAAGGCGAATCTTCGATGTCGCATAGCGAACTCGTGAATCACCAGTCTATGATGATGACCCCCGTACTTCGATCCTGCGGAGGCGAGCACTTTCGATAGTCAACGCCACCGGTAGACAGGTGCGCAATGCCTATTAGCCTCATCATTATCATTGGTAAATCGTCCACCTGCTGCTCTATGTGAGATGAGCGGCGACCCCTCATCGCCCTATGATAAACAAGACGACACCGAGCTCGGCAGAAGGCAACCGTCATGTAACTCGTCGATTAACAAGTACAGGGTGCTAATTCATGTGCAAAAACACTGTCGAACACAGTCAGCGCGAACGAGTCTCCGCCGAGCGGAAGAAGATTATCATTACATTCTCTGTGGAGAGAAGTGTTGGTGCGGAACATCACGCAAAAGTAGCCCCTCCATACATGCCTCTACTCTATTCATGGCACATTGTATTTCTAATATCGTCAGCAACTCAGCGACATTCGCCTCGCTCTCACCTGATACCATGTAGGCGAGATTGAAACACTCCATTACGTCAGAGCATAGACATGCCGAATCACTCATTTTCCCCTGGTTCTGGTCAATCTATCGATCAACGGCGGCGGCGGCCGCCACCGCTGCTGCTGCTGCCGGCTTATCGAAATGACGCTCGGTATATTTGCGATTAAACTAGGTGAGGTTACGTTGATTCGATCGCCGTGGGCGACCTACGCTGGTTTAGCAAGGCTGTCCAAACCTCCACGTCATAGGGGGATAGCCTACGAACGAGTATGATTGAGAGAGAGAGAGATAGAAAGAGAGAGAGAGAGGTGCTTGGCTATTTCTAAACGTAGAAAAAGGTCAAATTAAAATGTGGTGAGCATCTCGAATGCATATTCACACTGCTATCTTCGTGAAAAGAAGCTTCCGCTACAACAAATAATTCCCATAGACACGTAGCATACTATATTCGACAATCGTAGGTGGCAGTACACATATCGCGGCGCTGAGCGCACCACACATATCGCATCGCTAAGAGCAACCAGCGAGCTAAGGGTAACGTCTACAACAGTGGGCTGAGGTCAATATGACTGAAGCAGCATGGGATGGATAAAATTGTGCGGTATTTTTCGAAAAATCTCCTATTTCGAAGCACGCACCTGGGAACGCGTTGAACGCACTCCACAAGATGCGTTTTACTATCTCGTGTGTCACTGGGTGTCCTGAGTCGATGTTTCGGCCTTCGTTTGAGTAACGCCGTCAAAGTAGGAGAAAACGCCCCGGCCTTATCTCACCTTGCAAGGCCTGTACATGTATGTTACAATGGGTTGAGGAGCTTAATTTTCCTGTCTCTTCCCTACTAAACACTCATTCATTGCGTTGTGTTCGAACAGGTGTGCCTCGAAAGTGCCGACCTCTGGCGTCTTGGTCAGTCCCTGCAGGATACCGTTGCAGAAACGACGGGGAAGCAACTAGCGTTGCATATGGCTCCCCTTGAACGGCTGCTCGAGCAGATAGCCAGCAGTAGTAGCAGTTGCAGTAGTAATGTTCGTGCCGGTGCTGCTGCGAACGTCGGCTCGAATGCAAAACGACAGCATTCCCCTATCGGTTCGGCTCTCGGCGTTCCAATCGAGCATGGCGGAGGTCGAACAACACCCAGCCCCGTCATTAGTCCGTCGGGAAGAGCTCATTCCCTCGCTGCGATCGACTCAAGTATGGTATGAAAAATCGCATATACAATCGCATATATCCATATGGTCATGGGATTTATTTGTCATAGAACTAGAGATATTAGTGAACGATCCGCTAGTTCTGCTGATAAACGGAGTCGAATCAGTAACGAAGAGACGAGATAATCGAAATGCATCACGTCTATAACAGATCATCATCTCGCTGTGAATTGCAGTTTCGGATAAATCGCCCCAACTCAGCTTCGTCATGTCGGCGCCGCTCCGATTTTCCACTCTCTATGACGGTTCAGTCTCAGCAATCTCAGCTAGATCTATCGAATCTGCAAATCCCTGAGCTTCAGACGCAGCTCAGCAGTATCCAGGTGCTAATTCCGTTGCATGCAAGTACGTCGAGTTGCCGAACTCGATGTAGACTTACTAAAAATTGGTATATTTCACAAAAAAATTAACAGCAAGACGACAAGCTGATGTTCTGCAACGTTCGAGCTACGTATAGTATCATCAGATATGGTTGGTGTCAACATCTTGTATATTTACCGATTTATGTTCACCATGGTTTCTCTCACTTGCGTGATTAATCGTTCAGTTTGAAGGTTGGGAACACAGCCTATCCGGTTATAATAGATCCGAGAAAAGTCGTTACGTTAGCGTACGAATCATGCGCGCTGCCGAAATATATAGGTCATCAATGATCAATTTGGTCATCACGTTGGTATTCCTGGCATTGCAGTCCCTCTAATATCAATAATAATTACTACCCCCGAAGATGAGCACGTTCACCCGTTCCATGATTGCGATGACCGCGGTGGTGTGCGCCTCCCGCTGTACGGTGCTAATATGGGATTACTCTAATTTCCTGCATCATCATATTTCAAATAGGTCTCGATCGAAGTGACGGTAAGCGTCGTAGCAATATTTGATATGCTTTTTCATCCTGAATACGCGAATTTTTGGGGATCGAATATTCCATGCAGGCAGCACACTTAAGGACGCTGTTCTTCCTCTACAGGGTATCTTGGCGTCACTGGCGGTCACGCTGCGTGAAACCCAAAATGCGGTTGGTATGTAATTCTACAAGTGTCAATGCCTTGCTCGTAGCGCTGGTGATTTCGTCTTTGATGTTCTTTGCCGTTGGTGCTAGTGCTACAATGTTTTCGTATCTTTCGTTAACCGGCCGTTACTCTTTGTGTCACAAAATACGGAGCTCGTTCAAGGTGCTACCGGGGTATAGGACATGAAAATAATTTTTTTTTTAATTTTACAAAAAATATCGAAGGCATATTTAGAAGAATAAAACGACAGAATAAAATGAAAGCTAGTAGGAATTATGCTAAACTACGCCCACTGATAATATTATTCGATCTATTTCAGCCGGTCTACATGAAAAGCGTTCATTCTGGAATATCATCCGATTCTCTCAGATTAAAACGAATCTCGAAAGGTACAATACATTTGTTTCAGAGGCTTTCCGCGTAAGCTACCCGCTTAGATCCGCCCAACTCTATCATCTCGTATGTGTGAATACATACAGTTTGACGAAAGTCGTAGTGTCTGCGACGTGGACATGCACTGTTGTCGTCTTTACACGGTCAATAGGCAACGTTAGTTGTTCGAGGTGTTCATACGATAGAAATTGAAATTGAAACCGAATTCTAGCTAACCGGAAGCTAGACTCGTCGCTTATTGTTGTTGTATGGAAATGAATATACCCAATGGCGGCCCTGTGGCGCACAAATTATTCCCAATTAGAACGCTAAACGAGCAAAGTTATAGAGCTGCTGAAAATCGACAACCTATTTGCCTCCTCAGTAGCTTAGCAACTGATAGAACGTCATTGAGTGACAGCTGGCTATTGTTCCCGAAACCTCCTTCGCTTGACAGACAGGACCCGTTCGTAATGAGGCGGGCACGCACTGGTAATGCGGCCTTCTAATATCGTCGAATTCTACCATGAATCGAATGGTTTCGTTTCAACTGCAGGTATCACTAGATCACCCCATTGGTATCTCCCAAATGTAAACAATTCTTATCCTCCTAGATATTATACATGCATATCGTATGTCTCTACACGATGCCGTCAGATGGATCAGCTGGCATTGGCTTGTTGTTTCCGCACTACAAAGTAGTTACAGCCGGAGATTTGCCAATGGTACTAATCCTATCCAAGTGGTTGTCAGCCCACGTTAGTTTACTCTCGGTTGACTACAACGTTTGGGGTAGACAGGACTAAAAAAACACAGTGAATTGTAACTATCCCAAGACAGAGCATAATATACCTATATTCCGAGACGGACTGAACATTGCTTGTGGCAATACGATTTCGAATCGGGTACATCGAAGTGATGCATATTTGTTTGAATTTCTCGAAGATGAGCTCCGATCAATTCATCTAATTTTACACGAGGCTCTTCACTTTTGCATTTAGACAAACGATCGACTTATATATATACATATATATATATTTAATCGAAAATTAATTATCTCCGGTCAAGGTCACATGCAAATATATATATATATATATATATATGTGTCTTTGGCCGTAGATAATTAATTAATCGATTTCTTATATAATTTAGGCATCAATTGTACCCCGCGAACGTAACGCAATATTTCACAAGGGTGAGTATTACATTCATGGATGGTCCGGGCGTTTCTGAATAGATGACAGAAGTGTCTGCCTAGGCCGGATTAGAGTTAAATGGGGGTAGCCTCTCAGCCGGTGGTTGCTTAATCAATCTCTAGAAAGCACTAAGCATTATGTGTTGGTCCATTCGCTTCCTATTTGAATTAGATGCACAAAAGATCGTCTGGGAGTGCCAATCCCCAACGAGGTGTTTCGTCTCTCGCATTCAGGCCATCCCGCAATTCTGTACGCTCAATTTGAGCGCCATGCCGACGATGGACAATTCTGGCTGTCCATGCATATTGCGTTCAGGGCTGACTCCCAGGTGAACATGAACCTGGAGTGGCCGTTCAGAGGAAAAATCGCTCTTATGGTTGTGCATCCTGAGGATAGGTGAGCGATTCTATGGATGATTTTCGTGCACTTACATATATATATATATATATATGTATATATATGAGGGACATAGTATATACTACTATATATATAATGATTGTATATACTACTATATATATATATATATATATACAAGAGGCTATTGTTCGGGTCTGGTGCAAACGCCGATGGAGAACTCCTCCCATATGGACCAGGCAGGTAAGCCAGCTGGTTGCCTGAATAACCTCGTTGATTTCTCGTTCATTCTTTCTTCAGATTACTGAGCAGACAACATGTGCTCGATGCGTCGCGCAGCCGCCACCAGAATTATTACTTGAGACCTGTGAGTAGTTGTTCGTTAGTTGTGAATCCGATAGGAAACCAGCAAACTTTGGACACCTCGGACTCGAAAATGAGATTTTCCGGCATTCTTCGGATGACGGATCTCATCTGCGTCTGCCGTAGCCGATGCAGATGGACGCTGCAGTATAAAACTCTTTTTCTAGTTCGACAGGTCCCAAACTATGTTGTGCGTTTCCACACTTCGTTGTGACATAGGCGTCGCTTTCCGTGACACCCCTTGAAGGGGAGGTATGATAATGTCGTTGGGGGATTGTTTTGGACATCTTACGCGAACAGCGTAAACAACACAAATCGTCATAGTGTCAACGAAGGTCGTAGCCAGCTTTCGCTAACACAACCAATCACATTGTGCTCATTTAGGTAAATAACGGTTTGTTTGTCTCACAGGTGGGCAATCGGGGCCGCGAAGAACCGCGGAGTCTTGGCGGCAAGATCGTATCGCTTCGAGACCTTGAAGCCGAGGGCTTCGTCGCTGCAGACGACTCGATCACGCTAGCCGTTGTCACTTCGGAACGAATCAAGACGTCGTTCTCCACTTCGGCCCGCTCACGCCAGATCAGCGGATGTATGTCGGGCGAGTCCTGACAGTAGGACAGGTCCTCTTGCATGAGGGTGATCTATGCGGATGCGCATGGTTGGCCTATACGACGACCTGCCACGATGGGTGGCACCTTCGAAGTGGCTTCCCTTCAACGAGCTCGTTATATATCGCTGTTTTAGTGTGATGAATCGCTTCTCTATTAGGAGACAACGATTTTCCCGTATCATGCACAACTCTTCCGAGCTTACCAGTGGTTTAGTAGTAGAAGGAGTAGGAGTAGTTAGGTCTCGTAGGTTGTCCAATTTAGGTAAACTCATTGAAGATATAGGATTACGAAGTGGCGAAACCATACAAGCACGATATCACTAATGATGCAGAACATTGATGAAGCAGTATTGTTAGAGACGGAGTGATGCTGGAAGCGCTCCAAAAATCATAATCATCTAATTGAGATCGAGAAACGAGAGAGGAGAAAGAGGACATGATTATTATTGTGGATTATGTTATACGAAATTTAGCGAAATAATAACAAATTTAATAACAAGCAGAGAATAAAGGCAATGTCATTCACAGTTTGTTATGTCATCTCTGTAGATTAATTCTTATCAACTTAGTCTCTCGTCTCACGTTGTGCCACGTTGTGGCCAGGCTGCAACTCGATCAGATGTCAGGTTCACACAGTTATGAGTTAACACACCGTGCTCATTAAAGCGAAGACGAGCGTTCAAATACTTACGACAACAAAACAAAAAAAAAGCCGAAAATGACGCCTATGACGTGAAAGTACAAACTAGTCAATCACGATTCTGCTGTGTCCTTCGCGTTCATGCAACAATACAATCATTTGAGTCGATAGACATGATATGTTTTTTGGCACCGAAGCCTGGCTATGGTATTGATTAGCCAAGAAATTTGACGACATCCACAAATACGCTTATATATGCTTATAATGCGATACGGCATAATTTTCACAACTGTTTTTTTTATTTTTCTTTTTTTGTCCTCAAAAGAAAGATTCATTTTTTATTCACCCGCCATTCCGTTATACGCACAAAGGCAGCTACTAGTAAAATGGTACAGCAGAACAAAACGATAAACGTAGTAGAGAGTGAAACGCGTAGGGTCAGCAGCACTTCACAATTGTACGTACGCGCAACGATTGAGTGACGCTCAAGTTTCGTCTGAATCGAAATATATATATATATATATGTATCGACACAGGGACGCAATCAGGCTAATCAACCTGTGTCGGGGTTCACCGCATGGTCGGACATCGCACAGAGTCCCGTGAGTATACTGACCCCTCGAATGATGATGCCAAGTGCGAACCGCGCGTGTTCGAGTGCGCAACTGGAACAACAATTGTTGCCGTAGCAACCGCGCCTGTAGACGAAGGCGAACGAGATTACTGGGCTATGCTCAGCGCGGCCACCCCCGGCCGCCTGACACAGAGTGCTCTCGTCGATTTGTGAACACCCCCCACGGTCGGATTTCTACTTGGATCTGCGCGATTCTGGCCTGTTAGTGTTCAGTCGTCGTTGCCAATTGCTAAGTGTGACTCGCGTATCCCGTAGCGAGAGAGACTGTAGTAGTGGATGGTTGTTCAGTATCTGTTTGTTGGTTCGTTTGACCAGTGCGCCTGAACCGGATCGCAACGCCCAGCGACGTTGGATGACTATGAATGACATTGATGTGCATTTGTTAACAGGGGTCAGTAGCAGGGAGGTAGTTTAACTAGGTGTCAAAGGTAGAGCCCGACACTGGTGAGTTACTTTGTGTAGCCAAATGTCGAAAAGCGTGAAGAGCAAGTAAGCCCCCGATGACGGATACATTAATTAGTATCTGGCACAATTTGATGTTTTCGTCCAGCGCTTCGTTTGATTCCGATTAGAAGAACAGTGTCACGATCGTGACCACTCGAGACGAACCATGGGAGACTCCGTAACACCGATGCCCCGAGGAAATCTCCGACCCTTACGACGAGAGGCAACGTTAACTACAGCGACAACTAACGAACAACCATCTGCTCCGGTCAGTCATAGATTGGGTAGCCTTATTAGATAATGGCAAACAATAATAATAATAACAATTAACGCGGTGATAATGATCTATATTGACTTGTGGTGTGTTCACGCAGTTGGATCGAACTCGATTCCTTTAAGAGAGATTCTCTCCGAAAGGAATCGAGTTGAGGAGATTGCACCATCCTCGTGTGATGTTCAACCTTAGCTGGTCTGATTTGTTTATCTTTCCAACGGCTCCTGCAACCGGTCGATACCTATTATTCGTAATGGTCCTCGTACGAATACTTTTTTAATATTAGATAATATCACTCATTGTTTATAACAATGATAATTATTACTTGCATGTCTTGGTAAAAAATGCGAGTGACCCATTTATTGGTATACCATTATCAAGTTGTCACACCGGGTCGCTTTCGCGCCGGTGACATCGGTGGTAGGACTTGCCTGATTCAGCCTTCTTCAAGCTACAGGTCATGCCACGAGGCCACCGGCCTGCCACTAGTCCAGGCTACAGCTTGCATCCAGCCCTGCTGCGTGATGACATATAAAAGAGCTTAAACCTTGTAAGATTGCAGCTCCCTTAAGAAATTAATAAACCTTAACCTATCTGCAAACACACGCATATATATATACATATATATATATATCTGCAAACACACACATATATATATATATATATATGGACGAATATTTAATCTTCGAGTTTCAATTGAAATTCAGTTCGAAGGGACGGCTGCATATGCTTATCCAAAGACATGTGTGTGTGTGTGTGGCTGTGTTATTCAGGCGGTACACAATCTTCTGCAGGAGCTGCATGACGATTCGGCTGAATCCATCAGCGAGCATCAAGCGCCGCCCAAAGACGTGAAGAGGCCTATGCCGAGGAAGGGTGTAAGTTGCTCGGCGATTTCCCTTGTTCGCTTCGACTCTTCGACGCTTACTCCCAAGGAGAGGTTTTTGTCAATTTGAAAAACATGCTATTATCTCGAATACGTCACTGTGAATATGTTGAGCGGACCGTTCCTTCCTTGCTTTGTTGATAACGTATTCTATCCTATACACTAACCGTATGAATCGATTGGCCAATGTGGTTCAAGACTTTCGGCATGGTCAGCCCTGACTCCCAGAGGGCCACACCGTCTCCACCAGCAGCCACTGCTCGTGCGACCTCCAGCGCGGTTCACACGATCAGAGATGATGACGTAGCTGATTCAGATGCTGTCGCGGGAACGCGGGATTCTACGGAGGGTTCCGAGAGAATATCATCGGGCCTATACGGACATCACAGCAAGGATGAAGCTGAGGACGAGACACATCAACCCAAGATGCAAGAAGCTCGACGAGATGGGGAACCGGGCTCTAAACGGAGGATTCGTTTTGAGGAGCAAACGACGTCTGGCACGGGTGACGCAGGCGTCGAGGCAGCCGGGAGCATCGGAGGTCAGCAACAAGAAGTCAAGGATAGTGGAAATCAGGTACGCGCGTATACATAGGAGATACAGTCTCGTTATCGACAGGTATTGCTTGAAGTTTCAGCAGAACCATCTGAAGAAACTTCGAGCGAATATATGCAATTGATACTCTGGGACAGATTCAGCATTATAGACGTGACGCTGTCGTACAGCAGTTTTAGCAGGCAAATGAGGCTGGCCCTGTCTAATTACATTTCCTAAATGTGACTTATTTTAGGAAGGAGCTGGTAAATCTGCTCAAAAAGTCAAGCAGAGGTTTCGACTGCGATTCGGCGGAAAACGACAGCAAGTAGACACTCAAGAACCTCAACAACAAACACCAGAAGGAGCTGACGAGGGTGGCCAAGCCCACAAAGATGAGCAGGACCCGCGTGAAGGTGTTGATGAAACGGAAAAAACCGGAAAAGTAGAAGATGACGAAAAACCCTCGGATCAGGTATAGTAACCCCTCCTTCAGAAGTGAATAAATCACGTGCGTGAATTGGACAATTCTTAGAAAGGGAATGCAAAACATATATATATATATCATGTCTGGGTATGGGATATGTATATTCCATACCATGTCTGGGATAGATAGAACACCTTCTCGAACAGGTTGGCGTAACTTCGAGGAAGTCGAGGTTTGCCCTTCCGAGGCTGGGGAGAAATCGGGGAAAATTGCTGGAAAAAACGCCGAATAAAGAAGGCGCCCCTCCGAGAGAGCAAGAAAATGTGGAGGCGATTACACAGGAGGCCGAAGAACGAGCTGAAGAAAAAGAAGAGCCAGGGCCCATTGAGGGAAAAGACGATGGCTCCAAGGGCGTTAGCGAGGTTAGTGTTCAGGCAGAGTGTGGGTCCTAAAGGAGGACTAGAAAGTTTGCGAGAAGGTAGCAACCTGTAGTGTCATTGGTACGCATCGTGGAACCTGTCGACGAAATGGAACTTGTCGACGTTAGGTCGACTAAAATTCTACCTATTCTACCTATACTACACTTCTACCCACCTCCTACTCTTCTAGGGCTTTTTCTTCTGCTGCCACACCTACCAAAGAGAGCCTAAATGCGGCAAATCCGTGTCCCACCTTAGAACTACTTTGCTTGTTTCCGTTCGCACTTCATTGTTAGGCGCGTCGGCACACTTTGGAGGCTTTCCAAGAACGTTCGCCTCCCCGAATGGTACTCTGGTTAGCGGTATGATTGGCGTATTCTCTGTGCCATCTTGGAGGTGGCTACCCGGAATTGATACTTGAGTATCGCAATGTTACGGCGCCCGAGCTGTTTGCCTGCGTTTTTCGTATTCGTGTAGTTGCCTGTAGATTATCCCGCACAGTTTCTCGCAGTTTTATCTTATTTTTATTTATTTTTATTTTTATATTTTATCGACAACTAAAGCATATTATATTGCAGTTCCGAAAGTAAACTTGATTTTTTGTGAAACTTTTTTGAAACTTTGAAGATGAAGACGAGTCTCCTAGATGAGGAGGCCACAATACTCGGATGACTCCGCACACAACTACGTTATAGTGCAGCTGCACTACAACACAACTATGAAAAGCTAACGCATCTAGAAGCATGTTCAAATACACTAGTAGGAGCTTGATCGACTTCGTAGGCGATGGTAGATTTGAGTAGTTGAAGTGAACTATGATGTACGCGAAAGGTAACCGTCTGTGCAAAATGTGTATTTTACCACGACGTTTCGCAAAGGTTGCAGGTAAACGGCGAGGTTTGGGGTTTATTCCCCGATTTCGTGGCGGAAAAAATCCTGCACCACAAGAGTCAACGGCCAACGACCCAGGTGAACCTAGGGACGCCGCTAAGGACGATGAGCTGCCCGCTCCGCTCGACAAAGAGGACGACCAGGTACACTACCAATTTGCTAGAAGAACCATTAGGAAAGAATAAGTAGCCTGCTTTAACTGGCTGTGGGTGAACGTTTCGCCATCCCATACGGCGATGAACGAAAGAACTTTTTCTCACATGGACCCAAAGGAGTACTCTTAACCGAACGTGACACCGATTCTGAACCGATATAATTTATCGGCAGAAGTCACATTTCGATTTCGTTCGATGCCGTCACTTCAGAGCAAGGCGGCCGAAGTCGAGGGGACCGACACCACAAGACGTCGCTCTTTTGGAGCCCCTTGGCGACGTTGGAAAAATGCCCCGGACGTCCAGGCGGATGAGGAGAGAAATGTGCAGCCGACTACACCGACCCAAGGAGATAACGCAGTCGATCAAGGCAAGTGGACCTATAGCTCGAATAACCGATTTTTCTGCCATAGACAAAGAAAGAAGTCCTAGGGGCGTCTGCGTACATTCGAATATAGTGGCCTTGCTCTGGTAGAGTAACAGGTTGTTCTGAACGGGCGGGGCGCTGAGCAACACGGGGCCACAACGCTGCCGCCGTCCCATTGAAACATTGGAAGATATCAAGGACTCGTTGAAAATATCGTGCTATTTACAATGTAATACATATGATATTCAGGAAGGGCTACCACGTGTATAGTTCGATCTATGTTGGATAAATGTAAGATTTTTGGATAATTTTATAGATGGCGAGGACGAAGAGGTGGAACACATCACTGGGTCTGGCCAAACGGACTCTGAAGGACAACTTCGAGACTCAAAGGAAGCTGCTCCAGAGGATGAGGTCAGAGGTCAGAGGCCCTGGAGTAGGTTCAGATTCGGAAACAGAAGGCAGCAGCCGCAGGAGCAACAGGTCAAGGATCAGGACGACACCAGGACGTCTCAGAATGTAGCACCAGCGGGAGGACAGCCGATGGGTCCTGACGCGCAGGTATTTTAAAATGTTGACTGTATGCTGCGTATCCATGGCCCTTTATCAAGGCATACACTATAAATTATATTAGTTAATAATAGAGGAATGGTTGATAATTAGCGGCCGGGTCTGATCGTCACTCAGTGGTGACATTAACGACAAGTGCCGAGGCGCGTTGGCCTCATGTTGCCATCGGTGTCCCGCTTATTCAAACTCGATAAATGCCAAGTGAAAAGCGATCCATTTATCATCATCAATCAATAAACAGTCTAAACCTATATTCCCATATCATATTCAATCTACATATGCTACGCTATTACCGAGTTCTATTGTTTCGTAATCATCTTCCTGCGTCGTCGCGAAAATGATTAGCTTCTCACGGTTGAGCAGCAATCAGTATCCGATGCTGTGCAAAGGGCCAAGTCTATGGCCGAACAGGACAGACAACAGCAACAGCAGGGACACAAGCAACAGCAACATCAGCAGATACAGCAAGGCCGTACGCCGATGGTAGCGCTACCATCTTCGCACGCAGCGACTGGACCCCCAACGGCTGGAGTTCAGTTGTCCGGCGACGGATCCGAGACCCGCGTCCAGGTTGAACAGGACGTGATGCCAGAGCGGGCTGTACCCGAGGAGCCGGAAGATGATGACAAGGTGTTCGTCTCGAGGCTCTTCGTCGATCGCTTCGTCACGCGTGAGTGCCTACAGTGTTATTTACGTATATATGCATACACCATCTAAATATGAATTCGGGAACCGTACGAGTAATTGCTGTATGAACAGTAAATAAGAACATCGTGATCTTGTTCAACTATTTGGCATTTGTTCGTCGTGCTTGATACGGCTATCACTAGACCTCGACCTACGGATATATTCTATTGTGAGGCTTAATTAACAATTCGCATATGTTTTATTTCATTATTTCAACCTTTGTTGCGTGTTGCTCGATCTCTCTATCTCATTCTGTACTCAGCTAGGAGACTTTGCAACAATAATTATGATGTTAGCATTTTTTTTTAGTTAGTTACAGACGTTTTGTTTGAAATATTCAAACTCGTTCGTATGAAGAATTAAATATCCCGGACTTTGATTAGTTGTTATATATATATATATATATATATATATATATACATTTATGTATATATATATATATATGAACTCTAAGCACGGCTGTATACCTCAACTTCTATACCGTTACAGGGCGCCAGAACGCACCTCTGCCATCGCCGCCGCCACGCAGCGCTTCTACTGTTCGCTCAGTGGCCTCAAAACCGTCCGCCCCATCTGAGCTCTACGGCTCATGTCTTTCACGCGCGGGCAGGACGGCCCAGGGGCTTCTCGGGGGACTCTGTCTATTCTTTCTGTTGCTGTTACTCGCTGCCGATGACGACGAGGTACAACGTTCACCCTTACAGGGCACACTGGAAAGTTTACATATATCGTTATTAACTCCTATCGGAGAAGGTCGTCGCGGTGGTTTGAGACACTTTGCCTCTGGGGCCTCTCAAAACCGCTGAACGCTAACGACGCTAAGCGAAGTGGCGTTAGTATCAGACGATCGGGCGTTCACCCTCAATGTTGTGGTTCTGGCAATTAGTCAATCAGGTCAAACTCGCGCTTCTTATGCATCTCCATGGTAAATAACTGCAGGTAAAACGTATTTTCGGGGCGTCCGGAGGCGCCAGCGCCGGCGGTCAGGCCCAGCTGCTCCAGATGGTCATCTACTTTCTCGTGATTGTAAGCGTTATCACTTCGTTCGACGGGTAAGCATTCATCCATTTGAATGGGTCTTGTCGGGATGACGGTTTGGGATCACTGTCTCTGTTCCATATATGGCGCATATTACACACACATGTAAATGGCAGCGGGTGCTCAGATTCGTCATTGGTCATTACCGTGTTGACGAGCGAACCGTGATGTATTTGGCGGACTCCGTCTATATCACACACTAACCGGTTACATATGATTGTTATCGTTCTCTGGTCCAGCCTCAACTACCAACAAATGATTGCTGAGCGGAGGCCGAATAGATTCGTCTTTACGTCGATGGTGTATCCGGCAATGCTCATTCTTGGACTCACCGTCACCAAGCTGGATAACAAGCTCGCATATGGGGTACGTGTGGGATGTCTGTAGATTTGCGCCGACACGGAGGCCGACCTTGTCGACGGATTCATCCACGCACAGCATGATGCATAACGCAATACAACGAACTCATTTCAGTGTGTTGATGCTGCCGAGAAAGTTCTCGGATAGAACAGACACATACGGCGAACTGGACTCGTCGGTGAATGCTTAAATTTGCCCGGCAGGTCGATCCCTCAGTGTGAATTGTGTGCTACAATCGATTAATTAACGTGCGGAGGATTAATAGCTAATGCGGTAGATGAATTAGCTGACGATAATAACTCGCCAGCTGGTGGGTTGAGGACCGCAGAGGACTTTATTCAATATGATATAATATCTGCCACAAAATCACTTTTTCCCCCGTGTGTTTTCCAGGGAGGTGTCACTTCCGAGGAGTGGGCCCGTTGGAAGGGCGTCAACCTCGGCCGATGTGCGTGTGGCCTCATCGCCTGGATCGTACTCTGCCTTTAATAAGCACAACGACTACAATAAACATGCTAGCATAAATGGACACATTGACGAGCTATTATTTCGCAACGCTAAAAGGTGTCCACTGATTGAAAGGTTGAAGACTTTTTTTCGAATTTCTCACCCCGATCATCGATCATTTCTAGGCTTTTCTTTTCTTTTATTTTTTTTATCGCCAACTCAGTACTCAGTATTCAGCAAGTTCTCATCTTACTGTACGTATGCTGCGGCTTGCATCGGTCATCCATAGATTTCTAATATGTATAGTGACTAAACGGTGCATCGTCCCCTGGTGATGGAGAAAATCGTTTCAGCCAAACTAAGCGCATACAAATCAGATCGTTCCCCATGTATCGTATAGGGTGATTGTGACCCTGCAGAGCAGCATGACCCTGTTATCGCACTTTGAGCAGGCCTGGTCATAACGTTAGCTCTGACGCCACGAACGTGCTACCAGAATGGGCAACATTTAATTATGAAGGACGAAGAAGCATGACTCAGCCTTTTGATTGGTTTCGTTTGGAGTAAAAAAATGGGTCTAACAGACACCTTGTTTTTCCCCGCGAGGCGTATAGTTGTACCATATATAGTCTTGTGACTAAAAAGGCTTCTTTCGAAGCAAAAATGCTCATCACCATAATGCTTCATAGGCGAGTGTTATCCGGATTACTCACAGCTTTGTTTAGGGAGTGTGGAACATGTTTAAGCTTGCCACTCTCTCTGAACATGGACCGAGGTAAACGAATTAATTATCATTTTGCTGATTACCTTGGCATTGTGGTGTCGAGATTAGGCTACTTAAGAGCACGCAACTCAAGTTAGGTTTTGTGCTTCTGAAAAATGAAAGCCAACGTAACAACTTCCTCAAAAGTTATGGAGCAAAAGTTTCCTGCTAAATTTGATAACTTTACTGTACTGAGATCGACTAGCAAATATTGCATTCATATCTACCAGAACTATAATTTTTTTCCACGGGTAGCTCAATGGTAAATAGTAATGAACAGACGTTGTTATTGTTGTTGGTCGGATTGACTGGGCATTGAAAAGGTTGGAAGGAACACATGTATCTTTTGTATCTGATATATATGTACGAATATCTGGAATCTTTTGAGATCTCAATCATTAAGTCGATACCCTGATTCTTTTGGCATCAAGCCCAGCGCTTATTAATTAATCATTATCAGAACAATTTCTGTCAGCTTTCGCTATGTTCAAACATACCTTGTCATCACTGTCCGACTTCCTTAGTACAAAACATCATATCCGAAACATAAGAAATTGCTAAATGGATTAGATGTACAGATATATGTTGAAAACATTACTCCACTAGGGGGGCCTTTTTACAAAATTTGCTCATGAACACTGTGACTGTTACTGACAGAATAGGCTGATGTTCCATTTTACGGGGTACGGTAATCCGTCAAACGAACTGTTGAATTAACTTTGCATGCATGTTCTTCAGAGGATGTTGAGTTGAAGATGAAAGCAGACCTAGGAGGCGTTTATTTGTGCTTATGAAGCTGAATCTGTGCTCCATTTGTCTATTTGTTTTTTTTATTCTTCACCATTGTAATTAACAGCTAGATTAATTGGCGTTAGTTGTTATTATAACTAGTAATATTTAATCGTAACCATAAACCTAGTATACAAATATCCACACAATCTGGTAAGTTGCCCTGAAGAGCAGTTCTAGGCTCAGTAAAGATTCATTGAACTGGGGGAGTTCCCATATTGCCGAAACCCGGGGTCTCCCATAATAAATCTGTCTCCGCCTCTTTCATTGTTATGGGCATTTCTTTCCCAACCACGAATTTTGTTCCCACACAATTTCAACAGCTGGGGGCGACCCGAGCTTCATTTACCTGCCTCTTCTGCAGGACCTCCCAGTAACGCGCACCAGCTCCAATAGCGACAACTTGCGCTATATTCCCCGCTAGATTCCCTGTGGCCTGTCGAGCAAAAGAGTACATCGAGCGCCCTCATACCGAGTCGAGGCAGCAGCCGATTTGAATCATCGGGTGGATGCTGAGCACACCGAGACCGAGAGGCAGTCAGCAAGCTGACCGGACCGGCAATGTGTCGTTTTGTATCCGCCGAGCGTGCCGCCATCCCGCGCGCGCTCGTCCTGCGCTCGTGGGCGCTCCCATCGCAACGATACAAGTGAGTCACGGCCCAGGTCTCGACCGTCGCTTTGTCGCCGCTGGCAAGCGACCAGCAGCCCTCTCCACAGGCGTGTGACGTCTCTCCCCGCAGGAACAAAGGTACAGAGGAAGGCGAGAGAGAGAGAGAGACAGATATATCGAACCCTCGCTGGCTGCGTTCTCCAGCTTGTCCCCCCCGAGCACGCACGCAGGCACGCAGGCAGGCAGCCGGCCAATGCCATAGATTGGTTGGACTAACCAGCCGAACTCGATGCGAACACTCGGGCAGGGTTGGTCTGCTCCGCTCTGGGTTTCCTGTTATCCGTTGCTTTGGTTCGTTACTAGTTGCTTGCTTGCTTGCCTGCTAGGGCTGTGTGTCCGCATGGCCCAGCCGCCGCCGCCACCGCCGCCGTCGACGCCAACCAAAGCAAGGCTCGTCTGTTTCCCGTTACTCTTCCTCTGGCGCCACCGTCCTTCTACCTCGCTCATGCTGGCTTGCGAGCGTGTCTGCTACCCTTGTATTCTATCGTGGGTTATATTTCCTCTCTCCTCTTTTCAGCTTTCTCCCTTTAGCCGACGAGAGGGGAGGCGCGGCGCAGCGCGGCGCTCGCCACCGCTGCCGCCGCCGCCTCTTCAGCCGCTACGAGCAGCAGTAACAACAGCTCCATAGTAGCTATGCGAGCAGGCTCAGCGGTAGCAGTGTGTAGGGGATAGCAGCTACGGGCTGCAGGGTCGCTCTGTTCGCGCACGGGCTGAACCAAACACTTTTAGGCTGCGGTAGATAGATATACATATATATACATAGATACACAGACGCGGAGCAATAGAGCGCCCGGCTGCCACCCAGCCAGCGTAGAGTGGCTCGTACTATCAAAGCGAGAGCGTCACGCTGCTCTAGCCAAACCCGCCGCCGCCAAGTTCGCCTATAACCCGGTAGTATAGAGAGACAAGAGACCAGATCGAGCAGTTACAGTGAGCTGGCGTCCGAAACAACAACGAGCAATGATCGTCACCGAGAAAGAACTACCCACCACGATCGTTGTCGAGTGACTACCATTGGCGGCGGTGGCGGCGGCGGCGGCCACTGAGAGAGGGGAGGGTGTTTGAGTGAGCCACTGCCCGAATGGGGGAAGAGATCACTGGCTGATGTTGGAGTCACTGGAGCTGCTGGTTGTAGTTGGTAGAGCGCTGCTGCGTGGGACGCACTCCAGCTACTGAGAGACGACGACCCTCGGCGACTCGGTGAGGTTGGCCCTGAGATAGCGGCGTTTTGAAGCCAGCGTGTGCCTGCGGTTCTGTGCATTTCGTCTGTGATACGACGTTGGGGCGTGACACAACAGAGACAAACAGTGTCTCGGCCCGAAACGATGGTTGTCAGCGGCGTGAGTCGATGCTGAAGTGTGTGCGTGCCGGTACGTCTATACGCGACCGAGTGGCTCGGGAGTTATCGTTTGCAAACACAAAACGGATACGACGGGCGGCCGAAAGTCGAGAGCCACTACGCGCTTACCCTATTCAATTGCTGTGTTGGCTGTCGCGGCGCGAGGACGGTCGCGTCCAGCTAGTTGTAGTGAATGCGTACAAGCATAGGAGAGACAGCCTTATGGCAGGCACACTCGGGCGGTGTCTGTGACTTCCGGGCAGTGGGCAGCCAGTAGGTGTACCGGCGAAAAACAAGCGTGTCCGGTGAATTGTTGTTACCTCTTGGCAGATTGGGCTGGAGGTGCTATGAGACGAGACGGTGAAAACAGGTTGACGCCTGTCGCGAATGGTGAGGAGAGCCGTTGAGAGCTAGCGTTCATCTTGTGTCTTTGGCCAAAGCACCGCGTACCACCAACAACGAGCTGATTGACAGCGGAATAAAGAAAAAGAAAAATTCGCCTGGAGACGCCCACCCGATGCTCGTCGAACCCCCACTCAACTATACCGCTTACCCGGTTCCTCATCCACTCAGCTGTTACTATCAGACATTGGCAGTTGACAGTGGGTACTGACTCAACGTAGATCTGGTCACGGCTGCTACTGCCGACCCCTGAGCGTTTTCTGAACACACCTCCGTGTAGTAAGTTATTTATTGTGGTTGTTGTTGCTGTTGCTGTCGCCATCGTGGAGTGTCAACTTCCGAGGAGATCCTCGTCAGCTGGCAACTGGTCTGCGCGGATCCGTTCATTTTGACAGAAGCGATCGCTGCAGCGGCGAGCAAAGCAGTGTGAGCGTACCGGTTTGACAGCCGCCGGCCGGGTCGATCAGCCGGTTGGATGGGGTTGGGTCGCACGGTGTTGCTGGATCAGGATTACGGAAAAGGCGCGTCGTTTCGGCGGGGAAATTTGAAGTGGCCGTTGCCACTAGGCCGCTTAGGTCCATCGATCGCGATCTTAGCGACGTGGATTTCGACTTGTACGTAAATCGATATCGTGTCGTTATCCGCTACCATGTAATGAAGTCGAGCTTGTTTGTCAATTCGTGTGACTTTGAAGTGATAGCCGAATAGTCTACGAAGCCACCCGGATTGCGCCCGGTAAAAGTAAGTACAAGCACAAAAAGAATGTATATATATATATATATATATATATATATTCCAAAGTGCATCCACCCTTATTGCTGACTTTAGGATTTAGGCAAGATTAACACAATAACCGTCACAGCATTTTCACGTCCACAATGGCCAATCTTCTTCGTGTTGCCTTGCCGTTTGAATTCGCCTTGCGGAGAGCCTTCTTTCCACGGCGCGACGCTGGCGTGGTAGACTGTGTGAAATTCAGCGTATTACGCCTGATGCACCCCAGGGGGGTCTAATGCCCTGCGAAGGTGGGTGGATGAATGCTTGTGTGTGATTGTGCATCTATCTCGTGTTTGCAACGAGGAAGCGGTGGGAGTAATCCGAACGACGATGTACAGCGACAACGGTGGCATCCGAGTCCAAACGAGCAGGCAACAACGAATCAGCGGAGTCAGAGTGGACACTTGTCAGTGAGAAGGGCGAATACGAACGAACGGGCAGACATCAGCCAGAGACAAGAATCATATGATAGAAGCAGCCGCCGCCGCCAACCGACGAGATCTGCTCATCCTCGCCAGCTGGTGGAGGCTCGAGAGGCTGCCACCGCCCATTACGTCTCCGTCAGTGTGACCCACGGGGTGGTACCCAGACGCCCGGCCGACTGCACGAGCGCGAGGATGAGAAAGGCGCGCCAGGGGTTCGATGCGGTGGGGCGCAAGCGTAGCCGGGCATAGCCGTAAGACTTGACGAGAGTGAGAGAGCTCAACATGTAGCTGGTATGATGACTTCAGAGCATGTGCGCGTGGATGTGTGTACGCGATTGTGTCAGTGATCGCAGCGTGCCGGGGGGGTGCTGCCAGCCACCATGGGTGCGAAGCCGTCTGGTCGAGTTTTCCATCAGGGGCTCCCTGCACTACCCTGAACGAACCTGGTGCTGCTGATGCCGTTATCGCTGCCGGGGATAGAAGAAGTTATCTTTGCCGACCGGGCCACTCCCATTTCCGGACGTGGTATGCTCGGACATCCAGGATAGGTACGGCACGATGTCAGGAACTGTCAGGACTGCCGGACGACGGCGTGGAGCTTCGTAGGTGACAGATTGTAGACTGGAGTGACTCGTGCACGACTCGAGGAGCCAGCCGAGTGGTAATAGTTAGGGTCAGGTGTTCGTTCTGCCTGTTGTTTTGGTGGTTTTACGCTTGTCATTGGCGTGCTGTCGTCATGTCATTCATAGCTCATTTAGCGGCGGTGTTGTGTTAGTTACTGCGTTGCTAAATCGTCGGGACCGGCGGCCGGACTATTGTACACCGACCCGTCGCCTGTTGTCGTCGACCCGTCGCGGCGGGCGTGTCCTCTTGTGTGGTCACGGAGGAAAACGAGCAAAGAATATACACATGGCATATCATAGACCGACGACCAACCACTCGAGCTGATTAGTTGAGATAGATATTCCCTTATACAATACAAAGTCATAGATCATTTTCGTACCTACGTCCAACTAGTGGTTGCCCGCAGCGAACAGGACAAGCAGTGAACGTCGCGCAGACAGCAGACAATAGCGCCGAGGCGCCAACTCCGCGCAAAACGATCCCAGCTGGATAGCCACGTAGTCTATGGGCTAGAACAGGTGGAACACACCTCGACAGTCAGATACCGATGCGTAGAGAGGGCCCGCGCTCGCTCGCGCGCTCCGCAAAGGGCGTTCCCCATCCTCTGTTCGGACCGGACATGACTGAGGGCGGGGAGACTCCGTCAAGTGAGTTACTGTGTTAGTGAGCACCGTCACCGAGCCACAATCGCTCACTCGATCAAAGTGACGCCGGAGCGTACCCTGTGACAGCTATGTATCTCTTTATCTATCTGTCTCCTCTAGTGACTCCAGGAGATGTCGCGCTGGCCAGCAGACGACAGACGGTGTGGATAGCCGATGTCGAGTGACACCGTTGTTGCTGCTGTTATTGTTGCTGCTGTTGTTGTTGCTGTTGTTGTTGCTGTTGTTGTTGCTGCTGCTGTTATGGTTGCTGTTGTTGTTGCTGCTGCTGTTGTTGTTGCTGTCAGCGCTGTAGCCTGAAAGGACAGCGAAACACAAGATAACAGCGCAAGCCGGGTCGTTAACGTATGATTGTATGGGTTTGTGGGTGTGGAAGTGGAAAATCGTTCTGCTCTTGGGCCATCGCAGTTCCCGCGACCTATGATAATACAACGGATGCGGTTCGCGGCGTTGCCGACTGGTCAATGCGATAAGAAATCTGTCAGTCACATGAGAGGGGGCTCCTTTCCTCGACCGGTCTGCCCATCTGACCGCGCGTGGAAACAAAGCTCGGGATGAGTCAGCATGGTGCGTCGTCTACTTAGTCGAAATGTTCATCGATATCATCTTGTATTGTAGTTGGGTAATGACGTGACACCGGCTTCTTATTGGTTTTTTGCATTGTGCCGACAAGCGGACTCGACAACAATACAGCAACAACTATAACTGCAACTGATCTTGTTATAATAATAATAATAATTATTATTATTATTCTTCGTTTTCTTATACTGATTACCATTTCGATTACGATTTCAACGAAAAAAAATGCTATTTTTCAGGGGGAAATCATCTGCCGTTATCCTTCATCCTCCATCATCAGATTATGATGCTGCTACCCCGGTAGCGAATGTCTTCGCGTGCCATAGTATCAACTGATCCTGAGAGAGAGAAAGAGAGAGAGAGCGAGTGGATTTCGTGAACAGTGATTGTGAAGCTGAACTAGCATAGTGAAGTTGTCGTGTTAACGTTATCTACAAGAGCCAACAGAAGAGATACACTCCCGCCTTCAGATGGCCATGGCGGACGACACCCCCGAGCAGGAGGGTAAGTGACTATCTCGTAGGAATACAATTCACAGTGACGCATTCTGTACAAACAAAGCAATATATATATATATATATATATATAACAGACGCGGTTAGACGTACAGAAAGACGGCACTGGATTATGACTCAGCTTAAATGTATTACAGATCTTTTACCTATATATATATATATTGCAAATAGTAGATGTCAGTAGAATTTTGTCTCGGGATAAAGCAAGACAAGGTCTTACACTTTGGAAACACAAGGACGTATCGTCGAGATTAGCATCAACTAGCCACCGCCCGCTCTGCGTAATCACCCCATGATGGCGCTTCATTAACGCGAGGCCTTCATCAGCAAACCTCATTAAAGCAACGATGCATTGCTCGATACGAACATCGACACTCTGCTGTTCGACTGTCGTTAATTATATTAATGCGTTGATTGTGCGTTCAGTGAATTTTCCTTTTCATCCACTGTTTTTGCTTATTTCCTCTTAATAACGTTTGCCCTTACGAAAAACTCGAGAAACTTTACCACCACCACCAAACGATCAACGGCCACCCCCCGGCACCGTGGACCATCCAATAGGCATTCTGGCATTTCCCCCGGCCATCTGGAATACTATCGAGTAGCAGCAGAATGCTGTTCGCAGATTGTCCTTCGAAACCAACCAACCAACCAACCAACCAACATCGAAGTCAACCGGAGTCACTTGAGAGACGTGACCCGGCCACGACACGAACGGTTATATCGTGCTATCGTCGCCCTTTGACGAGAGTGGTCTTCATTCATATGGTACCATTCATCACAATCGACGTTGCGTACACTTTCAGACACCGTGCGCGCTAGTGTGCCAGTCTACCGGTACCGAGTCCGGCACAATTGTCAATCGCCAATCAGCGATTCGCTGTGTGCGCTGCCGTTCCGCTGACGAATAAATTGTTATCGTACACAGGCGAGTGTTCGTCAGCGCAGTGGAACAGGCCCGCCGGTAAATAGAGCTCATATCCGAGACAACATGCAACAGCGCATCCGCAAACATCTAGCAAACAAACACACGCTCACTTTGTCCCGTACACATCGGCTGATCGGACTTCCGACAGACGATTGGGTGAGGCCCTCGCCCGCTGCGAACGCCACCACCGAGCCGCCGCCGCCGCCGTCGCCGCCGATGATTAAACATCAGACGATACACGTACATACGTGATGTATATATATATATATATGTACATATATGCGCGAACGCTGACCACCGCTTCTACGCGCTGCCGGTAAGCGGTGACGAGATGCGCTAATTGGTCCGGCGCGGCACATTAAGGATGGTGATGTTAGAGTGGCGGCGACGACGGCGGTTGTGGCGGCCTGTATTGTAATACAAGACAGCGAAAGCACATGGAAAGAAAGGGGGCGAGCTAGGGCGGAGGAGGTTGTATCAGTGAGCTGGTGAGCGGGCTGAGTCCGATGGGCCACCGATGCAACAGTAACTTGGATGGAGGCCTTTTTACTTCGTGTGGGTCACACATTTGGCCCTGTTTTCTTCGGGGCTGATTATCAGGGACGAGGACAAGAAAGCTGCCACTCGCACTAATCGACCATATAAGTGACAGCGTATGAGTTCACTCTGGCAGAATTGTCTATGACCGGTTTGTTCTTTGTTGCTTTATGATGGCCGGCAAATGGCGTTGCAGTATGAAACTCTCAACGAATTGGTCAAAATAGTGACTCGGAGGTCGCCGACAATAAAATATCCAATCTCCAACTATAACGGCTATCTGGTGAGATTATTTCATGTGATAGTTCTCGCGTTGACTATCGATTCCCAGAAGCTCTAATGAACGCGATCTAATAGGATCCGATAGCTGGTGTTAAGTTTTCTGAGTCAGAGGCTATTATTTACGCCGCATTTACGTTCGCATTCGTACCCATTTATAATAGTAATAACAAACACCTTATTTCAAAGGTATTACATTACCATCTTCGATAAAGGGGTTACGTCTTTGCCCACAATGACTGCATCATTCGCTCACGCTGTAGGTGTGATACCACCCCCCCACCCCCCGGGGGATGAGATAAACTATTTATACCCTTCTGGTAAACGGTTTTATTCGATGTCGAATATATGATTATGCTTATTAAAATATTACCGTAATTAGAGAAGCAGTTGGGGCCAGGTGTCAGGTCAGACTGACACCGACCTTTCTGTGTTGAGAGTTTTGTTCCATTTTGATCTGGTCGTAGTTTGAACGATGTCCGACTTTTTCTGTATGCCTTCTCTAGACTTCATTTTTCACTTCATCTCAGGAAGCAATACGTTGTCCTGAGGCATTAATACGTTAGACAGTTTATGCAATCATTACATAGTCACCCGTCACATTAGCATTGTCAGCCCACTCGTCGTCTTGTTCAACTACGCTATTCTAATTGTATCAATGCTGAGTATCGAAGTTGCCCGCCGGCTGGCTCCCAGAGCGACATCTGCCATCTGTGCCGAGTAGTTTGCCGGTTAGCCGATGTGATGGGACGTCTAAATCTCGAATGGCCACCTTTTTTTTTTATTAGTGTTCGGTCCTACCTATGAAAAACTTGGGTTTCGCAACGATCCGATGATTTGTTTTTTGCTAAGCGGACCAATCATACTGCGAGATGAAAAACGTGACCTTTCACGGGGCGAGCGCTGCGTTACAATGGCAATTGACTGATACACCTTTGGCTAGCTGTGGCATGGCCACGTTAACGCCGCCCGCGTAACTGACCCTGAAATGGACGGCGGGAAGGTTCGATTGAGCCTCAACTTAAATGTCACCAAGGTGTTAGGCCACAGCTGAGCCACTGCAATCCCTTACCTTATTCTGACAAAGGTACTCCTTTGTCGCTCGTTATTCCTCTCTCTCTGCCTCTCTCTTTTTCTTGCTCTCCAATATGGTAGAGAACAAACGCATTGTCAGGAGGGTATTTTTTTTGCGTAGGAATCGCTCATGAAATATGCCAATGCCATCTTCGACACTACGAATGTCGATGCGATTCAACAAGTGGAGTAGACCGTTCATGATTTTTTGCAAATAGATAGAATCTAACGATGAAATTGACTTGTTGCATAGACTCAACGGAAGATATAATATAGTGTCCAGAAAAGCTTGCCGTGCCGTTGATTATCAGTGCGCTAATTTGTCTAATTGCCGCCCGCCGTCGTCACAATAGTTTTCTAGTGATTGACTACAGTGTTTACTCACACAACCGCTGCTATCAGTGCTATAATACTATAGTATTGTGGCCGCCGCCGCCGACCGCTCTAGTGGCTCTAGTTTACCGTTGCCGGTTCGCCGCCGTCATTCGTCAGCCTCAGTAATCTGGCCTTCCCGAACGACGCAAGTGACTCAGCCAGGCTCAGCCTGTTGACCAGCTGTTGTCATTCGCTGGCGTGGCTGCTCACCCTCTTAGAGCCAGATGCTGCTTGCTGGCCAATGGATCCATTCTGTTCCGTTTGTGAGCAGAGTGCCGGCCGTTACACCATAGCGCTTTTCCTGAGCAAGTCTCACACACATAAACAACATATGCAACAGACGAAACAGCCGGCCAACTCCAGCCGTTCGAGAGGAGGGGGGCTATTGGCGCATGTTGGCAGTGCTATAATGATGATAATAACGACGATGCGGATGAGCTGTCCAGAGGATGAAACGCTTCACATTCTATCAAAACGACTCGAGTTAGCCACATATGATCTATCCGGCCTGTAGTGATTTTTGTCGATGGGCACAGTTGTCATGTACTGGCGTATATAACTTCGATAATTTCGTCATTTACCCACACGGTATTGTGTTATGCATACCTAGGTAGCCAGTGAAATGGTACAACAATGGTGAAAACAGCACAAGCATATATATATATATATATATATATATATATATATATATATATATATATATATATACTGTGTTTGTTACTAGCACAAATGATTCGAACAATTAGTGTTCGTTTGTGTTACGTGAGAACGCCGGAGCTGTCACTGCAGGTGTGCAGGTATTCTGCCGACGTGTTCCGATCGAAGTTTGGTAGTTTGCTTGAGCGTGATTCGAGCCGATTTGTTTTGTGTTTTTTCTCTGAGAGTTAAATCGCGCGAATCTGCGCAAATCGATTGGACAGTACATTCAGCCCAATGCGGAAAATTGAAGGAGGGTCATCCGCTCGAGCGATTCTCGCTATCGAAACCGTCGAGCTGTGATCAATCATATGGACATTTTTGCGTTTTTGCTCTGTCGCTCCGATGTAAATGAATGTATCTACATGGTAGAACATGGTTCGCCTTCTTTTTCGATTCTCGTCGAGTTCAATTGACGATGCTCTCTCTCACGATGGTGGTGGTGGTGATAATGCCATCAACAAAATGAACGTGACAACGTGACATTGTCTATGCGTGTAGAGAGTGCGTGAGGGGGATTCAGATTGGCTGAACTAATTAAAATTGATGCGGTTTCCCGCTACTCTCTCAGTCTGTCTCTCTCTCTCTCTGGGGCTACCGTGCGACTTTCGGATCGTATTGAACTTGAAGGGCGAAGCTTAGTTCCACGTCCCCAGCCCTCTCCGCCTCCCGTTTACCTCTCTGTTCACCATAAGAAAAGAACATTACAAGCGAAGTTTCCTTCTACTGTGAACCAATTTTCCCACTACGATCCCTTTTTTTTTCTTTTGAGAGGAGGTAATTTTCTTCAAACGCGTGAATACCACCAGAATTCCTGTTTTTGCTTAAGCCGCACATCCGCGTGAAGATTTGCACGAGCCGCGATTCTAATGCTCGTTGTTCTGTTGTTCCTCGTCAGCGTATTGCTGTATAGACTGCTTAATGCAGGTCGCGTCGTCGACAATGATTCGATGGGGTAATGCTGTGTTACGGGACCCCGGCGCTCCTGTTAGAGCGTCCCAGGACCGTTCATCCCTATGTCGTGGTTCGTGTCCGTTTCGGCCGGCGCATAGCTGACCATTGTGGGCGTATCCATGCATGCCTGTCTGTACACAATGCACTCGCGCGTCTCCGGTGTGGCACGATACCACCGGTTCTAGATAGAAACGCAATGATAGCTAAAGGCGTAGCAAGATCGCCGCGTAGCCCAGTGAGAGATAAGTCCCGAGGCGAAACGGGGCGAAAATTCGTCCTAGGTTAGAAGAGAATCGCTCGAATCGGGCGAAGCTGGTGATGGTGGTGGGTAACCGTAATCATCGTTGTGGCAACAGCCGAGAGCACTTTGGATAAATGGGCTTCGTGAGGGCGCCTCGCTAGACGGGAAGATTACGAGGCTGACCCCTCGCACTGGTCAGCTATTACAGGTTTAGCTGATGATGGCTATAGTCGGGTCGATCTGCCTCGCGGTGGTTGGGCTTCGTTGTTCCTGTCACTGTTCAAGGGGACGAGAGGAGGGTTAGTCTGCAATGTCGCTCGACTGGCGGCCGAATCGTGTAAGCAAGCCGTTGTAGACATCGTTCGTCTGTGTTGTTGTTGTGGCTTCTGGGCCCAGACGAACAGGAAAATAATCCATCTTAGCGAGGGCGTACGTGAAATATATCGCTAGCCATAGAGCGTTAGATCTAATCAATAACAACCTGTTGCCACGATTGTGACTATGTAGAATCGCTATGACGATTGTTCGCCAGGTGATAATTAACTAATTGTCCCAGAATTAATTCGAATTAATTTTCGCCCCGCTGCGCTTTATTTGCGCGAAGTTGGTTACTTTCGATTACTGGCAATATTTTAACCGTTTTCATCAAGAAATCACTTTACTCAGGTGAAGCTAATGACCTCGCAGCCGAAGACGTAAACCATAGTTAAAGGTAAAGCCTTATTAGTTTAATCGGGATTAACTAATCCCCGCGGCACCGCTATGATAGGCCATTAAACGTTTGACAATGTCCGTTTTGTAAACGAGCAATCAATCCAGTCCAACAATATGTGAATGATGATTCCGTTCGTCGTCGTAGCAGAAATACACATGGAGAGCTAACTATACCACAGTTGCTACTATATGTATGTATATGCAAAGTGATATGTACAGACGTTTATCATATTTGTCGTGACGCGACCTCTCAGCTAGTCTGCTAGACCACTAAGAGAGACATTTCAGTTTGCCGTTGTTCTTAGCAGTTATTGCACTTGGGGGTCTCTTTGTGGCCGAACCCAACCCAGATGGAATCCTTGTGCACAGGGACATCCCATCCCTATGTGAGATCAGGGAGGATTATTTCCGTGTATTCGATTCGACTGCGATAGACACGATGTGGCAACAACAGGCCGGCAGAGCAATCATACTAGCAGTAGCACCCGTGCTAGTGACGATAGTGGTTGTACGGGCGACAGAAGATTTGAAATTTTCTGCTCGGCTTACCACTGGGTGGGAATCATCCTCGTCCGCGATGGCGGCGATATCTACCACTGCGCGGTATGACGTGTACCTGTTACGTCGCGCGGAAATATCGCTGCGGTACAGTGGCGCTACGTGCCCCAGTGGTTGGGAGCTTCCGAGCCCCGCCCCGGCATCTCGCCATCGCGAGTGGCTTCGCAAGAAGCTGGCCGACACTTCGATTCTATCCGCAGATTCGCTGATATCGGAGCGAGACACAGAAGGGGATCCAACGGCAGAAAATCATGAAGCCATGAGCTTCAGTGGACGTCAACTCCTACTCGAACGAGTCGCGATTGACCCCGAATCACTTACATGAAAAGTACATAGGCAGCGAAATAATGGGGGGTGGATGGGGTGGGGCAGATGAAATCGAGCCGATCTGCCCATATCACGGAACAGTGCTCAATCCTGCATGGCTTGTTGCATCCACAATGGTGCCAAACGTTCGTTTTAAAGGATAACGTAGGCGTGACTGAGTATGACATCGTTGAGCGAAAAATTGATAGCGTTTACCCAAGCTAACCCATGGAATTATCGGTGTTAGCAGGTGGCTAAGAAAGTGACTACATCATAATACCGGTGGAGGGAGGACACTGATACGGGGAGAGAAGATCAGAGGCTGAAATATGAACCGATCACTATCGATTTTACTGTAAACAGCAACGTTCTGCGCGTTGAGGAAGAAACAACCGAAACAAAGTTCTCATTGATATCTCTGCGGGTCGTGACGCAAACAGGGATGATTCATACAGTGCACATACTTGAAAAATGAAATCATTATACATTGTTCCGCTCGGCTGTGCAAGGGGTCACTAAGGAATCGTTGGCTGGACGGAAGGCAGCTCAGTGGCATACGCAGCGCAGTCTAGTTCATGACGATGTGATCCGGGATGGCGGGTCTCTCAATCGATGAATCTGAGTCGACGTTTAAAAGAGGTTCGAGAACGAACAAGGACAAACATTCTCTACCCGCATCTTTGAAGTCTGTTACTGCTGTTATTCCTGCTAAACGTGTCCTATAATGCTATCCAGGGCCTATTGTTGTTCTATTATATGTTGTTCGGTGCTGTTCTGGAGGGGTCGCTTTTCCTCCAGCCATCCGACGATTACGAGTTCGGAGTGACGCACATCCGGTTCAGGTCCGAGTCGTGGCGACCATGTGTGTAGGTGCACAGGCTCCGATCAGACCGGAGATGCCGTATCGGGTTTTGGCCAACCGGTCCCGCCTCTGTGTCTCTCTCTCTCTCCGGCAAGTTCTCTTGGTTCAGGCATGACACCAGCGGCGCTTCCGTGCCGTGTGAAGAGTGGCAGTCGCTGTGAGAGGTGCTACGAAGATCGTTAAGAGGACTACGAGAACTACAACAACATCCCAGTCGCCACAACTACTAGTAGTGGTGGTAGTAGTAACGCGCGCTTCGGCCGCCGTCAGCAGCAGCTTGGCAGCTTGGAAAGCCAGCAGCAACCGCTGACGTGGTAGGTGTCCAGCCTGTCACAAGGGGCGGACACTCCAGCGCCAATGTGGCACGGCCAGATTGGCAATACCCCGATCTCGGCGAGCCGACTCCGTGCGTCTGCTTCTGCAGGCGGGTGTCGCCTATTCCATATTTGGTCAACAGGCATTGCTTGTCGAAATATCGTCGACGCCTGGGATGGCTTTCGAACGACGGTGGCGGCGGCGGCGGCGGCAACCGCAGCTGCACGAGCAGCTAAATTCCGAGAGCGTCATCAAGGGACGAGCTCAGCGCATGACGACTGATGGTTGTAATTCACCGCGGTGATGGTGATTCCCTGATCTCGAGTACCTCCTATATCAGTGTGCGGGGAGGAAAGAAGGTTTCCTTGGCAAGTGTCGGGGCCGATGAATCATGGCCGAGACGATAGGGGGGCCAAGTGAAAATGAAAGAAAATAGTGGAAATTCATCGAGCGCTGCATGTCTCCATTTTATTTGGGTGTATCTACGAGAAAAAACGAGCTGAACCAGTGATTGGCGACTCGATACCGAATCGACACCTTATATATATATATATATATATAGCAGTTTAGTTGTAGTGGGCAGAACCTTTAAAAAAATAAAGACAGAACCTTAAGCCGACATCATTGTCTTGCTTCGTTTCAAACCCTATTGGACGTTTCTCTCACTGAAGTGGTCAGTTCAACTGTCGTGTTCTATTATATAGTACACCTATCTCTAAATGTTGTATTATCGTGCTCTATATATATCCGCCATTCTGTGTCGACGTGCGTACATCCAGACAATACACGCACGCATAGAGAGACTCAGGCAATGTGACCCAATATCTGTTTGAGCGATGCCTTCTTCGGGAACGTAGCGAGCCCAGTAGCGCACAGCAGACCTGGCACGGGCCCGTATGGGAGGACGAGTGTTCTCGGCAGGCTCATCCACCCTGCCCATCTATTCTCACACAGTGAGTTTTTTTCTATCTTTCCACTAGTCAGAGGAAACTATGGTGAGCTATCCAGCTACTTCGAACGGGGGACGCTACCCCGACGACCAGCTATGCCACGGCATGGCCAGCAACACCCTGGCCGCCTCTGGCTTCGTCTCATCCTGGTCCAGGCCTCCTATTCACATGTTGTTAGTTATTAGGCATGAACGTCGTATGATTAGTGGACCTGCCGTTAGCTGGTGCCCGTATCTACGAATGAGCATGCCTCGTCGTCGGAGAAGATATATGTATGTGGCGGTGCTGTTGCTGCCGCTGCTGCTGCGGCAGTCACAGTTGTGTCGGTGACGATTCCGTGTCATGCGAGGATGCCAAATGGCTGACTGACTGGGTAGGCTCCGAGAGAAGACGTTAGAGTCGGATGACATTAAGGATCTTCGCTGTAAAAGGGGTACATGGTGATGGAGGCCACTATAGTGCCGCAGACGTTGCTATAATCTATACGAAGCGATGGCGCTCGTGGAGGTAGAGAGAGAGAGAGAGAGAGAGAGAGGTCTCGTCTCATGATGAAGACATTCAGGTTACAAGCAAAGGGAGGAAGGAGGGTGGATGGATGGATATTAGTCACTATGATGCGTTCACTGCAGGTATAGTACATTTGATCTTAGTTTAAGGGGCGATGAGCTGAGGATCCTGAGGCAACGAAAGGGCAAGCAACGACTTGAAAGTGCCCTCCGTTGTGCATTTACAATACCTATAAATGCGTATGGCTTTCGCCATCGACGCTGTGCTGCATTGACCAATTGAGCGTTGTTTCAGTTCATTGTTACGATCAGCACGCTACGTGAGATACGCAGAGGGTTAGGCAGCTGTGTGTGGCGTGTGATCAGACATCGTTTACTAGATGACAACGGACAGCTGAGGGAACTACTTGAGTGAACGAGATTATTGATTTGAGAATGACGACGAGACGAAGCTAAACCTAAGGTGCGCTATGATTTATCTCACGCCTATATCTGTTCATTTGTCTCATCAGGTTCATCACCATTCGGTATTGATAATTACCGCGCAATGTAAAAGAGCAAACGCGGTTCGAGCAACACCGAGGAGCTGTACTTAGGCATACCCAATGAACCCGAGCTTCATAGACATGTCGTATCGATTGCTGCTGCTGCTACTTACCCGAAGTTGAATTAATGGACAACGGGGCAATTTCCGTTATTTCCACACACCCCGTTGAACGACACACGGTGAATTCGTGTGATGTGCTAAATCGATCGAAGCAGGATGCTACAAGAAATTTCAGTGAATCAAAAATATCATCCGCTCCGGTTGCATGGTAACAATCCAACAAAAAGCAAACGATCACCATCGAGTACAGAATTCATCTTGTACTCTGGATGAGAACGCTATGGCAAAGCGCGCCAATTTCACCTTCATGACATACATAGTAGATTGTGTTGTTGTTACAACACATTCTTCGCTTGCTCCTGCTTCGAATTAGCATGTCGAAAAATCACGCCCAGCTCACTCGTCCAATAGGAATATATACTAATAATAATAATAAGTAAAGGTGAACAGCAATATGCAATGAGTTCGTGAGAAGTTCGGCGGGTATGCGGCCGAGGTAACGCGATGAATAGTGGATGAGTCAGCGCCACTCTACCGGGTGCGCGGATGTCGTCGGCATCGCGCGAACTGAATTCACTTTGAACAAAAACAAGAGGAAGAGAAGAAGATCGAATTGACAAAATTGAAATGTCGACAGAAGTGCGTGTCGGCCCGTACCCGGTTCCACATCGGCGGGAGGCGGCGGCGGCGGCAGCGAGGGGGACCATTACCGTTCATTTTTATCGACTTCAGCCGAGGAACGGAAGTCAGAAATTGGCGAAAGCCGGCAACAGTAAGACGTCTCCACGATGCGGATCTGGAAATGAAAGTTCTGCTGCGGCTGTTCCTGCTACGGCTGGTGATCTTTGGAGATGTTTGTATACGCCCCGAATAGATTCCACCTTCATTGTGCTGAATATGAGTGACACAGTAAATGTAGTGTCGGGTCGACCTAGTCAGTCAGACGTCTTGTGCGCCGCCATTTACGTCAACGTAAATCCGTTACCTCTTCGCCCTGCTGCCCGATTGTCGCACACGTCAGATGAGCAGACGTATCCAGCCCGTCTGAACGCCGTCATACGAACGCCTGCTCGCGCCACCCTGATCATCTGGTGTCCGCTGAACGGGAAGGCACCCATGGATTTGATCCGTTGTCCGGGAGAGTTACGCCCGAGCGTTGTCGTGGCTCTCGTTAGCCTCCGCGGTTGGCCAGGGGCCTGCGGCTGAATGAGTGTCACGAAGTTGACAGGCATTTCGTGAGGTGAGCGCCTACGAAGAGGAGCTTTTAGCAGCAGCAGCAGGCGGCCGACTACCGGTTGGTGGTTAACAGTCATAGAAGGACACATAGAGCACCGCCTAACGCCCGGCCGGCTGCTGGCACCTTTATCTTTGTCGTTCCTTTCCGCGACGGCTGTACCAGCTATGGGTGGATGTTCCACCACCAGGTCATTTTTTGATACGAGACCTAGAGGAGGCATGAACGAATCATTCGCTATCCGCGAAGCGAAACAGGCCAAAGAGAAAATACAAACATATATCTGATTAGGTAAGATGGTTAGCATGTATGCACAAGCAGGCCTTGTTTTATTAATGGACTTGTGTTGGTAGCGGTGGCTCTGTCTAGTGTACTTTTTGGCTAATTGCAAATTGCTTTGTGGCCCATGTTCACCATGCGCTTGTTAAATTAACCCTCTCATACAATGACTCATCATATTACTGGCTAACTGCCAACGTGTTCCGAGAGAATATTAACAGCTGAACTGTACGCAGAGAAAATTCTAGCTGCGGGGGCTGGCTGGGGATGACGGTACGACATTGTGGACAGAATCATATACGTGCAATATGGGTCACTATACATTTCAGGTATACGGTGTCTATTCGGGAAGTTGCTCAAGCGTTGTTTGTACCCTCTGGAAGTATTTCGTAGTCGCTCACTGAAGACTAGAGGTTTTCCCTCCACTTAACCGATTTTGTCTAGAAGATATCCTCTATTATCACCCAGAGGTTTCAATCTTTAACCAGCTGACACAATCGAGCCTAAACACTAACTGAACCTGTATAGCCTATCCAAGGAGCGTATGTTGTGTAGTAGTTCATCGTGCATCACGTACTCAAATAATCCCCGTGTCCTTCCTCGGACCCTATATGTGTCAACCACGACACCTGCTATTGTATTCTAACAAACCGCTTCAGATACACAACATCGATATCTCCTGTAGAACAAGCAAAATGACAATCTGTTCTCAAACAAGAAACCGCATTCTGGGACATTGCCCAAATAAGCATTGACATAAAGGCGGGACGATTTTGCTCGCTCGAGATTCGGGAAAATCTCGCTGCGATCCAATCGAATAGTGTCGTAACACAGACTTTGGCACGAAACAGAGGAATACACCGACCTCCCCCAACCTCACATCACGCCGTAGGCCCTTCCGCGAAACAAGAAAAACACGCCCGACACGTCTGCATCGACAGAAGTGCTAGCTGAACCTGGTGTATTATACTTAGCGTGGCGTATGGCCGGTGGCTCCTTTGTCTCGCCGACAGTTACCGAACGATCTTGCGCCGTTGGATAGCGCTCAGACGACACAGAAAACCATCATGGCTTTCTGCCCCTACGGCCGTTGCCGGTTAATGGTGTGCGGTTGGTTCCGTGGCCATTTCTCTTGCCACTCCGCGCATACGACTATGTGCCCGCCCGTGTCTACCCAAACGACGATTTTGGCTCATTCGACGATGGTCACTGCAGTAGCAGCAGCAGCAGCAACAACAACGCTTCAATAGCCTTGAGCGGCCCGTAACGCGATCAAACTTGGTGGCGGTGGTGACGACGGCGGTGGCGAAACGAGTGGCGCTGTTGGTCTGTTTGCTGCCTTCCGGCCTGTCGGGGAAGTGTTTGATTATAGTCATTATTATTGCTGGTTATTCTTAGTGTCAGTGCTTACAACTATCTCGGAAGCTGCAGCCATGGAAAGGAGCGGGTTCCTTGTCTCTACGGCTGCTGCGGTTGCTGCTGCTGCTGCTGCTGCTGCTGGAAGAAGCTGACCGGCTCGTCGGGCCGCTGACAGCAAATAGCAGATTTTGACAGCTGGCTGTGGCGTGGCGGAAAAATCGGGAGAAAATACTGCTACGAGTGACAATGTAACCAGCATCGCGGCCTATGCTGGTTACATCGTTGGCTCATGGGTGATTGGCTCGTGTATCGGCCAGCTCCTGCTGGTGCCGCTATGGCGAGTTTGAGGCGTGGCGGCTTTGAGCGACGGACAATAGTGTCGTCCAGTTAGGCTTGTTGCGCTCGTACATCGAGCTTGATACGGAGTGGAATTTCGGCGGGCGATATCGACGGCTAATCGACACGTTTGAACGTAACTGTGTAACTAATACTGTGCGAAGTAAGGAACAGAAGCACGCACCTGAATTTTTAACGTCGACAGATGGTCTAGGCTAATTGTCTAAATCTGTGTGTCGCTTGCTGACCGGAGAATAATGATACCGCAGGCTTCTCATTCATCGCGAATCGAATCGACGCTGAATAATTAATAGCTGATCTCGAAAGGCTATGCTTTGTCATTTGAGAGTTCACTTAAGAAGCAGAGACCATGAGATACTTAAAGGATTAAGCAAACGATTATATTTTTCTGAAAAGTCCTCTTTGTCCTCTGCAGAAGCCTGATCGATTTCGTAGTGAGCAGTCCAAATTGCCTCACGCACTCGGAAGAGCTATACCAGGCAACGTGTATTTAAGGATCTTGGAAGGCCAGCGCTGCAGTTGGCCTTGCATCCTTGGTCGAACAGCAGATGTCGCCCAAGGCGTCGCAATATGAACAACCCTAAAAATAGACCTATAGCCGCCTGTCCTGTAACGCAGCTAAATGAGGTTAGGTTATCTGTGGGTCCTCGACGGCCGGAGGCAAGCCGGCCTGCCGCCCCCGTCGAGAGATTCGCAACAGGTCTCTGTCTTCAGCATGCGGCTCCGTACCCATTTAGCAGTCCGGGGCAAGCTAGCATCGTGGCTGTTTACGTGCGCAATTGTCGAGTCCGCGACAAGCGTCTAGAACGTCGCGATCAAGGAGCAGGCGATATATACCAGAATCGAGGTATGGTAAAGGTAAAGCTTTATTGGTCTATTAAAGGAGCTGCAATTTCACAATGCTGAAGCTCTCATATGTGTCACGCAGCCTCTGGTTTTCGACAGCCTGAGACTTAACCACCGTCCAACCGCCACCGCGCTGAACCTGGTGAATCAAACGGGTGAGCTACTCTCAAACAGTTGTGCAGTAGTTCGTCCAGATCGTTGTATGGGGACATCGTGAGACGTCCCCCAGCGATAAATGGGATTGTTTGAATTGTATTGAATCTTTGAATTGTTTGACAAAAAACAATCTTGCACCTTCCGTCCTGCCTGCCCATACACTTAGCCACCGCAGAGATCTGCGGGCCCAAATTGCGGTCTATTCTCCCTCTCTAATATATATATATATATATATATATATACATATAGAGAGAGAGACTGTCTATCTCTCTGTCACTCTCAGTATGCACTATATTATACTTCATTGTATCGGTTCCCAGTGGCAGCAGTTTCGATAATATGTATATATATATATATATATACATAGCAACAGATGGCCAGTTAGTGGAACATGGAGAAACAGAGCTCTACGGCGACCTTGTACGCAACCTTTGTGTCAAGCCAACGCCAGATCCCGTTAGTCAAATAGCGATCGCTACTATAATGCAACAATGGCCTGGTCTAGCTGATCCTGCACGATTTGGGGGTCGCGCAATAGAGAACAATCCACGAGTTCAGTCGCACAGCCGCTCAGCGATTATCCATTACCCTCGTCGTTGGCATGCTCCGCCGCCCTGCGTCACCACTTCTCAACAACAGTAACAATCATAATGCCGAGCCGATATATATATATATATATATATATATATATATATAGCTGTAGCGATACAAAGCGGTGAAAAATCAAAAAATCCAAAAACTTGACATTGTTACACAATGAACGCTTAGGGTAACAGGACACTATGTAGCGTTGTGTTCCTTCGGCAGCTCGACGATTCATTAGGTGGTCGACACGCGCTGCCCGAAGGCCAATATACCTTCGCGTCTATTGGGGGACGTATCATTTGGATATCACACGTAATACGCCACGTGTCAATGAGTTTCAAGGCATAGATTAACGCAATACGATGCAAACACAGGATAATAATGACGAAAGAGGACAAATGGGCCACACACGAATAGATACCGTGGTGGTCGCACGCAAGCTAGCCACCGTTAGATAGAGATAGATTTCTGACGCGAATATCTACCAGAATTCCGACCGGGTCACAGGGGTCATGAGGATGCAAATTCGATTGTTCGACGACAAACAAGAAATCGGCAGAGTATGTCGCCAACCGGAGCAGAATGATAGCGCGCAGTCGATCGACGGGATGGGTTGGCTTGGCCGGTGCGACTTTGTGCGACGCGGGCATCGTTGTCGATCGGATATTACGCTGCAAATGTGTAGCAGCAGTAATACAGTAAAACAGATTGGTCTGAGCGATCGTTGTTGATGTTCGTCTGATCCGACTGTTGGACGGACATTGGCGGCGACGATGGTATCAGGCTGGTGGTGCCAGAACGTCATCAAAGCTGAAATGCAACTCGGACCGATGATCAGGATTCTTCAGGAATTTACATACTGCTAGTGAAGTTTGGCGAGCATATCTTAAGAAACATTCAGACGCTATGGAGCGAGTTCAATCAAAGTTCTTAACACGCTTAGATGTGGAATCGATCGCTCGGCTCCGATTAGCTGACCTCCTGTTACGGACTTGCGCAAAAAGGCTGAAAAGCAATTCTACAAAAGGCTACTATTATATCATCAAACAGTAGTATTATATGTATTTTAATCTCAGACAAAATAATCTGCGGTGTGTGGACAGGCTGTGTCATCGGTACAAATCGCCAGAACCGAAAGAATCAACAATATATTTTCTTTTCTAGCCACGCGAATGCGCAGAGATACGAATGCTTATATACAATGCACTAATAAATGTTTGTGAACCAATTGTGCTTGTAATACGGACTGGCTTATGAATACGACCAGCAATATTATGTAGGTCAATGTATACACGATAATTCATTAATGAAATATAACTACACCTGTGCAGGTGTATCTCACACCTGCCTATTACGTAGTATTACTTAGATGTACTTACTCAAATATGCGTGTTACTCAAATATGCGCGATGGCAGCAGATATCGATTGTCGCGGTCAGACGGCGCTGTACAATTTCATGGCGGAGAAGCACAGGCGTTCTTATGAGTATCAATGGAAAATAAACATTGATTGCGTGTTTTAATACATATATACAATAATTGGTTGGAAATGGGCGCCCGGGGCGTACGGGGGATTGGCGGGGGTGAGGTCGAGGTCGTTGTTGGAGCCGTCGAAACTGTCGATATCGACGATGTTGCTGGCTGGTCTCCACAGAAGGGCATGCCGATTTATCGCAAGAATCGCTTCTTGCCGAATGCAGGGTCAACTGATGTCCATGGCGAGCGTCGCACTCGAAAGCCCACGACAATACGTCTGCAGGTGGCGACAAAAACAGCAGGCAACGATTTATTGCCATACGGTGATTAGTACGCTGTAATCACAGGGTGAGCAGACGTTGGGCTGATGAATCAGCTCAACCTGACCTAACCTGTCACTGTTCTCCGAAGGGCCAGTGCCGATTCGTCTGCTAGTCTTCACAGACAGAGTGAAGCCTGATTCGTGTGCGGTCCTGGCCAAATTACTACGACATATTCAGATAACCTATGATAATAGGCCGTCATAATATAGTAGAACGAATGCCGGATCGACTTTGTGAATCGACTCGTGGCATAGTTAGCGTAACTCGGCCGCCGTTTGACCACTCATTGAAATGTCGGAGCCAACAACGGATACAGCCGCACCGGATGTACTCGCATACTCAACTCATGATGATGATGATGATACCCGCTACCCTCTTCACAATACACAAACAGGGTACGAACAGCGTCCCCGGCAGTGTCTCTCGACACAGCTACCTTTTGACTTTTGGTTCGTAAGGATACGCGCCTTGCCGGCGCTGCTCTTCGCTCTCACCGCGAACATCATGAACCTGTTCATGTTCACTGGTGTCGACAGAGGGCGACGCGCGACCGCCGCTGCATCTGCATTTGTAGGTTGTGTCTAGAAAGAACGTCAACACAAAACCTATGAAACTGACCATATCCGATCCCGCCGAGGCTGGTTGCTGCGCTAACCTAACCTAACCTGGGTACCAACGCGAGCCGCATAACCTCTCTCTCTCTCTCTCTCTTTCTCTCCCTCCCTCGCATTGTTTCTCTTGTGCGCCGACAGGGAGCAGGCTGACCTAGTTCGTTGTGGTGTTTCCTATAACGCTACCACTTGAATACTACTACCACTGCTGCTGCTGCTGTTATTACGGTACTTCCACTAACACAAACTGCTTTGTTCTCGTTAGAAGAAGAGCTAGTTATGCCTACGTCTATGGCTCTGGGCAGCGGATGACCGAGGCAGCTAGACTCACCTGTCGGACGAGCTAACGACCCAGAAGCTTTGGTGCCGGACAGACTTGACAGTTTGTTGTTTAGACGAAGTGCGGTGCCTTGCGGCGCGTGCTTCGGCGTGGCGTATATTCACTTGTATACGAGTAAATGATGATACATATATGTATGTATATATATATATATATATATATACATACACCCATGTGTGAATTGTATGATTTAGGTAGATTATAGTTGTGCTGACAGCCCGTCATCGCCTCGTACGTCTACGTTTAAGCGTCCGTATTATTTTAATCTACGGGGAACGGCAGCGCCGGCCGACGAGTTCGCTAACTCCGTAGTGCATGACAATGATTCGCGGCGCAGCCGACTCAGACAGCCCGGATAGGATAAGCTGACCTGAAACGAAGAGTCTGGCGAAACGCGAGCGTTCCGATGGGGTCCGGCTATGGGCTTCAACAATTATTTCATTTCTGCTGATCTGGCTCATGTGAGCGGACCGTCTGACACCAGGATATCTGTGTCCGCCACATGTGGTGGGTATATGCGATACTTGGTGGTTACGGCCACATTCAACAGCTCGATCGTCCAACTCGAAGAGGCACCTATTGTGTTTACACGAGAAATACTAAGACAATATCAAACGGTACGCATTGTGTTACAAGGTTTCTTTTTGAAGTTCAAAAATAGACCTCGTGAAGTATTTCTCGGAACGATCACGGGGCTGATCAACGACATGTGTTTCAGTGTTTTGAGACCGTCCAATAGAGAAATCGAGCAAAGCTTCTTTGCATCTGTTATTTCGATGCGAATGGTATATGTTATTCACAGTTACTATTATGTTTCATCTTTGGAGCTTCACCGCTCAGCCGACGTCTATCTAATCTCGAGCGAGTTCGGTGCATTATGAAACGTAAGTGTCATGTATAAGCATGTAAGAAACATATATGAGCATCGAGAGCCACTTCACCTGAGGCCTCGGATTCGAGCTACATGTTCGCCCCTTCGATCCAAGTGATTCATTACCGTTAAAAGTGAAGGACAAGACTTATCTCCCGAGTTCTTCATATCGTGCTCAATACGGCTGGATGGTTTATGCACCAAGCGAACGTCGTAGCCTGCTCATTGCTTTCGGAGATGACGGCTGCGTGTCATTCTGCTCACACGGTAAGGCTTACCATTGGACTATTTGTTCGTTCCACTGGCAGCGAGACTTCCACCTCGCTATAACGCCAGCGTTCGTCAGACAGTCAGACCCTCTCTCCATCTGCTGCCTGCTGTCCTCATCATTAAATTACACCTACTTCAACATCCACAGCGGCGTTTCCGCGTGTTGCTGTTTCGACCTCCCAACGCTGGACGATGCGCAGAGGCCGCCAGAGAGACGCCGAGATGGCAGCAAATGTAACTAAGTTACGTTTCGTAGCTGGAATAGATACAATAGAACTCTTCCAAGATGCCCACTGTCAGGAACACGACTTGGGACTGCTCCTGCAACCGCCACTCACTTCCCGCGCGTCAGCGTAGATAATGTAAAGGTAAAGGTTTTATTGGTTTATTAAAGGAGCTGCAATTTCTACAATGCTTAAGCTCTTTTATATGTCACACAGCGGGGCTCGAACCTGCCCCCTCTAGCTTCTGATAGCCAGAGACTTAGTTAACAGCGCTCTTTGATATTTGTACGGCTGCCTTTATGAAATAAATGATTTACAGGGGGTGTTGTAGCAGTGAACGACTCGGTTGCTCTGAACGCTTGAGCGTTGCTGTTAACGCCTCGCCTGGTTCGCTGTCGGAGCGACCAGCTTGTCTAAGTGTTGGAAAGTACATTGCTGGTAATTGCATAAATGAATAACGCCTGATACCGGTATACATATACGCTGCTATATCACAAGTAGACAAATCATTATCGGCTCCCTATACCGTTTATCTTTATTAGTGCGCCAGCGATCTAGAGGTTGTTTATCTACTGGAACGGCCGGAAATCGAATACATTCACCTACCTCCTATACCCACCTACCTCCGGGCTGACCCACAGCCACCATTTAACGTCCACAGCCAACACTAGTATACCTCGAAAACGATTCCTGCCCGTACGCACCTGGTGGTGGATCGATAAAAGCCAAATATAAGGGAAAAACTAATCTCCCTCTCTCTCTCTCTTTCTCTCTCGTGATCTCGAATAGGATTATGTACAGAATCTCGTAAGAACGGTGGATTTAACTCTTGTAGCATAGCAGCTTTCATCGGATCTTTGTCGACCTGCTCACCTAGTTCTCAAGGCAGTTGCACACGGAGCTTTGAAAGACAACAGGGCCGAATTCAAGCTAGCAACTCATGTCTAAATATCTATATCTATTAGGCATAGCAACAAACAACACAAGCCGTTTGCCTGATACGTCACGAGCATACACTCCTATTATAGTAGCTGAATTTCGGTTTGAGAGCCGCGAATCAAGTCAATCATCAACGCATCGAAAACCGCTGCTCGGTTCGAAGGAGAGCCTTTTTGCCAGCAGAAGTGTCCGCTAATTCCCTTTTCACTAGATACGAAAAAGGACGCCCACCTGCCTCAGGCGCTCAGTGGAATGGGGAGACTGATGATCACGAGGTTCCGTCCCAAAATCCCGGCATATCCACAGCCCCCTGAGTAGCTCCACTAGCCCGGGATTGGATGGCCGGCCTGGATTATTTTATATGGCCGCGGTCGACCGCCGACCTGCTCTCGGCGGGGATGAAACCATCCCCTGGGGCCGTTATCGACAGCAGCGATTTTGCGCACACCATCTACGATCAGGCAAAGTATTTAGCTGACCGAAGTGGCACGTCGAGTACATCAAGTAAAGTAGTACACGATTTTGTGACATTTCCAAGATGCCGCTGAGAAATGGTGCAGCTGTCATGGGCAGGTCGGGCAGCAACAAAACGACGGATACGTGATTCGAACAAGCTCAACATGGCGCAAGAAGTGGACTTGAACAAAACCTCGGCCGGGGGAGGCGGCGGCGGCTGCGTCGACGACGACAACAACAACGACCCAGCCTCTTAACTCCTCTCCTTCTCGTGGGCTATCATTTTCGAGAAGTGCTTCGTGAAGGCTGACGCCGACATGTCGAGGGTCCCGCAAGGGTCTTGAAAGAAAGAGAATATGCAATTTCCTTCGGGGTACAACCGCAGGCTCGCGCGGAGATTGTGAATACGCTACGGCCGTCTTACCGCACCGGGATTCTAAGTTCTTCGACCCTTCGAAAATATAATCCTTAGAAGATATAATATCTGACGATGTTATAATACATATGTATACTGTTGCTTGTCATTTTTACTCTATTATATAATCGTAGCTGCTAGGTCTGAACGGCCATCTCCCGATTCCGCCCTTCACAATGTGTGTTCCATAATGAATTCCAGCGATTGCACGTGAGCAGCAGATGCTCTTCGTTGGTCCAGTGGTCATCTTCTCTCACGTGACAGAGATAACGCTGTCATCCCCAATTTCAGCTAGTCAACAGCAGCTAGACTGCCATTGATGAGAGGTTCAATTGCCAAGGTTTTGCAGCAAGGAGGTCGAAACCGAAGCCCGACACACAATTCTCGTCCGTCTTACGCCATCGTCTACCACGTGTTGTACTAAGTGAACAAGGTATCTCCAGCCTAATCCATCGTAGAATCACACGTCAAGAACTCTGAAAAGAGAGAGAGAGAGATAGAGAGAGTGCTCCAGTCAAGCGGATGCCGACGAACACACCGGCGCATAGCGTATGAACGCAGTGAATGATCCAGATATCATCACGGGGTGGCGTTCGTTTCTAATCTCTCCTCCCGGAACACCTAGCGTTCACCCCTTCGCAGCAGCCTACACCGTTCGACGTAACGCATCTCGATATGATGCCGATGTCATGAAGCGACCATGTCCGATGTTGGCGATTTTCCCATCTGTGAAAAGGGCGACATTACGATCGGTGCGACAGCGCTATGGTGAAGCGAACGCTATGGCTGCACGACTAAACAAAATCTTCCGGGGTGACGCTCGGCCAAGAGTTCTCGTTCGCGGAACTACTTTTGGAACCGCTTCGGAAGACTGCTACACCGCTGCCTCTAGTTAGTGGTTGTGGTTCCGTGAACGTTAAACGCTGGCCGAGCGTTAGCCCGGAAAATCGTTTGGTTCTAGTAGCTGGAGCTGTTATTAACCAAATGTTTGCTCTTATTATTATTATTATTATGCTGTGGATGATGATCTCGGTTACGTTCTCGCTCGATCGCGTTCGAAGGGCAGCGGACAGCAGGTCCTGTAATCGTATATTGCCGTTGGACGACCACCGCGGCCGCCACCGCCGCTGTCGGTGTCCGCTTTGCTTGGCGCAAAGGGGCCGCTTCTGTCTGTCGCCGTGCCAGCCCGGGAGCGTAACATTTAGCATTTAACTCGAGCGGCAGCGGTGCTCGTATCAACAGTGGCACAAGTAGATATGGTACTGCCATAGTAACTGGCTCCCATTGCCCGTTCCGGCTGGCGAAGGGCAATTTCATTCGATGGAACACCAGAAGGAGGCTCTAGTCTGCGCGCCAACAGCGTCAAGTACAATTTTTCCTCATTATTTTCGAAGCATCGCCATAACCACTCGCCCTCCACTCGCTCGGTCATTGTATATACACTTCGTTTCGCTGCTGGTGCTCGTTCGGTGAGTCGGTCGCCCGTGGATATTCAGCCGTGGCTCATTGGTGGGTGCTGTAGTTTCCGTAAGCTTTACTATAGCATAAATGGAATAGCGTGGACACCGCAGCTGATGACTGAATCGGTTTGTTCCAGGCTGTAAATGACTACGATGCGCGAACGCGTTCCATGGCTGGAACGATTTCTCCAGGAAGTTGGAGGGGAAATTATCTTCTCATCGCACACAAAAAAAAGGGGGGGTGGAAACTTGGTATCCGTCAGCTAATGTCTATTGCTTTATTTGTTTGAGTGTGAGCTACTATGGACGAAAAAGTAAAGCGAGCTTATTTTGAGGCATGGCGAGTCCTGTTCATGGTCTGGTTAGAGTCCTGGACTGCTATACAGGAGGAATTATATGGTCATATGGGATTACATCCTTTCAGATCCGAGGAATCTTAGCATTCCTTGATAATTGTTCTTTATCTTTGCATTCGTCCCAAGTAGGACCGGTTAAAATATAAGTAAAGGTTATACCTATATATATATTACCCCTACACCTTCTCGTAGTGATACCTAAAGGCCAAATGCCGGCCTATATCACATAACGGGAACAACTGAGAGTTAGCTCAAGAAATAATGTATATGTGTGAGGCTCAGTTTGTAACTGTAACTCAAAGAGTACCACACAATACAGGGTCCAGTAACACTACCTTCATTGTATGTGACCCCCTCAGGAACAAATGCCTAACTGTCGTTAAATATCCAGAACGAACATTAGCATTACACAAACGGTTTCGAAGCAGGTTGGTGAGAAAAAGAAATCACGAGTGCTGTTCTTTCCATTACAACAGAGAGCTAAGCAACGCCCGCCAATCCAAGCTTTCCACACCATCCACCCCGGGGGGGACAACCACCCTGTTTTTCTTTGTTATACATTACCCCAACTTCTAAACGAGACCACTATGTGGCCCTGTCAAAAGCGCCGCCCCCACCGGAACCCACCCATCATTGAATCTCCAACCAACCAGAAAATATAGAACATTTCAGCTACCTATAATGCAGACCGCTCGTCTCCCATTGCCTTCGCTTGATCATCATCCGCTGACGACAAGCGTACTCTCATACGCACGGTTTCTTCGGGACTCCGCGCGGACCGTTGACTCGATTCGGTCCAACGGCTGCCCGTGACCATTGGCGACATCGACGTAACAGCAACCGCGGCAGTGGCCACATCCACTTGACTTGGTCTGCGGCTCCGGGGCATGAGCGGAGAGGCGGCGGCGGCGGACAGCAAAACTTTCAACGGTTTCTCGGACTGCGAACGAACGGTGGCCGACGGCGTCGACACAGACCGGCTCCGTATCTTCTTCGCGTCGCGGACGACGATTCCTGTCGGATAGAAGAGCACATGTGCGCTGGCGCTGCCCGCTATAACTCAGGGTGACTTGTGTAGCTCGCCGCGTCTCAGATACACTGGCTGACGTCGGCCCGGATACAGTGAACAGAATGAGAGCGAATCGGTTGGTTGGTGACGAGTTTCTCTCGGATCTCCCATTGGAAAAGAGAGATCGCTCGGTGGCGCTTCTGCGTCCCATGCCCACCATGGGCAGAGAGAAGGAATCGAGGCGATTCAGGTGGACAGTAGCAGTGGAGTTCCCCTCGTAGTTCGTTAGTTTGAAATCCGAGTGAGAGTGGGAAATCTCGGCGGCTACGAAAGCAACGGCAGCGATCGGTCGGATCAACGGATCAGGCGCGCGTGCGCGCCTCAATCGTCCGGCCGATTTTCATTCGGCATTGTACTATAGATTACTGCAGGTTCTGAACATTCTGGACATTCTGACGTGCGACTGAGATCGGAGCGGACTGGATCGCCATCAGACATCGCCCTGCTGACATCTCTCCAGGTGTCAAGGCTGAGTGATCCGTGCGTGAATGCCATCTCCCTTAAGGGAAATACCCACCGCGTCTGTCAATCTCCCCGGAAGGGCACGGGCCGATCGTTTGTATTATACTAATTTATACAGGAGGCATTCACAGCGACGGAACATCCTTGTGATCCCTTAAAAACTATATATAAGACAACTGGCAACTGTCAGGTTGTGTGACGCTGGATGGTGGTCCGTGCGTTGACGCTCGGTGGGCGTCTTTGGTGACGATGATCGGCAATCTATGTGTGTGTGTGTGTGTGTGAAACTCTACCGCGCCGTGGACTATATTAGGCAGAGGCACGTTTTGACACAACCTATCCTCCAAACGGGATAGCGACGGTAATCATGCTGATGATAATGATAATGGTGGCCTTGCGTAGGTGACAGCGAATAGGGCGCTCGGTGCACAATACGCTGTAGGGCCACGCTAGACGCGAGATATTCCTCGATACGACACAGGACAACAAATATCCATAACTACTATTATAGTTGAATGAAGTGATCTTTCATCGTCGTCATAATCACGAGGAAATAGAGGAAAAAAAAAGCACAAAAGCACTTGTCCTTACCTGATCCTGTTAGATGCTAGCGAACTGCTTGTCCTATGCCATACAATACTATCGGATATACTGAGCATTACGAGGTCGTCGCCAGCAGGAGACAGGAAGAGAGAAAGAGAGAGAGAAAGAGAGAGCCCTAGAGATGGCGTGTGAGACGGGACAACTCGGGCAAGTAATTAACAAGTAGGAGATTTTGGCCGACCGCCGCGTTGCGATCAATAACCGTCCAACTAATTGCCTGTACATTGAAGGACGGGCAGGCCCACGTTGTGCGATTCAATCCAAGCAGAAAGCCAACACCTAGTCAGAGACACGTCAGTTTGTGACCACCACATGTGCGAGGCACCCTCCCGTGCCAACTAGCACCAGGCCCCCGCCGTGCGTCGCGCGCGCGCGTGCGCCTTTCCCGGTAGCTCAAGCAGACAAGATCATGTTCAAGTTCAAACGACCGCGGAAGCGGAAGCTCATTTTCGAGGACAGCGGTGAGTGGTCTATATTTTCTTGAAGTGTCATTAGCCGTCTACGCGAACATGCAACCATAGTGAGACCCAAAGCACTGAGAAAGCGTAAAACACGTCAAACGATATATAATAGAAGAATGGTGCATCCCAGAGAGGGGCTGCGTATCTGTGCCTCTTACAGGCAAAATGGTCAAGTAAATGCAATCATATCATCTGCTATTGCGGAACAGCGCAGCAGCAGCAGCCGCCGGACCACCACCACCACCAAAACCACCATTAAATTGTTGCTATATAACTAAACATTTAATAGCAATCGCTTAGTGGCCATCCTTGTTCAACGGTTTCCACTGCTGTTGCGCGGGCTGCGTTTATCAGTACAACAACATCATCCTTCTGTTGTTATTCAAGTGAATCGGATACCTTTGTTGAGACACGGAAGCCAACGCATCCTGACATTCTGCCACTCGGTGTCCGCGTTGCTTTCGGCATCATCTCCTCTATGCGGGATGGGCTGATCTAATGATAGCTAGGGAAGAGGACCCCTTTCAAAGACAGGCAACAGTTACAATGAGACGATTGTACTTCGTCTTAATTGTGGAACAATACCCGATATCAGGGTTGCGAGAGCCACCTGTACTCGTTGGTGTTGCCGGCAAACGGGCGGAAAAGGATTTTTTGCCGAAAAGATGATTTTTTCGAGCGAGAATTAGCTAGGCTCCATGGGAGTGTCTCCCTGTGGCCGTTTTATGATTAAATTAATATTGTGCATTTCGTGCACTGGGATAAAACGGCAAATGGCTACATGATATCTACTGATTGACCCGTCCAGTATAGCACTAATATACGGTAGCGCCGAGGTCTCCGGTTCGAATCCCGCAGGCTAAATTAGAAGCGTCTCCAGGGTTAGAAATAAGTGGAAAAAAGTTAAACGCGATGGGAAGCCGTTGGAGCCCCCGTGGGGTGAGGCCGACGGCACCCCCGCCCCCCAAGCCCTATCTAACACATGCCCTGTAGGAACCAGAATAGAAGTCACGCAAAAGTTGACTTCGGCTTCGCTGAAAATCGTTCGTCTTGGCAGCGGTCTTCCGCACCAGGACCTGCTATCCCTCTGTATCCATGCTGCTCTGCGGGCACCGCCTGCGACCAGCTGGCTCCAGCCGGGACGAGCAGGTCTGACCGGGACCATCTGCGGAAATTTCCAGGACTTCTAGCTTCTCTCCCTCGCTTTCTCCGCAATCTCTGTCTCGGATATTGTGCTCCTTCTTCTGTATCGGTTCCTTCTGTAGAGACAAAACAAAGAAGACCAACGTCGTGCACCAACGCCGGAATGGGCCGCAACGTTGTCTCACGTCGAGCACAGATCGACGATCGGTATCGTCGCCCATAGAGCGAACTGGCGGACACCAAAACGCCATCCGGCCGCTCGCCTTTCTACGGTCATTATCATTACTTTTGATTGCTCAGATTTGATCTCACACTGGCCGATAGCGTCGAAGGAACGCGGTGAACGGGAAAATCAATACCCCCTTTTCATTTGGAACAAGAAACAGAGAATTTTTATCGCCAGCACTGCCCGCGTCCTCGAGAGGTGTCTTGTGCAGGGCTAGGCGATCAGTTTCATTGTGATGACTTCCGACAACGTCCGCAGTTGCAGGGTGCTTCCGCTGCGTTGTACGTGCCATAATACAGTGTTCTCACCGATGTTCTCTGAACCCCACGGTCTCTCACCTCAAAGTATTATTATATTATTATTATTCTTATACGATTCATCATCATAGTTAGACTAGTTTAGTAACAGGGGCAATGCATGAATGAACGAATTCAAAGGACGATCACAATGGGGTTGAACAGGGTCGCCAACCGGCTGACCTTCCAACTTCACGTTCACAAACGCATCGAATCCGCGACAAACATACATCTTATCCCAGCGTTGTCATTCCAGACCCCATCCATCATTAGGTATAACAACAGTATCGTGTCGTTCGCAGCCAGCTATCGCGCGTAGTCGCAGCAGCTGATCGTTGCGATGTGAGCAGGGGCTATGTAACTTGCCTTCCTTGGCACACATCCGCTGCGGAGCTTTCCAGACGCCGGCCACGGACGGCTTACCACTGAGTAGCGAGAGCGAGGACAACATCGGCCCCTCGAAGAGTCTTCGCGAGGCAGTAATTCGCTGAGCGGCAACGCGGACGCGTTCCGCTGCCGACGGATCACACCAATCATTAGGCGACAACGAAACATTAGTCCACGAAACAGCGAACGAATCTCTGACGATGTGCGATTTGTTGTTGGCAACAATTTTGGTAACAATTGGTGTCTGGCACACAAAACAACGGCTGGCAAGAGTCACCTGTCTATTGTCTGGTCGAATACTGTAGACTGTGGCCACCCAGACCGCCGATTAGTGGCTGCGCTCTCCGTCCAGATTGGTCGGGTCGCGCAGCCACTGATGCAATTTGATAAGAGCAAGCTCACTGTTGTTCTCTGCCATTGTTTCGTATTCCTCGTCTAGGTATCTTGCTGGTTCGGTAGAGGCGGGGTTCGAGGTTTGTGGGTCCGTTCGCTGGACGCACTGCTTGCTCTTCTGCCGGCTGTCTTAACCGCACAGCGTAAACTGGGCGAAGCTTTCGCATTGCCAACGATGATTCCATGTAGGTGGTAGATGGATCAGGCCTGATTACACTGTTGGATAAATACACAAACGCGCACGTGTCGGTGAAAGCGCTCACGTGAAAGTTATCGCCAATGGAGCGAATAATTCCTAGCTAAACATAGAGACTCGCCGCACTTTCGTTAGGGGAATCACCGATTTCGGGGAATTTCTCGTACACGTTCGTGTGTTTGTGTCAACTCGACATCGTCGCGGACATGTGTGCATTTCTGTCGAACTTGAACTCTGCTAACCAAAAACAAAAACGGACATCACATAGATTTTAGCGCAACAGAATTCAAAAAACGACGACCCCTCCCTGACACTCTGTGCCCCAAAAGTGCTTCTCGAATTATTGTCTATTTAAAGACTCACAAGTAAAGGTAAGGTAAAGGTATATTGGTTTATTAAAGGAGCTGCAATTTTACAGTATGAGCAATAAACTCACAATGAAGCGCTACTCGACATTGAATTCATTTCGTTATCAGTGTCGGATCATTTTCAAGGGGAGGGGGGTTTGCGAGTTTGAGCCTGATTTGCTTCGACGTCGCCGAATTGGATCGCACCTGCTCTTTTTGGCCGGCTTGCACTGGGCGTCTCACTGCCGTCAAGTTTCGTTATATTTCGGTACATACACGCTTATAAAAAAAACATTTGTTATAGTCACGAGAACCTTGAGTGAGCCGGTATTGTGACCGAGTCGGCGATACAATGAAATACAAACAATACATAAAAACGAACAAAAAAAGGTACACTATAATGATGCAATACAAGGCGAGCTCTGCACAGGGACGCGAATAAATCGGCCGATAGTGTTCATTTAGGGCTAATTGCATAGCAATTCGTTGAAGACACTAAAGTCGTAACGCCGAGGTCCACCGGGAGAGCAATTTCTTGTTTTCTCTACGAAAGTAAATGCGATACATTTAGTTTAAACAGAATTCGTATGCTCAAGGACTTTCCACTAAAAGCAAATGGTGACATTTGAAAATGGAGCGTTCTCCTGCTGAAGGCGGTCACAATTTCGGCGAAACTCGTTTGAGGGGGACCGGGGTGAGTTACACAGCAGAGAGATCCGCTGGATCTGTTCGGCTTCACCCACGCGAGGGTGACTCAGAATTGTACATTACTACCCGCGCTCTCTCTCTCTCTCTCTCTCCCGCCATTGTCGAACTCCCGGTGGGAAGTGCCGCTTCGCTCTCGACTCACAGTGGCTTCCCGGGGCCTCCGATTGCCTCGTGTTGGACGCGGGACTTCACACTTCCTTATCATCCTTCGCTCCAAATATATGTTGCGATCGAATATGTGGCAGATTCGATAAAAGGTTCGTCGATGTGACTCCAATGTAACAGATGACCTGGGCCGTTCGCTGCTTTTGTCAACTGCCTACTTTGTGTGTGTGTGCGCAGCAGCTGCTTTTTGTATAAACGTGGTGGTGCGCGAATGTGCGAGTTCTCGTGTCCCCCAGGGAAACCTGTCCGAAATTAATGTGAAACACTAACTTTTCTTATACATTACATTATGCGATGAGACTAGGGACAGGATTTGAGAATGGTGACGATGATATTTAAAAAAGTTTTAAAATAGTTTTAGCCGGTCATTTCATGAAAACTAGATGAGTTTTCCGATTCTAATATTAATTGCTAATAATGAGAAAGAAACAAACGAGTAGAGGGGAGATCTCAATTAAGAAATCCTAATATGTTAAACAAATTTAATTTTACCAGGATCCCGAAGCGGCAACTGTTCACCCAAATGACCCGCTCTTCAACAACAGCTCAGTCACAGTGTTTAATGCACCTTGTAGCTTTGAAGAGCACGTCTCGGCTCCGGCGATGATCATCGTGTATCTATTCATGCGATGTATTGTGTATTGCTGAATTGCAACCCCCGTCGTAATACGAGGTCGTAGTAAAAGCCTTAGCCTTTACCTTATCCAAAACATTGCCTATGTCCACGTTCGTGTTCGGAGTATGAATCTGACAAGCAGACATCCACATATGTCTCATGTTGTATCTGAGAGTGCTCGCGATTTGACTGTTTATACTTCTCTTTGCTTCGACCAAAAGCCTGCCATGTGGTATGGTCACCACATGGGTATATCGTAAAGTCGTAGCACTATATGATACATGTGGCGGGACTCATTCACTGACTCTTTTCACCGCTTTGTCCTGTTCGTTCCGATAACTCTAGGGCTAGCACGCGAGGGGGCCTGCGCCCTACTGCGTCCTGCAGAAAAGTCACTCTCTCCTCATAACATCATTTGCTTACACACAACCGATTAGAGCTAGACACTTGGCGGACAAGAAAGATGCTGCCAATGCTGACTAATGTCGCCACAAAGGTGACCTCCACCACGACACAGCCTACCTACCCAGATGTGTGCATAGCTGAAGAATAATAAGTGTAGTAAATTTACTACCACTATTAAACTTATATCCGCAAGCTAGTTATTTAAGTACGCGGCACAGAGATTGCTTTTAACGGCAGTCCATCCACGTTTTACGCGCTGTATGCCCATAGGGCTTCATGAGCAGGTTCGTTTAAATGAACAGACTAACCCTACTACCATCGATTGTGACACCCCCGCACCTCTAACCAAAGCGGTCAACCACATCTAGTGCTCTGCCGTGGATCCGGCACTTTGCTAGGTTCCTTTAAGGGACGGCCACCTTTGACGACGTTTGACCACGTTCGTAGCCGATGCCGGGTGCAGTCGAAGGTGGAGTCCGCAGTCTTCATTCGCTAACCCTGTACTTCACGAGTCATATCGATATGGATGAACGAATGTCTCATCATCAAGATGATATCCCTGACGACGACTTTCGAAGCTGCAAATCTCTCTCTCTCTCACTTTGCGGTCCGCAATCAGTCCCCAGCTGTGACCTTGAACGATGAAAAAGGTCGCTTCCTTAGGGAGTGTTCGTCCGTGACGTTCACATCGTATAGGCACTTTTGATAGAGATTTGCACTATGCAGAGGTAGGACGGTTGGGGAGGAACGGGGGTAAATAGTAGGTCGACAGTTGAGCAAGATTTAGGCCTACAGTTAGGAAAATTGCATTTCCAGTTGGGCAAAAAATTGACACTGCTCGACGTCTCCAAAGCTGGAGCCACCATACGTATTGGCTCCACGACATTTTCACGGTTTGTCCATTTGGAATTGTCATAGATAACTTACCCGTACACTCTTACTTTTACCATATATTTTTTTAAGAGAGAACTTAAGCATTGTAAAATTGCCGTTCCGGAAATAAACCGCAAATGTTATAGAAGATTCTCAGTATCCTGTAGCATGCATGAAAAGTTCATTCCTACTTCAGCCATTATTTTCGTAGAGCACATATTGTTAAGCAAGGCACCGGCTTCCTTTGGGATTCGACTAATTTCAAAGCGATGTGTTCTTGCCGGGCAGAATTACCCTGGCGAATTGCCATTGCCGCCCGAATCCCCCTGCTCTTCAACACCGATCACCGCCGATGTTATTTGTTCGACGCTTATTCTCGTTCATAGAAACGGTTCATTTTTGTAACATTTGCACATACTGCTATTTGCGAAGCTTTCGACGTTCAAGAACACAGACAGTCGCAATAAATGGCAACTCCACATGGGAATTATTAGCCAGCGGTGATATATATTCGGGGTACGCTTATATTATACTTATAATATATATATATATATATATATTTTTTTTTTTTTTTAGCTCAGCAGGAGAGACGATTTCACGCAGGGCACCTCACGCGCGGCACTGTTGCCGGACTGTGAAAATATATATAAACAAAATATAATATTTCGTCGCCCATTCAACGAACGGCACCAAACAGTAATGGAAGTTATAAAAACTAATAGTAATTAACCCCGAGTGGTTTGGTCACCGACTCGATGGCATAACACGTTCACGCTTAATGTTAACACTGTTCGTCCGCATCTTATCCGATTTCTACATCTAGCAGGAAATATTGACAACCATGTAATCGTCTGACTTCCTTTCTCTCTATCGCTTTCTATATGTGTGTTCGCGAAACGCATGTTTCATATGTATTCATGTGAAAGTTCACCTGTCCAATGTATAAATCGCAGCCGAAGATTCTGTCACTGGTGCTGGCTATTTTAGCTGACGCTGACACTGTTTCCCTGTGTAACCGGCCTCGGGAGCACCTTTGGGTACTACCTGAAGAACCCATCGGGGCCACTTACTGTACATACGATTTTAAACATCTCGTACTTGGCAAGATTTCACAGATAATGAAAGATGATAAAGAAATTTGAAAAGGGCTTGACCTCATATGTCCATAGATCCATATGTTCCTCCTGACTAGCAGTTCGAGACGCTCACCATTGCCAAATACTAGAGACCGGAAGAAGCTGTTAGCCAATCGTTTTATGTGAATACACTCCACTGAATATCCACTATTCAAATATAATCACTGTGTCAAGCAAAATTACGCACAATTGGCCTCAATGTCGAATGACCCAAGCGCCGCAATAGGCAATTCTAATGCATCTTTTGCATGCAAAATGTTACCAGCAGTTACAAACGTCGACTGCAACTCAAAGTGGGACTCGCCCTCGGTCTAATTTCTTGCGAATCTGCTCCCCTTCACAATGTGCCTGCCACCGCGAGAGCATAATGCCACACGCTGTTGTCTAGGGAAACATCCTCCCGATGAGGTGGGCACCAGAGTCGTCCCCGAGCTCAACAGGCCGATGAGTATCTTCTTGTTTATAGACCAATAGCTATATGGATGATAACGACGAGTGAATGCTTATTGTTGATGACGTCGTCGTCCCAATCGATACAACAGTTACAACTCCTCATGACCGGCGGGGAGGGAGGGGTTGGTTGGTTGGCTGCTCAATAGCAGACCCACAAGGAAAGCGATTACCAGGTCGGAAGTATTGCCTCGGCGGCCACTAGCGTGACAACCATCTCTCATCATTATCAAGATGTCAAGGCAGCAAATATCATCACCAGCCTCTGGCGATGTCGCGATATCCCATCATATATTATAGATACGTTCTTTCATCCATTGGCGCGTCTGTCTCCACGCACGACTCAACAATCGATTTCTCAGTTTCTTCCGAATAGATCGCCCCGATTCGATACAGCGTAAGATCGATATTTGTAACTGAGTGTAAGTGCCATTGAGGTGGCCGTCGAACGGCGACCATCCATTGGCGAAATACCACGATCGCACTGCGTTATATCATTATTGATCAATGACAATCAATAAATAATGGTCGCACTGATCTTTTTGACTGACGATGACAGATGTTATACCTAGAGCATCATAATACAACAATAGGGAACCGCTGTAAAGAGATCGATGACTGACAAGGGCGCGACAGCTTTTTGTTTTAGAATCCATGCTCAATAAGCAACTAACCAGTTAGCTTACCGATGACAGGGGACACAAGAGTAATGTGTGTCACTCATTGCTAGGGTGATTGGAACAAAATTAAGATTAGCTCATCAGTAGTAGCCGATGCACATTTCTTCTAAGTAAACCTAATGATTGTTCATATTGTAGAATGTCTACGAGAAATATAGCATCATAGTGTCGTACACCATTGTGTTAGACGCCTCGGGCAACGGAATCAGGCTTGCCCAGATTACCTCTGTCCTACCTCGGTTCCTCTCGGCCAATAATGATTAGTCCAGTGACTAATTAATTTCCTCCGCTAGTTTGCTGTTCGTTTATTCGTGTTCGAACATTAGAATCTGTGCGTCGACGCTCCAGAGGCGGCAAAACGTGTACGCAGAGGTCGAGGCGTGCCTTTAATTAGGCGTCGCTCGCGTCTCGTACAGCGCTCGGCGCGAGGTACAAGTTTGGTTTCGGCTTTGCTTCGGTTGCTCCTTCTTGTGTGGTTGCCTCGTTATCGCTCATTACTGGAACAATGCATATATAAAATATATCAGCCGCACTACCGAGCAGGCCGCAAAACGCTCGTCCCATGTTGCTTGGCGCTGGCATAATTGAACGAGTATTTTCGATACAAAAGAGGATCCCTTCACACGGAAGATTCTTACCGAACCTGAAAGGCAAACCGAGCAACGTAATGTTCGGGGACGGAGACGATCTCGCCATGACCCTGGTGAAAACGTCGGCAGCACAAAGGGTATGTAACGCAGGAGCGGTAGTGATAGCGTCAATCGAGTCAGGCTCGAAACGACTCAACGCGCACAGCGTCGAATCCGTATCGCGTTCTAGGGCGCACGAGGTGAACGGGATGCAAAAAGCAACTCCATCTCCAGCGACATATATGAAACAGAGAGTGATATTGGCCACGACCTTTTTCAGCATAGTAGGCAGCTTTATTTTTGTTCAGAATTTGTAGCAAGGGAACAAGTGACTTGGATCCGAGCGGTGCCATACGAGAGCCGAGATGCGCGCCTCTACCGAGATAACGAGTTGGTCCGGCGGATATAGATATGATTAGGAAAACACTTCTATTAGGTTGATTAGGATCCCGTCATAATGCTTTGGTCGGTCGAACCTCTTAAGCAAGCGAGAGAAACTTAAGCAATACTCGATACGAGTGTAGTCTGTGTATGAATGTATTTATGCACCAAGAACAATTAAATGTTTATTTACTCAATTTTATTTATCTACAGCAGACTTAAAGAACAGATTGGGCTCTGATCTGCTGTGACTTGAATCTGAAATCTTCGACAGCCGTGTGCCGTAGCAACCTAGCCACCATCTGACACTCTCATACATAGCTCTCCCTCGTTCTCTCTCTCTCTATATATATATATATATATATAACGCCGAATTAAGCTGACGGCTTAGACGCTTTAAGAGACGGCACATGATCTCAACTAACTCTTAGTTGTTCAAAGTCTGCTGTTACTTTTCAACGACGAGGATTTCCCATCATTTGCTCTACCTTCCGGTCCCTTCTAGCGACCATGATCGCCAAACGTTTGAGTCACTTTCAGGCTGTAAAAGTACAGCCACATAAAGAACGAACGTGTGCAAAGAATCAATTGATCAGGCGGTGGTGTCTCTGCTTCGCGTTCGCTCTGCCACTGCTGCTCCTGCTGCTGCTGCCACCGAAAGGAAAAAGTTCTTGAGGTGGATCACTTTTCGACGCACACCCCTTCAGTCCGCCTTCAGTCTTCCCTTTGATCCCTGTTCGACAATGGCGAAAGTGGAGTCAGAGTAGCAGTTTGATGCCGTGAAACACACTACAAGCTGGCCCTCGCTGTCGGAGAAGCGGGGCAAAGGGTGAGACATTTGGGTTGACGGTAGACGACGATGCGTACCTGTCAGTCGAACAGGGAGAGGGAAGCTCCTCGGAGCATGGCTAGATCGGTGCAAGGACATATCTTCATCAAGGGAAGACTGGCGGTGCTCAGCTGAGCAAGCTCTCGATCAGGAGCACTCGGCTGGAGTTGCGATCATCGCTCATCCGAGTCACTGTTGTAGGTACGGAATACCTAAGAGAGTCGTATAGCTTGATAAACTGTCGACATGTAGAAATCGCCGACAAGTACAAGCCGTGCCGTTTGGACAAAACATCACAGAGCCAAAGCAACAACGACCAAATCGACGTGCACTAGTTTGGCCCGAAATGTATGTATTGAAACATTGTGAAGTGTGGTTCACAAATCGCCACGATTGACCCACCCTTAAATATCTAATACAAGTGGCCTACTAGCGCTCGCCTTTGACTTACCCTTGTTTCGAGCTATTTAGCTCGTTAGCCTACGAAACCCTAGTAACCACCAGCTATTGCACATTTCCGTTGCACTGTGGTAAACGGAGCTAGCGACTCGCATAGTGTCCGCGGCTCTTGAAACATCCGCTGTCCTCCCTTGTAGAGAGTCCTCTCAATGCTCAACGGTTTGCGGGCTCGCTAGCCAGCTACAACAGTAACTGACTGCGGAGGCGCAGTGCTGTTGAGGCCTACAACAAATCGGATCCCATTGCCTCAACGTCACCCAACATCTCACGATTATTATTATTATTATAGCTAAACAGTTAATAAATATCTCAGCGACTGTGCCGAGTGCGAAGCCGCGAATCGTCGTTGTATTAATAAACAATATAGTTACAAACACAGCAATGTTCGTAGAAGCTGACAGAACGAAGAAGCCACCACCAGGGGTAGTAGGAACCGTATCGGAACTCCGGACATAGATGGCCTCCAACAACGAACCGTCCACCTATGAAATGCTCGTCTCTCAGCTTGGTGCACTACAGTCAATTGTATGATTGAGCCCATCTCCGAGAATGCTTTCGGTGTCTGCCAAACATTGGCCTTACGACGGTCGACAGGGTTGACAAAGTTGATATCACGCATGACAGCGTGATCAAGTTAACGTTCATTAGAGCCACATATATCAATACCAATTTACCACTATTGGGGAATATGCTCATTATTATAATAAATATGTGCGTGTGTGTGTGTCTCGCGAATATACACGACACACCACGGCTGCTTCGTCATATTCCTACGAATGGTTCAAGCGACGCTGTTGTTGAAGAGCTGTCCACTAATGATGTCCCAGTAGAGAAGTATACATGTAGTTAAACATACATAATTGTACAAAAAAAAATTGTACAATTGTCAAAGAGACCCGAGCAGCAGAATGTCACAATGAGAAATATCCATTTCTATTTCCGCCTTCGTATCATTCGATACGACATTTCCTTGATGACAATTGATAACGACGGACGAACCACGAGGCTTTAGTCAATGCGTTGCGAACAACGAACTAACGTCATGCGAATTCAGTTCCAATCGAATGAGCCCTGATCGCCTAAATGAAAGTCGAACGGCAATGAATGTACGATTGTGGGATCTGCCGTGCATCTCATTTATGACAATGGCAGGCGGCTTAACCGCGATGTTCATGCTGTTTCGGTAAAAGGCATTCTTTAACAGCTGGAACGTACCATGGTCTCTTGTAGAGAGAAAGAAAGCGAAAGAGAGAGAGAGAGAGAGGATCTGAGCTTGTAAATATTTTTTTAATTTAATAAATGAAATATATTAGTCAATAAAGCTGGAGAGTACCTCTAACTCATACCAAAAGATCTTTGTTCTAACTCATTTAGTTCAAAAGTTATTGGCATTTAAACAGGCGACAGTTTGCTTGAGACACCCTAATAGTTTGTTGTGGGAGCCTAGGTCATAACATGGTAAAAAGTGAAGTCACATATGTAACACTAAGTAGAAAATAATCTTCAAAAGTATGTTTTAAAAGCAACAAAAATAAATGGTCGCCCATAGGGGACTAACGCGGATGAAGTGAGATAATATATCTGTCGAGTACAGGGCTCTACTCATAATCAGTGTGTTGATTATGGGTACGCCGTCACCCATACCCTCCTCCGCGGTGAAATAATGATTTGGTAAATTAGCAGTGATATGACTGTGCAAATTTTAACCATATGCTTCGAAGTACAACAAACAAACAAAAACACTCTTCTCTTGTGAACGCTTACAGAGTCTGATAAATGAGAGATGCGTAGAGGGTACAGTTTGGATCAGACAACCATCAGACATAAGGCCGATCGAGTAGTGACCTCGGGCGTCCGTGCCCATGCCGAATGACAAAGACTAACATGAGATCAAAACTAGCCTTTTCTGCCAACCAGCCTTCGAGCGATCGTCGACACTGAAGTGCACACGTTTGTCAAAGACACCTCCACCCGATTCGGCCTTTCCTAGCCCTGCGTTCGTTTCTCCGCTCTGATATCGACAGAGTGCCCTCGGCACGGTCCACGCCGAGAATCGGCCCGATATTCTCAAGTACCCTCCCCTCGAGCTCTCTACACAATGAAACACATTTGTCACCCGTCGCCGAGCATAGATATCATCGTGCTTTTCTATGAGTCGATTCGTCTAACTGAATAATTCATTCTCACCTCTCTTCTGCCCGTCGTAGAACGCATCGTAATGACGCCGCGGAAACGGGGTGCGGGCCACACCTGCATTGCCGTCGAGCGTGTTCGAGTCGAACGTGTCGATACCTCGCAAGCAGTCCACGTTGCCGGAGGGCAACATCAGGGCATCGTCATCAACAAGGAGAATCGGCACAGCGACGCGAATGGAGCAGGTTCGTGTGATTCGATCACTGCATGCACGCGTGCGTCAGTGACTTTAGTGCGGGAGAATATGTTTGGACGAACACATTTCGCCGAACTGCTTGTCTAATTATTCTATAATTTACGACACACAACGATAATAGATATTCGACATAGAACAAAATGATTTATTTTTATTATTGGCTATATTTCGTTAGATAAAAAAAAAACGAGTTGAAATTTATTTGGTTTATTAACGTCTACGGCAATTGTAGCGCACCCGCAGAACATGACATAAATCTAACAATAGCATCCTCTATATATATTGTTAATAAAAATATCTAGAATAACGAGGTCCCACCTCCCCGGAGCTTGATTCCCGCCCAAAATGGAAATTGTGTTGCCCCTTTATATATCGAAGGTAAATCTTGAAACACTAAAAGCTAAAAACACAAAGACCGACGGGTGCCCTCCCTCTTCGCTGTCTCCCTCCTCTGAAGTGCTTGGATATCTAATTAAACAATTGTCTCATTTGTCGTTTAACGAATGAATACAGATGAGATTAATAGGTGCTAACTATTTTTATCTTATTTTTTTTTAATACGAGAACTTAAGCGTTGTAATATTTCGCAGTTCCGTCAATAAAGAAATAATTGAATTGAATTGAAATTGAAAAAAAAACTGCTGAGTTTTACTCCACTTTCCCCTTTCACAGATGAACCCGAAGAGGTGCCGCAACTATGGCTTGAGTTCAAAGTGTTCCTTAAGAACGCCGCCGATGACACTCATTCACAGGAGAGTCGAAAACTCAAATTCTGGTTTAAGGTAAGTTAATCTATTACGTAGTATTAGTATTCTTGTAATTGTGGTTATTCATCGACTCAATCTGAGTCTAACTATCGCTATTGGGTAATATTTCCCCTCAGTGACCAACTCTGGGCCAAAGGTCGCATTACAATCCTAAATCTAATCTACGGGATACATTTTTATGCAATCCCTTGTTCCGACAGCTATAGACTCGTTAAAGGCTTTGGTAACGAAGTCTCTGATCAATATTTGTAAAAGTACCATTTTGTTTCTGTACTTATTCAAAACAAAAAGCGACATGTCGCGTAACATGGCTCACTAACGATTGATCATTGGCGTTCTCTGGCCTTGCCTTCGTTCTTCCTTTAAATTTTCACTTGATTAACTACCTCATTTTGTTAAATCCACATCTGCTAACTGATTCAATTTGTCACTTTTAGCCTAAGGTGGAGGAACGGTTGCAGATGCATCTGGCGCAGGACTTCTTCAAGGAACTCGTGTCCCCATGCGAATTTCCGAGAGGTAAAGGGCGCTGAAGTATCGGTCAATTGCGGTTGGTCCAACATACGTTGTCTGAGGGTTTGGAGAAGATTATATTGCCTAACGATTCATAATGATATACAGCTAACGGGGGTCGGAGAATTCGTGAGAGTAACGGCGGAACATATTACTAGTGACATGGTTCGAATCTCTCTCTCTCTTTCCCTCATTTCAGATTATGTTGGATTCATCAAGAAGGTGATGAAACTCCTGCAGAAACGCTACCCAGATATGCGAAAGGTGGAAGTTGAGCTCAAACAACTGGAGACGCTTCAGCCTGACCAGAGTCCTCATATGGGTATGTTCCTTGTAAGGGAATCCATAGCTCCCTGTTGCTTCAGCGAGGTGTGGAGTTTAGTCTCATTGACATTTCTCTTATTTAACGCACATGCGTAAGGATAACAATCGATAACTGTCGCCTGATGAGAGAAGGGCTGGAGAAGAGACAGCTATCAAACGCAAGTCCATTATAGCTAGGTTTAATTTTCCAGTCGGTACTATGTCGAGCTGTAATTACCAAGACGAATTAACTGACGGCGATGGGGGTGGTCCACATCGAGATTCATCTATCGAATATCGTGCGGTCTAAAAAAAAATCCTAAATCTAGCTTATGCAGATCATTCGAATTCAGCGACGTTCTGTGACGTGCGAATGGGCAAATGTGTCATCTTGAACCCTTGCCAACTCTTGAGAAGGACCCGCTTCAGTAGCACAGAACGGACTCAGTGAGGTAGTCAATTGTCGAGGTTCAAGGACGGATTAAACCAGATGGATCGGCATGATGGCCTTCCCACACTCCCGCGATCATTCCTCATCCCCTTCTCTGTCTGCTCTGCTACGTACAGCAAATGGCCCGGAGGCGAACACTCTGTTGATATCGCTCATCGAGCCTGGGCCACCTGGCGAGCTGTCAGTTCCACCCGTTGTAATCTGTCCACAAGCAAACGGCGGCAGCCACAACGCACACAGTATGAACAACAATATCAGCCGTGGTAACAGCAGCAACAACGACGACGACAACGGCAGCAGCCGCAGCAACAGCACCAGCTCGACTACTGAAAACGGTAGCGGCGACTATGAGCCGTACGGCGAAGAGATTCCAAAGCCAGGTGCAGTGTGGAACGAGGAGCAGGAGCTGCGCGCAGCATCAGCTCCGTGTGCAAAAACGCCCCATAGCTCGAGTGCAGTGAACGCTTCTAGAGTCGCCTTGTGCACTGTTTGCGTTGTGAGGCTCATGAGTAGTTTGGTCATGGTGGAGCTCTGCCTGTGTTTATTGTGTGTAGAGTGTGTGTTTCTGGTCGTGCATCGCATACCCTGTTTAACCGGCGAATGGACACCTCGGAGGGATTGCCCTCGACGACAATGGCGGAGGGAACTTGTCGAGCTTGGAGTGTCACTAACACAACAACTCGCTGAATGGCGGCCATTGAAATGCATTGTGGTTCGGCGACCTCTACATACGATCGAGTTGGACAAGATCGATAGAAGCTAGGCTTTACCTAATCTTATATTGTAATGGGCGCCCGAAGGACGGCTTGATCATAGGTAGGATATCATGTATTTTTCATTGACGAGCGGTAATGTCGAAATCCAAGCCCACACGTGTTTTGTGCATATTCATTCTATGCAACACCATGACACGATTATCATAATGTGAGCTTCTCGTAGAACGTCTGAGTTGGAACTCTTGCTAGATGTACATAATTGTTAGTACTATTATTTTTATTATCAATATTAATTATTTAAGATATATCCTTTGCTCAATCTTACAAAAAGAGCTCTAGGAGCGATTTGCTGAAAACGAAGCGTACTTCACACATGGACATCCCGAGTTATTCGGCATAGCCAGGTACATTTTCTTTCATTCGATTATACGAGCTACCAGCTATGTAGGTTCAGTATAGCCCATCAAAGTCTAGTTGACATTCATGAAGCGATGTCGCTCATACCAGAGCTTGTCACCGGGGCCAACAACGTGGACAAGGGTGTGGCCTCTGACAAACGGATGGACGTGCGGAAGTCCCATACGACAGCGGCTCGTGTGCGTTTGTGTCTAACCTTGCGCGCAGCCACTAATACATTTGCATATAGCGAGAGACTACTGGAACGACGAAGAAAATCGCTCTGCTATTTCTGACAATCTATTGTTGTCTTTCTTTACCTTTCAGCAAGTATAGTGGACGACGGCTGCTTGGTACGATCCACAACGGAGATCACGATCGAGCGTGTACTTGAGCTCATCGAGTGTGCTTACCCGAATGCCGTTACCGTTGAGGACATTGCAACGTAAGAACGCTGCGAGAATAGCGGACAATGCTGGACGCTACACAATAATATCATTAGTGATTATTATTATTACTATTATTATGTGTTATTGTCATCATGATTATGGTCGCGAGAGACTCGAAGCGCTCTACAATACGCTCCAGTTGACACAACGAACGAAGGACACTTGCGCGGATTACGACAAGTGTTCTCAAGGAAAATAGAACGTAAAGATCCAACTCATTATGTGATCCGCGACAAAATTTGTATTAGGAAACATCACCAAAAAATCACCATCTCTCTCGCTTTGATCTCACGTTCAATTCAGATATCGTTTAACAAGGCTAACAACTCTCTCTCTCTCTCTGTCTCTCTCATGCTGATCTCATTCTTTGTTCAGGGCATCCCTATCATCAGAGGACACGGTTCGTGAATTTATTTCGTATCTGGAAGAGCGTGGTGTGGTCCGACCTTCGGAAAATGGAACTGCCTTCACGAGAGTCACCCGAGACGAGCACAAGGTAGACACAGCGCTCAAGTCACACGTTGATTAACTATGTAACTCGTTCGTTTGTCCATTACAGAACACGACTTGAAGTGACTACTAATTAGGAGTGACGAAACGTGTCCATTGCTCGGCTCCAGTCGCAACGCTTTTATATATATATATATATAATATACCTCAGCCCCCCCCATAATCTCTAGAAATAATTCCTAACTACTGTATGTTTGAATAAATCTTATTAGTTTGTTCCTATATAATATATATATATATATATATATATAGAACGGGAGAGAGAGAGATAGCGTTGGCTCCCAAAATTAGAAGGAAACGCCTTCGTTCGACGTAGTTATTGATAAGCGCCGTAGTACAACAGCCATTCACTGACCACAGGCTATCAGTAGCTGTCCACGGGGTGACTGGTTAATTAATTCGTCCATTGATTGACTGAATGTGTCCCATTAGGTGAAGCGTGTCCGGCAGATGCCCGCGGTCACCCGGCAACAACAGCCCACGATTGCTATAATTACGGCGCAGTTCTGCGAGAAAGTCGCCGTCGACGCGATGATCGATGATAAGAACACATTTGTCCGCTACAAAACTGAGGGTAACTATACTCGATACCTAGCCTGTAGACACATTCAATTCAGACTCATGATTTATTGTCGGAACTGCAGTTTCACAATACTTAAGTTCTCGAAATAGAATGAAAAAAAATTATAAAGACATGGCCACAAACGCCGTACTACAACAACACCACCACGCGATACAGCCGAAAATCGTAATTTTCAAACTACTAAGAATATGTGCCACGTTGTTCTTTGTCGTTTTTCTCTTCATCGATTATCACCCCCAGGCGAATCGAACGTGTACACGCTGGGGAATATTGGCCGGCACCGCGTCGTCGCCACAAAACTCCCTGCCATTGGTCACCAGCGAGGTGCAATGATTGCAGCGGGGAACACCACAACAAGATTGCTGGGTAAGCTGCAGCCGTCACTGGTTCGAAGTAAATCGGCTCTTCCCGTGCGAATATCTCTCCGCAAATTCACTTCCGCTGCCGGCTGATAACGGCGATCTCAGTATCGATATGTAGCCATTATTGTCGACGTTCTTACCCTACGAAGCAATGCCGAAAGCAGTTGTACCGTAGACGTTTGCTTAAAGGTTTAAGGCCGGGAGAGAGTCTGCCCGAAATGTTCGTTTAGCTTAGGAAGAATTAAATTCGACGCGAAATCTTGCCGAGAACGGATCGACGTACGCCAACGACGTACGCGTATGTCCGATCCGCACGGAGGATTGGAGCCTCGTCAAAGGTGCAACTTGGCTCGCATTGAATCTCTCCCCTTTCTCTATTGCCAATCGTGTTGTACAGGTACATTCCAGAATGTCGACTACGTGATTCTCGTTGGCTGTGGCGGCGGCGTTCCCCATTATACCGATTACTCGAAACATGTACGACTCGGCGATGTTGTCGTCTCGGATCGACCCAAGAACGTCGAGAAGAACAATTACATATACATGTTCGCTGAGAAGTGAGTTGGTGAATTTTCTTTTTCGCTTTTCATTGCGTGGAATGATTGAGAAACAATGTATGCCCTATGTATGCCTTTCGTTTTAAGCAGCCGATGAAAGGTTATCTCCTTCGCCCTCGTGACAGCAGAAATGATGGAGGTTCAACCTGCATCGCTGTTCGGCGACTACGAACAGCGACGCAGGTTGAAAATCAGGTCAATCGTGTCTACATTGTGTCGCGAATCACATTCACAGGGTTCGAAATTCGCCGACCGATGATCGGTCACCGTCACCGCCTGAATCCTTCAACCTGAAAACTTGGCTACCCCCTGAAGATAAACTACAGGTGTGTGTATATATGTTCCCGCATGACGGCCTCATCAAAATTCTGGTAGCCGCAGTAGTAAGAGACAAGGCGGGTCTAAATAAATGCGCATGAATTTACGTTTCCGTCAGCTGGTCGGATGTTCTCGTACATAGAACCGTAGGCTAAACCTAAATGTACTGAGAAATATATACGCGTAAATTCGACCCCTTCGCAAGTTAAACACCTGAGAATTGATTGAGGAGTTCCTTTGATGAGCTTCTCGAAACAAGCAAAGACAACAAAGCATTTGTTCAAACATTGTCTAGTGAACCGCTTAGCTGTGAGAATCAGGGGTCCGTCTTACCGAAGAGATGTGAAAGCGGTTCCGTGTACGCTAAACATTGGTCGAGAGTCAGGCCCCGAGCTTTCTAGCTTTGAGTACAAACACAAAATTGAGTGAATTCGATAGAAGAGCCCCGTCGTACTCCGTAGCTGTCACTGTCATACTTGATGAGTGATTTTGTTGCTTTTTCTCTCTCTCGCCAGGTGGCAGCCCGACAGGTTTTGGAGAGCGGATCCTCAGTTTGGGAGGAGTACATCGCCGAAGCTCAGGAACAGCTGGTAAATAGCGCCGATCCCGCCGATGGCGACTCGAAGGATTTCGATCGGCCCGCCGATGAGACGGACAAACTCTACATGAGCATTGGAGGTTGGTAACGTCAACGCTTGCTTGAAGATTAACAAGGGCAGGTTTTCCTTTGTGGGGGACGTCATAGACGGGCGAAGCGTATCGAAGAAGCTGCTTGGAGGCTCCAATAATGTCAACACGCATAATACTTCATAGGGCAGGAGTATCCATGGCATGACATGGTCAATCGCAACATTGAATACTAGCCGTAACGTAGCTACGATAAGGGGATGGTCACGGCCGAGTCGTCAGGAACCCAGCTGTGCTTGAGAGGTCCACTGGTAGATTTGCTCAGAGTAAATTAATAAACATATTGGAAGGGACCTACTAAACCAATCACATTTGAAAGCATCATGGACGTTCCACACCCGAAAGGAAACACTTGGGCTCAACAGGGATGTGACGAACGACTGCGTATTAACGCAACACAAACACTTCCAGGTAACGATGTCATTGAGGTGGGTCATCCGTGCCCTCCAGAGGGAGCTCCGAATGCCCGGATCGGCGGACACCCCATTGTTCACTTCGGTGCCATCGCATCTGGGGGAATGCTCGCGGCGGATGAGTCCCAGAGACAGGAATTCGCCGCTCAGCACGGGATTCTCGCGTTCGACAGCGAATTTGACAGCGTCGTTGAGTCGGTACGTTAATCAGGATCAGGGGATCTCTTCCTCTGATGGATGATAGACATTATGCTCATAATAATAGTAATAATAATAATGGTCAGGTTAATTAAAGGCGTGATCCTATGCGTCCTTATACGACGTACTCATAAGCCTCCCATGAGCCTGCCTTCACTTACCGCCTGATTTTTGAAGGGGTGACAATATTTTAATGCCTGGAGATAAACAACTTGAATTTCTGACAGCCAAAAAACAGATCGTTACAAAGTTAGTCCATAGAAATCATCACATTAACATGGATATCCTGTACGACACCACAGGTGTATGGCAACCGTAAAGACAACTATATGGTGATTCGCGGAATAGCGGACTATCGGGACGGAACGAAACGTCGGGACTGGCAAAATTATGCGGCGCTTGCCGCCGCTGCCTTCATGAGGGCGATCGTCGAGAACCTGCCACCCACAGGAAGCCAATAAATCGGACCACCGGCCTGAGACAGGTCACGAGCCTCGAAATGTGAACAAGTCTATATCTATATCAGCAGCGACCAGACATCATTTCCTGTCCGCGAAGGACAATGGAATATCAAAGTGGGGACACCACGTAACAACAGACGTAATTTGATCGAAGTCTAGATAAATTGGGCCGAAAAAATTCACGATATGAACGACGTCCGTGGGAATGCCAACGTAGAAATCTACTGGTAGATTAGGTAATATACCATATTCTCTCCCCGATTATGAGATGTTTAGATGCACGCTTAGCCGTGTCCTCCGCAAAACGGTGTCGGTCAGGCAGCCGGAACGACCCCCGAAAGTCTTGCCTTGTAAACGGTCGAGGTGCAAGTGTCGAGTTGTTCAATATTCGTTGTAAACCCAACCTTATCAAATTTCAGAAGTGGAAGAACCGTCGCACCTTTTCAATTAGATTCCAGCATCAGCATCAGAGATCGCCGTACATTTAGCGTTTTTTCGGTGGCGGCTGAAGCTGAAACCCTACTAGCCCTTCAAATTCATGAGACACTTCTCAGCACTTATCCATTGTGTGGCTGCACTACTAATTACGACTAACTAAGAAATGTTGATGGGAGGGAAAATCCACAGTTTGACACTTCCCTGCGACCTGAGCCATTTATTACAGAATCACAATATTAATCCCCCTTCGCCCTCGAGCAAATGGAAGATGTCCATAATGTCGAGGAAATCGCCATCGAAGGTGGTGTCACTCAGGATCTATTTCTGATCGATCATGTCACAACGTACGAGGCCTCCGGATGGAGAACATCGTTCTACATTGGGCTAGTCAACCGTTGGAAGTGGCTATTGTTGCCAAGTCAGATGGTCCAACAATTAGGTACCAGCTAGTATCGGGTTGACCGTTACGGGCATTCGGCGGTGACAAGAGAATATATAGAATAGTGGATGTATTTCAACGACAGCCGTATCGTAACATATGTTTGGTGACTTTTGACCAGCAAACAGCGAACAGCTTAAACCGCACATGAACGAATGTCTATGAGGACAAAAAAAGGCGACTAAACACGAATATGACCCATGTTATGGTATACGATGGGATGTTATTATTAATAGAATAAGTCTTGTGGGTAGACCGGAAAGAACAATGAGGATAGGTTGTACGACCTTTTTTCAAGGGGTTTGTGTTACCATGCTAATGCATGTCAACACCGTGACTCCCCTGGCCCCCCGCCTTCTGGAACTGTTGACGTTCAAGAACACCGCCCTTCCCGGTGTCGCTTAGCGCACTCCTTCAGTAAGGGCGGTGAGGTTGTCCGACCTAGGCAATCGTAGGTGAGCAACGAAGGCAGACATTTTCAGGCTCCGGCTGGGAACACAGACGGCGTGCATATATGCATGCAATCCGGACACGAGGCTCATAGGGAATCGCAATACGGCGAGCAACAGACAGACGAGGGCTTGCGTAGTACTATCGGCGTGTATCTTCTTGAGAACCTACCCGTATTTCCTTTCGTTATAGGCGTTCTGTTCTCCGTCGGCCTGATGTGAGCAACGTTGCGCCATTTCGGCTATACCAAAGAGTGGACGAAGGACTCCGCGAATAGTAACAGAACAAAATTGTATCCAAGGCTGGCGTGACCGTCGACCAACATCTACATAGGGGCTAGGGTTGAAAGGAAATCCGGTGGCGTTAAAGGTCGTCGAATGCAGCCATGACACGTGTCTACGCCACATAAGGGAGCGCTTAAATAATAAAGGTTGTACGAAGATAAAGGTCTCCAGCCGTTCTCAAAGAATTGCTGAACAGTGTCGTCGTCTGGGTATGAGCGCGACTCCACATCCGCAAGGGAACGCATGCAAATAATGTACTGCCAATGCGTGTTTCTCTATGGGGATACCAGAAGCAGCAGGCGTAACAAGATGAGGAACAGTAAGAGGACAGGATGGAACAAAGATTCAGGAAACGATGTGGGTGTCCTTTACTAGAGGGGAACTCTTGTTTCTAGATTAGATTTTTTGTTATTGAACAGAAACAGCATGACCGACGACAGACTCGACTGCCACTACCTTGAGACCTGCAAACCATGCTTTGCCTATTCGAATGCCTACCGGACACCTGGTGAAAGTGCTGGTGACGTGACCGCACCGAATAACGTCGCCGGTTACGGGGGGTTTGACTGCGTAGTGTTGCGACGGCCCACATTCGACGCAGAGGAGGAAGCGTTCGACGCTGAAATATGTTGTTGGTAGACTTTTACATGCACAAGCTGGTCACACTGGGACGTCATCACTGGGGTAGGGCCAGACAAGTACGTCGTTATATAACGTATACCCAACCCAATGATCGAACGGAACCAACAACGGTGACACTTGGCGGATTCCTATTTCTCAATAAAGCTCTGGCCGCATCGGATACTAAGGGAAAACAAATCCATCAACTTCATCAATTGGATGCTCCCACTAAGGGATGATGTGTGGCAAATATCGTTCAGCCGGCATCTCTCTTCTACAATGCGATGCTCTCGAATGTGAAATGGCTGAATTTTGTTCTGATCTTCCTAGCGGGCAGATCAGAAACCTCTCCGTTTCCCTGTCCACTGCTCCTGGCGTGCTCCCTTTCAGACAGCGCGAAATATCGAAGCGGACACAGCGATCGGTATCCGAGGTCGGCACATCAGCAACTAATCCCTCAAACTCAATTATTTCCTCATACGAAGCACCTCAATAGAGCTATCGAGTCTCGTAACACCCTTATTGATTCTACCTCGCCCTCCGACCCCCGCTTCCCGCGATCACCCGTTACACTGTTCCCACTCACCCGGCTGATCCCGATTATGCAAATAGCCCGAGTCAGATTCGTAGATAGCGACTGGTGTCGCGCGGCCACACGATCTTTGTATCTGGCGTAGAAGTTGAAGGCTTTCAGCGAATTCGCAGCGGGTGCGTGCTGTATTTGTCCCCGAATGACGTTCCCGACCGTTTTTCGTGTTTGGCAAAAAAGGACGAACGCTTCTTTCGTCGTCAATGCGACCCACTCGCGCCGACACCCAAGGTCACCTGAGCTCGCAGCAGGGAGGGGAACCGACAAAGGACAGCACGATGCTTGCAGATGGCTGTTTACCCATGCTGTACATGTATCAGTACGAGTCATGACGATACGAATATGCTAAGAGTGTTGTACTTCGCGATGTTGATGTGATGGGTGTCACTAGTCGTTAGCTGACTATTGATAGCGGATAACCGGCAATAGCCAGCTGACGTGAAACACTATATATATATATATATATATATATATATATATATATATATATATATATGCAGATTCGATGTGTGCTTAACACGAGTATTTGTCCACACTGATACACGAAGCCTAAACGTTAGTTGCTGCGCCTCCAACCCCGCAACCTCATCTCCAAAGTAACCCAATGTCTATGTATAGTATATACAAAGATATATAAATATATATATATATATAAATAAATCGATGAACCTGGCCACAATGAAGCAGCCAACCTGAAATCCAAGGCAATTGGAATAAGATGATGCAAACGCGAGTGTTAACTATTAATGAAATAATGTAAGCCAAAATATAACACGAACGAAAGGCCGGCTATTCTACTGGTAAACTAAGTAACGAGAAAATGGAGAATAAGATGAAATAAATATACAAAATATATTATGTACTCCCACCTGTATGTGATCAATTAGACTCGTCTATTATTTTGTCGATTTGACTTTGTTAAAATTGTCGTACGGTCGATTTTTAGCAAATTTCCCGGTGCCAAATGTATAATTGGCTGCCTTTCGATATAGTGCCGACAGAAGCCAAAGTGGTGCTTGTACAGCCAGGGGTTAAATTCTACTGGCAAGCATGTTGGCTTGCCTCCGGCTCCACGGCACCCTTGACACAGTTCGTTGGAAGAGTTCGTGTGACGGCATTGTCCGTCGGCGTACACCGTCCGTCGACGCGTCTCGTCCTCCTCGAGTGAGCTCCTCGGCCATCGCCGTAGAGGCTCGCTTGCCTCGTCGCCTGGCCCACATCATTTGCTTATCGTGGGAGGAGGTTTCCTTATAGCATCATGTTTACAATACCTATAATTATAGATACGTCATCTAGCGACGACGATGGGATTCGAACCCTCGCTGGCATCGATATCTTCAATTTCTCGCCTGGTACAGAAGAGCCAGTGCTCTCACTCGGCATATTCTGGAAAGTACAGTCTCTCTGGTGCATCGACTGTGATTTACATCCTCGTCCTCCGGCAGTCTTAGCATGCATTACACTTGCCTACAACGTTAGTGTACATAGTGAACCTATCTCCTGTCTCCCGCCGCCCTCCCTTCTTGCTTCAACATTTCCCCAAGTGACTCCCCTATATAAACAGAGATACTGCCTCAATGGCACAGCTAACTATTCAATCACAACTGCGACTAAATTATGTGGTAATTTTTTTGAGAAATTTCATGAAACGTCAACTGGAGAAAGGCTTACTTGAAAAGCGTTGATTCCTCTCAAAAGTCTGTACTTAATATTCCCGCCTTCGATGTTTCCGATCCTATGACCATGCTCTTTGTGATAGCTCTTTTCTTCGCAACTGCCTAACTCCAGATATCCACGACCACATGACACACTTTCTTGTAGCTCGGAGTCGCTAGTAGTTGCTCGAGACTGTGTATGGCTGCCAGACCAGCAGAGCACCCCGGAAGATCTCAGACAGTAACGCCAAAGTTCTGATGGACCAAGGGCCGCGCCGAGCTCTGCAAAAAGTGCATCCGAGCCCGCGGAGCTCTCAAAAGGTCATGTAAGAGAAGGAAGGGTGACACGAGCACGATGTGTTACGTTTTCTAACGGTTTCGTCAGACATCGCTTTTTGATCTCCGTACCACTAATGCGGAGGAATACGGATCTTCCTATTCGTGCCGAAACGTGTCGAGCCCGTTTAGTTAAGTAGGCTCATCTGAATCCGAATCTGCGATCCACCGGTGATCTCACAGTATTTCGTTCATGTCTTCGATCCTGCTTGTTTCTTCTTCGAAGCTTTCATTTGCTTCCATCATACAACGAGTTCAGACGTAACAGCCGCCGAAACCTGCATACAACGCTTTTAACGTGACACCCCTAAATATCAAATTGAACACATCCAAAATCGAATGCACAAGACCACGCGTGTTATGGTCTCCGTACAATGACGACCAATAAAAAGAACAATTCAAATCAAAATGGATTTTCAATTTTATTTCCCGTCTCATGACTCACGAAAAAGCTTCTCGTGAATTTTTCCTGCCGTGTTCTTACAACGTCTCCACCTCCACCGACACACACACACACATGCTCAGCCTCCACTGTAACAGGTGAAACTAAACGGTTTTGTTTTTTATCATAAAACCATGAGTCTAATACTTTTGCTCTTTGGTTAGTCAACTGAGTTCCGTCTCTTCATTACTTTTATCATTGTGTAAATGGTACTTAGCTCTCTCTCGCTCTATATATGTATATATATATATATAATGTACATTAGTGTCTCACTCGCTTTTCACACCGTTTATATTTAGATCCCGCACCCTAGTTAGCCTGAAACAAACGGCAACCACCCATTAATGTAACGTTCGCCCCTCCCAAATGTATCCTTCGAGACACTTAATAAATATGATGAATTAAATTAATAATAACATAAATTCAAGACAAAAACAAAGCTCTCACACAATTGTCTGTCATGTCGTGTGATGTTGCTCGGGTCTTTTCCTCTCTCCCGCCCCTGTTACTGCGGCCATCCAGCTCTTAATAGCGATTATTATACATAACAATAGGTAATACCATACAAGGTTGGCGTTGCCTTCTGTCGATTTCACTTCGAATATGTATTTGACTTTAGGTAACGCACGGTACAGGGTTGAGATGAGCGTGTTTGTTAGTTCCCACCGTCATCTGTGCAGTTGAGGGTATGTATATGTCCGGCCAACCGCCAACATTGTGCAGTAATCAATCCCGGCACTCGACGTTCTTCCACCAATAATAATGCCTCAAGCGACTTCTCGACAGCAGCGTTGCACTCAGTCGCGCCTCGTCGTTGTCATTATCATATTAATCACAATTATCATCACTAGTACGTTAACAACGGATCACAATAGACTCATGAGCAATTCATGATTTAGAAGGCGAAACTTCGTCCAGTATCATTGGTTTCACGTCAGACGCGGGCTCGATATCAATCTCGGCCGAATCGGCATCAACATCAAGCATTTCGCGGTCATCTTCTTCGTTGCCCTTTACTGCGGCGGCGGCGGCTGCTGCTAATGCCGCCACCGCTGACCGTCCCCTGCGCACTTTTTTCATGTTGACATAGCCTGGATGCTGGGTTGCACAATGTGTCTCCATTTGACTCTTCTGCCGAAATCGCCGACCGCACACCTCGCACGGGTGAGGTTTCTCGCCAGTATGCAACATCAGATGGATATCGAGCCGGCTCTTCGTGTGCGCCCTGTACTTGCAGTGGGGGCAGGCGAACTTCCTCAGATGAACGTGCCGACCCATATGCTCGTCAAGATCCGCCTGCGTAGCCGCGCGGTAGATGCAGAGAGAGCAGTCCAACGGCGAACGCATCGAGTCATCGAGCGTCGGCTGTACGTGCGACTCGCGCACGTGAGCGTCGATATCGTCCTGTCTCGCAGCGCCGAATGGGCATTGCGGACACTTGAATGGGCGCCGCTTGTCGATGGTGTGCTTCCTGATATGGTTCATCAGTTGGCCAGCCTGAACGAAGCCGGCGCCACACACCCGGCAGAGGAATGGCTTGACGTTCGTGTGCAAGCGCTGGTGGTCGATCACGTGAGACGCTTGCTTGAAGGCCTTCGTGCAGAACTTGCATTTGTACGGTCGATCGTTCGTGTGAACGCGCCAATGATCGCGTAAGTTCTGCCGCCGAATGAAGATCTTGCCACAGCCGTCAAACTCGCAGATGTACTCGCCGGTCGACCGGCCTCGTGGACGTTTTGTGCCGTTTGCCGACCGTACGAGGCCCGATTGACTGATGCCGTTCGGCGTCAGGCTTGGCGGCGGCAGAATGGCGGGGGGCTGCTGGACGACGCGTTTACGGGAGCCGCGCCGTCTCATCTTTCGGCCCGTTCCGCCGTCACCATCGGCGTCGTCGCGCTCAGCGGGATAGTCCAACACGGGCCGATTGTCAAGACTCTCTGAATCGACGTCGAAAATATCGGGCTCGAATTCGATGAGTTCCCCAAACTCTTCGTTTTTACTCATAGGAACACCTGACTCGTTCACCAGGGTTGCAGCACCTCGTTGTGCCTGGACGTCAACGAGGTCCTTCGTGTACAAGCTAGCCACGGTGGACACGGCTACTTTCGACGGGTTTGGGATCCGCGCAGCGAAGTCAACGGGACGTATCGATGGTGGCGACGGTATAATCTTTCGGGCATGTCGCACTATTGGAATACTATTGGTTCTCGCTTGACTTGCTACCGGCAGGAACACTAGTGATCTTGCTGCTGCTTGTGATAAATTTGGGTCCATCTGGCTCCGCAAGGCCCTTGTTGCCGAGTGCTCAGCTGATGAAGAACCAGTTGAAGATCTGACAGATATGAAGGAGGCTTGCGGCGCTTGTGGGTTGTGTACCGCACTAGTTTGTCCGGCAGCGCTGCTCGAAGACGCACCACATCCCGCCACCGAACTGTTCTCAGGGTCCGTCACGGATTTCAGGCACACCTGCTTCCTGCGAAGTCCGCTGCTCACGGAGCCGGTGGGAACCCTGACCTTAGCAATAACTGGGATACTTGGACCCTGAGTCGCATCTGTAGGCTTTGGGTTTAGCGTACTAGTAGATGCCAGCGGAATCACCGTAGTACCGCAAGGTAGAGGTCGAACGGCGGACGTTAACAGAAGTGGTCGAATGCCGCCGTTTGGCGTCTTAAAGAGAGTCGTTACGGCAGACCCACGAACACCAGCTGTCACGACCGGGAAGGCCGTATGATCCCGCGGCATGATGACCAATGGAAGAGGTAAACGAACTTGATCAAGTGGAGTCTTTCGCTGATTGCCCTTCAGTAGTGAGGTTACATTGTTGTCCAGCTGGTTTTTGATTGCTAGCAATTGCAGTGGCTGTCCCGTCCTAGTACCTGAACGCCCAAAAGCACACATTATCGGCTAGCCTTAAACGCAGTCTAGTTGCAGGATATGTGTTTCTGTGGAGCATTTCTTACGGTTTTCAACTATTCATATCCCACACTTCACCTCCCCTGTAATCTTGAAGAGATATACAATACAGTGTATATATATATATATATATATATGGCCTCGGCTTTTTACCACCAGCGACTTGGCCGTCTAACCCAGGGAGCGGGTAACAGTGGACGCTTTGGGGTTCACTTGGGAAGAGCTTTACCCGTGTTCAATAGAACCGTTGAATAAGGCAGCACCCGTGGCATAGCGTTGGACTACGCACGAATCAAGGTCGCCAGTTCGACTTCCCTAGCAAACATCGGGGCACATCGATGCGCTCTTAGATGCGTTCATAGTTTATAATCAAAATTCTACGTTTAGTCGTACCTTTAACACAACAGCTTACTATTCAAATCGGGGCGATGAGTAGGTTACTCGTTTGCTGTAGTCAAGCTGAATAGCAGCAGACATGCAACTGAAGTTGCATGATGCTCCCAAGAAGCTCTTCTGTTGCAAATGGACTTTTGAGAAACGAGTGATTTATACTCAGTGTAGTTCGCGTCGACGAATAGCCTTCATTTAACTACCTGGAATTGACACCGTAACGGAACGTGGCCCCACAGCTTCGGCGGCAGTCGGGCTTGGGACAGACTGCCCTGAGGTTTCCAATGATAGGATCTCATCCGGCACTTCCTGCTTAATCTCCTGCTTGATGTCGACCGGCGTAAAGCTGGCGTCGTCTGCCGCTGGGGTCTCAAAAATGATATCGACTGAAATTCGGTCCAAGCAGAAGGAATAGGTTCGTTAGACGACGACGACGTTCCACGGGAACCAAATCAGGGACGGTTGTTTTGTCTATAATAAACGGGTGCAACTATTATATATATACGTTATTGACTATTCGTGCAACTTTCGTGATAGTGTTTTTGATTTCGAGGAAGCTCCATTGCAACCAAAAAGAAGAGTTCCTCTTCAGACCAGAATTTGACCTATCTTGACGAACGGATTTTTAAGAAAAAAAAAGTGAGAATAACGTCCGATCGAAAGCGAAAATGTATCTAGAGACGTCGTCAGCAAACAAATGTCAAGGAACTACATCGAAAAAAAAGCAATCCCCGAGAAATTCGAAAAAAAACACCGAATTAACAAGAATTTTCGTTATAGAAAAACGCGTAATGAGCTAATCTTGTTATGTTCTACATGTTCTGACCGCTATATCGCGTCGTTCGAGACACTTAATATATAATAATAATTAATAATAATAATAATAATGAGTAGTTTCGCACCAAGTCAATTGAACCATCCCATCAATGTGTCGTCAGTTCCATTCTCGAAAGGCCAAATCATGAAACCAGCCAGCTATTGTGGAAGGAAAATTGAGCGGGAACTTTCCTCCTCAACAAAGGCCAACGTGAATCTAAGCATCACCAGCCCCCTGAATACATACAGTTGGTGTCTTCCTGCGGCGATTGAGCTCCACAGGCCTGGCCAGGAGCCGTCGCCACTCTGTCTCCGGCGAGCCCATATTCACGTCCGGCGGCCGTATCCAACGGCTCTGCTTTGATCTTGGGCAACACGAACACTGGCTTCGTCGAATATTTACCAGTGGAGTGTGCTTCGCCTGAAATGTGTTGAATGGAGAAGGAAGAAACGATAGAATATTCTCGAGATTTTCATGGTAAGCTGCGGCAAAACCCGCGATTTTTGGCCCTGCGATGGGGTCTTGCTTGATGCAAGACAAAACTTTGTCTGTCTAGTTCCCTTTTCGATTTTATCATTGCTCTTTTTTCGCTTAGCACGTGGTTTGCGTTGGCGAAAAACTACGGCTGCTTGTCTCGTGGTTTCTACGCATCGAACTGGAACCTCCGTAAGTTGGCTGGTCAAGCTTAAAACGGAGCATTCTCACGGGTTGTCGTCCACCGCCGTCCTTCGGCATATAATCGCTCATCGCAGTATTTACTAGATTTCGAATGAAAGTTTGAATAACGGACTAGCGGCAACGATTAGCCAGTATTCGATCTGTTTGGAAAGACTCACTGAAACTTAGTGGCCTCGCATTGTTTTAGAAGAGAACAAACCTTTTTGAAATTCTTGTGTCCTTACGCTCCTTGACCCGATCTATCATTTGTTATTTCATACGTCTATAGGAGCACGATTGCGCGCTAAATTCCCAAGGAATCCCAGATACACACACATATATATATATATATATATACTATAAACACATAAGGACCGAAGGACAACGATTAATCCATGGATTAAACAAAGAATATTGGGCTTGAATGGCAATTAAGGTCGGGGCCGTCGACGAGCTTTATTTCATAATCGAAATCGCCCATGAAGCTATGATTACGAAGTCACCAAAGTGGGGGGAATTAGACTATATGTATACACTCAGAAAAAAGTTTCAAGAGAGAACCACGCTTACCTGGCATCCTGCCTACGGCCCTATCCGACGTTCACCGGATGCCAATATGTACCTGAGCGACAAATTAAGAGAACAACTTAGTTCGGGTAGAATACGTCTGGATATATGAGGACGCTGCATTCGTTGACTATAATGGCCCAACGACACTCGAGAGACTCACCAGAATTTATGGATAATTGTATGACTCTCGCCTCTATGCATGTACTCAATACGCTAATTGCAATTAACTAGGTCATCTAACATCGTCTGGACGATATCTAAGCGTTAAACTGGCAAATAACAAAAGTATATATGGGGTTAGCCAAAGGAATAGTTTAACATCGAACACATCTTCAAGCCGTACAGGTAACTTGTGGCGTGAATTTTTCAAGGTAAACCTACACACAAGTTAAGTTACAGACGAGAGCTGGAAGTTGGCGCTGCAGTTGAACGAAACGGTGAGTTCCACAATTAGACAAAGAAAATGAGCTCGAAGTTGGAAAAACGGTCGGCTCGCAGTTGAGGCCGTAACTGTCATAACACCTATGATCCTCGTAACGGCAGGCTATGTCTGATCACGTTCGGCGCGATTTCTTTTGGTCATTTTTTTCCTCTTACGTTAAATTCGATCTCATTTACAAAAGCAGACGAGAGTGACATGCACTTTGAGATGTTCACCACATCACACATACGCACGAACATAAAACACTTTAGAACTCGTCTTAATGATGATGAAGTTAGTTAAATTTCATTATTATACCTCTCGAGACAGATGTACTTCCTCAACTGACGGCAGAGCGATCAGCATTATGTGAGTTGTTACGAAACGGGCCAAGCTCAAAAGGCCAATTCATTTGCCAAACAAAGAAATATCGAGCTCACATCTATGCTGGGCGGAGCAGCTATTCACTTGAGACTATCTCCGTTCGATCTTGTTGTTATATTGTTTACTTCTATTATAAATACACTCTCTGCCAGAATACTTGTGCGATGCCTAATGATCAATGGCGGGCGACGGAGCACTCAGAGCGAACCAACCCAATTGTAACCAGTTTTGCAGTATACATTTTTTTTGTTTTTTTAACACTAAAATGTTACGTGTGTGCGTGTGCGCGCAGGACAGAGGGCTACCACTCGAGTGGAACTCGCACTGTTTATGTAGATATTGCCATAATGTCTGCGCCAGATATCATCACGTTGGAAAGAATGCACTCGATCAATCTCACTCAAGGCACAATTCCCGGTTCGCCAACAATGCTAAGCATGTGTGTATTCTTCGATGTGTATATGTGTGCTCTGTTTGCACGAGCTGACCCCCCCTCTACACGTCTTGCTGTTTCCACCGTTGTCACACATTGTACTGAGTAGCTAGGGAGATGTATAACACAATACAGTGTGAATAAATGACGATGTATTCTATATAAACGCTCTCTGACGGGATTAACGAGAGCAGGCAAAATCCTCTTCTTTTTTTTTTCCCACCTCAGGATTGGCACTTGAGTGCAGGGGACACAACAACATATCTCTATTTCGTTAGGTGGGGCTTCATCCGAAGCCGAAGGACAAACGCAGAAAACGGGCGAACTTCGACGACTTCAACTCCTTTCTTATGATTCGGTATTCATGCCACTCACCGCTGTTCGGACGGTCTTAATGCAACATGTAGCATCAACATTCAGAATACAGCGTAATTAGAAATAGACCCCGAAACACTCCTTAGTAATTATTGTTTAGTGTCATTTATTTTGAACTGATAACTGCTGGCAGGACAAATAGTTCTAGGTGTTCCTGGAACTACACGTAATAAGCAAGTTTGAATATATATACATATATATATATATATATCTGCAATGCATTTCGCCCATAGGTATCGCATATAGATTATTATTTGTTATCCAGGATTTTATGCATCGCCCCCTGCTCCTAGTGTAGAGTCTCCGACCTTCCTGGATGGTACTCGGATCGGTTGCGCTGGGCCGCCCATGATGGTCGACATCTCGGCGGAGACACTCTCTCACAGAAGTAATGGTAGACGTCTGTTTTTCATAGAACGTTTATAATTAATATTACTCAATATCCATAATACCTCGAAACACAACTCACTCACTCGAGTCCTTCTTGATTCAAACAACATACACGTCACGCTACTTCGGAACAACTTCAACGATAACACAGAACATTTACGATTTAATTTGCCGCCTGCACAAACTTAGCGTGTGAAGATAAATAGCACCATTTCTATGTGTTTGGTAGAGAATCGTCACCTCAACGTGTTTCAAACCCCCACTGCTCTTCTTCGAGAGCTGATCACCAGGGCCAAGCATGACTCACTTGAGATTTATAACTGACTCACTGCTAATTATTCACGCAGCAATTATCTATCAGTAAGCATGATACAATCTGTTTTTGTCCACTTCTGCCCATCTAGGATTGGGTCGTCGGTGTCTGATTGTCACCATTTATTAATTATTGCAGGAGCATCTATCTCTAGCACTATGTTTCACAAAAACAATACAACTGTAAATACGCTTAGTAATAATTTCATATCACTGATACGTGAAATAACAATGTCGATTATAATTATTGTTATTGTGATAATGTAATATATTAATAATGTTCATATAATACAGATATGAGGACAAATGTCGTCGAGGACAATTGTCTCGCACGTTATTTAGCAGCAAGAAACGAGAGATGCTTCGTTTTGTGACTCGAGCAAACAGATGCTTATGTAAAAACATGGTGTCAATGATATGATTATTGAAATGTATAAATTATGGCGATACTTTTATCCAAACATACAATAATTAGGAATTATATTTATTGTGGCAATGTTTTCAATCCTGCAAGGTGTGGAATAGGTTTTTTCCTTGTGTTCACACACAGAAATGCTACATAATAATCCGGATTTTGAATTCGGCGTCAGAATAGCAAAACACGGTGATTCATTCTCCTGCCCGCCCCGCCGAGCCTAGATCCCTTCGACCGTAGGTTTCACTTCGTCGACCTTTCCACGTTCGAAAATAGTAAAACAAATCATTGGTAACAGAGATAACTACAAAAAGTAGTTAACAATAATATATATATATATATATCATGATAATTAGTTGATAAACAAAATGTACTATGAAATAAAGAAAGGCACGAAATGCAATCGGAGTATTTGATTAAATGCTCATATTACTGACGATGTGATTTGTCTAACTTTGCCGAGGCACGTCTGCTCTGTCACTGGAACAGGTTTTAAAAGCTGGCACGACTATTGCACCTATAGAGAAGGTGCGGGGTGTATTGCGCGAAATGTATGTTCTTTCACTGTTGTCAAGTTTAGATTCGCACAAAAACGATCTTTAACGTCAAGCCAGATTAATGAATCAAAAGCTAATGTAGTACTATATATATATATATAATACGTACCGGAGAAGACAGAAGTGACCTACCTCTGCTTGTTCTGGCCGAGAATTACATCTGTGTTCTACGGCTTTCCACGGTATCGAGTTCTCTCAGACACTAAATTCATTCTAAATATTCCTTCTGTTCATATCTTGTCTGTACATCGCATCTGCACGAATACGACTCACGCAATTACAACAACGCACAACCACAATTCGTACGTTTCCCTTCTTCCCATAGACTAGCGTTGATATTTGCTCGTCTCCGCGATCGGGCTACAACAGACTCGGTTTTCCGAATGACTTAACGTGTCGTCATCTGATTATCGCTATATTTCTAAAGCGAACGACATCTTCGGCAGAACTTCGATCGATGTTGAGTGAGTTTTCGCGCTTGAATACAGCGGTGTTTAGCTTGTACAAGCTCATCTAGCTGATGGGCCGGAAGTTTTTTCGTCGATTGGCTTCGTTCGCACTAGATGAAGCACGGAGCCGAGCTGGCGCGCACAGTTCGCAAAGAAATAAACAAAGTTCCCCCTAGTTGGGGCCGTAGAGCAGATCTACTCCCTCTCCCTGTTTTTTTTTTTGGTTTCGTTACCGCGTACACGCGCCGATGGCTCTTCATGCCGGAAAGACCTCGGCGTCGATGTACAGCATTGCTTGAAGGACAAATGGCATTTCTCGATTCGAGGTGGCCGTATTTCTGTGAGTGTCTAAGCAGAGCAGCGAATCCAAGCGGGTGTGATTTCTGCCTGCTGTTATTGCTTGACTAGCTGTGACGGCTGGTGGAGATGCGCTTGCTCCGGCAGGCGGGCGGGCGGGCGGCCGGGCGACGCTCAAGTGGACGGGGTTCGCAGCTAGCCAATGCTTAATAGGGACACCCTGATGGTCAAGGCGATAACGTCGGCAGTGCCTACGGACGCAGTCTGAATGAATAGACAAGGTATATCGCAGGTTCTAAACCTGCCGTGACCTCAGGGTAATGTCGATTTGTCCCATCCGGCATTTATTCTCTCAACTCTTTTTCCCGAGGCCATTTGGCTTAGCTCAATTCAAACCGCAGCAGGTGCAACCAATGCTATTGTGAGACGATTACATAAATAAATATTGCAATGCTGTGCAATACAATATAATAAATTCGCGTTTCCATTCCGAGAAGAAAAATTCTCATACGAATTCTGCCATATGGATAGGTAATGAGAAATGTCTGGTGAGTGAGGGAATGTGGGCTAGTCCCCAATGAAAAACTTAACTTGGGTATGGACGGTAAGGTAAAGGTTTATTGGTTTATTAAAGGAGCTGCAATTGTTACAATGCTTAAGCCATCTAATATGTCACGCAGCGGTATGGTTGACTGGCTCGAAGTCGGGAAGACATTTATTAATTGAGGGTTAGCAACAGTGGAATTGCCTTCTGATTACTTCGTTAAATGCTAAGCAAAATATAAACATATACACACATGGGCAGATAAAAATAAACTGCAACACAATCGGCCGAAATGTATATATATATATATATATACGTATAATTATTACAGTATATTTGTTATCTAGAAATTAGGCATATACCTGTAATGCTGATTTCAGGACCATCACCTTGACTTGTATGACTGTCCTCATTCAGGTAAAATGCATTTCCCCCATCCTATAGTACAGGGCTAAGCCGATTTGCCACGAGCAACAAAGCTGGAGTCAACAGTTCAGCATTCATTGAATTCGAGGAACAATAGTTGACGATAGGATAGTATAAACGTGAAATAAAGTTCTCTTTGCTTCGAAATTAAAGTGTCCTGACGGTGATACCTGGGTATGAGCCATTAAAAAAGACGTGTGAATCACGAGAATCAACAAGTCTCTCCACTCAACATTGGCTACTTATCTCTACTACTTGAAATACGTATAGCTGACTGTGAACATGTTCATGTATGAACACTTCCTTGTGTGAACGCGGTCGTACCATTGTTTCTTCGATTGTAAACGTATTGTGGCATATTGCCAATGTATAAGGTAAAACAGACCGGAATAACAAGGAAACACAGTAAATATCGACAACAATGCAACAATATGTATAAATAAGATTTTTTTCTAATTGAAATATCAACAAATTCGTCTGAAGCGTAAAATACCATAGAAGGTGTAACATATGCAAAATAATGCGCGAAAATTTATCCAAAAATATTATTGTCGTTAAATTGTCATCATATTGTGATTTTTGTTATTATGACAATGTGAGATTATTATTATGCGTACTGTATTCGTTTCGTGAGTATTAAGTATTATTAGTGTTACTATCATCATATTACTATCATTATTATTATTATTATTAGTATTGTTATTATTATTATTAATCTATTATCTATAGTATTTATTAGAGCAAGGGTGTCTGTCTGTCTGACAATGAGGTGCAAATCGTTTCGGCGGGTGACTTTTGGGGTTTAACTTTTTTCAATATGGTCATGTTTGGTATCATTGTGTAGCTATTGACGAGGGCTATCTTTTTAGGGGGGTGGGGGGTTAATTAGGGGGTGGGGGTCAAAATGGGGGGGGATTTTTTAACATGAGGTCTATGTAGGGGGTGGTTTTTTTTGCATGTATCGATGCATTTTAGAGTCCTGAACAACTTTGTAAATATTGTCATCAGGTGAAATTGGCATTTTCGACCATTTTTTTGCCTTTTTTAAAAGGTGTTTAACATGGTGATCTATGTAAGGGGTACTTTTCTCGCGTGTTTCTGATGCGTCTCGACGAGCTGAACACTTTTGCAATAGGTATACATATACCTAAAGTGGATACTTTTTGAGTTAAAGCAAAAAACCTCAACATGGTGCTCTATGTAAGGGGTCGATTTCTTGCGCTTAATCGACATATTTCGACGAGCTGAACACTTTTGCAATAGGTGTTCCTATACCTAAAGTTGACCGTTTTCGAGTTGACCATTTTGGAGGCCGGAAAACCCCGAGGGGGTCTTTTTTTCGACACTTTTCATTTTATTTGACTACTTTGCTTATGTTGGAAATGATTGGTTTTTATTTGAGGTCAAAGCTCATCGGGAGCGCCATCTTTGTCATATTTTAAATTACGTCAAACAGTTGTTAATATTTTTTTAATTGCGAAAAACAAAAACCTATCACAAAAAATTGCACTGTTTTCGTCGTTTTCTGATGCTTTCCTCTCGGTTTCTCTTAACAATGTCAATTGGGGAGTTGTTACATTTGAGGAGGGGCATGTGTACGTGTTTTTTTATATGTCAATTTCGCTCAGGTTTTCTTTTAATTTGACAAATTAATTTAACCAAGCTTAATGTTCGATTTATTCCTTATACAGAGCATTGAGAGTCCGTATTATATCATTAGCTGATGCGTCTGACTAAGCTGAACAAATCAGCAATAGGTGTTCCTATACCTAAAGTTGATCGTTTTTGAGATAATGTCGATTATGCGTTTAGATGCTCAAAAACACTGTAGTGCCTGTCTGTCCGTGTGTCCGCCATATTGAGTCATACAACTGCGGGGGACGCCGTCGGACAGGAGCCGAAGGCGACTGGACGACGTCCATACAACTGCGGAAGAGCGCGTCGGCCAGGAGCCGAAGGCTCCTGGACGCCGCTCATACAACTGCGAAAGCGAGAAGTGAGTCCCGGTGTCGGCCAGGAGCCGCAGGCTCCTGCCGACACTCATAGAACTGCGTTTCAGAAACTCCCGAATCTCAATTTTTGGATTTCTCCAACATGTAAAAAGTAACATATCGCGAGCGGGATTCATACAACTGCGGCTGACGCCGTCGGACAGGAGCCGAAGGCTCCTGGACGACGTCCATACAACTGTGGAAGACGCGTCGGCCAGGAGCCGAAGGCTCCTGGACGCCGCTCATACAACTGCGAAAGCGAGAAGTGAGTCACGTGTGTCGGCCAGGAGCCGCAGGCTCCTGCCGACACTCATAGAACTGCGGGGGACGCCGTCGGACAGGAGCCGAAGGCGACTGGACGACGTCCATAGAACTGTGGAAGAGCGCGCCGGCCAGGAGCCGAAGGCTCCTGGACGCCGCTCATACAACTGCGAAAGCCTGAAGAGAGTCACGTGTGTCGGCCAGGAGCCGCAGGCTCCTGCCGACACTCATAGAACTGCGTCTCAGAAACTCCCGTATCTCAATTTTTGAATTTCTCCAACATGTAAAAAGTAACATATCGCGAGCGGGATTCATACAACTGCGGGTGACGCCGTCGGACAGGAGCCGAAGGCTCCTGGACGACGACCATAGAACTGCGAAAGCCTGAAAAGAGTCACGTGTGTCGGCCAGGAGCCGCAGGCTCCTGCCGACACTCATACAACTGCGGAGGACGCCGTCGGACAGGAGCCGAAGGCGACTGGACGACGACCATAGAACTGTGGAAGAACGCGCCGGCCAGGAGCCGAAGGCTTCTGGACGCCTCTCATACAACTGCGAAAGCGAGAAGAGAGTCACGTGTGTCGGCCAGGAGCCGCAGGCTCCTGCCGACACTCATAGAACTGCGTCTCAGAAACTCCCGTATCTCAATTTTTGAATTTCTCCAACATGTAATGATAATATATCGCGAGCGGGATTCATACAACTGCGGGTGACGCCGTCGGCCAGGAGCCGAAGGCTCCTGGCCGACGACCATAGAACTGCGAAAGCCTGAAAAGAGTCACGTGTGTCGGCCAGGAGCCGAAGGCTCCTGCCGACACTCATAGAACTGCGTCTCAGAAACTCCCGTATCTCAATTTTTCGATTTCTCCAACATGTAATGATAATATATCGCGAGCGGGACTAGAGTTGGCCGCTGCCCGTAGGGCAAGGCCAACTCTAGTTAATTAATTAAATTCTTTATTAAGGCTCGTGGTGTCCGTCCGTCTGACAATGACTTCCGTTTCGTTTCGGCGGCTGACTTTTGGGGTTTAACTTTTTTCAATATGGTCATGTTTGGTATCATTGTGTAGCTATTGACGAGGGCTATGTTTTTAGGGGGGTGGGGGGTCGCTGGGGGGGTGGGGGTCAAAGTAGTGGGGGATTTTTTAACATGAGGTCTATGTAGGGGGTGGTTTTCTCTGCATGTATCGATGCGTCTCGATGAGGCGAACAACTTTGTAAATATTGTCATCAGGCTAAATTGGCATTTTCGACCATTTTTTTGCCTTTTTCTAAAAGGTGTTTAACATGGTGATCTATGTAAGGGGTACTTTTCTCGCGTGTTTCTGATGCGTCTCGACGAGCTGAACACTTTTGCAATAGGTATACATATACCTAAAGTGGATACTTTTTGAGTTAAAGCAAAAAACCTCAACATGGTGCTCTATGTAAGGGGTCGATTTCTTGCGCTTAATCGACATATTTCGACGAGCTGAACACTTTTGCAATAGGTGTTCCTATACCTAAAGTTGACCGTTTTCGAGTTGACCATTTTGGAGGCCGGAAAACCCCGAGGGGGTCTTTTTTTCGACACTTTTCATTTTATTTGACTACTTTCCCATTGTTGAATTTGTTTCTTTTTGCTTTGAGGTAAAAGCTCATCGGGAGGGCCATGTTCTGAATAATTTCGATTATGTCACGCGTTTGTTAATATCTTTTTAATTGCAAAAAACAAAAACCTATCACAAAAAATTGAACTGTTTTCATCGTTTTTTAATACTTTCCATTGACTTTCTCTTAACAACGTCAATTGGGGAGTTGTTGCATTTGAGAAGGGGCATGTGTACGTATTTTTCTATATGTCGATTTCGCTCAGGTTTTCTTTTAATTTGAAAATTCCATTTTATTAAGTTTAATGTTCGATTTATTCCTTATACAGACCACTGAGAGTCCATATTATATCATTAGCTGATGCGTCTGACTAAGCTGAACAAATCAGCAATAGGTGTTCCTATACCTAAAGTTGACCGTTTTCGAGATAATGTCGATTATGCGTTTGAATGCTCAAAAACACCCTATTGTCTGTCTGTCCGTGTGTCCGCCATATTGAGTCATACAACTGCGGGGGACGCCGTCGGACAGGAGCCGAAGGCGACTGGACGACGTCCATACAACTGCGGAAGAGCGCGTCGGCCAGGAGCCGAAGGCTCCTGGACGCCGCTCATACAACTGCGAAAGCGAGAAGTGAGTCACGTGTGTCGGCCAGGAGCCGAAGGCTCCTGCCGACACTCATAGAACTGCGTCTCAGAAACTCCCGTATCTCAATTTTTCGATTTCTCCAACATGTAATGATAATATATCGCGAGCGGGACTAGAGTTGGCCGCTGCCCGTAGGGCAAGGCCAACTCTAGTTATTAATATTATTATGAGCACTATTATCATTCTCTTTTGTTTCCCACTCTCCTTATAACAGCACTCGATTATCATTTATATTAATATTATCATTAATTTTTATAAGCATCTCGTAGTTCGCCGAGTGGCTTCTCGGGTAAACTCTTTCTGCTCGCGTGGCTGGCCGGTCGTTAATATAAATTTAACGCTCATTCGGTCGGGCGGAGAGGACGCCCGCCTCTCGTCCTGGCTCCCCCCCAGGCCCCCTTCGGGGGTTTCCCGCCCTCATAGCCCTGATCCTGACGGTGGGTTGCTTCGGCACCAGTCTGTAGTGCTACAGCCGGCCTGCCTGCGTGTGTTCTCTCCTCTGTGCCGGCTGAAGATGGCGGCGGAGCAGGAGCAGGAGGAGGAGGAGGCCTGCGGGGTGCCGGGAGTCTGTTTCCGGCTGTTGATAGAGCGGACTTGGAAAGTTTACACCGAAAGAAGACACTCAGTTAACCGCTTGCCGAGTCAATTGCAGCTTGAGACTTGTGAGTGCCTGCTGTCATCTGACGTTTACGCCATGAGCGTTGTCGAAGTTCGCGTTTCAGACGCGATTGCCAGAACTCCACGATAAGGGGACCTACTGTTTCTGCAGTCTATATAGGGGCCACGCAAGGGGGGTTTGAGGGGAGGAGGGACACATGTCTGTGAAGGTGGTTGGGATGGTATACATGGTGGCGCTATCGAAGAAATGCAGACGTGAAATGTTTGCCGATTGAGACGCCGACCATGAAGTGAGGGCAGACTTTTGCCATTTGTCTAATTGTCGTAATTACCCGATAAACTATCGATGAGAGAGATTGCCACTATTGCTGTCCCATGGCAAAATGTTCCGTCTCGAATACACGCCTCAGCACATTTACCTGTGTGTGAAACTTTGCGTAACCTTCATGACCGGGATAATGGCGCTGCAGTTCGGGTGCTCTGCACTCTCATATAAGCAATGGGTGATTATATTATAACAGTTATAATTGTCGGTGGTATATAGCAGTAGCCAGCGAAAGCATAATCAAGTATATTATAATCAAATATATATCTTATATATAGGTATATATATATATATATATATATATATATACCTATATATAAGAGAACTTAAGCATTGTAAAAACTGCAGTTCCTTTGATAAACAAATAAAGCTTTACCTTTACCTACGTGCAGAAAGTTGCGGCATTTCATTTTATCATTCACTCAGATGCAGCACTTCGCCGTGAACTGAATATAATAATACAAGTAAACTATACCACTCCACTGAGTAGCCATCCAGGAGTCGAAGGCCTCCAAGAATTTCTTCTAGATCGCATTCAGGTACGTTTCTGCTGTCAACTCGATTAGTTGTCCTCGGAAAAGGCGTCCTCCCGTCAACGCCTCCTTGGGGACTCTCTCCAGGGGGAAATCTCCAAGGTAACAATGAGATACCTAAAAATTGACATGCAAAAATCCGAAGAAATGCGTTGCGTGGCGAGCTCGCACACTCACGCATACACACACAGAGACACGCACGCTGACACGCCTCCGTGGAACCATCAAAATTCCTTGAAGTTGTAAAAATGCTTGATGGAAGCTTGATGGAACACCATCTCGAAACAAAACCTGCAGGCATATTTAATTTTCGAAGAATTTCCATTAATTTTCATAGCCTGTTGCCACGGATCCGCGAGGCATTCACCAGCAGCAGCAGCAGAAGCTACGCGAGCTGTGCCCGATCGAAGCAGCCCTGCTCGCTCGCCCCCCCCCCCCCCCACTCCCGATTTCCTTATCGCTATAGCGACTCCTTTGCTGCGCCGCTGTGTGTCTGGGAAGGCGTATTCTCTCCTGACTCGAGGCGGAAGAAAAGGGAGGGCTATTATCAAAAATCCATGCCGTTCGCGTTGGCGCAGCCGCGGCCGCCGGCGCCGCTGCCGCCACCACCAGCGTCCCCTTCCTTCATCCGGCGTCGCTGGTAATAATGATTCTTAAACGAGATCTGCGGTCGTCGCAATGTGATTTATGATCTTGAAAAATTGTGCACGCCGGCCCGTCCGCCTAAGCTGTCTCGGCGGCTGGCAGAAAGGACTAAGCGAGAGAAAGATCAGTTAGAAAGGAAGAAAGAGAGAGAGAGTGAGGTAGAGAGTAAAAGAAAAGGAAAGAAAGCCTTTACAAGCCTGCGAGTGGCTCGATTGTGAGTGCCCGGGAAGAGCAGCTTGAACGCGCAGCAGCAGCCAGCACTCGTAGCAGGCAAATCCCAAAACGGTTCCAAAATGAAAAATATATCATATGTAATGCTTTTTTGACCTGTGCGAATTGCACTCTCTCTCTCTCTTTCGCTCACCCTCTGTCAGGGCAGCTTACAGACTCTAGCAGGTCTGGTCCCCCCCCATCGGCTGACGGTTTCTGGGGAGAAAAACGGAGCAACCTTGTGCCACACTGTGTGGCCTTGAGTGGTTTTCATTGCTCGAGACGGTGACGTGGACGACGCTCACGAAAGGTAGTGCCTCTCGAACCAATCCCCTGTTCGCCTCTATAGGAACAGTCTGCGTTTGCTAAAATGAATTTCGATCTTGCTCGCTTCTGCGCAACGGGCTTGTTCAATAGCACCGCAATGTTTGTGTGTGTGTGTGTGTATGTGTATATACACAGACGGTTAACGCATAACGCGGCTCGGGGGCGTGTTAAAACCGATACCATTTTGGTGTTCTCAGATAGCTGCTCGTACCGTGGGGGGAGGAGGGCAGGGGGCGTGCTTCGCCTTGATTGACCCCCTTGATATGAGATTTGGCGCTTTGTGCAACAAACAAAAGATGTCTTTTGTCTGATGTTGAGTGAGCTGCTCCCCGGACGCCCAACAACCCCTTATCGGACTCGATCAGTTATAAAGGGAAAATTGCCCATCAAAATAGTATCGGCATCAAATCACCACTAATGAATTCACCAGTAACCTACATAGGTGGTGGCCAGTGTCGATGCGAACGGGGCAATTCAGGCTGCGCGTGCCGTCATACGAGGCTGAAACCACGGGCGGCTCTGCTGCTCAGCGGCTCCAGGCACATCTCTGCGGGCAGCCATAGTGATGATATTTACAAGATTCCCTCCCCCCATTTTCTCTGGATGAGCTAGTTATATCCAGTGATAGCAGTATAGCCGTGCCAGAAGTAATATAGTAGTGGTCGTATCTTTTTTGCTTGTCCTTGCTGAGTCGTTTACCCACCCTCGCATGCCTCTCATTATACTCTCTGCCGCATGCACTGCTATGGGGAGTAGATCGCAAAATATCGATGCCCGATTTCCTCGCGGAGTTCCCCACTTCTTCCAGCGCGTTTTTGTGCCTGCGCTTAAAAACGAACAGTCGACTCTGCCGATTCAACTGGGCAATTTCAACTTCTTTGAAGATCGCGAGAGAGAGAGAGAGAGAGAAAGATGCAGTGACAGTGCAACGATAGTCATCTCTCCCTACGACGTCTTGTGGGCCAGTGTAGCGAGCGTGCGTCCGCGTAAACCCACGTATCTGCGCCGTTTGCCGTCGTCATACGTCGTGCTAGCATGTGAGGATGTGCTAAAGTCAAGTCAACAATATGATTTTTTCGGTGTATCATCGAATTTGCTGGGCGACCGGACACCAGAAAAGGAGCATTTTTGTGCTGACTCTCAGCCTTTAACATTTAACGTACACTGTACCGCTTTTTCACATTGCTTCGTAAGACGGACGGACCCCTGTTTGAATGCAAATGTGCAACGATGGGGACGTGCACCCGTGCACCTACGTGTCTCCTCCGATTGCAACCGGTGCGGACGATCGGGGACCAGCAAAAACTAGACAATACCTCTCCTTCAACGCCTGCTCCGAACTGACAGCAGCTCGAATAGACCACAATCGGCACTTCCAAAGGAGTGCCCCGAGTATCTTTACTGACACTTGGCCTCTCTCTCCCTCTATCTCACACTCATCTTCCTCCCTTACTTCTCTGGTCCAGATAGATCCCAGCAAAGATTTAACCACCCGCCAAAGCCTGTATCTCCCACTGCAAGTATCGGCTGCCAGTTGTTGCAACTATTACAATTTCGATCGGCACTTCCAGCGGCTACCGCCGCCGTCGTCTCCACCGACGACGCAACCGCAAGCCCCAGGAAAAGGACGCAGTGGTCAGCATGGTGCTCATGCCTAACCCAGCGCCCAGTGGCTGACGTCGGAGAAAGGTCCCGGCTAGTCGCGAGGATCAACGCAGCTATGGAGTTCGTTCGTTCGCGGGGGAGGGCGGAAGAGAAAGAGAGACAATCTCATTTATTTCGGAGGGAAGTGAAGTTCTTCTAACCCTCGGGTGGACCCCCTTGTGGTGGAACTCATACGTTTCCTATCGTTCCAGTACACTCCGTCGGACCAAACCGGCATCTCCGTCTGACCCTCTCCCTCTCTCTCGACCAAATTACCCATTCGCCGAGCAGGGCAGTAGTAGCAGTTTTATATTTCTTACCGCTGCTTGCCGCCGCCACCGACGCCGCCGCCTTTGCTGTCGCTGCGGTGGCGGTGCCGGCGGACGCTGAGTGAAACCCGCAAGAGCAACAACTGTGTGGCTGTGCGCGTGACTATCTCGTTCTTCGCAGGGCAGGGTCAGCCGGACCTTGGCTGAGCCAACGGATAACCATAAGGGGCTGAGAGGATTTTTTACGTCGATGGACTCGGGAAATAAAAGAGAGAAAGAAAGAGAGAGGGAGAGCGAGAGAAAGAGAGAGAGAAAAGAACTCGGAAGAAAGAGGGACTCTTGGTAACGCAAAGAGAGGCTGCAGTCGGGGCCGCTCCGGATTTTTCGGGTCGAGCTGTCCCGTGTCGCCGGCCGTGTACGTGAAGATGCTGTTGCTGCTGCTGCTGCCCCAAGGGGGAATACAAGGGGACGACGCTGTGACAGACGGTAGGCGGAAGGGGTGGCAGGTTGGGGTATTTTTTTTTCTTTTCACGAAGAAGATAGAGAAAAACGAGGAACGAATGATGAACTTTCACAAGATGGGAGACAGCACATGACGGAGATGACGTGGTCGACGCGGGATGCCAGTGACGCATTGCGGTGGTGCATCTGGCGGAGGCTAACCGACACCTAGACAAAGGTATACCACAATTGAATTTCAGCGACGATTACACTACACTGTAGGTGTAGATTTGCTCCTGGTAGTTGTGTGTGTGTCGTGCAGGCGGCAGGGGGCTTCGCACCATCGTGTCGAGCGGTAATGTTTAGCAAGATGCCATTATGTGTAGGCCTTCTCTTTGGCAGAGAAGTGAGTGCATATGTGTGTATGTTTTTATCTGTTGTGCTATTGAAATGATCAAATATCACCCAGGTGTAAATGTCCCAGGAAACCTAAAGGTTAAGAGCTGAGGCCTGTCAGATAGGGGAGGGTCAGCTGAGGGTCAGCTCGAAAAACAGGTGGAAATGTCGATTGGGCGTCTCCGGCCTCTGTATAACTGTGTGTTTCGCATTATAACACAGGGCGTTATTTCAGGGACGCATGATTCCTGATGTAACCCCGTTGCTTGCCTGGCCACTCAAGCTCAAGCTTTCAATTCTTCGTAAACGTTTTTAAGGCACCGCTCAGTTCTCTGAACTCATGTGGACGAGGTGTCCTCAGGAAAACGAGTGAGGGACAGAGCCGAGCACAACCTTGAACGCCACCTAAATGGCGAACAGGTACAAATAAGAACGAATTTGCGCTCCGAGATTGTTCCGAATTGTGAATGTACCTGAAATCACGACACTCGAATAACAATGTGGATAAAAGCTGCAATGTCAACGAGAACGCAGGTGATACATTTAACTATAAGCAATTTTGTTGACTTTCTTGTTATTATTACTATTATTATTATTAATATTATTCGGCGATCATTTGCACCGTTGTTCTTGTGTCGTAATTTGGAACTCATTTAAAGTCGTTCATATGCTTAGACAAACTAACTACAATATTTGTAGTTTTCCATCATTATACCAATCAATAGTCATATCAATCATCAGTTGATATTCATTGTCACGGCGAATTTTGCGAATGCGCAAACGTTCTCTACCTCAACCAAACATTGCGTTCACCAATCAGTCTATGCACACACACATACACACGACGTATAGTGGATGTATCATATATTCTCCTCGTAATTCCATCTTTCGTGATCAGACTGGCCCCAACCCCCAGAGATGGACTTACCCCACCTGCTCCCTGTTCAGGCTCTGGCCAGCTTGCATACCCGCCAACGAAAGGCCAAGCGATCTACATAGGACACGATCGCTGCTGTCGGCGGGAGGCAAGCAGGCACAGACAGAGTTGACTCACCATCCTCTAGCGCCTGCATCCTCCAGTGCGCTGTGCACTGCTACAAGCATCGAAATGTGTAATAACCTCGAATATATGTAGAAGAGGTTTGCAGCCGCGTATAAACTACATCGAGACGCTGAGTCGCCGGCTTCGGCGGGGTCGAGGTGAACGTGGCGCGTAGATCGTCGACAGGCCCGCAAGCGAGTAAGGCCGACGTGGTGCAGGGTGCCGAAAGTGCAAGGCCTACGAGGCAGGCCCCACTAGTGCTGCTGCCCCACCGGCCTTGCCAGCAGCATCGGCGAGAACTCGTTTGATCTCATCTATCGTATGTATGCTCGTTTACTTACCTTCCGTTCTTTCGCTTTGCCGAGGCCTGTTTTGTTGTTGTTTTGTTTTTTCTCTGTCCGCTTCTATATTTCTCCTTTTACTCGAGTCAGCTATTTTTATCTCGATTACAGCAGGCGGCAATGCGAATCTTCGTGAAGTGCTGCCTTTGCCGGTCGCCGAGGCGACTTTGTGTCGACGACAAAACAGGGAGAACTAGGAGCAAAGGGAGGGAAAGAGGGAGAGAGAGAGATGTCATAAATATGCCACTGCTCGACAGAGCTATCGTACGGTGGCGTGCAGTGCTAGATTGCTATATACGGTATGGTTGAGTTTGCGTATAATGAACGTATCGCAGGGTGAGGCACTACGGGAGAGACGATTGAGGGCGGTGGGCAGGGTCAAAAGTAACTTGTAAGTTAGGCAAAGTGTAGCCGACTCGGCGAGTCGGCCAGTTGCTTGAGCCGGTTCTAGCTGAGCTGAGGCCGAAGAACCTAAGCCAAAGCCGAGAGGCTCTGGTGGACCTTCTCCTGCAGGCCGAAGTCGTCCGCGAAGACCCAACGCAGTTCGTTTCCAGTCCAAGCAAGCTGCTGTTAGTACATGCAGCCGCTCTTTTTCAGACGCGGCAATAAGAAGGGCCACGGAGCTAGCAATGAAGCAGCGAGTCGCCATCGTCGGTGTGGGCAAGTAAGCCGTCGGCGACTAAAGAACGGCGGTCTCTTCCGTACGACGCTGCAAAAACGAACTCGAATGGGAGGGAGGTTGCAACGGGGGCTCTCACGCCAACGTGCGAACGTTGGTAATTACATGTGTATGTGTATTCCTGAGAGAGGGAGAGAGAGAGAGAGAGAGCGAGGGAGAGAACTAGCGAACCCGCCAAAGTGTGCGGGAGTCGTCCATCCATACGAGATGTATGTGGCCAAGAAGGCTGCCGACGCTTGCGACGTCCGCAAGCATACATTGCCCTGTCTGCCTGGCCAGCCCGGCCCCGAGCCTTGCTGTCCAGTGCTGCTCGAATGTTCCATGAAAAGTGTTCTACACAAACACAGGAGAGGAGAGAGAGAGAGAGAAAACATGCCTAACAGCAGCATCGGCTGGGACAGCTATGTTTCAAGGGTGAAGTGTCCCATTGGGAGAATATCGTTAGGAGATGGGCCGGCGCTAATGCGTTCTGGTCAATGGGAGAAGTTCTCTTCGAGTCGGCACGCGCGGATGTACCGTGCGAATATATATGCTCAGACGGTGTCAGAATGGAGATGACTCTTCTCCGACTCGGTGATTGGGTCAGCCAGACGCCAATGTAAGATGTGAGCATACACGGTGATGACTATTATAATCCGGTGAAGTAATTCCGAAAAGTGAAAGCGTTTTCGAGAAAATCTCGATCATCTTGTCGATGTCCTCGACTGATAGGAGGTCCGAAAGATTGTCCATTTCATAGATATCTTAATTTCAAGCAGAAAAATGCTAATCGTAAACTTCGCGACAGCAGCTGACTCAGCAAAACTTTACTAAACGGGGTTTATTTCGAGTTCACCTTTGGATATTTCGTTTCATTGGTCACTCTGTGGTCATTATCCAAAATCATAACAATTATACTAGGATGTTCAGAAATGTCGAAAAACATAGCACATGTTCAAAAAATAAGCTCATAACTACTTCGAACGCCGTTATATTAGCATTATGGCTAACGGTGTGGAGAATGACCCAATGTCAAGATAAGAGAACGTCGTTTTTATCCAAAAGAGAACTTGAAAAGATCGAAGAGGTGAATATTTTGATGTCCTTCGCCCCATGGTCATCATTATAATTAACGACAGCTGTCGAGGCATAGTATGGTGAATTATGGGGCGTTCGGGAACTCACTTAACCCTATGGTGTTCAAAGTGCTTACGCAATGCACCATCGCAACATGATGTGAAGTGTTCAAAAGGAACATGCAACCGTATAGAATAAATGACCCATGAGAATTTTCGGACGCGCAAACTTCGCGAATTCACATTCGAAGCCGTCCAGATGGAAGCACAGCTTGTCAGTCGAGTACCAATCGTCCAATCGTGGCGACCCACAGCTGCGGCCGTTCAGGGGACCCTGTCGCGACGAATGGCCACCACGGACTGTTGTGCGAGCGCAGCGCAGGTCGCCAGCCGCGTCACAGGACGCTTAATGACACGCTCGTGAGGGCTCTCCGCTCCTCCGGTATCCCTTGCACAAGGGAGCCGCAGGGCTTCGACTCTACCTAAGGGCGCCACCCTGACGGCCTCACTCTTATCCCCTTCCACCGAGACCAGCACCTCGTTCGGGACGGTACGCAGTGGTTGACACTCTAGCACGCTCTTATGTCAACTACTGTGCAACCACCCCCGGTTACGCGGTAGCCCGTCCAGAACCGGCCAAGCTACGGAAGTACGCCGCACTCCAGGCAACCTACTTATTTTCCTACTATGATAAATTAACTAAAACTGGATTCATGGACCATCCGCGTGCTGAATCCTGAGAAAGCGTTGTCTCTTATCGAACCAAACTGCGGCAGGCTATCGTCGACACGGAGAGTGTGTGTATGCGATGTGATCGGTCCAATCGGTCGGGCAACCAATCACGTACACAATAAACAGCCACTTATCATATATATCTATTTAGTTACTTTTCAAAGATCATTATGCTCCGCGTTCAATTTTTGTTCCTCATTTTTGTTGATTTGCTTGTTGGTCCCCCCCTCCTTTTGCCGCAATCTTTTGAGCGCTTTCAAAAAACGGCTCCAAAATGTATCCCTTCGAAAAGAAGTCCGCGCTTGAAGCACTCAAATATTCTATATAGGCAAGTGTAGTTTATCTACCGAGAACCCAGGGGTTGAGCGGTAGAACGCTGTCAGTCAGTCAGCTGGGTGAGCTCCCACGATGTCGACGGTGGTGGCGTGTTTGCCTGTGTTTATTGAAATCATCTATTCCATCCCGCCAAACTCTCAGCCTCGTGCCATCCAGCGCGGTCGAAGGACCCCCTCCAGAAAAAAGTTCTCCGCCAGTAAAGTAGACGCCGACCCGCTCGGCCAGACAGCTGCTGCTGGTACCGCTGCCGGGCTGAAGGCGTCCCTTTGCGATTAACTTCACCATCCGTTCCCTGTTCCAGCTTCTGCCTGCTGTGTACAAGGCAAGGAAGAAACGTCTATTACGCGCTCTAGCGAGCCGTCTGAGCGATGGATGAAAGTTTGCCTGCGAATGAATCCAGCCCAGCGGCGGGCTCGCTCACTCGATGTCGGCGACCCAGCTTCTTCAGCCGATCGCGCTGCCGGAGGGAGCAGCTCCCGCAGACACCCGACGGGGAACAACGTGCAGTGAAGTGTTGCAGCAGCAGCAGCAGTCGGAGGAGTCGAGCGCTGCAATTGACTTGCTTGTCATCATCTAAGAAGTCTCGGAAAGGGGGGTGGGTCAGAACGAAAGGGACCCTGGGCGGAGGTAGCGGAACCTGCTTGGCTTGTGTCTCTGATCGTTTCGGCGAGATCCGAAGAGTTGCTTTAACCATATGCCTTCTAGTTTCTGTAGAATTGTTGACATTAGCGCTTCTATGACCTGTAAGTGGATACAGGTTTTTCACATGTTGCGATATTATTGCTAGGGTTCGGAGGCTTCTCGCTGCGCCTGAGAACTGAGAAGCCTACAACAGTGGATCTATGTATGCGTTTATCTGTGGTGCTCTTAGTGCCCTCAAATACCCTTATCCTCAGATGCTCAATCCTCATTTTCCCATGTGTGCGTCTATCTTTTCTTGCGTATCGTCTTCATCAGGTATCTTCAGATAGTTATTATAGGTATCAGGTATTCAGGTATCAGGGAATTTAGGTAAGCTACAAATATCCAATCTCAAGAGTACACTCTAGTAAAGTTTTCGGGAAGATTTTCAGCCAACATTTAACAATACCCCCGGTACAACGGCCTTCAGCAGCGCTTCATAGGAGGCCCCCCTCCCTTTAAATGCAAATGTGCAACGGTCTCTCTCTCTCTCTCTCAATTACACTCTGAATCGACGTAGACGTCTATTGCAGTGTTCGTCATTGTGTTCGCTCTGAGGGCACCACGCGGCGCGGTGATACGAGCAATGAAGCTCGATTTTCACATTGAAGAAGCGAGTTAGCATTCAGGCGCGAGTAAGGCATGTTATCCGAAAGGGGAATTAATTTCAGCCCCGAATAAGGCTCAAAAGTTCGCCCCAAACGAAGACAGCTTGTCGGGGGGGAGAGTGGGCAGTTCTTACTGTGGCGGCGTGCGGTGGATGGTTAATGCAGATCTCCTCTCTGAGTGCGGCAGACATCGAAACCACGAACAGCAACCACAATTTGCCGTCAGCCGGTTTGATCTCGAGAAATGTGTGGAGCTTTAGCTGGGATACGGTTACATCAAGGACCATATCCCTCCATATAGGAGGGATATATGGCTTGTGTGTAAATCCTGCCAAATTGGGGAAAATCTTTGGATTCCCTTATCATCTATTTTATCTGTGAATTCTTACCGGCAACGACGACGTTGGATATGAGTCAGTCCAGAAAATGTATGCAAATGTGGCCCGGACAAATATCTAAGGATTCAGAGCCTAGGCCTACTGTCACATAAAGAAAGCGCTAAGCGTCAGCTCAAAGAGTGTTCTTGGGATATGGTTAACAGCTCCCTGCCGTCACATGAGAGCATGTTGGTCTCCTTGCCTCCAGAGTATGTCACTTCGTAGTTAACACATCTCTGCCCTTGACAGAGAGCTATAATAGTTTAGGCGAACCGATTGAAAACAACGTCTCGCTGCTCGTCTGTCTCAATTTACAATTCAAGAACACCTTTGTTAAATCCCGAACGAGGGGTACAATGGTGCAGCCCCGGTCCCAGCTAATACCCCCCACCCCCAATAATCCCTAAAAATAATTCCTAATTATTGTATGTTTGAGTAAATGTTATTGCAGACATATATATATATATATATATATATTTCAGGGACATCCGTCGGTCAAGCTACTACCGCGAATGTGTCATATGCCTAGTCACCTATACCCATATGAATAGCACTAATACACTAATTATACTGCTTCCACCTGTCTATTTCAAATATCAACCGATCCCAAGCAGATCGAGCTGTCCGCTGGCTTAGGCTATCTCGAAATCGATGTACATATTTCAAATTGAGTGAAACCTTCTTGTCTATTCTATCATTGTGAGGCATTTGCCGCCTAGTTAAAGTGTTAAACCCTCTTAGTTGGTGCATCCAAGCGGAAACTTGTTCGGCTTCGACATAAATCAGTCAGAATAAATATCCCCTATCGGAATATGGAGACATATATACATTTGATCTATAAACAACCTATTGTATTTTGTTACAAATAAGCTCACACTCAGTCGAAAGGCGATATTAGATATGAAACATGCCTCATTGTAATGACGTTTGTGACTTATATACAACACACCGTATACACTTCTTCAAAGGTCAATTCGTGGTAGACATAATATAATTCGGCTATCTGCATATAACGTGCACACTATACGAATGCACACCGCATTGCGTTCGTGGTTTTGGTTGGAGACTTTCCATTGAAATCGATTCTTCACACTGTTTTTCCTCGCGATTACACTTGCCAGCATAGGTTATGCGTGTCGGGACGAACGGTTGCGGCCACTGTGTCAATCATATTATAGCTGCTTGTAGCCTTGGGAGGTTGTCGTTTTTTTTTCAGTTCTAGCGAATGCAACTTCGCTGACAACACAGTGAATCTCGGTAAAACTGCTAGAAGATCCTGCATTGGTAGATTTGCATGTTATCACGCTGCCATTGAGTAAGGTTTACAATCGATTTGTGTAAACATCGCTTGTAATTGATATTTAGCCTTCGTCAAACTTCGAGCTATAACAGCGGCTCTGCGTGCGTAAAGATAAAGGTTTATTGGTTGATTAAAGGGGGCTGCAATTATTACAATGCTTAAAAGGAAAATAGACGTCATGCGGTGAACAAACTCAAATTTATCAGTTGAATATATGCGTTTTTTTTTTGAACATATAAAAACTTAAGCCCGTAATCACTGTTAGCGTAGAATTCGCATGGAAAGAACGTATTGAACGGTATTCGTTGTTTGTTTTTTACTGCGAAAATACCTTATTTCACATGATTTGCCTGTTTACATATACACGGATACACTGGTGCCAATGACGTCCGCCATACATACGATTTCACCCACAACAGCCCTATGGCAGTCGAAGCCGCTAGGGCGAAGCCTTCCACCAACTCCATCGTTAGTGGGACATTATTCAGTCGAAGAAACAGAGCGACCGAGCGAGGACGACTGCGCTGTGTTTAACAAGAGCAGCTGTGCATCAACTTGTTCTGTCGGCGTCTTAATTACGTCCGTATTCAAATGCGCGATTAGTGCTTCGTCGTCGAAGTTTCTGCTGCTGGGACTGAAACGTCCGTCTCTGTACGTGGAACCTCCTAAATCTCTGTGAATTATCTATATATATATATATATATATATATAAACGCGTCTGATCCAGTAGCGTGGGCCACGCCGCCATAGCCAGATTGTCGGACGACGAGGATAGCAACCACGCAGTGATGTGACAAATATCGAAATCAGCGGGTATATTTGGTTGGAAAAGGAGTAGGTCACGTTATTGCAGCGGCGACTGCCGACGATGAGCCCAGCAGCAGCAACAACCACAACAAGTCGTCGTGTTTTTATACGTTGTATACATCTTCATCAATCGGATTATCGAATACGATTGTACCTTTTGCTCATGCACCTATATTTGCTCTATTTCTACCTATCTGTGGTAACTGGCTTAATTTAGCACGACGGCATTAAAAGTGGCACAACAGAATTTCGAATGAGTGGTTTTTATTTGTTAATAAAAAAAAAGGGAACCCCTTTTATTTTCTGGCTTGAAACAGAATACGAGACGTCTCCTGTACGAGTGTTTGTGTTAACAAATCGGCTCTGTTTCATGTGTGCCTCTATGCTCGTTCCGTTGACCCAGTTGAAACGGGCGACCTCATCGTCAATCGCAGGGGGCTGACGCCGAAGAGGTGTCTACTCTCCACCGATCGTTCTTTGTTTTTGGGGATTTCCCTGACCTGTTCTTTAAATTGAACTCTGCGCAAAAACGAAATAACCCGCTATAATTCAAATATCAATTCGTTGCGTCTATGTGTTCCTATAGCATTGCGCCTGGCTGCGGTTACCACTGCAACGCCACTATCATCACATAAAGTATATGCAAGCAGAGGCATTCATACAACACCATGTATATATATATATATATTAATTTATGCATGTAGATGTGCACGGACAGTGCCCCGGGTGTGTGTGTGCGCGAGCGCGCTGGTTTTTTCGGGGAGGGTCGTGGGCCCACATGGGTCAGTGGATGTGACGGCAGCTCTTGGACATTGGCCGAACGTGAATAAGGGGTTAGTGTCGATGTGCCCGACGCGGCTTCGTTTGCCTCGTCGAGAGTGGGCTCCGAGTCGGACGGAACAGCGAACAGGTGTGAGACGGCGGAGAGAGGCCCGTCCTGCTCCGTTCTGCCTGTAAAAACCCCACGCAATGGGCACCACACCATACCATAGCCACCAGCAGCACGGCCACCAGCTCCTTGGCTCGCCGTGACGGCTAGCCAAGGACGCGAGGAACGCTTGCCGGAGTATTGGAGTAACGATAACAGCAACAACGACAACAGCTTCTTCTGCTGCAGAAGAAGAAGTAGCAACAGCAGCAGCAGCAGCAGCTAACAACAACAACGACAACAACAAAATGGCTTTAAGTTGCCCGCGCCACGCTCTGTCTCGTCGCGTGAACATCTGACAAAAAATTGCAGCAAAACCCGATGGACCGTGCTGGGGGCTGTTTGGAGGCCACGTCCCTAAACGTGGAAAGGTACAAAGCATTCGTTCCGGTTCGGGATGTGCGGATATGGGGGCAGGGAAGCAGTATGATGGGCCTCATGAAGAACAGCACCCCACAGCGCTATCCTTAGACGCATGGTGGGCGCTATCCTCGCAAGACGGTGGGTGGGAGCTTCGGTCGCTTATAAAGAACCGGTCGCGCCGAGGACGCGCGCCGAGCGTGGGGTGGGGGGGGCTGAACAGGGGGGTTTGCTCGGAGCAGAGTGAAAAACTACCTCAAGACGATGGCAATGGCGGTACTGTCGGCGCTGGGGCCGGCGGAAGACCCCCGCCTGCCAGGGACGACAACGGCGTCGGCAGCGGCGGCGGCAGCGAACACGGGTGATTTACTCATCTCGTACAGCGTTCTTCCCTCTCGCTCTCCTCGAACAAAGCAGGGAACCCCTTCCGCGGAATGGGGCAGTCCAGGAGAAAATGTTGCTTTGGCAGAAATAGGATCACATACGGGGAAAAGTGCACCATCAGCTTCGATGCAGGCTAAACTGTTGTCCCGGACAAAAAGTGGCCTTGCGTCTTGCTCGCGGATCGTCCGGACGCGTCGTGGAAACTTGCGAACGACATAAGCGAAATGGTGGAACAGGTGAGGCGATAGGTAAATTGTCAGGGTCTCGGTCTTTGTTCAATGTCCGATTTCTCTCATTAAACGTCTTCCTTTGCATTGAGTTCAACGCAAGCTGGGGTCGCTGAGCTGAATTTGCTAACTGCATATTCATCTTTGGCTTTCCGATTCACAGTTGCCACAGTTGTCAAACTTGAGTTGAGCGTTGAACTTTTGGAGGGAACGATCGGGACACCGCTCACGATCGATGGTGGTGCAACCTGGTGGGAGGTGGCAGATTCACAATGTGACAGACCTAGCATACAATGCCGCTGTGCGGCTTCAGCACTTGCCGCAGTGTGTCGTGCAGTGTAATTCCTATGGGAAGAAACACCTCGTCAAGTTGCTTGTATTGGAAAATGTCAAAATCAAGAGCATCAACGAAGATGGGATAAGCTCCCTGTTGAAGTTCGCCCGACGAGGAGACTTGCTCATGTCCGCATGAAGTATTACCATACTTCAGCGGCGAAAACTTTTCGGGTGAAAATGAGGGATTTGTGCGGAGGCATAAACATTATCGCTGTACAATACAATAGCACAAGTCCTGCACTTTTCGACGCCATAGACCGAGACGTCTATACTTAATGGTGGGAACATCCTCTTCAATACGTCAAGTGGTCGATTTACATGGAAAAGAGTACACTTATTCTGTAGCAAAACATAAAATATACGTAAAATCCATTGGTTTAAAGGAACTGACGTGAAACCTTCCCAGGCCCATCCGCTAGATAACCTCAAGCGTCGTGTTCAGCGCAACGCAGGACCCTAGTTCGAGACAAGGGACGCGGCTGCCTTAAACACGAGCAGGCGCTCTACCTGGAATATGAGGTACGTGCTAAATATTAGCCGATGTTTCCATTAACATGATTCTCGAACACAAATCAACAACAACTACAAGGAAGGGAACGTGCATCTTCCATTATTCACCGTATTTCTAACGACAAACTGCAACAAAAATATACCCCTGTCATCGGCCACTGTGGGTCGGCCGCTTCGTCTAGCGGACCGCTGACCTTAAACGGGTCAGAATTACGCAGCCTCTTAAAAATCCATTGTGCCGTTGAAGCTTGATCTCCGTTAGACCCATCTATTCATACGGTTTACACTGCTGTAATCTGTTCACACAAATCATGCACTGTATATATATATATATATATATATCTGTATATATATGTATATATAATATTTATCCATATGAAATGACTGCGTCAACCTGCGACTCAGCATGCGGCGCAGCACAACATCGGGATCATGGACGCGAATTATCAGTCGTGTCACCTCCAGTGCACGCCTCTTTCTCTCTCTCTCGCTGTCTCCCCACGTGAGGGTACGTGGGCGCTGTGGGTGTGTCTGCGTCGGGGAAGGGCAGGAACTTCTTTCAATTTCCGCAGATATTAAGGAAAACTTTTATCCCGAGCCGAGGCCACTGACGCGGCCGCGGCCGCCGCTACGAGCCTCCATGGTCCCCTCCCTCACGCATTTTAAACTATGGAGCCATCCATCGGGGATGGGGGTGGCTTTAAGGTTTAATCATCGGCGTGGCCCTCTTCGGCGATATTTGCTGATTAATACACACGCATACGAAGGGATGGTGCGGAGAAGCGCATCGAGGAAGACGAGGGACTTATAATAGAACACCACCATATTATCCACATAGCTGCTTGACAGGGAGGCCGGCAGAGGTTTCGTACCTGGGGTGGGGTAAGCCCACTCACACACTTACATTAAGGGTGGGGGGCGCATTAATAGCTGTGACATCAGCTAGTTGCTGTGGTGGAGCTTAGGTCGTCAGCGCAGTGAGCTCGAGGAGACGTTTTTACGTCCATCTTTTATATATGAATGTGTAATAAACAACTGTTATTATTATTATTATGATCACGCGTCCCTCTCCTTCTGCTCCTGAATATGTGTTGCATATATAATATAATGCGTTGATAATAATAATAAGGCATACATATAATATAATATATATATATAAGTTATGTTTATGTATTGAAGACACGATGCGTAAGGCTTTCAGCGCCAACTTCCACCAATCGTTGACCCTTTCTTTGCCGAGAGGGAAGGCACGAAAGTCGGTGCTACAATCGGAGGACACTGCAGGATCAGGTTGTCCGACTTGACCTGCGTTCTCGTGGACTTTCGAGAAGTGTCAGGAAGAAAAATCCACACCTGGGTGGGCGCCACTACGCGATCGGAACCTGAGACCTGGGACCCTGGCGGATCATAAACCACCCTTTGTTCTTTGGGGTTTGCCCCCGCGTCATACGCCATCAGACGCCTCTCGGCACTTATCCGTATGAGACTATCGAAGAGGAGAAAATGTCAGTGAGAAAACGCACCTAACTCAAGCCATCCATGGCTGGATTTGAATTTGCGGTATCTGGCCTGTCCAGTCAAGCAGTGTCCATTCTGTCTCTCAGCTGACCCTCGGCAGGCCTCGGTACCGCTGCATAGCATTGCCTCAAGGACCATCATGTCCGTATTGCTCTGTGGGTGTTGTTATTGGACAGGTCCGGTTCAACAGTTGTCATAGTGACGCGGGCAACGTTCCTCGTACTTTCCGGCTGAACTTTTAGCACACTGAAAGTCTTAACATCTAGCTGATTTGTTTGAGTACCAAAAGCCTGCTTGGTATCTTGCCATGCCACTTTACTCCACAGTCTTAAGTATTTCATCTCAAGATTACGAGCTTTTCCTTCTAGGTGTTCGTCCCACAAGGAGAGATTCATTTTTTTGATCTTCGTGGATCTCTTCGAAGCCAGCCAGTCAGGCCATTATCAGGAGATACAGACACCTATCCCATTTCAGCACTTCGACACTCGGCGCAGGACTCCCGATCTGAAGGGTTCCAGAATAGTTCGTCGAGAGGATACGTGGCACATGAACGGGCTCGTCGGCAACTTTTCAAGAATTCGGATAAGAACCCGCTCTTAATTTTGGTAAGATAAACACTCGTAATTTTGCCTAGCAATGGTACACCTCATCTATCATACTATTCAAATGTACATATAGTAATTTTTGAACAATAGACCTGACCTGCTCAACCCCGCAATCAATGTTTCATAAACGAGATTTCTGGTGTCGAAAGCTTGACGAGAGCTCATGGTCAGGTCATATAACAGCCGGTCTGCTTGTACGATGTGTTCGCTATGAACAGATAGGGCCACCGTCGTCCTCGACGTCGGTGGTAGTTCTCATGTTAGAAGGACGTTTGTTCTATATATAACATATTATACACAAACTATTAGCGAGATACAAACACCACCCGAGACGAAGGCCACGAGCCGGTTCCCGACCGTGACTAGTGAACGGTATGTTAGCTCTCAAATGGTTAGGCCATAAAAGTGTTGCTGGCATATCAACAAAGTGTGATTGAGTCCGGCAGACAACTGAAATCCGGCTAATTAGCAATCTCCTAGCATCTAATAGCTGGCTGCGGATGATGGAACCTGGAACGCACATCCGTTTGCGGTTAACTTCCAAGCCTTTCTCGCCCATCAGATATTTTGCGGTACTTCTCCATATGGCGTTAGTAGAGCCCGCACACAATGGGGTGACCGCTCGCTATTAACGTTCACCACTGGCGCCTGGCAATTTTTGTGTTTAACTCGACAACAGGTCGAAAACAACGGGATGCGCAGCTTTTGTGGGAGCTTGACGCAAGTATGGCCTACTCATACTAGACAGTCGACAGCGGGTAGAACGCGGTTTCAAGACGTGCTGAATACGCGCGTGACATATAAGAGAGCTTAAGCATTGTAAAATTGCAGCTCCTTTAATAAACCAATAAAACCTTTACCTTTACCTTTTACATGTCTTGACATGGGAGGCGAATGTGTGGGTATGACAAACATGAATAGGTTAAGAATAAGCACGACCCGTTCGGGGATATGTGTAAGGTCGTTTAATGAATGCTGACGAACATGTTCGTCAACGACGAATTGGAACAAATCGAACCTCGATAGCAGCTGTAGGGGGTGACGGTTGCCGACCCTCGAAGGCCTCGTACCGCCTCAGGCCTATCCCGCTCGGTGCCAAGGGATCGACTTTGTTGCCAAAAGGATTCCCCCAGCTAGCTACAACTTGGAACTCGTTTTTGCCACCAAAGCAATTTTCGAATCCACTACTCTGGCCATGGCCACACCGGCCAGAGAAAATCCAGCAATCAGTTCATATATTATATATATATATATATATATATATATATATATATACTGAGCCACAGCCAACATTTAACGTATATATATATATATAGACGTGAACTATAACCATATTTCCTGTAATAATTTCGTTCTATTTTATTTATTTAATCACTCATGTTCTTTTATGTAGTACTATCTGAGTGAGCCAGTGCCTCGACTGGGCTTAGCTGATTTTTGCAGGTGAGATTTCTCCTTCTTCATCTTATACCTAATATGACTTTCCAAAGAGGTCGTTCCCCACTATGGGGGGGGGGTGCGCTTGCGAACAAAATTGGGTCCGGTTGATCTCAAACGTATGTACTTCGAAATGATCTCGGCGTAACCCGACGAAACATCCAACGGGATTAAGCGCGATATGATCTTGACATGTCGTCCTCCGTGTCAATGTCATTGACATGAGATACTCATGTCACACGGTCGTGCATACTCCCTGTACGCGCAATTCCCTTCATGGCTGACATTGAAACTGTGGCGTCGAGATCAATGTCGCACAGCTAGATTTTTGGCTGCAAGACCGGAGGTCTCGGGTTGGAGTCCCGCAATGCGGCATATGACCCCCTAAGGCTCAAAACGTCTTTGTCTAAAAATATGACGTTTAATAAAGGCCTCAGGGAAAATGCATCATTTATTCACACTGTATTTTATTATACATAATACCTAGCTGCCTAGTAAACTGGCACAGCAGTCAACACGGGTAAAACTGTAAAAAGTGTACGGCCTCAAGAATAATCATGATGCCGTGTGATTCCAACATAGCACATCCTGATTTCGACATCGAGAGCGAATTGAAACAGCGAATATCATCCAACCGCCTCTCTTGTCTACAAAGTGATATGAACAGATTTGAAGAACACAATCTCATGTGGCAGAACGAGCCATTCTACAAGGCTGCAACAGAACCTCAGCGAGATGACGCGATTCCTGCAACATTTCAGTGGGAGAACTGGATTCAAGTTGAACGTTGGCAGAGGAACGATAACGGGATCTATGCGACGTAGCTCTAATTCCAAGCGACAGGGTAGGATCAGTATGGATGTAACCTAAACGCTAACCGGAGCGCTGGCAAGGTGTCGAGGCAACGGGCAAGACGGGCGTCGCGGGGGTAAGGTCCGCGATTCGCTCTCGTGTTTCTACATAATGTTCTTCCTCAGGTTGTCGCATGAATCAACAATACAATACAAATGGTGGTTTATCGACGGAATTGCAATTACAGTAATGCTTACGTTCTCGTAATAAAATAATGATAAAAAAGTGACACAAATATATGAGAACATCATAACATAATTTGTAGGCATATTTTTCATAACCTAAGGTATTTACACTTTATTAATATGTTTTAATAATTCGGTGACAAACTGCCTAGTGGACGCAGGTACTCGCAGTTCACGAGCGAGAGAGAGCCCCATACTAATGGCAAGCGGTAGGCTAGAGAGTGTTTGCTTGACTCCGAGAAAACTAAAGGGATTGCAAACATCGTATCGCGTCGATTAGAGCAGCTGGCGATAGCGGTGAGCGGGTAGACGAGCTCCGGTGGAATAAGACCCCTCATCATCTTGAACGCGAGGAGGGCGACACGATCGTATACATTTTATCAACCGCGAGTAGCTCTTATGATTTATAAAGGTTCCCCACAGAGACTCTGAGGCTTAAGTCGAACATAGCCCTAAGAGCATCATTTCTGGATAACCTGAGCACGATGGGATATTCGAAGATAAGCCCCTCCCCAGACCGGTAGTCCGTAACAAAGTACCGGCAGAAGCACAGCCTTGTGAACTAAGATAAGACCCTCTCGAGGGACTCCCATCTGCCTAGTAAAGTCTCCGCAGTGCCGCAATTACTGCATAGCACTTGGCCGCCAGGGCTGTCAGATGAGTCTGCCATTTCATCATTTCGTGGAGATTTAATCCCAGGCATGTAACGATCTGAGACAATGCCAGCTGTGAGCCCCCAAGCATAGGGAACTGCACATCAACCATTGTCTGAGGTGTAGGAAATAAAACCAGCTCCGTTTTGCTAGCATTGATCACTAGCCCAAGTATCTTGAAATCCTCAATCGCCTTTCCAACGTGATCCAGAGCCCTCTGAATTCCAATGGTGAGATTGGCCGGGTCAAGTCGAAATAGCATTGACGTGTCGTCTACATATGCAACAGTCCTACAGACATCACCTTCACAAATCTTGAGCAAAGCGAAGTTCATACAAACAATGAACACAAAGGGGTGCTCTGAGGAGTTCCGATGTGCTCCCGGTGAAGTATAACCTAAACCAGTCTACGGTACGCGGTACACACCCAAGACAATCGAGCATCTGCGGAAAGATCTCATGCCGTAAGCAATTGAAGGCTGCCGCTACATCCCATAACACCCCAAAACATACTTGTTTATTTTCAATTGTACCGGAAATCTCATGACAGAGATGTGCCAAGGCCAAGTTAGTGGACGTTCAGTCGACGAAAGTCGTTGCTTTCCGGAAACCAAACTGACTGGGTTAAAAGAACTTCGCAGCCTCAAGATGCCTTCCAAGCCTCCTTATCACCTGCTTCTCGACAACTTTGGACACATAATCGACAAGGGATATTGGCCTATAATTGGCAGCCCGAGTACGCTCGCCCTTGTTCTTGAACAGAGGAATTATTCTCGTCAGTTTTCCTTCAGTTTTCTAGGGAATGAACCCGTACTAAAGGACCGGTTAATGATACTAGACCGCGGGTGCGCAAAAGCTGCTGCGGCTAACTTCCCTTGCTGGGAACATCGGCTCCCACTCCACATCCGGCCGAATAGCTGCTAGCTTCTTTTTGCTTTTAAAGGGGGGGGTGTTGGCATGCTAATGCATGCCAACACCATGACCTCCCCCCCTTATGGAACTGTTGACGATGTTCAACAGCACCACCCTTCCCGGTATCGCTTATCGCATTCTTCAGTAAAGGGTGGTGAGATGTTTACAAGCCCAGCCACGAGCACCACACATCCTCCTCACCGTACGGACATGACGTGGTTAGCTGACTCTCAGCTGCTTCATTTCTCTCCCACTCTCTCAAGACCAGACTTTCTCTCAATACCTCTGTCCACTTCCCGCCTGTAAACAACTACAGCTCCTCGGACCAGCTTGGCTTCCTTCCATTTCTGTGGAAAGGGGCCTGTTCTCAGGATGCCATCGACCGTCCCTTTAAAGACCGCCGCGTGTTCCCGAAGGAGCAACTTGACAGCAGAAGAGGAGACCGCATCCGGTCCCGGCGCCTTCCTGGTCTTGGTTCTGTAAAGTACCCTCTTGAAATCCTCATCCGAGACTGGCGGAGGGTAGTCTGTCGCTTCCCGCGATTCGCGCTAGTGGGGCCTGGTGCCTGGTCGGGAACAACGCTCCGATCGTGACCTGAGCTACATCTGACGGGAGCTCGGCGATGGAGTGGCGGAGCTTCTTTCCGACAACCTTGTAGCCCTGCCCGAAGGGGTCGGAGTTGACCTCCTGGCAGAGTCGTCGCCAGCCCTTCGTCTTGCTCTTCTCGATCTCCCTCTTGAGCACCTCGCACTGCTGATCTGGTGGCACTTCCTCCGGGCCGGGGCGATATGCTTGTTCCACCACAAACTTCGGCGTCCTTGCTTGAGGGCCCCGGAGTCCTTACAAGACAGGCGTCCTCCAGAATCGTTGAGACTGCTTCGGCGGAGTAAGCAGTAAGTTCTTCGGGTAGAGCGGCCCCCCAATGAGCAATTTCGCTCTACAGCCTCCCGGGATCTATCCGCCGGGGTTATTGAGTAGCTGATAAAAGCGTGGTCGGAGAAGGAGCCGGAATCCCAGCCAGCCCTTCGGTCGGCAATTCGAGGGAGGACGTCCGCAGAGGTTAAGGTGAGGTCCACGGTGGACGAGTAGCCCTGGCGGAAGCGGGCAGTCTGGGTCTTCACCACCCACAGATCCGTGGCCGCTGGTGTAGACTCCCACCCTAGGAGCGCCGTCCCTTACTATTGGTCATGTTGGACCCCCACGTAACGTGATTCCCATTGAAGGTACCTGGCACGACCAGCCCCGCCCGCTGCATATATATATTCTCCTAAGGGTTAATTCGAAGTTCATAGGAAATGTTACGATTCTATGACTCAAGACCTGTACAGCAAACTTGAAGCCTGGCCACGCGCGCTACACTACGAACCCTCTACTATTCAATAGCGAAGCTCCCTGCGAAGCTTCACCGTACACGCCGCACATGCAAGTAAGAAGGGTGTCAGAGTCACAAGGGGGTTGACCCTAGTTAGGAAAAAGGTCTTCCAAACGAATATGCGCGGGTTCGATCCCCACCGTTGCATATTTGCATTTGAGTGGGGGTCCGTCGTACGAAGCAATACCGAAAGCAGTTGTATCGTGGAGCTTAAATAAATGTCTGCTGTGAGTCAGCCCGGAAAAGTTATTACAACTAACCCGATCTATCGCACTGAAGTGTGCAAGCAACACCAGGCAAAAAGTCAGCCCACAGCCTCTCCCTCTCAGCCTCGGTGTAAGAACTTGTTTTAAAAGGAACCTAATGAACTTCGTTGTGGACTTCACGATTCAGCTCGCCGCTAGCATAAACGTATTCAACAATAACTCAAGGTTTCCAATTGGGAATGTCGTTATCGATTTTATCACGGGCAAACTGTCCAAAACCATATAAACTATGTTAGCATTTTTTATACTCTTTTAGAACTCTCTATTTATGATCTCGTCAGTTATAAATGGTACAGTCATTTTCAGTCACTTCCCACTCTGCGCTGTTGATTAAGAAATGGTGCCGATTAGGCTAAACTAATAGACTCCTGGCGCGTTGGACATATTGTTGAATAGTTAGTCCGGCTGTTCGGGCCGTACTCCCTAGCTCGTTTCAGATTGCCTACTGTGGTATGTTCTTTAAGCATGCCGCCGTCCCATGCCAGCCTTCTGCATGGGACCGACAAGATGCATTTGGACGGATTCACGCCACTGATAATCCATATATAAAACGTGGTCGTTTGCTATACCGGTCGTCGGAGGGCAAAAAAAATGGGCAATGTAGGTGTATGTACAGGAGTAGACGAACCTGATGGCGGAAGGGGTTTCCACGCTTAGGGGACACATAGCGGCGTACCCGTTTGCGGAACCCAGAGAGGGGGGGGGAGATCCATTACCAGCGAACACCCTCTGGGGAAGCCTGGGGCAAGACTATCGCCAGCGAAGACAGGACCATGCGGGACCTAATGCCGGTGTAACCTGCGAGAGTAATACACAGTAGCTATAGAGGAGTTGCGGGACTACCCGGAACTATTGCCGTATCATTGACACCGGGAGCTGAGCCAGGTTTCGAACCGATTCCAAGATAAACAAATACCTTCTTCTCATACATACTGCAAAATTGGTGGGATCAACAATGAGCGATGTGTCTCCCCAGGGAGGCAAGTTAACTTAAGATTAAATACAGGATTTGTTGTTTTGCTTAAGGAAACACACACGCATACACGACTTCATGTCTTGACAATAATAATGTATCTATTAGGCCATCTATGAGTGTAAACTCGATGAGGAACTCTTTGTTGCTCTTTGCGTGGGCAAGTTGAAGTGTGACTATCAGTTGCCATCTATGTGGCCCTTGCATCTTATGCATCCCTTAGATGCACTCATGCAAGCCAATGAAGACAAGTACAAAACAATTCACGTTCATCCTCGACCTGTCGCTCAATGTCGACCCCAAATGTAGACACTGTAAGGAACGTCACCAGTTCCGATATCTTGCTGGAGTCAGGTACATCCTCCCCAAGGATTCCGTTTCACTGGTGTGCGCCAGCTCAGCAGAGTGATACATGAAGGCACCATGTTTTTCAACAGCTACATTATATGTAGAGAACAGAGATTCAAGTAACAATCAGCTAACAGTTTCTACTTGGCGCGGCTACGGCAAGAAAGAACGCCATAAAAACGGGTTCTATATTTAGCGTAAAGGCGACTTCACTTCGTCGGCCACAGCTGTTCTCTACTCAGCCAACCAACTACACTCTGCCGCACAACGTTGTCGCCGAGGTCTGCTGGGCAACCGTCGGCTGAGAGATGGCCCCGTCTCGCGAGCGGACCCTAGTCTCGTCATGGCGGACGCAACCTGCCCGATAATCGGAAGCAGTGCCAAGTTTGGCGGAGCAACACAAACGACCGAAATATCGCGAAATGAAGGAGGTTTTTGGTTCAGACGGTGGCCATGGCCTCACGCTTCGCGATAAAAGCACGAGAACGGTCTACGCTGGGGTTTCGCATTAGCAGACGCATTGGGGCACCATTTGTTGATGAATGTAGCAAAACGAAAGGGTAGGAAATTTTTTGCTCAAAAATAACACAAGGAGACGATGTGGATTCGGTGCTTGATTCATCGCCCACGAACTATGACCCGCGCGGTGTACAATAACAGGGGAGTGCTTTTATTATATATATATATATATATATATATATATATATATATATACCAGGTAATCGACGAATTCAAGGTACTTCGTTCCACGATGTCTTAAGCACTGTTTTCTATTTTTTTTGTTACTAAGAGAACTTAAGCATTGTACAACTGAAATTCCGTTTGTAAATTTGTATCCATTAAAATAGGGCGAGTATTATGCAAGTAGTTTGGTATTTCAAAAGTGAATCATGTTGAAACGAAACCGCCCCATTTCGGGAAGAAGGATGAAAGTGCTTCTTGAGTCATACAATAAACCATGTCGCGTTACCTGTCGCTTGCGATGACTCGAGTCAGTGAAGTGAATCCGAATTGGTGGGTGGACCCTTCCAACTATATAGATCTATTCCCCAGCGACTTACAGCAATTTCTTCGATAGGCTTCCAACAGTTCTTTGTCACGTGGAGAAAATATGGACTGTAGTGAAATCAGATACCTTGCAAAAGGCTGTTTTTCACCTTTTCAGAAAGTTCAATTAAAAAAAAGAAGGTCCAAGAAACGCCAGTTTAAATCGACCTTCAAAATAGAATACACGAAGGGGGCCTCGTGCTGGGGATAACTGCTTTATTGGTTTATTAAAAGAGCTGCAATTTCACAATGCTTAAGCTCTCTTAAGCCCGCGTCAGCGAATGGGTAACCGAGGCATCGGCCTGGTCTCGGCTAGGCGCATCTGCTGGGTTGAGGCGCTACCTCGCAGGCGCGCCTAGCCGAGATCAGGCCGGACACAGCCAGCCCCACGAAATCAAAGGCAGACAACGAAGGATAGAATAACGCCATACGAAATGCATATGTAGCCGACGTTGAGACAGGTAAGTGTGCGTAGAGAATGCAGCGACTCGGTCAGGCACACCCGAAGTCCAACGGGAGAACGTCGCCAACGGGGGCACTGCATCTCTGCCAGGCAAGTTCTCTGCGGACGTGTGCAAGGTGACGGCACACCTACGCTGTTGAATAACTCGAACGCCTAGCAGGACGAAGCAGGCCGACGGGAAGGTACATGACGGGGAAGCCTATCCACGCGCAATGTACGGTACCAGCGTATAGAACGTACGAGTCGCCGGCGCCTCGGACGCCTGTAGCAGGAAGGCGGCCAGGCCAGAGAAACGGAACCGTCAGAAGGGATGAACATAGCCAGTCCCATCGCGGCGGGTCGTTTCCATGGACGGCATATATATATTATGGTTCGTACCGAGCGTCCGAGCGTCTGTTTGGCCGTTTGGAACGGAGGGGGAACATCCTCCGCGTGCCGGCCGGCCTCTGGTTGCCGTTTGCTAGTTTCGCTGGCAACGTCAACAACGAGTTAGAGGATGGCTGTGGCGGACGAGATACCGAGGGCCCAAGCCGCCATTGCCGGCACCGGCCCTTCGATCCCCGAGTTTCAGTGCCAACGCCCGCCGGCAGGACGAAGGCTGAATGAACGTCCTGGTAGCAAACATGCCGACCAAGCAGCCGGCCTTGCAGGCGACTGAACCTAGTGAGCGTCGGGGGACGTTGAGCGGCACCCGTGTACGAAAAGAGCATACGAAGAGAAGCCAGAGAGAAAGAGAAGAACCGGATGGGCTGCTCCCCAAGGATCTGCAAACTGTACCGGCCGGCCGGCTGTTGTAGGCGTGCCTGTAGGTGTTGCCGGTTACCGGGTAGCAGGTGACATCCATCTGGCCACGGGAAACAATGGAGAGGCGTCTCTCGGTGAGGAGAGGCGTCACGAGTTAAAAATCGTCAAGGACCTGCAAGGATTTCCGTCGGCTGGGAACAGGCCGTAGTGAAAGTATGTAGATATTTTCAATAAGTAGTTTTGACGAACGAGTTGTTAGGGCTCTATTAGTGGACTGGGCTTGAAAACCGACGGATACGTTTGAGCTAGTTGAGCTCACCGCACGTAAGGAAGAAAAGTCGCGTTTGCAGATGAGGCAGCGAATGCTGGAGATCATTTGAAGGTCTTTTTCGGCAGATGATAGTGCGCATGAAAACTTAAAATAACCTCGAGTAGTGTGTGAGGATTTGACATAATCTCAACAGATGGGCCGACTATGATAGCATAATTGCTATTATGGAAATACTATATTGGTCAATTGGAGGAGTGTCTGAACGTGGATAATTAATTCCTGGTCCGCTGCGAATATACACGGTATAAACAAACTAATAACCAACAGCGCAGCCAATATCAAGTGAAAATGATGGAGACAATGTGCCGTCAACAGGAGTGGTCAATTAATATATGAATGCGTGAAGGCTTAGAGGCAAGTGTCCGAGCTCGCAGGTCGAAATCCTGCCGTGGCCTTGTGGAGGAGTGGATGCTCCCTTCTACACGTAAGTGTAATGATGCCGAAATGCCCCTCATTGAATGCCTCGCATCCGTCCACATGGTCCATATCTTAAGTCAGGACATGAATTCGCTTGAAAACAAAAACGCCCTGTTCATCCGCACCCGAAATACTGGTTCCTGTTAATAGTTAGCGTCTAGCTCACAAGTCGGCATTAACAGAGTTCGCCCTAACGAAATATTCCCACAGGGATAATCTGGAAACGTTGAACGGCACATGTTTGCGTGCAAACTACGCATGAGCCCCGCTATATTTTACCATGGCTAAATGATACCCCTTACACTCTACCCTTAGTCAAAATATACCCAAGATATATTTCATTAAGCTTTTGGTCAGAAGATGTCGAACTTATAATTTTCATACAAGTACTTTTTCTTTAGTCAAACCAGCATAAAATGTCACAGTCTTTTTTTTTTAGATTTAATCAAATGTTTATTCTTTGTTGTCTAATTAGGTGCTTCGGATATGTAGAACATTCGGAGCAGCAAACTAGTTGAGATGAGGAGCACCTCTTCACCTCTTCTCGTTGCCTTAAAATCGAGTAATTTGTTCAGCAAATTCGGCTGATTAACGACCGACACGATTATTCAGGCAGTTGTGAAACTTCAGACCTGCGTCCTTCGCAAAATGTTAATCGACGATTATCATCACAAACCAATTAACTCTGTCGGCAATCGATTCGCACAGTCAATGTGAATATTTATGAGTCATTTGTTTACAGTATCCAACTAGACATACACAGTGCGTGAGGTCGGAGAGGAATTCAAGGGTTTTGAGTGACGCAAACGATACCGAGACGTGTATGGATCTTGAACAACGCGCTGAGCAAATCACGCGGGGCAATACTACTAATAATATGGCAATAACAGTACACATATGCTCGTACGAACATGGTGTGAATCGGTACGTTGTTTTATTACACCTGCAGCTTGACGTATCGACTGAACAAAAAGCGGATTAAGCGGGAATCAAACGCGTATAGCAAGGTATTCTTGGCAAGTTGACGCCATCCCAGCAGGGCTATCCCGAGATGCATCCGTTAGGCAATGCACACATATCTGCCCACCACGTTACAAGTGAGATATAAGGCTCTCTCGTATTTACACACTAGGTTAGCTATGATCCTCTCCGGCGTACTTAAATACCGTGCGTACACCGCTGGTCGACATTGTGTCTCACACAAGCGAATTGCAGACACTTTTGCTCTGGTGATAGTTTTTCTACTTAGTTCAACCCCGTCCGTCCGACCGACTCGATGTGACACAACTCCCAGCGGGGTGCAGGGGGTTAGTACTCTGGCAGGCTGTCAGCGTGCTAAGTGAGACCTGTACGGACACCTAATACTAAATGTACACCATCTCTGTATGACGTTGCACACGTTTGCCGTAACAACAGAAGCTGACTCGTATAGCCTTACGCTGCATCGTAACAGGCGGCCGCCCATCATCCATTCGGCACCCAACAAAGCTGTCTGCGGCTGGCCGTTCATAACTATGCAGTGTCCTCGGGAGTTTGTGCAATATGTAACAAGGACATTGGCGCTATGTGTTTTGCGTCGGCCGGGCCACTCTCTGCGCTTGACTCAAATGGATCCATAAAGTACAAGTGTCCCGGTAGGTACTACTTGATAGGAGTTGATACGATATGCTAGCCGAAAGCCCGGCGAATTTTGAGAGGATGGTCGCCGTCGGAGCACGCTTGCCCAGTGGGGATCAACGGCACCCGGCGAGCTAGCCAGCCAACCAACCAACCAACCAACCAGGGCGGTCCTTAACATGGAGAGGAAACGGAGCCCCATTCCTCTACACCCTGGACGACGTGATGGTCGGTGGCAAACCCGCGGCCGACAGCAGCGCATAGCAACAGCATCTGTTAACGCAATTGCGAGGGCCGCGATGCGGGAGATCGCGTTATGAGGAACGGGGCAACGTGACGTATGATATGCGAATGATTCCGAGGATGAGCGGGTGTGAACGCATTCGAACGCCAGAGCCGTGGCTAGCCGTGGTCTCCTCGAGCGAGTCTCGTCGGCGAGGTCTCACTCACTCGCTCGCTCGCTAATGCTAATGATGAGTACGGCCATAATGGACGTAAAGATATAGGGTGAGCAGCGGCGGTGAGCGGCGACGATGGCCGCACCGGGCCACCGGGGTCGGCCAGTATGATGGCAGCGGTGGGGATCGTAGTAGTTCAACCCGTCCTCAAGCGTCCAAGCCGACGTCTCCTTCCAGTTGGGCCAGAAGGCTGTGCGCAATAATTGTGCGTAGATATCCCAGCGTATTCACATGTGCGCAGTGCGTGTGGTCGCACGCACGTTATGGAAGGGCGGGAGCATGAGAGAGATAAAGGGAGAGGATTTGAGAGAGAAAAAATAGAGAGAATTCGAGAGAGATTCGAAAGGGAGGCAAGCGGTGGTCGCGCGATGACGGAACGGAGTCTCGGGCATGCATGGGCACGGCCGGTCGACAACAAGGGTACAAGACGGCTTATGACGAGTGATGGTCAGGACCCGACTCAGCGGTGCCGTCGCGCCTGCTCGTAGCTCACGCGGAGCTGCCTGCCGAATCGACGGTCGGGCCGTTGGTTGCTTGGTTGAGCGAGGGACATCCCGCGATGAAATACTTGATCATCCGGGTAGCGGCTTGATGGCTGTTGCTGATAAACGCTAATGGAGACCATATGATACAGTTGATGCATATACCCGTACACCCTACTCGCACAGCTATTCCTGCCTCGTGTTCATTGTCTTATCCGGCGCCAGGGACTCGACACTGGCCCAGCCTCAATTGTATTATATAATATACACACGTCACAACAGAGAGTCGTTGTTACGCCCCCCCCCCCGCAGCCTCTCATCTCTCGCTGACGGAACAGATGACGCGGGTGATGATCTCATAATGGTCACCGGTCAGGGAATGGTGGTCCGAAAGTTCCGTTGTGGTAGTTGTTTGAGGCCTAACCTGAGAAACTGAAATTCGATTTGCGAGCGAGGCGTTCGTTGGTTGATCGTGCCAGTTGGATAGGCTAAACAGAGAAGTGTATGTTTTCTCCGGGAAAGTAATCTCATCCATGTGAGAAATCGCTCATGCACAATCGGATACCGGTCACATTGGGTGAGACCTCAGTGTGGATGAGATTCTAACCACCTCTACGTTCTAGTCTTCTTAGTCACAGTTGTCAAGACCCTATAGATGGTTGCTGAACAATATATATATATAGATATTGCTTTACCTACAACGAAGTGCTGTACAAACTAACTTGAAACATAATTATGATAATCACGAAGAATGAATTGACCGATGAATAGATTGTTCCTTGTGGTCAGCGGCGTTTACCGGTCATCGTTTACGCTGGAAGTCAATCTCTACCCTACTCAGAGCTATTTTTTTTCTTCATCATAAAAACGATTAGCGCGTCGTTATCGTTTTTTCGTTCTTCAAAACGATGTCCCACGTTCGTAACACTCTTCATAGTATTTTTATTATTATTCATATTATTCATATTATTATTATTATCTTCAATTACGAAGCTACAACGCTAATCGCGCCGCGGACCAGACTTGGAAAACGTGGGCCGAACGCTCGAACCGAGAGGAAGCGTCCGCTCGCCCATCCGAGAACTAGAAATAGGAGACTAGATAGAAAAAAAAGGGTGAATCTGAAGCTGGGATGTGCAAAAGAGATAAATCAAACTGCATCATCCTTCATTCGCCTCGCGTTCGACTCCCCCACGGTCTCCGGCCACTGCCGTCATCCCAGCACCCCCCCCCCGCCCGCCCCCGTCTATCCACAAATGCCACGTCCCCCTTCTTCTGACTAGTCACTGTTCGTTCGAACGGCTAAATAACCTGAATTCTTCTTCGTTGTCTGAATAGAGCGCCCGGCGAGGTTACCAGCCGGCGCGTGGCTACCAGTCAGCAGCCAGCTCCAGCCGGCCCCTGACAAAAGCCATGAGTCTACGCAACGCGGCGGCCAGCCATCGTTCGTCGGGTTCTCCCGGGCCCCAACGCAACGCCGGCCCGTTCGCCTTTCCTCGCGTCTCCCTTTGTTCCCTGCGCCGTTTCGTTGCAGAGCAGCCAGAACCCAACAAGGGACAGGGAGAACTGTACGGGGGGTTTCGAACCCCGTTCGTCGTTCGCCGAAAGATCGATTTTCAAGAACAGAAAATATTGCAAGAGCGGGCATGGACGGCTTCGAAGGATTCCCGACGAACAAAGAGGAAACAGCCGACGACGAGGAAGACGGACATGGCCACGATTGCGGTGACGCTGCCGGTGGTGGCCTGCAACCACTGCAACCCTGGCAGTCACTAGTCGCCCAGTGGAAGCTAGTCGCCGCTCGTTGTTCGGTTGGTCGGCTGATAGACGCGCAGGTCCTCGGCGGCGCGGGGAGGCGACACCAGGCCACGCTAGTAATGAAATGTCGCATTTTTCTCATTTGCTCGAAGCGGACCGCATCTCATAGCGACGCGCGACGACGCTGCGCCTGCTCGCGTAACAGATGAGAGACGATTCGTCTTTGCTTCTTCAGCTAAAAACGATTTTGCCAGAGTGCTGTCTGGCGGCTTCGCGGTAGCCAGCAGGCACTGATTGGCTGCTGCTTCTGCGGCTACGCGAGGGTTAGAGTTTGGCCCGAAGCTTTGGCCCGGCACAACTTGGTCTGGCGGCCCACGGCGCCATTGGTGGCTGCTATACTGGGCCGGCATCCAGCTGCGGGTCTCGCATTCGATGACTGTGTGGTTCTTGTGGAAGAAATAGAAAGAGAGAGAGAGAGGGAGGGGGAGAGCGAGAGAGAGGCTCCACCGAAAGATACCACCATATATCCCATTGCGGGCCAAGCACGTTCCCGCACACATATACTCCACCACGAGACACATGTCCACCCACGCACCGCCAAAGGCACCCATTCGGATAGGGTGCACACATACAATCAGTGGCCGTTACACACCGAGCACACAGACTGCTCTTGCACGCCAAACCATCAGCTTCTACCCCATCGATTTCAGACTGTCCTCTTCTCTTCGAACCGCACCAGTCACCGACGTATCACCACCATATGGGTCCACAAAGGCAACGAATCCACAAGTTCCCTTCGAAAAATACATATTCTTCCTTGTACAATACCACCACAACCACCACAGCGCACCCCCTATCGTCATCACCCCGTAAACTCTTCCCGCTGACCGCTTTTATTGGGGCAGATTTGCCCTCGTGGATTGGGGAACATTTTGGGAATAAGGTCTTGGAAACGGCCAGTGAACGGCGCACTCTCGAGTAGGGCCCGAAGCGTCTGAAGGGAAGCTCGGTCGTCCCTTGGCCTCCAGTGTCGGTCGCCGTCCCGCGCGTTGGGACCTTTTATTTCGTTGACGGATCTCCCAAAGGGCATCTTTCAGGCATGCTACGGAGGCTGGTTCACATGTGAGAGGCTATGCGGCTGGTGTGGTCCACGCTGAAGCAGACATCTCGGCTTTTGCTGGCTGGCCTCGACCCACGCTCGTTCGTCGTCCCCCAGGCGGTTCAGCCCCGATCCTCTGAAGATCCTCTTGCTACCCGCCGCAAGATTCTCCCTCCCGATATCCCAAGGTTCCCGGGACAGACCGATAAGAGACAGCAGCCACCAGTCGAGGCCTCAGCTCACTCTCCCTAGGGGCAGACGCAGGATCTGGCGGACATCCCCTCCCTGCGGCGGGCAACAGGCGGTAGCGCTTGCACCGTGCAGCTTTTGTGCCGCCAGCCAAACCAGAGACCACTCTTCCGATCCATCTTGGGAAGCTGACCCGCTGGGTCTCTTTTGTTGCTGCCCCTTCTGCTGTTGTTGCTGTTGTTATTGTTACAGCTGCCGGCAGTGCGGGTGCCTTCGCTGATCTTGTTCACTCGAATTGCGAAATGTACGCACCTTCGTATCGGCTCTGTTTGGGGTTCCTACCAGGGCTTCCATTCGGCCTCGTTTCGGTTCGCTTCGGGTACGCGTACAGCAGCCGGCCACGCTGCTTTCTGCTGACATACAGGGCGACCAGGCGTATACAACAAGCAACAGGCTTACACAGAAGTATAAACACAGAAATCGAGAGAGAGAGAGAGAGAGAGAAAGAGAGTTCTTTACGGATTGGGTCGCGTCACTTCTTCGCCTGGGAACGGGCTAACGGGCGTGCAGCCCTTGCGGACAAGAGTTCCCAGGTGCAGCAGTTATCGAAGAAGCGAGCCTTTTTTTTAGCTCACTGAACAAACAAAGGAGACGAACGGAAATAAAGAAGAAATAACACCGATGGATGGATGGGTGGTGGTTGTGGTGGTTGTTCCTAGAAATTAAAGTCAATATTTACATGACAGACATACTTGGTTGATAACGTCAGATTGGAGCCCGTGGTTGAATAGCTAAACGATGATCCTATTGAGGCATTGTTAGCGGGATAGGGTTTTCCGTGTTTCAACTACCATAATAGTGCCAAACCAAAAAAAGTATTATTATTATTATCATTCATATATTTCACAATCAAACTGATAAATAATACTCAAGTAAAATACGATGTTCGCTGTCGGGTGGCACCGACAGGTGAGAAGAGATGCGGTATCAGTCTTCGTTTAGAGTCAGATGATTTTTCAGATCAGTTTTCCGCTTGGTCAGATGTTAGAGCGTTTACCGACAGGGTAATACGGGCCTCACCCCTGTTCACGGCCGGCACGCAATCGTATACACCGAGAATGATTTCCCTAATTATTCCTGGATGCATGATCTCTGTAATGCATGGAAATGCCGTCCGCTCGATGGGCGGATGCTGGTATCAGCGGTTAGACTCGTCGTTCCGTTACGATTAGATGTTATTATTCCGCATGAGAATTGGTAACAATAGATGTAGAACACATCCACACAGAACGCTACGGACACCACAGTCGGTGGCCCTGAGGCTCTTGTCGCTCAAACCTTATTCCTCCCCTTCTCTCCCCTGTCATATCGTAGATGCTGCTTACTGCCGGCGTATTTCTTGTTGTCACTTTGACCAAATAAGGAGCAACTCATTTATTTTCCGCAAAGCACTCCACTTTGGGTCGTCGAGAGCTGCCTTCAGCTGGGTGGAGCCGGCACTGCAATCGCTGTGACAGAACGATTTTAGGCGCGGAGGAAAACGCGACTTGTTGTCAAGCATATACAGGGATTCGGCCCACAGTCGACACTTCACTATATGCCCGTGTTGGTGGTGGTCATTTTTGGGCTGGATGGTTGTTATTGTTCGGCGGTGGACGGGTTACATTGAAAGAGGTCCGCCCTACGAAGTAATGTAAAAGCAATACCGCTGACACGAAATGTTTAGGGCTGAGAGTCAGCCCGAAACCATCACAAAGTTGTTATTTGATTTTTTCTTCGTTAGTTATGCTCTTACTGCGTATGGAGCATTGTCATAAAGCAGTAGGTCATTAAGAGTGTGCCGCGACGATGTTCCGCGGCGGTTGCTCCCTCCCAGCGAATATGCATGTATCTGTTCATAATGTTATTTATCTTCGAAAACAAGATACATGTAGTGTGGTGACAGAACGGCAATTCAGCATTTGTGCCGATTTGTATGATTTCTTCGCGCCAGTTGTGTTGCGATCTGCCGTTGTTGTGTGGGATACGGGGCGAGGTATGAAGGCCGGGTGGAGTCGGACACGAGTCGGCTAGCCTGCCAATAAGTCGCACTCCAATGGTATTTACGTTTTTATCTTTTGGGCAAATCTCAATGAGTCAACTTCGACACCTAGCCCCGACCTGTGCCAGCGGTAAACTACGCATGCGTCCTTCAGCGAACTGCGGTCTCACTTTTCGGTTGAGTTAAAATTTAATAAATGTTCAGTTTAGATGAACAGAATAACGAAACAAGATGAACAATATTTTAACATTGTTAAATACAATCAGGTGAGTATTCAAGTCCTAGACTTTAAACTAAACAATGTGTGTCTAAATTTCGACGAAAAGCTTCATTTCGCGAGGACAATTCATATTGTATTTTGCTTTTACTGTTGTTCGGACAGCGTCCAGTGACATTTGGGAGACCTACACCAACCTGCAGTCAGGGACGGTATTCTCGAAACGGACAATAGCCCGAGCTATATAGAGCTCGCCGTAATTCGCACCTATAAAAGCGATAAAAGTCTAACGTAGTACGATTAACTCAGGGCAATATTCGTAAAACCGCGGATATATGACAATGGACTCCGCCGCAACCCAAAATTCAATTACTTTTCAAGTAAGTGTTATCCGTAAAATCTGTTTATTTTAACGTCTAATTCGTCTATGTTAAAACCAATTTTCCGGAATCACGCTCAGCCGGAAACAACAACGCCCGCGGTACAACTGCTTTCACCGTTAGGTCTCATAGGACGGACCCCTTTTTAAATGCAAATGTGCAACGGCTATTTATGTTTTAAAGTATTTTTGATTAAAGTATATTTAAAGTTTATTTTTCATTAAAGTGTTTTAAAGTTTGTTTCAAGTAAAGAATCCCATACCAAAGGAACGTTTTTTTTCTTTATATCAGTCCTATTATTTTTATTAACACTGTACGTTCGGTGAATCCACATGTACAAAACCTAAATATACATTTATACAACATATGCATTTTGCGTACATGAAATATATATGTGACCATCTATATATATATATATATAATCGGCCACCTCTGAACGAGTGCAGCGCTTAATCCACAGTGACAGAAGTCAATGCAAAAATATCTCTCTCGCGTGCGCTCTCGCTTTCTCACCTAAAGGTCTCCGGTGTCCACAGCCGGCAATACGCAATTCAACCTTTGGAGTTCAGTCAATGAAGATTTGAAGATGACATGCGCATGGAGAGCGCGAATAGGCGGCGCGTGGAAACGGCTTTTGCAGGCCACCTCAGCCGCTAGGTGAATGGCAGTAGAGAAGCAAGAGGCTGAAGGAAGTGAGGTTGGACCCAACATCAACCTGGAGGCGGAGGCTCAGCTCCGGGCGCCTGTCCAGCGCGAATAGCTGCTCTTCGTCAGACATTTGCGTGGCAATTTCGGAAATCCGATGGTTTTCCTCGAAACCTCTTGTGTGTCTCCTTGCAACATGCTCGGGGTCTTTCAGGAGTTTCGCCATTTTTATTACACAACTATACTACTGCGATCACGCACTGTGTACTGTAGCTTAACGGACGCGAGTTGGCAGCTGGCGTCTTGTTGGCTCGCCAGCATAACTGATCATTTTCGTTATCCTTGCCATTTCGAGGCCGTCGTGTAGGGCCGAGAGTCGAATGGTCACGCACCCCATCGCATTCATCTTGGAGGGTTTCACACTATGATATGTTCAATAAGGCTCCGCGAGACGCTTAACTTAATGGGTCGTTGCCCAACGACCTCGGAGCAATTTGTGAAATTCTATTGGCAGCTTGAGGAATAGCAGGGCCTTAGCTGATGCGCAGTACGGCCTCTGAATACGTAGATTGATGGCCGACTCTATTGGCGAAATTCAGAGATTTCCAAGATAACGGACTTAGTGCTCTCGTCGCTTTCGAAATTTAAGAGACGTTCTCAGCATGATGAGCTGGCTCGTGGCGATGAGAGTCCTGCAAAGCAACGGCGTATCACTCCATCTGATGAGTCGTATTGCCTCATACCTGGACGACATATCGCTGAATACTTAGGATCAAAGGGTACTTGCCCTTTGACGTAAACCTGGGGTGTATAACGGCGTGCTTAAAATAGCATATTTGCAGCAAAAGTTGAATGTGTGGCTTATCAGCCAATGGTCTAATGCTCTAATGGTCATCGCAAGGGATGAAGGTCACCTTGAGGAAAGAGTCAATGATGCGCTTGAGGTTACGAAGGCTTGGATGGAAAACCACCATTTGAAATTAGCTCTCAAAGCAAAGTGAGTACGAGAGATGCCCCTAGTCTACGACAACTTATGGCGAGAGTAGGCGAAGCATCATAAGGCTCGCCACGGCTGCTGACCTCAGTGGCAGAATGGGTGTCGCTTCATACCTCTCTGGTATGGGAAGATATGGCGCTAAGCAGCATGACTAACAGTCCAAAATTTAGGTCTGCTCAGAGGACAATAACCCTGAGAATTAAGACGATCTGGACCTCACCACGGCCCAGGTGTCCACCTCTGAAATGGCAGGACGAATGGAGCCGAGAGGAACCAAAAGGCAGAGAGAATGGAAGAAGGACTCGTTCCCTGATCGCCGCTATCAAGGGTGGAAACAAAGTCCATTCAGGGAGCTGTCAAACGATGTCACCCAAGCGTCCACTGGCCACAGCCAGTTTCAAACGCATGTGATGAGAATTGGAAAGACACAGGTAGACATCCTTAGAACCTACTCACCTCCGTTACAGTGGCCTCTAAGCAAAGCCATACGCGGAACATGAGAGCCTAAGACAGACGACTTCGGTCAAAGATGCAGTCGCCCCTCCATTGGCTCGAACTAAAGGTGGCGAATGCCATGAGGAAGCAAGAAGAGTTGAACGCGACAGAAGATAGTGCGTGGGGGCGCGCAAGCGTGAGAGGATAGCTCGGGACGAATGAGCCGACGTTCACAATTGCTCCCTGCACGCCATGCTTTGAAGTAATATGAAAGTAGTTCCGAATCATGGGCAGAGTTTTAGTTAGTCCAGGATTTTAGTGGGTGAGAGTGCCACCAGACGAAGGCCTTAGTCGTGAAGTCCGGTGTGCATAATGCATTTTCCCCCATTACCTCTGTAAAAAAAAGGCACTCTATTGCTACTCGCGAGCAACTCCATCAGCACAAGCAAGCTCAGCCTGTTTGTTTGAAGACGGTATTGAAAATAATACACTCCGCTCAGTACAATGCCAATGTTTCATGCATTCTCGCATTCATTGAAGATCTTGTAAACACGTTCCTCTTTTGATCAATTCCAAGCGTTCTACTGGAGGACACATATGGGAGGTATGGGTAACATTGATTCCTCTTAGGCCGGTCATGCTGGAGTTAGGTGGGCTTCCGCCAACAGATCTATTTGAAGCTTGGGGATAGATTAACCATATCCAAGACAGATAGTGATTTCTGGGTGATCGAACCGTGCTCGATCACAAATCGTGAAGCTGTTCTTGCTTCCCATGCCAACCGCACTCGAAGAGATGCGCATTAGCCGTCCGGGCCTCGGCGCCGTAAGTGTGGTCATCTTAATCTATATCGAGTACGCCTTTGGGATTGCGTTTGTTCGCACCACATCTTATGGTGACTCTCATAGACTCCTGAGCCTTGTTTCTAGACCGCCCTGGCACTTCAATAGTCGTAGCCCCTACAAAATAAAACTTCGAGCTCGGTGGCGTAGTGTATTCATGTACGCCTTGCGATCACTCGGAAGTCACGCAGTTGTACTATCAGGGTTCAGTCTGATGAGGCAGTGCCGAAAGCAGAACATAGACATTAAATGTTGGGTGAGAATCTCCTGAGAAAATCTGTTTATTATAGTTAGCCCCTTCAAAAGGAAACACAGCTGCAGTGGCTGTCACTTACCATTAAAGACAACGATCATACGAGCCAAGGCAGCTCAGAGGTGCCGCTCTTGAACATTCGTGGAAATCTTCATTGACGACAGCGCATGCGACGCGAGGGAGTTGGTTCAACCGCTCTTAGTGGACAGATAATCTCGCCGAGAGAATTTCGACGCCTATTCGGGCAAGCCCTCACCACTGATTATTAGTTCTCCCCTACGATATTTCGAGTGGCGGTTCCTTTAATAAACCAATGAAGCCATACCGTTACTTTGGATAGCGTGTGTGCGCGCGTGAAAACGAAGCTTCGAAATGAACACGATCCTCGACTCGTTAGAATAAATACAAATCACTGCAAAATATTAGCATCCAATGACCTCAAACCTCTAAGCTTTTAAAGTTCTTCAGTGAACGACCTTTTTCTGATTTTTTCAATAGACATATATAAGATAAGTATATTAGGCTGACTCCAAAAAAAATGACACTCCTATCGTCTTGCGCCGTATTCCTATTATTGGCTGGTTTGAATTCAAATTTGGCGGGTAGTGAGACACGACAATTAGCAAGCAGGTTGGGCGTTCGAAATGGGACCAGGTCCCTCAGACTTATATCCTCAGAAGAATAGTGTCAGGTTTATTTTTTAAGAGAAGAAATGTCCAGCTGAAATCTATTGAAGGTTGGTTAGTGTGCACGGCCATAATGCCCTGAGTCGACGACAGGTGTGCTGTTGGCGCACACAGTTTTGCCACGGTGACTGGGATATTATGAACATCGAGGGCGCCCACCCTTTCCCGAATCTCGATTCAACGAACGGATCGAGATAGTCGAAAAAGTTTTTGAGCAAACTAGAGCTTGGTCATTGACGACTTTATCGGATGAAATTGGCGTGCCTCGTGAGACATCGTCGTCGTCGAATTATTAAAAATAATCTGAGGATGCAGAAAAAAAAGTGCAAAATGGGTCGTTCATTAACTCGGACCTGGCCAACTGAAAATGCGTGAGGAGTGTTCGCGAGACACTTTGAACAAAGAGTCGCTTACAGCATACCGTTGCAGTGGACGAGACATGGATCAGCCTGTATAGGGGACCGGAAAAAGGTCAAGTGACACAGTGGCTACGACCAGGCAATGGCTGTAGAAATGGTGCATAACTACTAGTCAGAAGGCTGGGAGAACTCTGCGACCAGTGTATAAATAAAAGAGGTGCATACCTCTGATTCGTGCAAAAAAATCTTTGTTTTAACTCACTTAGTTTAGCCGATATAGGGATTTATGTGTGTGCCGTTTTTTCGGGCCAGTCTAATATATATACATTTATATATATTAATCTACCAAAGAGGAACGGGCCATTTTGGCAACACATCGTTGGAATTGCAAAACGGAGCCGCAAAGCTGAAAATATTACCCCTCTAACACCGGCACGCGAGAGCTCAATGCGAAGGATTAAATAGCAAGTGCGCGCAGACGCAGTAATAGTAATAGCTAGCAGTTCTAACGAACGAAGAGGATTTTGTTTCCGCGGCGGCGGCGGCGGCCTGCTTTGCCTGAAGGCTAGACTAGGTTCGTCTGCCTTCTCGCCCACCTGTCCCATTGTAAATGCTACCGGTACGAGGGATCTGACCTTACCCACCGCAGGTGCAGTGGCTCACACCCGCAATGGCCCAATTGCCTTACAGGTCTGTATGTTTCGAGTAACAAGTACACGAAATTAAACAGGAGGGAGCGACGTCCGTAGAGACGAACGGTAGCCGCGGCGGCGTCAGGTTTTCAATTGTCGAGAAATTCTAGGTATTATAGATGCGCCAGTGTCTGATGTCGATCAGGAAAAAGGAAACCTTCCGAAAGGATTAAGAAGGTGCACGTGCTGATAACGAAAAGCATGCGGGTGTTTTTATGCAGACGCCATAGGCTTGGAGTATATCAATTTCCATACGAAACAGGAGATGGGCAGTTGAGCATGGATGTTATGGTAAGCATTTGCAGTTGCTAACCGGGCAATCAGGTCACTGTTGAGTGGCGACAGCCACTCGATCTGTCCAGCGCGGCGGTGGACAACAACATCCTTTGAGCTGACCCTCACATGTTCCCCTATGTGACAGGGTTCGGCTCCGAACCTTTAGCCGGTACGGCGGTACGCCCGATGGACACCCAGATTCAACGTCGACGATTCCACATGGCCCTCATCAAGCGGAACGTATGTTCCTACCTTTACCAGCCTCGCTAAAAAAACTGGGTTCTGTTCCTCTGAACTCATTTAGCTTTTGATTCGCTCTTGATGTCCTCTTACCATTTCGCATTGAGCCCATTATTCTGGTGCTGTTATCTCATTCGCTGATTGAAGTTATCCAGCTAATCTCGTGTCTGGTTGGGGGTGAGCCTTACCCTCCACCCTAAAATTGCCTAGTTCTAATTGCCCCACATTACTTTGCTGCTGCAGTTGTGAGATTACCCCCGCTTTACTTACTTAGCCTCCCTACGTCTCCAACGGCACGCCGTATTCTATCATGTTTAAACACGTTGTGACCCAACACCAATGCTAGAACTTACATACCTTCGAGCATGACATTTGGGTGCCTCAAGTTACACCAATTTTTTAAAAAAAAAAACACTATGTACAGTCAAATGACACCAATATAGGCCTTTTCTTGTTTAAAAACACAATTTTGTCCCTATTGTGTACAGTGGTTCCCGCTACTCGACTTGAATGGTGGCCAACCGCACCACACCTTTAACCGTTTTTAATGGCTATGAATATCTATGCTCAAGAATATTCTCGTCCTTGCCTTAATATGCTTCACACGACACAGGCACACCTCATGCTTGCTTACCCCCTCCCATAGAGTGTATTGTTCCACCCTATTAATTATATAACATCCTAGATTATGTTGTTCCCAATCTAACCTAAACCCGATTCAGAACTAATCTGTCAATTCAAACCCGAGCTGTAGTTCAGCCATTCTCTTAGCCTATATCATTAATCACGTTACTTTGCTGTAATTATCTCTTGTTGTCCCGTTGTAATTATCGCGTTGCAGCTCTTCCATTAGCCATGTCAATTAATCCACTCCATTGTTCTAGTTATTCGGTTACTTTAATGCCGTTATTCCCTCGCAGCAGTTATGCCATTTTCTAGTGTTCATCATGCCGTCTCCGCCTTGCAATTAACCCACAACCATAATCAATATTCGACACAGGATAAGACAAAGTGTTATTATGTCATCCGTTACCTTGCAGCGGCTAACTTGCCCGATTACCTCGGTGCGGCCATTGTGCGATCTCAAGGTAAAACAAACCCAAATCTTCAAAAGTTAAAACAACATGCAAATCTACAATAATTATAGAGCCAGTTGGCAACAGGGGTGTGTGAGGCCGAGGCCGCCGTGGGGACTCCCTAGAGAAGCGATGCCATTGTCTCTCTGCCTCTGCACAGCGAGGGAAAGGCGGTGCCGGGGGAAGGATCCCAATTGATCCGACCATCTGCTTTGAATTCGAACAATACGCGACGTTCGCATGGGCACTTCGCAGGAATCACAACCGTTTTGGACAGTGAACACAAATTTCCAACCGTTCGTGGAAATTCGTTAGCTCTTGAGGCGTTGCAGACAGAAGCGACTCAAGAGCTGACGAATTTCCATAACTTATAACGTTGCCTTGGAGAGTTGCTCACATTTTTGCAGATGGAACCGATTTTTGCCTGACACATCATTATCATTTCGTTTATTTCACCGCACCGATTGTATGGACCAACCACAGGGGTAAGAATATATAGAAAATGTAATGAGATTAGATAAGATAACAACATCTACAGATATGAGAGCCCTGCTAGTCAGGGTGCGGCGCAGGGGATTGGGTCTTGGGGTGACCCAGGCCAATGAACGCCCTGCTTGATAAGCGCTGAGATAGTACCTGGGGCAGGCGCCCCCACAGAATCTACATGCGCCGGCTGGACCCGGATCGTAAAAGCTCTCGGTCGAGCAGGCGAGGCGGTGGAAGCCGAGCCCCGGAAATCTGGGTTACCCAGTTAACGCAGCTTGCCTGACATATCGTCTTCACGATACCCTGCTCTTGTCACGCGAGCGTCACATGCACTCGAAAAAAATCTGTCGGTAAAAGTGTAAAGGAAAATTTTTCAAATTTTTACATTCACATACATAAAGCAGATTCTCGGCACACACATACCAACTTAACGCGGTTTAGAGTATACACTGCACTATATACCTAGCTAACACGCATGACATCACCGTGACAAAACTCCCCCTTTTGCAACTGTTGACTATGTTCAACACGGTGTCGTCATATGTGTCCCCACGGTGTGTGGGCCTATAAATGCAACCTCCTGCTTGGTAGAGAGGATGCTGACGAGCCTGGCAACTGCTATCCTTTTTGGAGACTGTCTCCTCTATCGGTTTGATAGCTCGGTGCTCATTTGATCATGCTTGTTATTCTTATTAAAGGTAGACCACCGCTTCAAGGTTGCGTATGAATAGACAAAGGTAAAGGGTCGGTGTTATGAAAGAGCCATTCAAATGGCGGCGGGCTCTGACACACTAAATCCCACCCTCGTGTCTGAGATTGCAATACCCTCTCCCGACACGATTGCACCGGCAGATAGATATTAAAGCGTCAGAGCGGATGTATTTGTGGTTCTGCTCGCCCTTGAAGTCCCTATTCACCTGTAAAAATCGGTCTTCGCAGCAAGGGTACCCTTGCAAGTGGCCGGTCCATTCGCACAGCCTGTAACGATCTGGTGCGGCGGATTTTTTAGGCGCTATCATCTGTTGTGTGGTTGGCCACCGCACTTGATCTCGGTCGAAATAGATTTCATGTTGTAATCTCTTCGGGCTGACTCTCAGCGAGCATTTCATGTTTACGGTATTGCTTTCGTCTTGCAGACGGGCCTCCCCTTAAATACAAATGTGCAACGGTGGGAATCGAACCTGTACACCTGCCTGTCCCCTGCGGTTTCAAGGCACGCCCACACGAACGCACCTCCAGGCCACAGGCCTCGACTGATCTGTTGAACATGATATTGCAACACGCGTGAATTGAATAATATATATATATATATATATCTCGAACGATGATATCATATGTATATAAATATAGCGAGGACGTCAAATTAATCAAATTTCAACATTATTTTCTTATTATTAATTACTATTGTGCTATAGCATTGTGATCCATTTTCGCCTCCATTAAGTAGCACCTGCTTAAGCATTCCTCCCTTAAGTTCCCCGCCAAAGTCAAATCACGCGAAATCTTCCATTTCTGTGAATAATAGTAATAATAATAATAATAATGATAGGATAGCAGCAATACTAATGATAATAAGAACTATACTGCCAGTCGTAGCCGTAGCACTAATCACAAACCGGCATATTTGCCTTCCTTGCGAGTTGTCCGTTATTCCGCAGCTTTCCTTATTTATATGCACATATTATTCCAATAATGAGGCATGGGAATTAAGTCGTGCAGAGAAGCATACGTATTCGTGAGTAGAGAGTGCATTGTTACGAACATATATATATAGTACGCACGCATGGGAACATCGATATATCATGCACCGTTCCTCTCTTGATTTCTGAATTCCCCAATAGTCGTTGTCCAGGCCCTCAGACAATCCCCGTGTTAAACAGAGCCAGCCGTCGAGAGAGAGAAGGCGGCGGAAGCCGGACGTGCCATGACGCAGTTATTCAACTTTTCTAGATTTTGTAATAACTGTATGCCTTCTTGTTTATTTCTAGATTCCTCTGGGGGGATGAGTTCAACTTTATCGAGACGCTGCCATAGATGATGAATCCGCATAGTATCGAATATGTACACAGCAGAAGTATATTCAAAAACGGGCATTTGTTTGGGTGTTAATGTTGAGATATATGTAAATGTTGATAATAAATGGGAATCTTGTACTGCAAACAGTTTCGGTCCCGGCTAAAAATTATATGAAATTAAAAAAAAAATTATTATATTCTTGTATTGTTTAGCCTTTGAAATAATGGTGTCAGTGCATTTCAGTGCAATAAATATACTTAGAGATTTCTGTCCAAAGTAAAGGTTATCCCCAACACGGCTTGCATTCGGATTTTTGTGGCGATCACCGAGTTTCCTTGAGACCTACATATGTGGCAGGGTTGGGAGTTATTCAAAAATTATGATATTACAATAATTATGAAGTCCACTTAGATTTGAAACGTTTGGCAGACCTGACCCTCTCATACCTAACCTAGTAGAGCAAGCGTTTGTCAATTGCTCATCGTAAATATATTCGAACGTAAACGAGCAGGGTAATTTTCATTACTATTGCACAATATATTAAATTCTTTATTAACGCTCGTGATGTCTGTCTGTCCGACAATGAGGTGCAATATATATATTTATTCAAACATACAGTAGTTAAGAATTATTTCTAGGGATTATGGCGGGCGGGGGGGCTGAGGTCGACAATGTCCCAAGGAAGGCAATGGCATTGCCCCTTTGCACAATGAGGGACAGGCGCTGCAGAAGGAAAGAACCTGCGCGCTTGTCTCCGGTGGCGCGGGTCAGCCTATGGTAGACCCCTTCGAGGAAGTTCGCAGTGAGAGGGCCGTGCCCGCCCAAGGTCTCAAAAGCAAGGGAGAAAAAAGGTGGGTTGCTTGGAGTGCGGCGTACTTCCTTAGCTTGGCCCGCTCCGCACGCACTACCGCGTAACCGGGGATGGTTGCGCAGTGGTTGACATAAGAACGTCCCAGAGTGTCAATCACCGTGCCGTCCCAAACAAGGTGCTGGCCTCGGTGGAAGGCGATAAGGGTGAGGCCGTCAGGGCAGCGCCCGTCAGAGGTGTCGAGGCCCTGTGGCTCCCTTGTGTAAGGGATACCGGTGGAGTGGAGGGCCCTCACGAGCGCGTCATTAAGCATCGTGTGTCGTGGATGGCGACCGGCGCTATGGCGGACGCCCGTCTGGTCAGCTTCACGGGAAGCGGAGAAGTGGGCGAGAGCTTCGGGGGGGACGACTGTAGGAACCATGTCAGCGATCGCCGTAAGCGACGCAGCGTAGCAAACGTCAGCCAAGCGTCGTACACTGAGGATGCCGAGGCCACCGAAGCACACCGGAAGCGTGGCCTGCGACGCCGCTTCCGGAGGAAGCTGGAGGTTCAGGATCGTGGTCAAGGCGTCCAACACCAAGTCGTCATACGCGTGAAGGGCTGAAGCCTCAGTGCCGGCCGGGCATGTCCTAAGCAAGTGCTGCATGCATGCCGCCGAAAAACAGGACCGAAGGAGAAACAGCTTCTCGTGAGCCGATAACAGGGGCAGTCGGTCGAGCATCACGGCAGTCCTCTTGAGGCAACGGTCCAATAGCGGCCGAATGGCCTCGTCCGTAAGAGGGGAGCCGACGAGCTCGAGGGACGTCCTCTGAGTGAGACGGCATCCTGGGAGCGACCGCTGGAGGTCGGGCTACGCGTTTAAAGAGAAGATCTCGCACTTCGTGGGCTTGAAGGCAAGGCCGCTGCGCCCCTCGTAGTCGAGTACTCGCTGAACGTCGGAGGCGACGGTCGCCCGATCACCCGCCAACGTTCCGTCGTCCATGTACCGCAGACGAGACTGGAGGGACGCAGCGAGGGGCCGGAGGGCCAGGCAGAAGAGGGCTGGGCCTAGCGGGCCATTGCACAATGGCTATTATCAATCGATGTACAACTTGGAAACGCACTTGTGCGCCATTCACTTCATAGAATGCCGTGCGCGTCTGACGGGCATCATTCTGCACGGGTGCTGTTGGCGTATGTTCTAATTAATTCATTAACACGATCTTATCGTATTATTACACGTTGTTATATAGCATTTGATTATAATACTATTCGTCACTATGATAGTCATCCTTAACTGCACACTGATAGTCTATGCTTCGTTTAATATACCCTCGTCAATACTGTTGCATTCCTGCACCGGCACCCCGAGCTTGCTTTAGACTCCTTGTTCATTATTTCTAACATTCGATATTTGATAGCGTGATGTCCTTCACTGCTTCATCCCTTTCCATTCGTACAGACATCTACATAACAGATTTTGCATTTCTTGTTAATGGCCTTGCTCGTATCCGTTATTGTGTTCGGCATACAAGAAGCTCGATAGTCGGCGGGGAGACTTGACGCCATTGGCGGTGCGCAAGTTCGTTGTCCTTCCATTGCAAATCGTCCCGTAGGCGGCTTCCACTGCATCGAAACATTAGTACATCGATTCCAAGCCAGCCGTAGTGGTAAGGTCTCTCCATGATGATGCAGTATCAGGCACCATTAATGAACAAGTAGAGCTTCGCAAAATATATCCTCGCACATCTAGCGTAAAAACATAAGCAGAAATAAACGCCCAGCAGCTTGGGCTGGTCTCGGCCACGCTGATATAGCACTACTTACGCAACGATATGTAAGATTTTCGGGCTGACTCTCAGCCAACATTTAACGTCCACGGTACAACTGCTTTTACGCAAAGATATCTGGACATTCAAATTCACTCTGGCAATAGCTTGAGCAGACGTCGAGCGTTAGTGACTACGGATCCCAGTGAGATGATGACGCTCTCCTCGACTGCAGTTGAACCAAAGCATCGAATGTTACTCATGGGTTTTTAGGTGCAATAGTAACCATAGTGACATTCATGGGTTTATAGGTACTATAGTAACATCCTCGGGTTTTTAGGTGCAATAGTAACCATAGTTACATCCATATAAATATATATATATATTTTTTTAAAAAAAATTATATATATATATTTGTAAAGGCTACAGTACAGCATAATGTTTCCTCTTCATCCGTATATGCATTCACAGCGTGCGCCGACCTCAGAACAAAAAGACACCTGGCAGCGGTCTACTCTTCAAACAATCTCCGTTAAGGTGAACCAGACACAGCCAGATCTTTTCCTTACCAGCGGAAAAGGGTCCACCGTATCGTGCGTTGTTGCAAATGTGTCTGTGAAACTTCCAGCTTACTTCTTGCGGCGAAATTATATTGAAGGTATTTCTCAAAAGTTGCCTTAACATGGCCCCCGAGTCCTGCAGGTAGTTCCACGAGTTCTCTCCGCTAGTGTCACGCTTCGAGCGCAGAAGCCACCACGAGACAAATACATTATTAATCTTATTACGAAATTGTGGTTTTACGAGACGAAAACTCCCCAAGAGTCGGGATTTTCTTCTAAAGCTTGATCATTAGCGTCACGCAAGAACTCCGAAATCCGGCTGAAGCTACGCATTGTTTTTGAAACTAATGGTTGCAATCAGATGCAATCAACGACACCGCGAGTGAGATATGCCCTGTTATACATGAACTAAATTGATGCACAGAAAACGGGAGAAGACACAACGTATAGTGTTTTCGATTGTGTACTATATTAATAGTTTTTCAACGGGGGCGAAAACCTTTACGGTATGAGGAAACTGCTATGATACTACATATATATATATATATATATATATATATATAGCTCGCAACCGCGGCCCCACGCTGGCTAACGAGGTGGCCACTAGTTGAGATGGAAACTATTGGCCAAACACTTATCTACGACAAAGGGCGAGTTAGTCGAGCGATCTTGTGGTGGTGCTCTTAGAGAGATTGGTATGAAGTAATCCATCTCGTATGTCCTGTCATTCAACTGTAGCTGCGGCCTTCCCTGCGACGACTGCGCAGAGACGAAGCAACAGAGGGACATCTGGTCGTCACATCTGGTCGTCGCTTCAAGCTGACCACACCCCCCCCCCACCCAGAAGCCACGAGCACGGCTACCGGCATGTTGGTGATCGGCACAGTCGATGTCGGATCAAACAAAAAGTAAATACGGGGTCTCCGATTGGGCAATCGTTATCAAGCCTGAGACGACTAAGGCTCAGGGTTTAGGAGGCCATCGCTCCGAGGCCATAGTGATCGCTATTATTAGGGCGGCTACGCAGACGGAACGGGAAACTCCGCAGGAGGCAGTCCGAGGGCAGTCAATAGACATGGAGTGGACGAACGATGGATTGCTCAATAGATTCACCGTATCGGGAACTACACACAACGCGGTCGGAGCGACTCTTCGGCGACGACTGCGATGACATCCTAGACCAGCAGCTTTTGTGAAGAAAATTCGCCCACCGAAAATTGTGCCTGTATCTCCCTGGCTGCCTGGCTGTGTCATCCTTTGGTCTCGCGTCACCCATCCATCGACCCCCGACTCGTGCTCGTGCATTTGTCCTACGGGAGATGTGCGAAACGCCAAGACTAGATATCGCTGACAAACGCGACACCGTCTGCCACGGTGGTAGCTTAACTCCGGCCGCCGTGCCATTGAGCGAGAGGAATTCACGGGACGAGCTTCGATTTCGAATTCGATTCGCGGAAAACAAGCTGATTGGTGTTTGGTGACTGGTGCACGCTTGCGGTCGTTTGTAGATTAGCTGCAGAACTCGTGGCCGGTCGATGTGATCTATCGAGCTAGATAGATCTGTAGGTAGATGATGGCGAAGGAAAAATCGGCTGTGGTTTGTTGCAATTGGCGGCCAGATCTTCTCTTGTTTTTTTCTTGGGTATATAAGTGAATATGCCCAGAGGCTCGGTGGGGGCACAATGCACTAGAGAAGTTCCTTGTAGACAGTTTAGTGACACAAACAAGAGCCATTTATAAAAGAAAATGCCGACCACGCCATTTGTATGGAAGAATTAGATAGAGAATGCAACGTTTCTATAATAAGTGATTAGTACTTTGTGAAACTGGTGGCGTGAACATGGGACAGACTAACAACAGCGTCAGCAACAATGAGACTACGGTTGCAGATGCACGAGAAGACAGGACGGACTAAAAAAGAAAGAGAAAAAAAACAACTTGTCCTCTATTTTTTTTGGTCCTTAACAGGCCATGCGTGTCATTATTGAGGACTGAATTGGGTATTGAATGTGGGCATTATATAAGTAAAAGAGAGACGATTCCCGGCGTCTGATCGTACGACGGATGTCAGCACGAAAATGCACACCTCCTTAGGACATCCGTGCAGCAACAGCCTCATGTCCTGTTTCCATTTAATGAATAATTTTACTCAATGCACAATTGAAAACGTATATATATGTATATATATATATACAACGGTGGGCCTAAACTGAAAATACTTGCTTCACAACTTATGGTCGAATTTGAGGCCAATCGACAAATGTGCATGGCAGTTCGCTGGCTGATCTTTCATGGGCGTCTTTTAGACTTATTAGTACCATACCGTCAACGCGGTGGCTTGAACGGCTGAGTCTCTGGCTGTAAAAAGCCAGAGGCCACAGGTTCGAATCCAGTTGCGTGACATATATAATAAGAGAACTTAAGCATTCTATGCAGTTCCTTTAATAAATCAATAAAGCCTTACCTTACCTTGCGTCGACGGGCTGCGCAAATAATGTTGCACTACGCAACGACTTCTGCCAATTTCTCTAGTAATTGCAGCCTGGACATTTCCTGCTCGGTGCAACGCAATAATAAATATTTTCCCTGTATCGGTAAGGCTCGAAGCGTGTCCCATGACAACAGTACAGCATGAATGCTCAACGCAGGCTAGATTAATTCAGCGATAACACTCGATAACTGAAGGCGCCTTATCATTTTACACACCCGAAAGATTTTTATTGTAGCAGGCTGCATGCAACATTATCTGCGCTGTTCTTTGTGGTGTATATGCTATTTAGCACGTACAGTAATCTGATACAGAATAAATTCCTCAAATGCGTATTCTTTCTAACGATTTGTTGAAATATAGGGGTGCCCGTAAGGTTATGCCCATCACTGTATAATAATTGCATGTGTCTAAGCTTTGGAGAATTTTGCGCAAGCACCTTGGATTTGTATTCAACATCACGGGTATTTTTCTATTGGGGATACGTTTTAATTCCGCCATAATATTTCAGTCGAATTTTGATCATATCTTTGTGCTGCTGAACCGCTAAGCTGCAAGACCATATAACTATAACGGATATGGACCCGTTGGATCGTAACTTTAGCTTAACAACAATGTAAGCCCTAATTAGTACGAAGTTCGAAAACATCAACTACAGATTATTTGTATACATAGTCATATTATAATACTATTAATGTCATCGTCATCATCGCCGCCATCGTCATTACAAAATTATCATAATGATTCACCAATCAACTATATATAATAACAATATAATTCGTGACGAGACACGGAGGCAATGAGAAGCAGCCACATTAGGTTGATAGTGGGACACAACTCTTCACAGTTTGAAAAAAGTGGCCCGATAGTCGACGAAGTACTGGTTTTAACTGCAAACCCCGGCCTTTTTTCTCTCTCTTGCACTAGAAACTCAGCTGTATCCTAGCAGTAAGCTGTCTCGTCCCACTGTAAGCTTACTTTGCTTCATGGCCTTCTCCTCGTCCTCGTCGATTTTCAATTACCAAGAGGTGATTGTTGGGCGCAGACTTGACTAGTCGTAAGAGAGTCGCTGTAAGTCGCGAATTTCGCTTAGGAGACAACATCTCCTGATAAGACAGCCTTCGACTCAGGCTTGAGCAGGTCGGGTTACATTCCTGGAACAGGAAGCCAACGCAAGAGACTTTGAACACTTTGAACGAGCACCACGGGTGTTGTTCGTAACAAATGTAAAGTCGCGAATGGTTGGAAACAGTCCATGCGAAGTTTTATATGTGAGACTCCTGCTGTAGGGAACGAGGCTGTAAACAGTGTAACGCCATTCGTCTGCAGCCTCAGAATAGGTTGAATTTGATTATTCTAATTGAAACCAAACAATTAGTTACGGTAGTCCCGGTAGGGACCTTCAAGTAATGCCTAAAAGTGGTGCCGAGGCCTATTACATGAGGGGACAGCCGAGGGTCAGCTCAGGAAATTTCGACCGAAATATTCCATAAGCAAAACTGAGTTCGTTGTGCGGCTGCTGTTGCGCAGTTGGTTTGCGTCATCTGAAAGGTGTTCAACCAAATATTTCTATAATATTTGCCCAGAAAAATACGAGAGGAATGGACTCTATAGATGTGTACGTATTTCTGCCATTCCTAATTAGCTAAATGATCATTGTCAGAGACCGATCATGACAATCGTAGGTGGGTGGACAAAGATAGACATTGCCTTTGTGTGTTGACTAATACGCACACAGTTAGCACTTACCTTGTGGAATACCAAAGTGCGTATCTTCCATACCATGGGATCGTTATCTCCACCGACTGCGTTCGCTCTGTCATAAAGCCCAACAATACATTATACTTGCATTGTCGTCCACGATATATGCGGGTAACATTTGCTTGCTAACTTCCCAAGGATACATGTATTTCCATGTGGAGTTCTGCGGCGGTCTCACAGAACAGCCAAGGACCGATTCCCACGATCCATTGTTTGTTTGAGTATCTTGAGATAGTTTAGTGTTTGGTAACGACGTACCGCGTTTCCTTCTGAAACAACATCGTTTGACAAACAAAATATGAAAACTAGAGACGAAATTCTCACTTTGGCCAGTAATGCCTGTTATACTTTATAATACTTTAAAAACAGGATTTAAATACGCATCGAATTTCAGCATATTGCACTGACACGAACACCAAGAAAGTGTGTATATTGTATAACGAGTATATATAGGTAGACAGTAGGTCCCTCGGATCGTGCAGCGTAGTCGATAATTTTAATCTTACATCAATCAGAACACACACACACTTCCATATTACAAACGGCTCAGGCTGACATTTGCTAGCAGTGCCGCAACACGGCCTGTGCTTACCTTGCGGGGTGTACGCTCGAAAGCGCCGATCGATGGTACAACGGTACTCTACCCAAGCTCTGGTGGAACGTTAGCGGGACCCGCCATCGTTTCCGTCGTGGCCTTATAGTGGCAGTCGTGTCAGTGGTAATTCCAAGTGGGAACAGTGATCGCATTCATATCGCGGTAGATTGTCGTTCGATTAGGCCACGAGCCAGGGCGAGGACACACTTGTCCCGTCTATGTAGCCCCGACCGGTCCTGAAGAACGGTTGGCTGGCTAAGTGTCGACTCCGTGTCCCCGACATGTTTCGTAAGGGACATCGCATCATCGTCCATCTTTTTCTGTTGTCGTCGCCTTGCGTGGGCGTCATGTCTCTCTCTCCGCCTTTGTGGGAGATACAGTGTACAGTGGGTCGTGAGGGGAGTCGTGCGGAAGCAACGTCCGTGTTTCCATGTGACCCGACAGGCAAGTGGTGGCGGGTCGGGGGTCGAGCAGACCCAGCCGAGTCGAGGTCCCCGACGCTCCCAGAGCTACGCTTTTTCTCTAACTAAGATAGCCCAGGGAGAAGGTTGAGGGAGAGGGCCCTGGTCGAGAGACGAGAGAGAAAGGTGTTAGAACTCGCAGCGCTTACGTTGCTTGCTGCTTGCCTACAGCAAGCAGCAAGGGCCGACCGGGACGATTTCTCCAATCGTCCACTGGTCGATTCGTCTCAGCGCAGGGCTCCACTGGAGTGGAAGGACGTAACGGCGTTCGTTCGGGTCGAGAGAACTTAGCGAAATGGCTTGGTAGGCCAAGGTGTAGACCATATTCGTATAAAGCCGTCAGTCGAGTTTTTCGGGTTCGCCGCGTCTCGGTTAGCTGGCGGTGGTGAAAATTGAACATTTGAGAGGTACTGTAATGCAGATAGACATAGGTGTGCGTGTGCTTGATAGAAGAACTAGTTAGATACTTTGGTCGGGAAGGGTAAGAGGAATAAATGATGTGCAATGCAGCAAGTTGTGCCCTCTGTCCGGTTTAGAGCAGGGATAAGCTACACGATGGCCACCTCTCTGCCCCGAGGCTCAGTTTTATAAAGGGAGTGACGTTACTCAGAGCACTTGCAGAAACGCATAAATGTTTCTAAGCTTGAGATTGAAATGTTTGGCGAATCCGTGGAGACCATTAGTTGCACTCGAAAATTAGAGGGCGAGGCGTAGCGGGAAACGCGTTGTCAGTTGAGAAGCCCTGCACGGTGAGTGTTCACGGGAGTCGTAAGAGCGAAATTCAGTCGCTTCGTTCAGCGCCGACTCTCATCTGATGAAGTGAGGAAGCTCTCGACGACTTCAGCGGTCACTGGGGACCTCTTCAACCCTTCAGCCAATTGTCTTCTTTGCCTCGCGTCGCTCACAGCCCCTAATTCTCCCGTCACTCCGACGGCTGTGATGTGGATCTACTCTGAGCTGGCCGGCCATCTCCGAAACTTTCCATCGTGAAGCGGCGCCTCTATTCCTTTCGGGATGTTTCCTGGACGGAACTTTTACTGAAATTCGGTGAAATCGTACCCTTAGATGTAACGTGTGTCATTGATGTATAGGGTGCTGATTGGGCTCATTGGAGTACGCGGATCATGCTTAGCCTACGCTTGTTGTAGGCTAATGCTATTTTGAATTTCTCCTCTCGGCCAACTTTCGTCCTATTCTTGAAGAGGAAAGTATATATTGGACGCCTGATTCCCAGAAAAACACGAAGCTAAATCAAGTACCACTCTCGACAACTCCTGTTCATTTACTCATTCCGCGTGATTGTATTGCTGTTCTGTAGCCCAGCGTTGTCTATCTGCTTTTTGTGTTCAAGATGTTTGGGGAAAATGCCTTAACCACATCGTTTCTCTTCATGTTAGTGCGGGGCTCTCACCTCGCTAAAATCCATCCTCTCACAGCAACTAGGGCACAGCTGTCCTCCTCAAGCCTTCCCGCCTCTGATCCCAAGCTCGCTGGTCCTGCACCTCTTCTCTCACCACAGTTTGGACGAGATCGACAGCTGCCTACCATAGTTGTTTCCCTTGATCATCCACCACCACTTGAACCATTCGGTGCAAGATAACATTATTCATTACCACGCTTATGTGAATTCGTCCCATCAGTACATGACGTGGGCGAATGCTCTCGAGGCCTCAAATAGAAGTTATTTGTGTTTGTACTTGAGTATTCCATAGTACTCGAACTAGCCTTGTGGTTGGTGGTAGGCGCTATAGATCGTTCTCGATGAGTCTTATCCAATAACGGACGTACGGTACCTATGAAATTGGTTGGATTGAACAATCGAACACGGTAGACTATAAACACGTTGTAAATATAACGCGTTCGAAATGGCATTCGATCACCTTTGATAGTGCCGACATTGACAATGCACAACCCCTCTATACAATGTCAATTGCCATCAATACCAAGAAAACGAACAACTCAATTTTTCGCTCACCTCAAAGCACTGCTCAAATTGTTCCGATTCAGCTCTGCGGAATATCGCTCCCATGGACGGAGTCAGTGAAGTGTCTCGGCATCACCATGCATCAAAACCTCCTCCTTGGCAGAACCATATGGGCGCGTCCTTGCCTAGCGCCATGATAGTTATGCTGAGGTGCCTTAAAGACCTGGGTATCTCGTTGGAAGGCCTGCTACGTATCTATAACATGCTGTTGATACCACTACAATGCTACGGTTTATCAGTCTGGAGAGGTGGATATGGAATGATCCTTCGTAGAGGAGAAGTTGTTGAGGCGGACGCCCTTCGAGCTACGTTAGGTAAACGCCTGACGGAGTCTGTCTCTGGCATCATGAAGTAGGACGGACTACCTAAACTGAGGGTAGTGTACTACGTCCACGTTGCGCTCCTCGACTTTAAAATGTCGAAGGGAGTTACTCCCGGTGGCGTAGCTTTCCCGATTGTTCCTATGAGGAAAAGAACGACCCGCAGGCCACGACTGTATTCGTGACACCTTTTGCCGTTAAAGAATCTAGCCGTCATGCTCTTGCTTGCCAACTGCCAACTGTCTGGGGCGTGCTTCCTCACGAGATCCGATCACTCTCCACACCAAAAAAAAATTGCCGTAAAAAGAAGAGCAAAATAATTTTTTGTAAATATTTTATAGAATATATTGTGTTTGAGGATCTCAAATTGTTGTACATGTATATATATATATATATATACACAGATCTAATACTTGAGAGACCGGTACTGGCAGACATCTGCTCTGCCCACTACGATTGTCAGCGTACACGACCGAGCATGAACTAATATATATATTATATATATATATATATATATATATATATATATATAGTTCACGCTCGCTCGTGTACGCTGATAATCGGAGTGGGCGGTGTCACGAACGATTCACAACGATACCGCGATCAACTCGCCTCGTTCCCGATCTCTCCGTCCCCCCTATCGTTTTACGTCGGCGGATCAGAGATGGACGTGAGCGAATTGTGTGCATACGCGACAAAGGGTTCACGGCAAACGCTACTCGGAAGGCGATCGGCCGGGAAGAAATCATCAATCTGCCACAGCCGGCAGTCATCGCTGGCCCGGCACCGATCTTGCTTTGATATGATTATGCAAATAGAAATTGGAACGCACAACACGGCCCACCGCCGCCTCCCCCCCGACCTCGAGACCACCTTTGTGCCGCGAAGCCGGCCGATTGGGATAGCGAAACAAATGCCTGATCTGAATGTCTACTGTTTGCATAACAGGGACTCGGTACGGCTTGGAAACAACGACATCACTTACGCTCGAAGCGAGCCGGTTCCACAGGCGATTTCTGCCACGAATGATCTGTGGGCATGAACGCTGAGGTTTGTTCGGATGGGGAGTGCACTGACGACTAACCGCGAGCTAACTAGCTTACTTGCGGAACGTGAGCTGGGTGAAATGCTTGGGTGGGGTGAGCAACGGACTCCATACAAAGGTATGATAACACCAACTGTATGATGGAACCAAATCGGATTTTCACACGTTCCACGGCAGTGTTTTGTCGAGGCGAGCGTTCACCAGAGCTTAATGTAGCACAGCGCCAACAATGGTGACAATCTGGGGTGTATCGTCCCATGTGAAACTTCACGATGATGATGAACTTCGGAGGTGTCGACACACGCATTAGCACCTGTGACCTTTAAAAAGACCTCGTCTACCCACGAAACTAAACGAGATAGAGCTCGTTTTCTTCAGACATCAATTGTGACCCCGGATGAACGTAGGGAACAGGAAAGCTTGTCAGCTTAAAATCGCACCACGTCAAGAGTCAGTGCCTCAACGGAATCTCTATCATGGATTCGAGAGGGGGCCATAGAGCACAGAGCGTGATCGAATTAAAAGTTCACTGGGCCCAGCCCACGTAACGAAATAGTTAGATTATTAATGGCTATTTTTGAAGAACACCTATGAACGTTTTTCCAGTACACATTTGTCATACGTAAGTTCTCCTTTTCTTAAAATCTGCATGGGTAACTTTTGTTATTTTAATATTAATATTGTTAAACAATTTAAGTTTCTCTTTTCGAATAAATAATTGATTTGAAAAAAGTGATTCATAAAACAGTGAAAAGCAACAACCTCAGGTGTAACAGCAGGTAAAAAATGATTCAGGAATATTCCTCCCTCCGGTCACATACAAATCAAAAGAAAACCCATGTGACATATGAGAGAGCTTAAGCATTGTAAAATTGCAACTCCTTCAATAAACCAACAAACCTTTACCTTACCTTACCTTTACCCATGAATATATGTATATACATATTATATATGCATATATACATGTATATACATATATTCGGATCTTGCAGTCAATAGGTAGAAGCGGTTCGCTATTGTAGATGTGTGAGAATTCGAAGCCTTCACCTCTGCTTGTAACGTCGGCTGTATGAAGACTGGTACGTTTATGGGGGTTGAAATATTGCAGCCCTTGTCGGATACGACAGCAGGGGCAATGTGTTATATATATATTGGCAGGGGTATGGTCTACTAGTATACATTGACAGGCGGGGTTGTTCCCACCACCTCGGCTCGGCTTCGGAACAAGTTGGCAAATCCGCCATTGGTTAATATTTATTATGAAACGCATTGTTTAGTAGGGTGTATAGTTTACCCTGGTGAATATTGAATCTGGGTGACAAAAACTATCCTTGTTTACTCAACGTGTTTGTCTCTGTTCAGCCTCGCTCAGACTTTTTCGGCCCCTTACAAATCTTACGAGGTTCTCGACTTAAGTCAGTAGCCGTTGATACGGACTGTTTTCAAATTGCATGAAATTTCTTTACGAAAAATCCACAGCAGACAACAAGAAACAGCGACAACACAAATCGACCATCGCTGTTAGAGTCAAACCGCTGTTTGTCACGGTCATCGTTATCATCAGGTGTCGGCCTCCTTATTCTTCCTCCTCGTCAGCGGTGCGTTACAATCCTCTCTCTTGTACATGTTCATATATATATATACATACATATATATATATATATATATATATATAGGGCATATGTCCGCATATGTCTCCCTGTGTACGCCCGTGCCAGGATGTCTGTTTGCTGGTCGATCTGTATCCAACTGCCTTCGCACTAGCAGCTGTTGAGCTACAACTTCGTACATGTCCATATCGTGCCTTCGAAAGTATCTATCGCCGCTCGTTGTTGACTTGCTCCCGTCACCCGCTCTCATTTTAGCTGCCTGTGGGGCCCCCGCCCAATTCTCTCGCCGTTCTTAGCGAAGTTGCCCACCTTTCGTGACCCCGTCATCATCCCCGTGTTCATTCGTCTGTCTTCGCTATCGATCGCTATCCATTTCTTGATCTCGAACCTCTACCTCCGTCGCTGTTAGGCTTCGCCCTTTTCCTGCTTTTATATTTAGTCTGCTCTGTTCGGTGGTGTTTCGAGTCGCCGTGTCGCTTTCGGCTCTCATTTGCACGTTGTTTCCATCTCTCATCTTCTATCCATCCTACGAGCGGGTCGATTCATCGTCCATCGTTTCTCACCGACCCGGCATCGCATGATCAGTGCGACCCTAAATTTCCATCTTTCAAGATGTCAGTGGGCCATGTCCGTCTGTTGATGCCTAGTGTTCATCCTCCCTCACCTCCTTCAATCAGACTTCGGTCGTGAACACCGAAAATACATTATTTTTATTAATGTTGTTGTTGTTGATTTTGTTGCTGCTGCTACTGCTGTTGTTGTTGCTGCTGCAGCTGTTGCTGTTGTCATTGTTGTTGTTTGTTGTTACGCGTCCACGAAAGCAGTCATCCGCATCTCTTCCCGTTTGAATTTCTTCGGACCTTCGCCTAGTAAATAGTAAATTTTCCGGGCGGACTCTCAGCCAACATTTAACGCTCACGGTACTGCTTTCGGCACTACCTCTACCCTAAGCAGCCCTTCGGAACTTTCGTAAACCTCATTCACACGCACCCATTCGCCAAGAACCAGTTCGCTCTCTTACTCCCCCCCCCCTGTTATTTCTCCTCCGCGCAACCCGGTTTCGTTCCCGAAGGCAATTCCTCTCCCCCACCGAAGCTCTGTCGCCTCCGTTATTCCGACCCGTGCTCACGCTCGCTCATCGTTGACATATTATCTCCAATCCCGGCATTTGATCCGCTCGTAAGTCACTGCCACGCAATTCGTAGTCTCTCGGCTTCGTAGGCATTTCTGTGTTCGTTTCGTATCTGTCCCCGTCCCTTATGCCGACCCGGGCTCAGCCGCGACCCTGCAGAGAGTCGTAGCTGAGCTTCTATGCTGGTCGTAACGCTCTGTTATGATGGTAGTCGAGTCTCGGTTTTGTTCACTTACTTCGACCTACCGACATACCACCGGCCGCCCAGCCAACCTGCTTGTTTGGCTGGGCCCCTTCACGTCCTCTCATCTTGGGCCTTGTTCTCTTCTGTTTTCATTTCCTCATGCTGGAGTAAAAGAAGCAACCACAGTGCCGAGCGACGGGAGCCATGACCCCTACGGTGTTTCGTCCTACGCCGCTCTTGATTCGCCGTCGGCCTGTTTCTGCCGAGTCGTCGAGGTTCGGCGCCGAATAACGAGATGCTGGGCTGAGAAATCGAGTAGTACTCTCACTAACCAGGGGGGGGGGGGGGGTCTAAGGAAAAAGAGGCCCACGGCCGGCGCTCGTTGGCCCGGCAGGGTTCGGCCTGCTTTTCATGGCCTTGTTCCTTCGCTCGTCTCGTCAACTTTCTCGAGATCTTCTTCTCACATTGTCTGTCCTCCATTCTCGCCCTTTTTCCAAGACCTGCCCTCGTCTTGCTGGTCGTTGCTGCCTGCTGGATCGGCCTCGCACCGCCTCCGTGTCGCTGTTCAAACCTGTTCGAATGCTGCTGCTGCTGCTGATACTGGCCGAACGTCTCAATTACAGCCCGAGGCGACCGATTACTCATGGGCTTTCTTTCTGTCGTTTTTCTTCCTGCAAATCAAACATTTACCCGTCGGGCCACCGCTCCCCGCTGCACTGTTCCTCTGTTTCTAGCTGCAGCTCGCTCTCCATTCCACTTTTCCTCTGGTTTTGGGTCCCGACCTTCTGCGTAGGGTTCGCCTCGCACGCCGCTCGTCTCAGAGTGGATCCCGCGAGCGGGGCATGTCGGAGGCTCCGAATTTGAACCGTGATTGGCAGGCAAAGCCGAGGGAGTTGGGGACGATATGGTAGAGCATCCAGGAAAGGAGGAAGCAAGGAACAACGCCAGGACCAGAATATTGTTCTTGCTTTCGAAGTAATATATATATATATATACGTTATGCTTATCCTACTTCTTGCAGGCCGTGGGCGCCTTGCCTCTAACGACCCTGATGTGTCCGTAAAATTGTACAAAGTGCTCGTACCATTCGTACCAATGTATTGCTCTCCAATGTGGAAGCTCCACCTCAAAAGATACTTTGATCAAATATGTTTAATTGATTTCACACACGATAATATGGGCGAGATTGTTATTATGATAACTTTAAACTGCTTGCTTTAATGCGGGTTCACACAGGATTAATTTCTTCAGCTTTACATGCTCCAAAATACTTGGCACCGATTCATTTTTCGAAATAAATTAAAAATCCTCAGCCACTTTGAAGAAGCCTGCCAAAGGTACCGTTATAGAGGTCTATGTAAGAGAAATGGGTAGATTTCTACAGAGCCCTCGAATTGTGAAAAACGACTCTTGGGGGGAGCTCCCTCCATGGGGATGTCAGGCAATTTGGCTCAGTTACCATCTTCGTTCGAGGAATAAAGAAAGAATTGTTGTGAATAATTCTGTATTATGATATATTATATATTGTATATTCTGAGTCTTCCGGGTATGAGGTGACGTATGGTATATATAATTGCAGTTTCGTCAATTAAAAACCGCAATGTGAATTAATATATTCGAAAGCTTTCAGCTAGAATTCAGTGTATATATTTGTATTTTTATTTTTATAATAATAACGCTTTATTTCAAAGGTTAGGTTTAACAATATCTGAGTTAGCCGCTATGTGTTTGCCAAGAAGAGGTCATATGTTTGAAAAAGCTACCCATCACGTAGGGCTCGAGACACTCTCCAAGGAAATAAGTCATTTACACATTGTTTCTTAGCTATGAATTTAGGTAAGACATTTATACCAGCTCTGGTAGCCGTCACAGTCACATCAAACATTGCACTCATTAGCATGGGAAGATGTTTACCAATACAAATATATGTGCGCTTATCTATATTGTCAAATTTAGCCAATATTGGCATTATATTCACTTCCTCCCTCGTACATTGACATTTAAAAGCGACGCGTTTCACGAATTTATCCCCCACTTTTTGCAGCCTCTCTTTGTCCAGTTTTAATCCTGGGTACCATACTGGCGCTGCATACGTCATAATGGGTTCAACATAAATCTTAAAAAGTTTAACAAATAGGGCCGGGTCGTTCACTACGAAAGAACGTAATATCCAGTTCGCACGGCGCGTTGCACGAAGCACAACATCCGTAACATGATCAGTATATTTCAATGTGGTTGAGGTAATTACTCCTAAGTCGCGCATTGTTTCTGCAGAGCGCAGAGGATGTCCACCAATTCTATACACATGTTTGGGATTTCCGTGACCAAAGTGTAGTACTGCACATTTTTCAATTGATAGTTTTAGATCAAGGCCCAAGGTCCATTCCAGGAACTGATCTAGGGCATTTTGAAGTTGTGCCCTCTCATGGTCCGTGTCAACTTTAGAATAAATTTTTACGTCATCTGCATATATCTTAACGGATATGGATTGCGGTAATATATACATTATGGAATTTATGTACATTATATACATCAGAGGACCTAGTATCGTTCCCTGAGGACAGCCGGACGTCACTCGCGCAGTATTGGAGTATTTGCTGTTCACCCGCACCCTGAAGGTCCTATCACGAAGGAAGTCTTTTATCCATTTCACGAGAAGATCACCAACTCCGAAGAAGGGCAGGATCTTGAGGAGTTTCGAGTGAGTCACCCGTTCGAAGGCTGACTTGAAGTCGAAATAAACAACGTCGAAACGATTTGATCTATTGACATCCCTTGCCCAATCGAACTGCGTTTCTAGAAGTTGCAGAGTCGTACTCCTTCCTGGGCGGTAGGCGAATTGGGCGTTGGATATTAGGCCTTGCTTGTTGGCATTTTCATATACAGACTTGCAAATTATGCTCTCAAGAATCTTGCATGCAACAACCGTCAGCGACACGGGCCTCTTATTCGTTGGTTCTGCTGTATGTCCCTTTTTGTGGACGGGGCACACTACAGCGGTGCGGAATTTATCAGGCACTTCGGAGCGATCTAACGACTGTCTAAAGATGAACGAGAGTGGGACACACACTGCAATGCCCAGCTTTTTGAAGACGTACGATGGAATACCATCGGGTGTCGTGCTGGTTTTTGACTGTAGCTTTTTGAGATGTGCAAGAATGTTTGCAGGACACACATCAACGGAATTTATAGCCTCGAAATTTCGATATCGGCACGAATATTGGACCATGATTCAAAACTTGTCGATATTAAATCAACCACCATCACCGAAGGCAGTCACAATTCATTAACAGAATAACAAGATGCCAGAACCAACGATAACTTGTTTTTTTTTGAGAAGAGGAAATTTTCTTGAAACCCACGGATACCACCAGAGACACCTTCCAATCTCCATGAAAGTGAGCCGATCCAGTGCAAGGGGGTTGACGTGTATGACAAAACGCCTCTGCCTGCTAAAACCACTATCCTTTGCTGAGAGTGTATCTCTTCCCTAGAGCTGGTTGGTCAACTCAAGTGTGAATTTACAGCGGCAAAATGGTTGACAGACACGGCGTGAACAAGGTATAAACAAGGACACCACCATCACCCTTCTCCCCTAATTACAATGGTATAAAACAAGATGTCCCGCAAATCTTTACGCTACACAACAGGCCCGCTGCAGAGTTCTCTGCGCTAATTCGTTCGTCTAATTAGAAGATTAACCTCGTCCTCTCTTTTCCTCGCTTTTCTTCGTCAGTAGCCTACGACGCACCGCAACGGCCTTGTGTCAAGCTGAGCTGGACGGCTGCTGGCTTTTTACTTGATGACCTTCTTACCATCCGTTTGCCTCGGCGGTTCTCTGGCCCACACTGTTGACTTCTTCTCATTCGGCGGCGTTCGGTCGACGATAACAAATTGAGAACAACCCGACGACATACGCCACACGAGCTGTATCGCGGCTATGAGAGTTGAGAAGGGCGAACTCGTCTAGGGCAGTCATGTGCGGAAGGGGCGTTTTTCCAATATATCATATTAAGCATGCTTGTGTTACGAAGCCAAGGGAAACCTCTCAACATCGAAGCCCACGCTAAATCGCTTTTCCGTGCCACATTGATGCGGGCCATTTCGAATAGCTTTCTGATAGATATTGGAATGACATTCACGCTGGTCAGAAGTCAATGCGAGGCGACTGATGTTCATAATTTGAATAATCTGGGGGAGAGGAAAAACGCACTGAGTCGCAGGCAGGGTATCGAGCCCGCTACGTTCATGATTCCACCATTATACGCGGTTGGGCGCGATCTGCCGACACGGACGACGAGGCAGCCAACATTACAAGACATGTACAGCGTGTTCGAAAATAATCATATGACATGGTTCGAAATATTATAGTTAAGCAATTCTCCATACGGACACCCTGTGAAGTGCTCAAAAGGAAAATCGTATCGTTGCTTAATCATGTGAACAGTTCAACAACCCTGCGTACGAGCAATATTGCATATATATATATATATATATATATATATATATATATGCAATAGTGTTCAAACGCAACTCAACAATAAGTTTCGTCTGTAGGGAGAGAGCTGTTGTATTAAACCAATAAACATTTACCATTTACCATTGAATGGACCCCCTGAATTCGACTGTTTGGGGCTGTTTGTTGAATTCTATGAGGTGAACACGAGCAGTTTTCGCCGGGGGAGCGAGTAGTTAATTCAATATCGAGGACGATTCCCGTCATCATACCCAGTAGTTCATCAACAAGACACAGACCGGATTTGTCGCCCTAGTCGATGCGTAGCAAACGGCGTAGGCATGCCTAAACATCTAACGAACTCAACTGCTTTTTGAACTATATATATATATATATATATATATATATATATTCAATTGTATCGAGAGAGTCAGTGCCGTCGAAACTCTGCAAGACATGCGACAAATCACTTCGACTTGCTTAGAAACATCGGTAGGCAGTTAAGTTAGAGGACGAGTAGATTGATCAGAATATCGCAAGCTCTCCCAATAGTGCATTGCATTCATTAGCATTAGTGTTGGAATTTAATGGGTTTTTGCCATAGTGCGAGCTCTAATCCCTGTTTCATTCACAATGTTGACCACAGCGACCACAATGAATAAAGATCGCTCGAACCCGTTGAAGGATTATTGCTATGCTACTGTGTTTACGAAAGACAAATAGCTTGCAAATAGACAATTTTGTGTAGCAGCAGAACAATTATAGAAACTACAGTGTATACCGAAGAAGAACAAAATACACAATGCCTAGCTTAACAATCTCCTAGCACATCTATTATTTGGCAACTGTTACCCCACCTCTCGGTGTTATAGTGAATTCGTCACAAGCGTATTCCAAATAAGCGGAATAATTGGACATTTAGATAGGACAATTCTCGAGCTGACACTGTCAGAGCTCTGCACAGCTGTCGGTCAACAACAGGGTAGAGCAGCCAGTCCCGGCAAGGCCTGTAACGTCGTTCAACGTTCATTAGAGCCCGCGCAAAAACGAGGGCAACCTCACGCCCGAGAAGGTTCAAGGCATTGTTCAATTCACTTGACTAATAATTCAGGTTGGCCTACGCTGTATGGAATATAACGGTATATAGGTAATTATTTTTGGGGTTAATGGGTCCATGTGCGTGCTCGGCTTCGAGCAGTGTATACTAATAACATCTATCCAAAATAAACCTGATTTTTGAAACTTGAAACTTGAAACAATTAGCGCATTCATAGTCGAACCGCGAACTGGCCCTACGAAGACCTCAACTGCCACCAAGAAGATCTCAATTGTTGATCGGCCCATTAAGGATCCGGTGGTTGAAGCGTACATGCCCATATTTGCTGGCCTCCTAGCCAAAGTAGTCGTACTAACTAACTTTGATTGATACATACACTCTGAGTTAGTCAGGCTTTAGGATGGTCAAGCAGGTCCCAGCAGCAGGAAATTACCCCCCTCCCCCCACCGTTGCGCATTTTCATTTAAGCTGGGTGTGGTTTCGTCTGATGAAGCAGTGCCGGACCCAGCGGTTGAACCGTCGACGTTGTTAAATGTTTAAGGCTGAGAGTCTGCCCGGAAAATCCACTCTGCTGTTCCTTACTATGGGGCTGATATGCCAATCGAACTAATATCAGCACCGATCGTTTTATGCAATGAATATTTCGTGTGCATTGGATTTCATGCGATGATGTCGCATTGTCAATATACATGCAGCGTTCGCAGTAATTCTAGAATCCAGAGTCACTGAATTACAGTGGGCGGGTGACCCACTTATGTTTTTTGCGAACCCCACCCCCTCCCCATATATACCTATATTTATTGTACAATATCCAATTTTGCCAATAATGTAGTTACCGTTTACAACATTTCTCATTTACCCAATCACATGCGTTATACCTCTTCGTGACGTTTCGACATCGATGCGATGAGATTTTCTCAAACGAACGCCGTTCGGTCGAGCTGACAGTCCGCGGTGTTCTCGCCTTTGTAAGAGATCGATGCCATTTGTATTTGACGAACTATATTTGTGTGCTGAATAACTGGCACAGACACATAGGTGACAAGCACCCGTTAGACTGCCTTAACTCGGTACACATTGTGTCATCAAATCGTTTATTGTTGGTTGGAGCGACAGGAGTGCACGATTTGCTTCGGCGAATTTTGCAGCTCAAAACGAGTGTGCGTCTTTCAACATTTTCGACGTCGCTTGATCTTCACCTCCTACGCGAGTGTATGCATTAGTTCGTATGCACAATTCATTCTAGATCTTACATGCTGCACGCCTTTTACAGGACAATTACGATTGTCCCTCGCGACTATTAGACCGACCAGAGGTCGGTTAGTGTATAATTGACCGGCAGAGCGCGCAGGTTCTGACCAGGGTCTCGAACGGGGTCGCTAGTCGTTTCGCGGAAAGTCGGACACTCTCCGAGCGTCACAACCACATCCAGTCGACACTGCTAACCGCCGCTGTCTGGCGTCTGCTGGGCGGAGCACCACCGCCACGCGACTTCGGTGAAGAGAGGTCCATATGGTGCGTAGGTCGGCGCTCTCTCAGCACTAGACTCGAGCACCCCCTAGTCAAACTCTCTGCGGACCTAGGTCTCCCGATGTGCGACTCCCCGCTCCCCAAGATGAGATCCCTACGAGGTTTCCATGAGGCGGGGCTCCCCGCCGACGCCAGGGCTCATCGTCCTCCCACCGAGTTTTAATCGAGGGAAAGAGAAATAGCAAAGAAGGGCTTTGCATGTTAGATCCGAAATAAAGCTAAAATATGACTTCCTAAGCCTCCAATAATTGCCTCCCTTTGCAATCATCCCTAGCTCTGAGCCAAAACCCCACTCCAACACCGATCCAGCCCGATCTGACCCGGCTCGATCCGGCCCAACCCAAACCCCCCCTGATCGCGACTAGTGTGCAGGGATTCGGAGGCGGGCCTATTCTCAAACAGTGTTCAGAAGCCCATGAAGTTGTGTTCTCCTGAATCGGGCCATCGGACGAAGGCCGGGCGAGGGGAAATATATTACACCCTAATTCCCCTCGTTGTCGCCTTTGCTTGATCCCCTTTGCCTCCTTCGTCTCCTGACCAGACTTCCGTGCCAGGCTGATCCACTTACGTATCTTCACTTTTATCTTCTCTCAGAGTCGCGCAAGACTCCTGTTCTAATTATCGCTAGAGGCTTCGAGAGTGTGACCCTGCGAAGCTGGGCCCGGCCACATCCCCAAAACTGATCGGTGGAGTGTCATTCCCTCATCTCTGCGTGCTATGACGTCGCGGCAAGTAACTGGACTCTATGGCACACACCGCGAGCTAAGAATAAATCAAGCCAAGCGCCCGTGGCCCTTTCTGCTATTTTATTTTTATGCTGGCCGACGGAAACAAACCACAATCAAGCGTAATCAATTATGATGTTATGATGAGCGTTGTGTAAATTATCTCGAACATATATTTGAAAAGATGCAACAAAACGAACACCATACAATCAGCATAAGCAAATGCCAACACAAGCCACATGTTATACACTGGCAGACAGCTAATTTTAAAGGATTCACATGCGATCATGGAACGTACATTGGGTCGGCTGGGCGAGCAGGTTTTTATTGAAATAACAATAACACTTCGATTTGATAAAATAAATCCTCCTTGGAAATTTTTTTCAGAATGGAAATGCAGTGGATATTGTCAGACCTACGAAATCATGGAACCTACGAAATTAGCCAGCGTTCCACGGAACCCCTGCCTGATATACGTTGCGCAGGAACGTTATGTAATAATTTGTGCGTGCGCATTCGGGAGGCAAACACGCGCTCGATAATTACTTCGGGTGGCTCGATAATTAAGCGGGTTTCACTTATTTATTTATTTGACCTGCGGCTTATTACCGGAAACGGTAATATTTACCTCAGTTTCGTTGTCGTGAAAACAATATTATAAATAAAGCACCGGCCGAAGGATGATATATGCACACTTCATGCATTTACATTGAATATATATATAGATAGATAGATAGTGTATTGCATAAATACTAGGTGGGCGAATAACTTTCGTGCATAGCAAGGACAACAGTAATTCTTAAGGAAGAACATGATGTAGCATTCATTCAATATATTCTCCCTGAGGCTCAATCTATCTGGTCCAGCGATCCTCAAGTTCTTTTAGCCCTTTCAAAGAAAACATTGTCTTCATAAACCCAAAATCCTCGGTGGGGCGTTAACGCTACCATCTGTATCATAGCGCTGGCCCCTGAGGTGCGATTTGAGATTTTCCTGAAGAGCTGGAAGTCGGTCGCTCCAGGCTATATCTGGTGGACAGGGTAAGTTTTTGACAGGTCATGCACTTTTGGCAAATTTTCCTCATTCGTTACAGGCTTTGGAGCTCCCGGAGATTCGTGTTCGTCCTGGAGACCGGTTCGATCCCGGTTGAGCATTCTCTGATCTAACAGCGCACAGTTTCATAACATGGGGCGGACTCTCCTTAAACGCTATTTATTTAACTTGCCATTTTTTGGTCTACCTGGGTTGAACCACAACTTTCAAAGTCGTAATGCTTACGAATTGCCCGAACCTCGCACCGGGTCACTTTGGCGACACCGTCCGACATGTCGTTTCCACTCGATAGACTGTAGTGAGAACAAACAGAAATCACCACCGATCATATCGGCTTTGTTGTCTGTTATCATCTGCCATTCTAATGATTGCTTTCCATTAAAAACAGACATAGAACTTCCACCGCTGGTGAGTCGAACATGCTGATACAGAAAACCTCTTGATCCAGCTAGTATATATATATATATATTTTTTTTTTTTTACAAACTCCAGCTCCTCGATCCCATTTGCGTTTCACATTTCTTCTCCCCGTAGATATTATACCTTGAGTCTGTGCGCTGCCCAGCAGCCGACGCGCCCGTTCTTCTGAAGTGCCCGAGCCTCGCTTCGTATGTAAATTTCGCACGCACTTCACGCTCCGAGAAAACTTGACATGCCGAACCCCTCATCAGAGGGCGGGCGTGAAGGTTGTACATCTGCAACAAATTCCTATTTGGGCTGTCACATAATACCTCATTATTGACCAAAAAAGAAGGTGTATGCCACTCCTCTCAGCATCGTGTCCAATTTATTAACTAGGTTTGCAATTATAGCGACCTTCGCATTAGGTGTACGTTATCGTTGGGTTACCAACAAGCGGAAACAGATGCGCGAAGCCGTTGGTCTCGTGTGTCTCGAAAAAATGCTTTTTATTCTATTTCTAAGCATTGGAATGAATATGTTACTCATAATTTCTATGGATGTGGTCGCCGTTGAAAACGGCGTTTGCAGCCGTTCCGGGCCGGCCGCAGCGCCCTCATCGCTTTCTCGTGTTCAGAACGTTGGGAGACTGGCAGGAAGACTCGTGAATCGATCGCACGGTTCACAAAGGGGAAAAATGGGTAAGGGCTAGATTAGCCTCTTAGTCGACTAAATCGCCGAGTCCATGGGGTCCGCTAAGTATGACGTCTTTGATGACATATAATGGAAAATAAAGAACCTGTTGCCTGTGCCCGCATCGAGATCGTCCGCTGTCGAAGTTTCACTTAAGCTGTTGTATCCGTTACAGTTCGCGCCAGATTATATGGTGGTCAACGCGTTCCAGCGTGGATACACATGTGAGATCGTGTCCAAAGCACTGATTGTGAGAAATTTTTTTATTAGCTTAAAAGAATTCTGCTATCGTTTTTTACAATATCGTACCATCCGGCAGCGGCCGAATATCAGTGTCTGTCGGCGCGGCATTGCTGACTCTTGGTTTGAACCTCAACGTACGATTCAAGCAAATGTCACACAAGGTACAACATATAGGTGGATGTATATTATTATGTGTAATATTAGTCTATGGGTTGTGTTTAGATTAGAGACAACTACGCGCTAATTCCGAGTAGTGACTTACGCTTTGAAATGTTACAGCTGGAGGCCGTTACTATGAAACATAATGGAAAATGTTCGTTGTCGACAAACGACCCGAAATTCGACGATGAACGACATTCACGCTTGAATCTCGAGTCGGGCCTGAAATGTTCAGGTCTCGCTAAATATTGTTACCAATTAGTTAAAATGGGTTCATCAATGAATGTGCTAGAATAAGGATTACGTCGATTCATGATTCCTGTGCAGCGATCCCGGAACCAGCGGTCGACAAAGATAACTGAACACAATGCAATATTTAATAATGATCTAAACCAATCAAGAATCATAACGAATATAAGCATAATTCAATACAATAGATAGATATAATACAAGAATTGCAGTTCTTTTTTTTGCAGCAGCAGTACAGCTGAAACCTCTCAACATCAAGGGTGTTTCCGCTGAGGGTGTTGCCTGGCAGGAAGATATTCACGTTGTTCAAATGTGGCTGCCTCTCCGAAAGCTGAGATGAACAACTCAAATCATATGGAACACGCACACTGAGTCTCAGCCAGTTGGATCGAACTCGAGACCACATCGTTTTGTGTCGGCCTCCCCGCTCATTCTCGTCATTTCGGTGACCCGTTGTTTGTCAAAGCATTCGTTGCTTTCACAGAGCGATAATGGTATACTCAAACAATACGTCGTGCTCGCTCCTCGCGTTTAAGGTTGGTTGAACGTTCGTGGAACGGCCAACGAAAACTTCCATTTCCTCTGCTCTCTTATCATTTGACACCAGCGACTGATTATGGCGATAACGAGATAGCTCAAAAAATCAATGCGAACTTCAATAAGCAACAAAGCAGTCTTGCAGCGAAAATGCGCTACACACGACATTTCATTTAAAGGGGTGGCCAGCGTTTTGTGGCTGAGCTTTTTCTCGTCTCTGTGCTGCGAGTAAATTCGTTCCCAACCACTCACCTGTTGTTCCCTATGTTAGCGAGGACAGGTGAAACTCGTTCGATATTTTCTAGTTCGTATTAATTTCAGGCAACACCAACATCTCATTTCTATTTCCGCCTGTTCCTTCGGCCTTTTTCGTTTTCCACCTCTTTTTAGTCGGGTGGCGCTGTTTTTCCATATGTACGGACGAAATATTGTCGACCCCCCTAACCCTCCCTTGAACCCTGCACAGCTCATTTCATACTCAGGGAAGCGTCGACTCGTTCATACGATGAATGCTCTCGGGCTTGATCCGACCGAGCATGGCGCTGACCAAGGGCAGCCCGGCGACCGCCACTTCTGCGCCTGCTATGGCTGCTAGCAGAATGAAGAATTCATCCCGCTCTAAGGCAGGAAGCCAGCAGGCTAGTGAGGATACGCTAGCGTCTCCCGGACCGAGCCGAGGCGTTGAAAGTGGGGTGGAATACACACTCACTGGGCGTAGCGACGCTGTCTTGACCTCTCTCTGTATATATATATATATATATATATATATAGAAAGAGAGAGAGAGATGATGCAGGGTGCAATGGAGGCGTACGGGGCAACACACTGTGGAGCCTGCCGGAGCCGACGAACTCCGGCCTGTCCGTTTTGACATGGGGTCCGTTCTGACGTTCTGGGTCGGGTGGTACTCGGGTTGGGGCCTTTTTGTTTTCTTCCTCTCACACGTAACGGCGTTGTAAGGACTTAAGTCGCGAGGTGCTTGGCGCTTCCGGCCAGACACCATCAACGCGCAAGGCGCCTCCCGGGCCGTCCGAACTCGAACAGACCGCAAGAATCCGACGTTTAACGGCGCGTAGCGGACGAAGATGACCGCAAACGGGGAGCAAGTAGACCAAAGGCAGAACAGGGAAGAACGATGGTCCACCCCTCCCTGACTCCCCAAGGCAACCCGCGCCCGGTCGAATACGTAAGTACGCACTTTTATTGGGAATAACGTGGCACTGCTCTCGAACAATGCCAACGTCGAAACGAGACCGACTGACACGAAGATGTGCGAGAGAGTCAAGACTATACAGAGATGCTGGAAGAATTGTGCTTGCCCATCGTATCGTAGCAGACCAGAAGCCTTGCGAACACGTATGTAGCTGAGGAGCGGCACCGTTTGTCGGAATAGCGGCTGAGAGCTATTGGTCAGTGACTGTCCCCGGTTCGAGATATCGCAACGTTGGTGGTAGAGGGAATAAAATTCATTCATTTATCTATTCACCTTTGTTAGGTAGCAATATAACAGGGAGAGGGAATACCCCCCTGTCATATAGGGGGACAGCTGAAAGTCAGCTCGAAAAAAAATATATAGGTATATAACAGGGAGAGGGAATACCATTGTGACACTGAGGAGAATTACACGTTTTCATACCGGGTCACTTGTGCCATTCTATAATACTAACGGGTATCACACAGAGTCTTGTGTGAAAATAGATATCGTGAGATCGTACAGATAGAGAGAAACATATATAGATAGAGAGAGGCCAAGGGAGAGAGAGAGAGAGAGAGAGAGAGACGACACGATCATTTTTCGGGGCTATATTGATCTAATATATAGTGAGTGAATCGTCCACTGGTCTAACCAGGATCCACTAGTAGCCATCCTTCAAGATATTAGAAATCCTTTAAGAATCGCGCACCTCACAAAACGGGATCGTTCTGTTCCACACAAAGCAGCATGTCTAATAGGATAGCGTTTCCCTTTCCACCACGTTTGTTCTTATTGCATCTGTTGCAACACCCGCTGTAGCGAAAGGGCGTAAGCCTTTGTAGTGCCATCCCCAACTTGTTGTCCTGAATGAAGGACGTCGGCGAAGCGCCCACAGCCCGTCAAGGCCCAGTGGCCCTGAGCAGGCGCCGCAGTGATTCCGCATGCGCCATTCGGCACGTGCGTTTGTCTATATTCTGCAATGCAATTATGCTAGAGTCAATGAAGGGGCATCTTTCCAGGGAGAAAGTTTCCTGTGTCCGACAAGGTCGCAATTCCTCGCTCCATCTAAGTATATTTTCCTGCTCTGACGCTCAGCCAACATTTAACAACGTCCACGATACAAGTACGTTCAGCATGATACCTCATGAGACGGACTTCCGCTTAAATGCATATGTGCAACGGTTGAGATCGGACCCGTTTACCTGCATTTCTCTTCCGGTTGCCACGCGCACACGAATGAATCATGAGGCCGCCGGGCCCCCCCTCAGCCTTTCCTACATGTAGCCAGGAACGACGGTCCCCTGGATGGTCGTCTACTGGCGGGCGTCTTGGAGTACTAGACCGGAGGGACGTGTGTGTTGGGTTCAAATTCTGTCAGACGAATTGGAGAATCGTTGGAGTTCTTTATTATCTTTCTTTATCTAAAGATTCTTGCCAGGTACGGGTAAGGAAGAGTATAAGCAAAGGTGGCCCCCCGACAGGTCCTCATAGTAATACCTAAAAGAAGGTTAAGAGCTGAGGCCTGTCAGATAGGGGAACAGCTGAGGGTCAGTTCGAAAAACTGTGAGACCAAGCACGACGAAGCATAGTCGATCACGACATCGATCGATTGACGAAAACGCCTGTGACGCGGCTAACCTGTGAAAGTGGCTTTAAGCAGACAGCATGTAGCTTGTGGATCGATGGTTATTATTTCATGCATGTCGGGGATGACACGTTGGCGCACGACAGGTTAACGTGCAACATGAGAGCGGCATTGTTAAGGCGCACGTCGGCAATTTGCCTACAATCAGAGCCGTATAGCAGACAACGAACATAGATGAGCTGAGAACACGATACAACACAAGGTTTGATTCATTAATAGAACTGCAGTTCTTTTTACAACGCTCAAGTTCTCATAATAATAGTAAGAGTGATAAAGAAGTGTTGCAGTGAAGAAGAGAATTAACACGACCGTTACCAAACTATATACATATAAACTGTTTTTCGAGCTGACCCTCAGCTGTTCCCCTATCTGACAGGCCTCAGCTCTTAACCTTTAAACTATATACATATAAAAAAAAATATATATATATATTTTTTTTTTCTGAAATGCACTTTATTACTGAAGACGGCGATGTTTACATCATGTTCGTTACCACAAAAGTAATATTATATATGGGACAAACGCCGCACAATCCGCACAATGTATACTCCATTCATCAAGCAATAATTGTAGACAGACAGAGGTTGCGATTCGCTTCATTATAGTATAAGCATACAATACAGCTGAATGATTTACAAGTGAATGCCTAATGACCTCTCGCGCAAATTTACCTCAGCTGATGAAATGGTTCTAATTTCACGAGGGAACGAGCCCCAGACTGCAGGAGAATGAGATGTGAGTGTACCTCCTCACCTTGACCATCTGCATCTTGCCAGGAGGAATCAAGTCGCCTAGTGAGCGGAGACGTCAAGCCACTACTCAAGTTAAGAACGAGAATAGCGTCCACTGGTGCGAGGAATTGTCATCCAGAACAACACTAGAGGTGCGGCAGACGCAGTTGCCAATAGTATCGCCACCCACGATACCCGAAGTGATAGTCGCTGTGGGCGTAATAATGGTAGGGAGAAGTAGCCGCAAACCTCGTAGTATGTCGAGGATGGAATGAGGAAGAGACGCCCCCCCCCCCATCGCCGCGCCACGTCAGACGTCCCTTTGTATCGAACTGTTGGTCACGACGGATTGATCCGGAGGAGTGGTATGGTTGTGGACGTGGGCTTCGGGAAGATTCGAACGTAGTGGCAACGTGGGTAGGTATCTATGTTGGAACGCGGCTCGGGAGTCGGCCGGCCGAGCCGGCCAGAAGTCGGTAATAATAAATGGTTCTAATGGAACAGGCGAAGCAACCGAGGCTCGTCTCCCGATACAGCATGCGCCTACAGAGGGTGGGCGAGAGATAGAGAGAGAGAGAGAGAGAGAGAGAGAGAAAGGCGACCACGGCGGAGGCAGTAGAGAGCGCCAGCAACAGCAGCGGTAGCAGGGCCACAACATCACGAACGCGAGTATGAGAGACACCTACCGACTGAAGTGAGAAGGGGACAAACGGGACTTGTGGTGCGAGATGGTGGTGCCCAAGCGGAGAGCAGAAGAGAATTTGAGGTCTCTATCTATTTATCTCTGACTTGCTCACGTTCTCAAACGGTGGGCCCTCGCTCCGACGCGGGCTGGCTCCGATGTTCGCAAAGCAACGGCGGACAGCCCGCAAGGATGGCGGGTCAGACACGTGATGCGATGGAGGAGTATAGCAGATGTACCCTCTACCGCTAGCTGCATCGAGTGCATTGCGAACCAGTGTCAGGGTTGGGTACAGCAGCGAAGTACGGCTGGCTGGTTGGCTGGCTGGAGAATGCTGTGACCAGAACATGCTGTTGTAGGCCGGGGGTACATTTTGCTGGGAAATTTTGGTGCTCCGAGGCCGCACCGTACAGACGCATGCGGGGAAAGTGGAGGCGGGCAAGAACTTTCCTCAAGAACACGCCGGGTGGCGCACTCAGGCAGTGGGCGGGGACGTGCCGACGCGGGTAAGGGATGAAGGAGCTGTGGATCCTGTATTCGCAGACGCGAATCGCAACCGCACCCGACGTCACATGCCGTAGGAACTTCCAAGAACTACAGAATCGTTGACCCTCGTCGATGGCGGAATCGCGTGGCACGTATAGGATCGTCATGTATATTCAGCAGAGACGGCAACGATCGTCTCCACCAAGGCTGTTTCAAAAGCAGGCACAAGTTATGGTTCGGGTCTGCGACCAGTGTTGTTGTCCCTGTCCGCCCGGACCCGCTGAATTCCCCTCGGCCAAGGGGGGAGTTTCTTCGTGGGCCCGAAATGTCTTTATAGAAAAAGGGCCAAGATCCGGCTGATGTTGAATCAAGTTGCACTCTTAAAAACTGATATCGCACGAATACATGGGAGAGAACAGAAGGTCGTGCATAGTTGTACATGTATTTCGGGTGTCTTTTTGGATTCGTTCTCTTTTGTTTCGGTGTTTTGTTGCTATCTTTGGCGATAAATCAATCTTCGCACGGTCGCGGTCGCGTCTATCTTTCTGCGTGTACTCCTTTGCCGGCGAACGTCCCCTGAACGATACAACACTATAAGGGCTCAGTAATGTGTGGTTTGTCGTTAATGTGAAAACGGACGCAGTTTGTATTTCTTTGTCTGTTTTCTATTGGTTACATTGAATACAGCATCGTCTTTCTCGAGACCAAGCCATATTCTTCACGTGTATATTGTATTGCATACACATTTGCATACATCCCCCATTATCTCCGTCAAATCAGCAGCGAGTCCAGCGTACGCTGGTGGCTTAGTTACATCAATTCGCGCCGGTAAGATCACGTCACTCCATGGTGAGCTGACAATAGTAGATACACTCGATCTATTTCGAAAAACCACTTACTCAGTTGGCGATTATTAAATCACGATGCTCACGATACATATGATTAATAGAAGTTCTTATATTATCTCCTCTTATAAAATTATTTTATAAGAGGAGATAATATAAGAACTTCTATTAATCATATAGAAGTTATATCAGTATTTGATATTTGATATCAGTAATAAATGAATAGATTTAATATTTAGATATTTATATTAACTTTAATTCATTAAGAAAACAGTTAAAAATTTGCGAATTTGCAAAAGATAGGCAGCAATACAGAGCCCATCGGATTTCGACGAAATCGTGTGTGTATTCCCAAAGGACTCTATGGAAAATTAGCCGTTCTAATGATTCACGTACCACCAGAAGATGATGGCTTATTCCCCGTAGAATTACACTTGATATAAAGCTGTGTTTGTCGTTACCTTCTTGGTAAGCTAGCAAAAATACGAGTCCAAACGCATCGAATACCATCTTGGCATTACTGCAGACTCCGAAAAGACTCAAATGAAGCCTCCAGTTACCGGGACCCACGCGGGCCGGTGCTGTCCGAACCAGCTAATTATCTTCGCGTTATAATACATGTGCAAATGTCTCAGCAGGTGTCACTAGGAACTCACTGTTCATAGATTTCTATGGAAGAACAAATGTGTTCGTTAGCTTGATTATTTTGTCGATATAAAACAGTGGACGTGCGCTAAGGACGAAGATTTACTTACACAGCAGATTTTTTTCAGGACGCGGCCCAGTGAAACCGAGCTGACATCTGATGGCCAATGTTGACAAGCTACTTACCAATGTTGACAAGCTACTTACCAATGTTGACTAGCTATTTACCAATGTTGACAAGCTAATCAGAAACAATGTTCTTAGCGCGCTCAGTGCACGTGCAAACTCGGATCGCTCCCCAAGGTTTTCTCTGCCCAACGAACTGTATACAATCCATGAGTGATGGTCGAACATTTTGAAGAAACGCAGTGTTCGTTATCGATAAATGACGCAGATAATACGAGGGCCTACGGACCGACTTTTGGCAGACTCTGGCTGTAACCAGTCATGAACAAGTGTTACAGTGTGAAATATTAAACAAACTTGTCGCTACACGTATGGAGCAAATGAGCAAGGCCCTATTTACTATTGTACAATGTGCCTAAGAACGAACGCGATTACCCTGATGAGCATTTCCATGACCACGGCTCGGTTGGGCTGGGCTGGACTAGGCTGACGAGGACTAGTGTCCATACAAACACCGTTCTCTTAACTGCGATCACACGAGACCATTGCGAGATTTCTCATCGTCGCATTTCAAATAAGCCAATATACAAACACAGAGACACCCTGTCGGCTCGCATGTCGAAATCCAGCCTCATAAGGGGCGGCATTGTGTTAGTCTGAACCGTAGACAACCCGTTTCTCGAGGGCCGAATTATGTATTCGCTCGCAGGGACACCGTCACTCATTTTACGCCTGAACCCGCTCGTTGTTTGTAGGTCTGGCAATTTCGAAGTTTGACAAAATGAATGCACCAATTTGCTAACGGGACGTTGACAAATCGAACAAGCTATAAATAAAAAAACACCTTCTCAGGCTGCTTCTCATGCTAATCTCACAGAATCACGTCATGTCACAAACAGCGCTCGTGTCAGTCCGACCATCTTGACCGTGTGAGCTAGCTATGCCCAGGGAACGATATGCCCCCGAATGTGTTCATGCTGCCCTTTCTGCTCGTACGTGCTTACTAGGAATATGACTACCGCTAACGTTGCTTCTCGACGAACAACCTTGGGACTCTTCACAAAGGTGTCGACAGATTGCTAGCGTGCATTTCATGCACTTCAACAGTTATCAAGAAGTTAGCAGAGGGTAATATTCGTTGTAAATGCATTACAAGCGAGAGGAGAGATAGATAGAGACATTGTGTGTGTGTCTGCGAGGTCAGCTCACAATGCAGCGGTTTTGAAGTTGGCACTGTGCGAGGTCAGCTCACAATGCAGCGGTTTTGAAGTTGGCATTTTGACAAGTGGCCAGTGATGTCTAACAGACGACCTTACATTTTTCACCAGTCCCCCGCTCAACATCGAATACCGCAACTACACTGCATCCCTCGCGTCAAAGCGGATACCTGCCGCTTCATGGACTCGAAGCGACGCCCACCGCACAGTTCGTCGAGGCAGTGTAGACTTCGTGGAGGAACTCAAGGGCCCGGTCAGCTGGAGGGTACTTGCCCGCCCTTTTCGGCCCACACCCGTTCGTTGTCTGGGCCGAACGCCTGCCGGTGGGCGAAGCGCGTCAGACTAGCGCTCGTCTCGCTTTGCTCCATATGCTCCGGCTGGCTCGCGGCACCACCGAGCCTACCCCCCCCCCTCACCCCTTCGAGCCTCCTGAGCAACGGGGGTAAACTGAAGTCGAATCAACCGCACAGTAGCCGCACAACGAACGTGGTCGTCTGTGATGACCGATCTTCTATGCGGGACATTGCCGACGCCTCCGAGTGCTACTGATGCTATGGGACAGCCATGACTCCCACACACCGCAGTGGGCGACAAACAACAGCCGTCATCCACCGTAGAGTCGCAGGCGCGGTAGCACACTGATTTTCGGCAAGCGAGTTAACCGGTTCAGCTTGCTTGTCGGCTAGTCGGCTGATTGACTGGCTCTCCGCACGGCTGACGGCGCTCCGAGACGCTGCATATCGAGCCGGCCGCTATATGTGGTATGATATAATCTATATAATAGTATAGTATAGGTGGGAAGAGGTACAATGGAATGGGAGGAACCGCGTGTTGGGGTCTTTTGTTGCCGGGGGTGGGGGTAGCGTGGGCTGAAGATAGAATCGCAATTGGAGGAGTGAGCTGTCTACGCCTCTGTGACAACTGGAACCTCCTCAGTTCGTGGCACACGCTATGTACGGCCTTGGTGCTGTGTATCCGCATTACTACGTACTCTTATCATTAATACTACGACGTGTACTTGGTGCCATTAGCCTATGAGGCTAGCTCGCTAGCCGTTCACCACGGGAATGTCCGTTCGAGGGTGAAGGTCCGGGGCGTTTGTCCAAGCCGCTCCCGGTGGATGCCTACACTAAGAGGTGGTCGTCTCGATTCGGCGAGTGGCGATAGAAGCTTACTGCAGTAAGCACTTGCACTGGAGCGGTGGGGGCCTACCACGGGCGCGACGATGGCCATGCCTACAGGGTGTTTGAAAAGTTACGCTACCCTACGGCATTCAGAAGACACTATGCATCCCGCTGTAGAGAGAATTCCATGTACAGTGCTCGGGGAGACACTCAGCTATGTGGGTGTTCGCGTGGTTTATTCAACGCGTGCAAAAACGCACGCAAGCTGATGTGGTTGCGTTCCGTTTTTATCAAAAATCACACACACACACGCACACCCACACAATAAACTTGAGTTTATCTTCACTTTGAGCGTTTCGCATCGCGTTTCAACGCCGGGTAATTGCCTAAAATAATTTTTTCAAAACCAAACGCTTCATTGCCGAACACCCTGTAGAGTGACGAACCGGGTTGTTCACCGCTGGAATGCGACACAAACGGAAGAGGAAGTCCGCTAACGGCGACTGGGAAAAATGGCAGTGACAGGCCTAAAAAAATAGAGAGAGAGAGAGAGAGAGAGAGAGAGAGAGAGAGAGAGAGAGAGAGAGAGAGAGAGAGAGAGAGAGAGAGAGAGAGAGAGAGAGAGAGAGAGAGAGAGAGAGAGAGAGAGGAGAGAGTGGAGCTACGGAATCGTCGGTGGTGTCGAGTGTCGGAACCAACCAGCGCCGTTTCGCTGCTGCCTGCCTTGACAACCCCCGCGTTGGGGGGGTGAGCGCGTTAGACTGAGGTAGACGAAAGAAGTCGTCAGAGAAGCGGACGCACAAGTCCACGGGAAACGATTTTCGGCGTCGGAATGATCAGATCTGATCAGATAATCTCTGGGGCACGGAGTGTTAGGCACGAAGAGCTTGGTATTTATTTATGTGCATAACGAATGTCGTATCGACATCTCGTGGCAACTCTTCGTCGTCGAGGGCATTCAGTCAAGTGTGAGCGGTTGCACGGCACGTTTGCCCGAATGTGTGCCAGTATCGACCGCATCGCTACGATATACACATACAATAAACGCGAACAGTAAGTAGGTTGACAGTAATGCCCATTGATTAATGAATGAAAACTGTCTAATATATTCCTTTCACTTGACTACAGCTCATTTAACAGCGTCGATGGTGAGACTGCTATCGACATTGCTTCATGAGACGGATTTCCCTTGAATGCAAATGTGCAACTACGGCGATCGAACCCGTATAGCATACACACGTCTCCTTCGATTGCAAGGCGTACACGAATGCACCACCAACGCGTCGGACTCGATCGTGAGCTCTAGAACTGTCTAGAAAAAATGGTATAATAGTATAGAAATTTGACAAACAACTCAATGCTCCCCGATATCTCGATTTCTTGAAGAGATTGATGAACAAATGGCGTGGGGATCGACAGCACCGAGTGTGGTTGCTCGAAGACAGTGCAAGACCTCACCGCACTGCTGAAATTACGGCCTTGATGGACGAGAACAATATTGAGCGATGGCATTAACCCCCATATTCTCCTGATTTCAGCCCATGTGATTATGGTCGTTTTCAAGCATTAAAATGGGCAATAGGTGGGGTTCCATATGCAGAAGTCGGCTTACTCATAATATCAATAGATAAGGAAATTATAAATGGAGATGCGAATGGTAAATATTTGGCTATCTCAAAACCCCAGAGCGCTGGAATCGGTGTGTAAATATAGCTAGAGAGTACCCCTAATTCATACCTAGAGATTTTTGCTCTAACTCATTTAGTTCAAAAGATATTGGCATTTAAACCTCCGACAGTTCGAATGAAATGGCCTAATATATATATATATATATATATATATATATATATATATATATATATGGTGTTCGGAAAATCACAATACGCGATTCAACGCGTAGTTTTGTCATTCGCCGTATTGTTCCTCGACCCGCGAGAACGAGCATAGGATAATACTATGTCGTTTGCAACACATTGCAAATTCGATTGTCGAGATCAACAGCACGAACAGAATAATTCGACAGAGCCGAGAACTGCACAGTCGATAACAGCCAAAGGGATCTACTTTCACCCGATGACGCTGTGGCGTCGTACACTGTACTTGAGTGCGTGGCACCATAGGTGATAGGCCATGCCAGGCCGAATGATGACAGCAGCGACGTATAGGACAAACAGGCCTACGTTGTGGCTCATGTTTATTTCATACTTATTGCCTCTTTCCTCTGCACAGGAACTACACCTGTCTGAGCGTAGGCGGAACAGCCGAAGCAGTTGCTCATTAGCACATGGGATATTTGCAATGCGAACACACGCACCGCTCGTATGAGGGTCAACAAACGTATGATCAATTCGAATGCACGTTCGGATTTATTTATTTTAAGGTTTTTTTGTGAACATTTATGTAAATTGTAATAATAATAATAATAATAATAATAGTAATACTAACAATTGCTTCGTGTGAACGCTCGCTCAATTGAGTGTGGGTTATAATCGTATTAGTTGGTTCGTCAACCAAACGCAAGCTCAGCGTTCGTTTCACGGGAAGTACATCCCATCGCGTAGGGGTCCAGGCTGTAATCGTCAGGCTAAGTAGATTAGGCAAAGATTGCAACGTCTTTTGCCGAGTCACGCCAAAGGACTCTTTACGGGTGGAGTTCATGACTCTTGAACTCCCTGACTTGGTTTTCTACCTTCATCGGAAGGGGACTACCAAAAGTCCTCCACCAGAAGTATGTGCTCAAGATGGATGACGAGATAGTGTTTCTGCTGTAATATGCCAGTAAAAGAGTTACTTTGAAATATCGACACCTCGTTATCTGTCTGTCAATTTCGCTTTGAGTTTCATATCCTATTTGAAGCTGTATCCTTCCTCATTAGCCATTGCAAGTCGTGAGCTGTCCGCTGTCGAGAAATTCGTTTGCAGAGGCTGGCTAACAGCCGCAGCAGGAGCAGCCTCGTTAACTAGTGAGTGTTGAGCTTTAACAATCAACGACTGCATGCGCTATTCACTGATTCAACTGAGCCATCACCTTTCATCGTCCATATGGGCGGCCGCCTCGAACCGCGCATATAACCAACCGCATCGTAACCACATACTGCCCAACATCGGAGGCAGCCTGGCATCCGCTAGCGCCACAAACAACATTCAGCCGTTGAACGGCCAACACGACCCCTAACTACCCCACCGCTCTAAAAACCTTTCCGGGCCATTTTTGCCGCATTGCAAACCGGTCGTTGCCACACCGCCTGGGGATTCGGGCTTTTGACGGGAGGCGAGGCCCGACGTGGTCTTAGCGTTCTGTTTTGCATAGGTTCTCTCCCGTTCCCTTGCCTCTTCCTGAACCCATCCCGACCACTTACCCCTATGCGTGGTGCGTCGCTCCGGCCAGTGTCGGGGCTCCGGGAGTCCAAGTGGGCAGCGCTGTCACGAAGGCCGCGCTTAGAGGCGACGCAGGGCGACCGCTTCGGTAGCGTTGCCCGCGGAGCAGTTGGGGTTTTAAGGGGCGTGGATACTTTATAGGGGGCAAAATTGGCACACACGCACGTCCGTGTGTCGGCGCCGGTCTCCTGGAAGAAGATTCTTCTATCATGGAAAAAGAGGAACAAGACGAACTTTGCTACTGCTGCTGCCGCCGCCGCTGCCTCTTTTGCGGCATCTTGCTTGCCTGCCTAGCGTTGCCGGCCGTTCCATCGGCGGCTGTTCTTACAGAGGGTGCCGGGAGGGAGGGAGGGTGGCTCGCAGAAGAAAGCTCACTTCGGCAAGTTGCCCTCCTAGTCGCGTCTGCAGCAGCGGTGGCGCGGTATGGCCCTAACCCGGGCAGAGCGACCAACCGACCGACCGAGCAGCCGGCCGTCTTCGGAACGGATCTCAAAGGAGAACGAAGAAGTAGAAAGCCGAGAGAGATAGAGAGAGACAAAGAAGCAGAGAGGTAGAGAGAGCGAGAGAGAGAGAGAGAGAGAGAGAGAGAAACGGGAACAGTCGGCCGGCGAGGATGGAGAACAGGGGATGAGAGGGCGTCAGGCAACAGAAGCTTGCGCGTGGCCGCCTGCGGACTAACCACGTCGGCCGACGGGAAAGCGAAGAGCCACCAGTCGGGGAGACACCCAACGGAAGAGGAAAAGCACGCCGCCGCAGCCACCACCGCCACCACCACCACCATCGTCTGCCACTACAACTACAACTACTGCTGCTGGTCCGCTGTTGCTGACGACCAACCGGAGAACGGCGGCCAGCCGGCTCGACTAGCGCGGACGTTCGGGTTTGACTCTGGCGCTCTGATCCGGTCGGTCAGCCGGCCGCCATCTGGTGCTTAAATTTCAAATTCAGTTTGTTAAATCATTGCCCGCCGCCGAGTTTCCCCTCGCCTCGCTTCTTCTCTCAGGCCTTCCGTCCGTCTCAGCTATCCGACGCTTGCTGTAGCTTGGCCATTGGCGCTAACGCTGGCAGCGTCGTAGCCTCAAACTATCTATCTAGCTGGCAAACCGCTAGCGAAACTCGAAGCCCGAGACCTAACGTCAGTCACTCTACATAAAACTCACTTGTACCACAGACCGCACGCGCACACACACGGACACACGCGCGCACTAAGAGAAAAGAAAATGTGTTGAACTGTTAGCAGTTGCCTAACACAATAGATTCGTTCGTGAGTTCCGCCCGTCCGTCCGCCCGCTCGCCGCTTACCAGTGTGAGGCTGCTGGACTTGTTCAGCCTTCGCGACCGAACGACCTCGAAGCACATGTGTCGACAACGAGTATAAAAATCACGCTAAGGATTGCATTCTACATCTTCTTCGTGTGCGTTTATTTGTCCGTCGGATTTCAGTGCGAGATACGAGTCCCTTCACAGGGCGGCCCTTCAGCTGTTCAATTTGCCTTATGTCTATTGTCTGCTCGCTTCTTTAGCCTCTCGCGACGCCGGTGGATCAGGCTGCAGGTAGACGCGTGGTAGGTGCGAGCAAGCACATCGCAGATTTGCTAATACGCTCATATCGTATAGTTCTCGTTCGCGGGATGCCTCGCAACGCTGATGATTCCGTTGTGGTTTCATCTGCCACGGCCAATGATGCCCCTGGCTGGCTGGCCTCGTCGCCGCCGCCTTCAATGCACACGCCAACCCTCTGACTACCATCAACGTCAGCCGTTTTCTTCTTAACAAGGGTCCGCATCATAGTCGAGTATCGGAGGGACAGCTCTCGGTCTCTACTTCATCCAGGACGAGCCTTTGTCAAGGGGTCATCTTTCGCTCTTGGATACGAAGTACGTCGTAGAGATGACGAACTGCTGAAAAGCGACTGAAGATCAATTCATTTTGATAATCTTCGAGCTGCTGCTGCTGCTCGGGTGTGACTCCACGCGGAGGACAAAATAAACGAATATTCCAGGCTGACTCACAGCCAACATTTAACTCAGTCCACGGTAGAACTGCTTTCGGCATTGCTTCATAAAGGGTCAAGAGTAGGGTCACCAAAAATATTAGAAAATTGTTTTTCGAGAGCTGAATGTCGACGCTCTGGACCAGCCAGCCGGACATCTAGTCGACGTGCATCTATGTAGCAACAACGGTAAACATAATACATGTTTACCTACTATTGGAGTAATTTGCTTCGGATCTGAAAATGATGAGGGGATTGCTGTCATTATGTTAACTAACATAATTAAACCTGTAGACAGTAATTGTGAGCCACAAAATCGAATCTATAGAACACCATACGTCGAAACAAGAAAGTCAGACAACGGCAGGATACACACAGGATCCGATGTCACAATCGTGAGCAGAGATGTGGCAAATAAATGAGGAAACGCTCGGTGCGCACGAATGCACCACGACATCGGGCTCGACTCCACGCGGAAGACTGCATCATTTATTTCTATTGTACCACCTAATGGAATTGGTACGACTCATCCGCGGCAAAATACGTGTAGACGCGTTGTAGAGTCCCTCAACAGAAACAGGACAAGTTCTTATGTGCTTTTCCCGAAAGAGGAACGCAGAGTTCGACACAATCGACACATATATATATATATATATAGATTTGATCATTCTGCCTAGTTAAGAAGCATTCGTTACTTGTCCTGACTGATGAAGAACGCTGAAGTTCTCTCGAAATAGCTCCTCTATATGATCCACCCATCGTAAGGGTTCGACCACATTTGCAATGCTTGCCACGTGCTACTTTGCAAGCCGTGAAACCCGAAGTGTTCAAGCCGTACAGGTAGGCGTGTAGGCCAGCAAGTAGACGATTCGCGATTTGTACGAATCGATGTATCCTGATATCTCGTTTTGCACAGAGTAACTCTATGGACAGTAGCTCCATCTAATAAATATTTTCGATGGACCGGCCATACCGGTTGAAGGGTGACTGGACGCTGTATATCCAGCGCGGACGGATGGCCCGGCCTTTACATCGGCCTGGCCCGTTTCGACTTGACGCTCGAAGCTCGATCGAACTCGGCGAATCAGAATGAATCCCTTGCCAGCGATGCGATGTGCAGAGTCATGCCGATACCGTTCAAAGTGAGGGTCAACGAAGTGGCGGGGTCGCACGCAGGCGGCCGTGACGACGACAGCTGAATGAACTGGCGGATGTCGGCGGCGATGACATGGCCAAATAAAAATTCATAACGTTCATCTGAGAGAGAGAGAAAAAAAACGATACGCTTCATACGAAGTTGAAGAGGAGACGTCCATGAGACGTCCATAGATCGTCGGATTATAATAACAGCGAGGCGAATGAATGCCAATGTAGACGGGGCGGGTCGACGAGTTGGCCAGTGACTCTTTACCCGGAGGCGGCGGCGGCGACGGCGAAGCGAGGATCCTTTAAGTGCAGGTGACGGACGGATCGAGTGGCTGTTGTTATTGTTGTTTTTGTTTCTTAGTTTTATGCTCGGACACACTATTGCTATAGATGCAGCAGAGGAGTTTTATTAATGGTGATTATATATATATATATTAATATATATATATATATATATATATATATATATATATTTGCTTGTTCTCCTTTATGCAGAGATCAACTAAGATTTTCGGGCCTACTCACAGCCTTAAACATTTAACTTAATCCACGGTACCACTGCTTTCAGCATTGCTACAAATCCCTTTAAATGCACACATGCAATGATGGGGTCCCAACTCGTCTGTGCACTTGCGTGTCTCCTCCGATTGCACGGTAGGCGCACACGAATACATTGGGGCCCATTCAAATCGAAGCTATAACCATTCGGAGCTCTACGGGGGCCAGTAACATGCTCATATACGTCTGTGTACTTATGCGAGATTATCGTCAGTTCCGTATATGCGCCAGCATTGGCTGCTTCAATAATAGGCATCAGCGGATTATTGTGAGTCGGTGGAAAATCAGATTGTCAGATTCTTTTAACCTCTAAAGTTAGTGTATTCTGACATTCCGTTGACGATTGGAACTTAGCAGTTTTTTGGGTAAGTTCGTCTCGAACCTGATTTTAAATCCAGAGTTCATTCTGTAGCAGCCAGCAGCGGAAAGCTTCAAGATCTTCTTAGCAGGAGTTCAAAATATTTCCTCCTCGCCAAATGTGGTACAAACTCCAGTTATGCTTATAAGGCGTTTGGCTATTTTTTATTGGTATCAGCAGTAGAGCGGCGTATTCTTACTAAAGCATTGTTTCATGTATATACATTGTAATATATTCCTATGTCAGCTATAGATCAGTACAGTGAATTAGTGAATTACAAGCGATCATGCGCTTACCACTCATAGAAACGTCTCCATAAACGAAATCGAAATTGCTCCACTATGACTCGTCTAGTTTTGTTTCTATTAAGTAATTTACCATGCGATAAACTAAGTTAATGCAGAAAAATCAACTGCGTCGAATCAGCCGGCCTCTGGTGTGAATAAACTCGCGGCTGAACAAGAGCCATATACGAAGTTTATTGCGATTAGTACCCGTTTCATCTTAGAAGCGCTTACCGGGTAAGACATCGTTGCCTAACCCGGGTTTCCTCCTCTTGTCAAGATATAGTATCCAATCACTATATCGAATGAGATGCCTTCAGTCTTGAGCTAACTATTCGGCGAATGCCCAACAGAGAGCAAAGTTAGCAAGCAGTAAGAACGGTGGTTTACTTCAACTAATTGGCAAATACGCGAACACTTGCCACCGTGGCCGATGTCTAGCTAGATATCTTCAGTGATATATCGCTTTCAACTAACCGTAGACCTGCACAGTACCCACTCAATGTTGTGTAATGTTACATAGTCTATCGAAAAGGTCGAATTGACCAAGCCCTAGACGGGCAGCCTCGCTTGTACGTAAGCTGGGCCGTGAACACGTCGCCATTGTGGTCCGCCGCTGGAGCAGAGAACGCCAAACGTCAAAGAACATGAGAGCGTGTGGGAACATCGCGGCAATTCAAGGGGGTGCGGCTAGAATAGTTGAAAATTGTTGAAAATGCTAGCCAGCACAGTAGTAGCTTAATTTTTGAGCAGCTGACTCGAAAGTTAATTGGCTTGAAGTTAATCAATTACCTGGCACCGTTCCTGCTGCTTGAGAAAACCGAACAGTTCTCACATCGGACGAATACCCACAAACGGCGTCTTCACGATTCACGCGTTCTAGACCCGTTATCATTCCGACCATCTTCGACATGATGGTCGATGATTGAGAAAAGGTAAGGCTCTATTGGTTAAATTAAAGGAGCTACAATTTCACAAAGCTTAAGCTCTCTTATATATCCTCATCACGCAGCGGGGCTCGAACCAGCCGTTCAAGTCACCGCGCTGACATATTATATGCATCCATAAGAAACTACAGATGGCAACACCCTATACAAATCCACTGGTACGTCCGTACATACAGCATGCACTCAAAGTGTGACATCAACCAGTGCCGTATGGGTAACTAACCGGCATTTTTACATTTCCCAACGTATTAGCGTACTGTGAATTTTTTTTGTCTTTTTTTCTTATTCGGATATATCGGGTGTACTTTGAAACGAGTGCATTAGTGGAATTCGAAAAAAAATGAACCAACTCACAGAATCGTATCAGAGGGACAACGTCACATCTAATTATCGCTAGTCACCTGTTGTAAGTTCGCGGCAACTTCACAACATTCTGCCTGTTTATAAACGATCTATGGCAGAAAAGTTGCTTCCTATACATTTTATTTTCGACTCATATGTATGCATTAATATATGAACACGTTGAGGTGAGAGCTGCTTTTGGGGTGGGGCGAGGGTCGACGTCTATCCAGCTAACGACAAGCGAGGCTCCTACGTGCGTTGGCATACCAGACTTGTTGGGTCCCCTCTGGCTAACGGTGCCGCCGCGGGGTTTCGCCGCCGGAAAATGAGAAAAAATAAAGTGAAAAAAGATCTCCGCCTGCCTCTGCGCCTATGAGAAGTGCTATAGTGGTGCTCTCACTCGCTAGGGGCTTCTGCTCGCTGGGGCCACCGTCAGCCCTACTTCTGCAGCCCGCCGTGGTAACGTCTCAACGGCGCCAGCTGATGGCCGTGCTCTGCGCTGCGCGAACGCCACGTCTGTGTCGACCAGATACCGAGCAAGCAACGAAGCAAGCCCCCTTTGGTAGCCCCTGCCCGTCCACTCGACAACCTCCACAACGCGTATTCCCAGGTGGCCTGCAAAAGCCGCTCCTGTCGCTGCTACCATAGGAACTAAAAGGAAGAGCGCGCCGAGCTGAGCCACGCCTCCCCTCGCTGTGAGGGGAAGATTCCACGGGCTAGCTTACCCCTCAGCAGTTTCACCCGTGGCTTGAGGAAATGTTTCGGGCTTTCGTTCGGAGGATGAAGCAAGACGCCGCTGAGGGATGGCCCTCAGCACGACAACCAAGCACCACAAGGGGAAACGGGAGTGTAAAGACAGTTTTCTAGAGGACGAAAATCGCGCCACCGCTGCCAACGGTGGAGGCGGCGTTCGCCAACGCTGCCCGAGGCAGCTCCGTCGCGACTAGTTCGTTCGGAAGCATACGACCCTGCCGGAACAGGCCCAGCCTTACCTGCCTTGGCCTGGCTATCTATGGTCTGCGACCTGCGCCCAGCGTAGCCTAGGTCGACATCCTCCTTCTATGAAGCGCAGGTCTTCGGCGAGCGCTCGTGTGGGCACGAGCGCCGGAGACGCGCAAAGAATGTCACACGCGGCATCTACACAACCATACATATTACTGCTTGCCTGCGAATCCTGCCTCGTACGAGCTAGCTAGCTTGTTGGTAGATGGTTAGGTAAAGAAGGCAGCGCTTCAAAGGCAATGGCCAGGATGGCCTCTCGCTCAGGTTTCCGCCGCTGAGAGGAAGCCCTTCAAGAACGAAAAAGATGCGCCGCACCAGAGCGAAACAGCGGTAACAACCGAGGCGGCAACAGCAGAACGGAGAACGGGGACGAGGTTCCGGCCATTTGAAAGGAAAAAAATGCCTGAAAAGTTTCTAGTCGAAGAAGTTGTTATAAAAGCGATTCTGCTGGCAGAGGTATTTGCTACAGGGTTCGCGTCGGGTCGAACAGGCCATTAATTAGTTGCTAATAGCTGCTAATACTAATACGTATCCAGGTGTCGACGTCGAGTGTTCGGGGAGGAGCCGATGTGGACTCTTGCGCTGGTAGGCACAACGATTAATAACGAATGCATATATTAACGGAACGCAATAACGGACAAGATTAGACAACATCATATGTGGCAGTGACGTCATGGCTCGCGTTCGCAGCGACATTCAAACAACTCTCAGACGGACAGAGGAGAAATTTGGTTCTTATAGTCGATCGTGGGTGGCTACGGTGCCTGTTGATTCGTTGAAACGAGGACCTTTTTACGATCAACGTCACTATCTATAATAATAATAATATTACGTTAGAGATGACGTTGTTCACAGGCAAACTCGTGGGAAGCGCACGTTCGATTCTTCTAGAATAGAACACCTTCGATCGGCTCTATTGCAGCAGCATTGTCCTTTGTATTGTTTTAGTGTGATGCCTACAGGATCATTCGTTGCGGTACCTGAACGTTGATGCTTCTTTGGCGTTCTAGTCCCTAATACAGAACAGCAATAGAAGGCAAGGCTACAAAAAAAGAGCACCTGCTAAGGCCAAGGCCTAATATGAACGTCCAGGCTCTGCCCCGCCTATAGCGGAGTGTTCCCAAATATGAACACCGTTAGCCGCGTCGAGAGGCCGCCAGATGAACAATGAGTGGGGGGGGGGCTTTTTCATTGCGTGCGTCGCGTTGCTCTGCGGTGTAAATGCGAACGAGAATAGAACAATCGAAGACAACGGGGTTCGAAACCGACGAAGACAGGAGGATTTCAGAAGTTACCAAGATCGGCAGCAGACCGATGCGTTCGCGTCCCATCAGCTGATATCGTAGATGTAAATACTTCACGTTGTCATCAAAGTAATAAGATACGAACCGACAGATATGAAGAGCTAATAAAAAGGGGACGAGCACTATGGACTTCGAAAGTGTTCGAGCAGCGTTGTTCCATTACATACGCACCTGATCGCAATAATGGGGTCACCACTGTACACAGCAACATCTAGACATGCAATACACGCTGTATCTGTATATTTTATGTTCGTCCTTGCGACCCTCGTTGTTCTTCGTCTCTCTGTCTCCCTCCCTCTCTCTCTCTCGATTTCTTTCTTCTCTGCCTTCGAACGCTGGGCAACCATTTGGTCCATCCAATGACCATCAGTCGCTATGTGCGATATAGAGGCAAAGGTATGGGGGCCGTTAGTCGAATAGCTACTAGAAACGCCATGAGGGAACGCGTAACACGCCACCCCGCGATGAAGACCACGACCTCTGGACATCGGGTCGAGGGGTATTAAACCGCGGCCAGCCGCCATCGTAATGCCACTACACGGGTGAGGTATCGTATTTTCCCTGACTCTCTCTCTCCTTCTCTCTCTCTCTCTCTCTCTGGCTCCCGATATCGTTGGTCTCTGTCCATGCCAAATAAAAGTTTCCCTAACCACCAGAGTTGTGTAGACTCATAAAAATGCGTTATTCTTTCTACCATCGGAAGGACTCGCAGAGTGGAACTTTGACGGGGAGAGTGTGAGGCCCTGCCTGGCCAAACGCTTAATATTCGAGTTCAGAATATAGCCACAATCGAAAATGAGAATTTCGTGAGGGGACAATGTTGCTATTTAATTTAGCTAACGGATCGAGGCTAATTGACCGGCTGCAATTTAGCACATTATTGATTGTTGTGACTTCTTATCCGGTTTGGTACGGACGCTGTCATAGCGAATTGCTGAAATCATAGCGAACCTGATGAAAAAACAAGAGTCAGTGCGTTATCATATAATAATACTATGTCTTTTCAGCAGAACCACCGAGCGTAGGGAAGTCGTATGCCCTCCCTGTCTCCCATTAAAATAAAGAGGTCGAATTGTAAATTCATTTTGCAAACGTTCTTTAAGTTACAACACGAGAATGAAATTTGCAGGCTCTACCCTCTGTCAATAAATCATAGCCGTCCGCCCTATGGGCATTGAAGGAAAATGCCTATTCTTGGTCGGAAGTGAAGATGAAAAAGACGCGCTGCCACGGCTGAAATTTGTAGATAAAAAGTCATTTGGCAACAAAAAAATGGCTGTAACTGGACCCCAAAATAGAGTTGGAGGGATGCTGAAACGAACGCTTCCGTCGCCAGCTTTACTATAGTATATATATATATATTTATATATAGAATACCACCCATCTATATGGAGATCAAGTGTACTCTACCGAGGACTGACGCACATTCTAGTTAAATAGTAGCCTCCGTGGTAATAGCTGCAGGCATACCGCGATATTGCACCCGTATTTATCTACCGAAGGTCGTCAACCAGATTTCCATTGTTGTTTCTCGCTCTATCTCTCTTTCGAGCCCACTCTCCTTTACCGCTTAGCTATTCAAGGTATCGTTCGGAAGGTAGTGCTTGTCGAAGCAATTTCATGACACGTGTGAGTGGAATCGATTCGAAATTCTACGAGCTCGTTCGTGGAACAGGAGCTCTGTCAAGTTGTGCCCATTACAACTGTACGAAAAATAGTCAAGGTTCCATTTTAGCAACGGGCGCAGGGTTCGATCTGTCTGCACCAGGTCGCTAGGCTGGCTGGAGTCGCTTGAATCTTGCGGGGCCGACGCCCGGCGCTGTACCACGGTGAATGTGCGCGTTTTGGCCGGCAGGACGTCCTGAATCGAAGCCCGACACGGAATAGTGAACGAACAGGGACGCTGAGCGAACAGTGCAGAGATCTGGGGACTCGTGGGGGCGGCGAGGGATGATTGTTCTTTGAACGGACCGCAACCCGCACTCGGACGGCAATCGTCGCCGGCTGTCCCGACCCGGCTGGCGGTAGTTTTCCAGACGAGCATTCATCTAATAGCCCTATTTGGTCGACGGTCTGCAGTTGGACCACCCGCCTGTTGCTTGCAGTCCGCGCAGCGCCCAGCGAGCGAGCCCATGCGGGCACCAGCACGACACAGGCGAATAGTCATGTAGGTGTGTTGTATTTGAAAATTACAAGTCACGCCATAGTCGTTTCTCTCCACAACGGCGGCGGCGGCGGCATTTCATTCCCGCGCAGCAACAATGGTAGGGGTGGCAGCCTCGGCAGCCAGCGTTAGAGATACGACAGTGACCCACTGCAGACCCCCCAGACACCGCGTGCTGTTTCGCCTTCGTCTCATGCCGACGTGGCCGGCTTTGCCAAACACGCTAATCACATGCAACATCGTCCGTGGCCAACCCTGACTCGAACACAAGCATGCACATATGGTACATGGTATGGGTTAGAGGTGAAGGCTTTATTGATTTATTAACTCAACTGCAGTTACACAACGGTTAAGTTCTCGTATTCATATGTCACCAGGTCGTGGGACTCTGCGGAACCTCTGGCCAGAGACAATGACAACGTCTATTTCTACTGTAATATGGTGAGCTGTATTCGTGTAACAGTTTAGCGTAATGGAGACGTTATATACGGGAACACGAAAGCAGGGTACCATAGGATAATTGTGGTAAAATTTACTTTTTGTAGGCAGAACCGCGTCCTTATGTTCGGCTGGTTATTTTCGGTTTACTCGGAATAGGTGCCTCTCATCTGCCTGCCGGCATGGCGTGGTGGACAAGTACTGCATGTTTACATACATGGGCTTTCTAAAGACACCCTATTGACCACAGTAGTTGTTCCCAGGCGGGAAGTGGATGTATTGAGAGAAAGTCTGGTCTTGAGAGGGTGAGAGAGAAGGGAAGCAGCTGAGAGTCAGCTAACCCGGTCATGGTGTCGGCATGCATTAGCATGCCAACACCCCCCCTTTAAAAAACAAAGGTGCCTCTCATCTCATCGGGCCGGCTGCCTGGGGGTGCATTCATATGCGCCTTACCTTGCAACTCCAGAGGAGACACGTAGTTACACGGGCTCGATCTCCGCTATTGCACATTTGCTGTACAAATGTTGGCTGAGAATGAGCCTGGAAAATTTCGTTTAGGTAGCTCTCCTCTCAACGAAACACCTCGGGGAAGTCCTTGGGATGAAACTAATCGGAATTGCTAGTTTACATTTTCAAGGCGTTCCGAAATCATGCACCGCTGTGCCGCTCAAAAAATACCCAACCTACCATACAGATACCATGTAAAGTATTGAAAAATAATACAGCCTGTCTGGTTGCGTGATTTCTTTGAACTGTTCAAACCCCCATAGAGAGAATGGCCGAAGCACGCTTTCTGTGCTTGTATAGTTTTGTGATTAGTTGCTGTGTGGCTAGCTATAATAGTTGAAAGCATTTACAAGAACTGCAAACCCGTAGGGTTACAATGATTAGTTTAACACTTTATATCGTGTTTTAGTAGCAGGGTGTATTGCCGCGAATGCCACAGGGCAGGGTGACATTTCCCGACAGTCAGCTTTAGTAGTACATTAAATTAAGCTAACCTCGACATACGAAAATAGGCCGGGCCTACTTCGGGAAAATGCCTTCTCCTCGTTGTCATTGATCGCCGAGGGCCTGTGGACCGCGCGCGGATCAAGGGCATGGTCCGATGGTGGGGTGGTGGCTTTAGGTGGCCGGCCATTCTGCAAAGTTATTAGATCATTTGACTGCTACTGAACCCGTCATTCAGCGTTAGCCGATTCGAAAAATTGGCTCACCATTGAAATCGACTGTTCAATTCGAAGTACAATGTCGATAAAGGTCAACAATCAAAGAACAATACTGGCAGGCTTGGACACCTCTCCAATTCCCTACCACCCCCGATTTCAGAATCTACCACTTGCGTATCGATGTCAAATTAACGAATCTATTATCACGATACATATAATATGCGTCTTACCGCCGAATTCTTACTCGCTCCTGTTACGGACAGATATCGCAGCAATTCGGCGAATCGCTAGATCCTATCGGCCATGTGATCGGCTTCAAAGCGCGAGCCTCCGGTGCGACACCCCTATGAGCGGGCTTTCTTCAAGCAGCTCCTCTATTCTCTACCAAGGTGCTCTGAAAGTCCCTCTTCCCAGTAGTACGCTCCGAAAATTCTCGATAGCTCGGGCGGGAAAAGCTAGTTTGTTGGGCGCGATTCTTGGAGAACGCCTCCTCAATGCTAGGACGACACTGAACAAAGGCTCGAACGTCAAGGCCATAGGGCGTATACAGGGAGTGGCGAGAACGTGGTGGATACGCCGGTCTACTTCGGGCAACTTAGCACCCTTGGCGCACTGGCGGTCGGCGTGCGTTCATTACCACCGAGGGTTGGCGTCGCCGGGGACTAGAGTTCAAGACGGCGGCGGCTAAGGCGGCAGGGGCAGTTCTACCGGCGGACCTGAGGGGGCAAGCCCAAAATTCATCCGGTGTCGCCTGCAGTTGACGCCAGTGAGCGCAGTTGACGACGACGTCTAAGCCGCTGACATTGTGCAACCGCGTGGGAATCGTCTGCATAGGGTCCCAGCGAAATAGCAGACCCCAAATGTTGTATGAACTTCCGACACATGTTGGTGGCCTGAGCAGCTGTGCGAGCCGCAGAGCCGTTTCGGAGACATTGTCACTGGAGTGATGACGGATCACGTCATTCGCCGAACGGCTAATAACCATATGGGAAGCAATAATGACAAAAAGGTCGAGGAAACTGCCATAGAAGCTGCTATATCGACGTGTTGGTCTAACTGCTTTTCAAAGACGAGATTGTATAATATTATAAGAGAGGATACGACACCGAAGGAGAAGGTGTTTGACACTACCCAAACTATTAGAACACTAAATATGAAGCTCGTTTCGGCGAGTCCTGGTGCCGGCACCGGTATGGGAGATATATTTATATATTTACTTGAGATATATTTACTTGGCAATGTCGACAAACGTCGAGCATTACACGTTCGAGATGACGACAGCAGCAGCAACAGCAACAACAACAACAACAACAACAGAAAGACTTGTTCGCGTATAATGAAATAGTGTTCGGAATATGCTTCATATTTTGAATGAGCTGTCCTGTACAATTCGATTCAGTTCAAATTGTGCTGGTTTAATTGTGGCGGAAGTGCAGCTTTTTTACGATGCTTAACTTGTTCTCTCGTTAAAAAGATATTAAAGAAGATTATCACAGTCACCGTGCGGGTACAAACAGTGAACAGCCTCAATAACCGTAAAAGTGGTACACATATAATAGAATCTGAGTATAAAATATATCTGTAATTCATAGTAGTATATATTTTATATTCGCACACGAGCAACAATATACACGGATGCACAGAACGAAGGTATATATATATATATATATATATAATTGCTCAATTATGTCAAAATATTGAAGTATCCTATTAACGTTGTAGATAGTAAAAAGTTCCCTGCTGAGAATATTGACCACGAAATTATACCCAAACAGATCTTAGGGATGAGCACTAAAAACTAGCATTGAAAAAGAAACAATTGCAATTCCTATGAACAATTCCTAACAACAATTCCTATCAACGAACAACAACAATTCCTAATTCAACACCTATGAACCCCTCCCGCAAATGTGTTTACTGAGGAGATTACACGAATTTCTCAATGAAGAGAGCTCCGGACGTCCGGAAGGCGACACAGCAGAATCTTTCGCGGTTTTACACGTATAAAAAATATGCATGCTCGTTCGTCCATCCATTCGTCTAAATAGCCTTTTACACCCATCGAATGATTGTAGGGGCTGTCCGTTCGTTCCAAATGAGTATTTCTACCCATCTCTTCACGCCATTCCTCGCGACACCAGTCCTCCCCATAGGACAAGCACAAAGGCCGGTGCTCCACGAGCTTTGCGGGTCCCGAGTGCCGCGAAGCTTAGAATTCGACTCTCGAACTGACGCTTGACCTGACCGTAGATATCGGGATAGAGCGTGAATCTGCGCGCGCGACCTAACCCATCTGTCGCGTGAAATACGACAGTCGGAGGTAGGTAGTGCGTGAGATGAGAACGTACGTGGATCAGTCACTGTTATCATTATCTATATTTTTATGAGCCTTCTGTGTACATTTCATTTTTAGATAAATTTATAAATCATATAAATCATATATATATATATGATGCATTCTACCGTGTAATCTCGGCGACACCGTTATATGCGTCAGTAGGCTCCTGCAATAGCGTTAATCGTTCAAGATGGTTACGTTAGTAGGTAAGTCCAGTTCGATCAACATGATAAGTTCTTGAACCAACAGTGCTACATAGCGGTATCGAGGTCAACCATGGAAAGTCAGCTTAGGCTCAGCTATGAGAAAAACGGTTCAAGTCAAGAAGCCACATTAAACGATTTGTCCTACACCGTAGATATTCTCAATAGCATGCCGCCTGTCGTCAAGGACCGTCTCGTTCGCGGATAAATGAATTATCACACAGTAGCCTTTAGGGACATAAAGCAACAGTACCACCACCCCAATAGTTGTCCTACCCTCAAACAACCAGCTCTCCCGGCCATCGTTTACGAACGTCAAGAACTTGCGAGTTGGCTAGACTACGCGTCGAACTCTGACGTCAAAAAGATCGTCTCTGGTTAACGCCCCCGTCGTCCCCGGTGATCACCCGATTCTGGCGTTCACGGCTGCGGACGATTGCAGCCTCTACGAAGGCCACCGTTACCACACAGCTTAGCACAGCTGGTTGAAACTCACACTATACGTATAACTACATTTAGCAGCGCTACGTATGACACTGTATACTACAATACAACAGCATAGTGTAGGGGAGAAGCCATGGAAGGCGGGCAGAGGCGGTTCGGAGTCAACAGCGACAGTTGTGTGTCGTATAGTATTACCATCAGCCCACGGTTTCTGGGGGTCTGCCCATGTCACCCGGCCGCAACTGTGGCCATAGAGCCCACGCGTGATGCATTCCAGACACCTGCACATTGCCCAGTGGGGCCGTCGCGCACTTCTGCCGCCGGAACAGCAGCAACCAGCAGCAATGGCTAAAAGCAGAGAGTACTAGAACTCAGTCGCTGCACTTCGTCCAACGCTAGCGTCTAGACTTTGCCTTGTTATACGATTAACTATGAAGCGAAATACGAAATACAAAGCAAGCGTGCTTTTCAGTAAAACCACGCCATGCGATAGACAACTGCACAAGACAAAGCGTCGGCGATCGTGAGTCGGGGAATTCTAGCTGGCTGGCTGGCAACCAGGCTATCTTTTTCGAACGCCACCTCTCCCGAATCCCTTGACCCCATCGAGGGAATAGACGCCGTTCACGACCTCATTCATACCCGATGTCCACATGTCCCGATCGAGGGCTGCGGGCCAGCCAGAACAGCTGGTTGGACTATTGTTGCTGTCTTCACATTCGCAGTATGCATTCTATAGAACGAAGTGGCGTACGAAGCCTTCGGGCCTGCTCTGACCAAGGAGCCTGCGCCTGCTGCGTGGAGTTCCACCCAACACGCGTTCTGTTGCCATTACTAGGCTCGACACCGACAGAAGCATAAGCACACATCTGCGTTCGCATAACTGGTTCAGTGTGCTCGGCACGCATAAGGGGGCTGGCTGCAGAAGTCGTTGCCGCTGCTGCGGCGGCTTCGTGCGAAAATCGTTCACGAGTACTGCGGCACGTCGTGGTTAAACCTCTGTACTTTGTAGTGAGAGAGGCTTCACGGAACGGCTCGACGACGAGGCTGGCTGTTCATATAGCAATGTCACATACAACCGCGTAGGTACGTGTCTCTCAATCTGTGTGTATGCGTTTGTCTGTGTGAATCTGTGTAGCGCGCGCGCGGGTGGAGCTCCTGGCACATGCCTCCACCATCTCCGTTTCTCGATGCCTGCCGCATCCCTGTTTCCAACCAGCCAACGGACCGCACAGCACAGGCTTATGGTCGGAGAGAAGCCGGGAGCGAGATACCCTCCCCGTGCGTGTTTCGTCCCGGGACCTCTCTCAGTGTGCAATACACCATTCTGGATGAGAAAAAAACGCAGTCAGGTCGTACCATTACGCTTAATCCATTATAAGTCGCTCCAACAGCGATACACAACGAACGAAATCTGCGAGCTAACCTAACTTATCCGATTTATACGGTACGCTGTACACAGTTGATGGAGGGCCGTACATATGCATACACAAACACAGGTAATATATATATATATATATATATTAGGGGTGGAAATATGTTTGGTAGCATTTTTGATTATTCAAACTTTGCTGATCAGGGGGAGAGCAGATGAAGAATCGTTGTTTATTGTTTCCATTCGGTGTTTTTCGAACACATTCATTGCGAAAAGGATCCACAGTGGTCGTTTAAAAACGATTTCTTGAAGAGATAAAATGTCACGTGACGATTTTCAAGTGGCTCTCTTGTTCAAGTTTTGAACTTGGAGACACCGCTGCAAATACTGTTGCCGACTTGTGTGGGGCTTTTGGACCATCTTGTGTCTCAATTAGGACGGTTGAGAGGTGGTTCAAATAATTTCGTGCCGGTGATTTTGGTTCGTGCCGATCCAGTTCCTCGCTGAGGAACTGCGGCGAAATGGGGCGAACTTACAAGTTCGGAAAGTGGACCCCGCGTGCTCGCACGATTCCACAAGAAAACCTCCGCATGGCGGCTTGCTTCTCCTCCGCCAGCGTCACTCCCAGTGTGATTTTTCAAATCGTGTTATCATAGTTGAAGAGAAGTGGGTTCAGTACGCCGTTGAGACCCGGCAACATTTACTGGGTTTTCAAGGGGAAGGCATAGAAAAGCGGAGAAACAATTTAAACAAAATGCTTCTTTTGTGTGTCTGATGGTCTGCAACACGCTACGCAAGATCTCACATCGCTCCCGTGACCCGGCGTAGCATTTTCCAGTTGAATTGGGAAATTTCAACGCACCCGCCGTACTCCCCTATCCTCGCCCCCTCCAGATGACCACCTTTTACTGACCTTACAAAATAGCCTTAATGGCAAAATGTTCAGTTCAGTACAACAGGTCGAAAATGTCGTCTCGTCGTTCGCGGGGCCCGGCAAGCTAGCTTTTACGGAAAGAGAATTTGCTGGGTCAATGGAGAACGTGTGTAGCTTCCGAAGGCAACTATTTTTGATTTAAATTAAGTTGTGAACATTTTTGTTTTCCCTTAGAATAGTGACGAAACATATTTCCACCCCTAATATATATATATATATATATCCAGATTACCAAGTACTCACCGTAGCAGAAGCACAGCGTAGTGTACAACACACAGCAGCTTCACTCGTATCTCTATCTTTCTCTCTCACCCTGGATTAGTCTGTCTGCAAGCAGCGCGGCGATCAAGCTTACGCGCGCCGTTGTAACACGTTGCGCAGGACACAGAAACGGTAGGACGAAACACTCCGCTCGTGGAAAACAGCTCGCGAGCAAGATCCGTTTATTTATATCGCAGCAAGTTCCGATTATGTTTTTGGGACCGAGCTATTAGAGAATAGCCGGCCTCGTTTATTTTGGCATTATAATTTATTACCATTGTGATGTGTGAACGTGTATTTGCCAGTTCTGTGTGGAGAGTTTTTCAAGAGGCAAATGCCGAGATGCGGCAGGCATATCAACAGGCCTCACCTATCTCGTCTGGATAATTAGCTAATCTACAGACAACAGTAATAATAATAATAGAAGTTCGTTTTAATCCACTAGTTTTAGGCTTCTTTTCACGCTCTCACGGTGTGCCATTCTTGGTCAATACCTTAGTAACAAATCTTTCCATAATTCCCCAGTGGTCTCTGCTTACAACAAGCATGGTATCGACCCAATGTTCGATGCTGAGACAGTGCGCCAAGTGATTCTATCAACTCGTCTCTTCCTTCCTGAAATCTATCACAAACCGAGAACGTGTGTTCCACAGTATCCACCCTCGCTCCCTCACAGTGTCCGCAGGTAGGTGTCTCTTTGTCCCCAAAAATATGGAGGTATTATCCAAAGTTCCCATGACTGGTCAGCATCGGGGTGGCAATCTGGTCCAGGAGGTCGTGCGCAGTCCGCCTTCTGTTTAGGTTGGCCTGTATAACTTTAAGCATATTTATTGGCTTTCGGAGCTGTAACTCTGTTTGTTAGTCAGCTTTTTTTTACTTCGTCTCTGCACCTGGGACACTTGAGACTGTTTAATTAGTGTTAATTTGATTTACAGTGCATGCAGAATGATATATCCTCCTTGCGGCCTTTTGGCAGCAGAGCCATCCGATCTTAACCTTCTGTTCGGCGTCAATTTCGCGCGCTTCGTCCCCGTTGTTTCAATGGAATCTGGCTGGACAGCGATTGTAAAAACCAACCAGCACAAAGCAAGCCCCGAGTTGTGTTCAACAAGGTGATCCTGGTATGGAAAGTTCGATTTTCGCTTGTTCGCTATACACACACTCAAATTGGAGATCGAATAGATGAGTCCTTCATTTGCTTCCGAGTGGATTGAGAATTCGGCCGTGTAGTACCCGGCCTTGTCGGGTTAAGACAGAATAGATTACGTGTAGGGTTGCTTGCCAACCAGACTCAGTCAATCGAGAAACAAAGGCGATGAGTCACTCGAAAATGTCCACAAACAACGCATCGTCGAGTTCTTGCAGGGCTCTCTGACACTGCGAGCCGAACGGATGTATGGAGGATCTCTTATATGCAAGACCTGTTCGTCGTTCTTTAAGACAGCCTATGAAACGATACTACAAACGCGTGACGTTCATCACCTGCTTGAGCGGCATGTTCTGCATCACCTGCTTGAACGCTATCCTGTGCTCTCGCGTGCCTGGCTATCTTTCTCTCTCTGTGTGTGTGTGTATGCGTGTCTTGAAACCTGGATGGCATCGCCACGCCGCATCGTCTGCAACAACACGCAGCGGGCGGAGCCCCCAGTCAGTAGACGTTTCTTATCGGCGACGCGAAGGTCCTTCGCTTGGAAAACGGATCGCGCTAGCTGGAAGGAGGCAAGCGTGACAAGCGGCCACGAGGCCGTTCGGCTGCGACTCTATAGCTTGGCGGCGTCGGCGCTCCATACTACGCCTTGTACCACCCGTTTTGGTCAGCGGGGCAGAGAGTATGCATAGGGGTAGAAGTGGCGGAGGGGCGCTAATGGCCCAGAGCCCGAGTGAGCTCTGCCGCGAACCGACAAGATGGAGACTGAATAGTAGTTCGCGAGGTTCGTTCGCTCGGTCGTTCGCTGGTTGGTTGGCGAGAACCGACGTTGGAACGGGGCTTGGACGAGGTAGGGGACCTGGAGCAGACGAGGCCGACGCTGGCCAGTTTAATACATGTCAGGAATGTCAACTATGTGAAAGGCTTCCCCCGTTGGCTTTAACCCCACATCGTTCTGCAGGCAGCAGCAGAGTCTCCGGGGGGGCTTAGTCCCCGCTCGCTCGCTCGCTCTCTGGCTGGCTGGCTGGCTGGCTGGCCCACTGACGTTACTGCGTTGAGGAGCGACGTGGGACCTTGCTGAAACTGGTCTCAGTCCCGGTCGTCGTCGCCGTATAGTTCTACGGATCGCGGCCCGCCAGTAGGCTGAGAGTAGGAGCAGGCGACTCTGGGTACCTAAGCACCGGCTGCGGCTGCTGCTGCTATCAGCCTAAGCAGTGGAGTGTTGAAGACGCTCCTTTGCGCGGCCATTCCTATCCGTCCACTCTCCCCTAATCTGACTCGGGCAGCTGGTGCCTTAAGCTAGCGGCACCCCTCAGGTATGCTGCGTCGCCACCCTTAGCAGCACCTTCCGGTGGTTTCCGGTATAGAGAGAGAGAGAGGGAGAAAGAGAGAGGAAAAAGCTGAGGCCAGAGCATCCCTCGCCGACTGTCGTGTTGTGTTGTTGGCTGTGCTGGCCCCCGCGTTCGCGACGGCCATCCACCCATCTTGCTAGACTTTACGAAGGGCAATGTCCCCTATTAAACCCCCGGCTCACATGGCTAACCTCCACAGTATGGCACGCCCCGACTCTGCGCGACTTTGTCGATCCTGTCTGCCCGCCGAGATCCCATTCGTTCTCTACGAAAATACCATCTCAGACGCTCACGGCGGGAACAATGCGCCGTCACCGTGCACGGTCGCCTTCGTTTGGCGTACACCGCCGATCCCGTCCTTCGCCCAGATGACAAGGCGCAAGGCGAAGGGAACTCCGCGATAGCTACACCCAACTAGTGATCGAACCTTGCAGGTTCGTTTGCCACGGCGACGTCGTTGGAAGGCAAACGACCTTCTCTTCACAAATGAGGAAATCCGCGACTGACGGGTCGCTGCTGTTATCTCAAATTAGTGGAACGAATTAGCAGAGCAAGTACGTGCGATGATGAGCAACGAACGTTTGCGTTAGATACACAAGCTATTTACTATTTGTCTGTACCTTGAAACAGTTGCTCTGTTGTTTCGGCAGAGATGCTTGCGATAGCAACAAATGTGCAGCTGACACCCTCATCCCAGCGGGGAAGGTTCATAAAAACAATGGCCTGCTATCACTTAGATAACTACCAACGTGGTGGAACGAACGCTCTGATCGCTAACCGTAAAGACCACTGTCCCTGGCCCCGCGGCAGACACACACACGCACATACCTCTGAGAGCATCCAGAAAATTGCTGAAATCTACTAAGTACGCCGAACCGGTGACTTCCCTTTTTGGTAGCCTGAAGCGCCTAATATCTGGCCGTTTCTCTCGAGCTGGATGGCCGCACCACCAAAGTACGATTACATCAACTAATCGATAAAGCGGCACCCGTACCCGATTCTCTCCTATTGAAAAATCTCGGTCTCCACCACTGCTCGAAATGTGATGAAATGCATAGCCATATATAACTTGAAGGTAAAGGTAAAGGTTTTATTGGTTTATTAAAGGAGCTGCAATTTTACAATGCTTAAGCTCTCTTATATGTCACGCAGCGGGGCTCGAACCTGCGGTCTCTGGCTTCCGATAACCAGAGACTTAGCCGTCCAAGCATACAGAATGGAGCATACAGAAACGACAATACGTCTGCACCTCATACGCGTAGGAAGCTGGGCGGCTTGCATAGATCATGACGCCAGAAAGAAGTTACCCGTTCTTGGTAGAAACCATCGAACGATGCCACGCCGGCACAGCAAAGAGCCAGCACGGGGTTGGATCAAGGAACGCGTGTCTATCTACTCAAAGCCTACGGGTCTAACATATATTCTGTCTAGTGTGCACGCCAAGACAAACCATGTGGATAGATATCTCTATCTTACCTAAAAAAACAAAACACTCAACACCAATACTCCCCGCCATGTACATTCAGTGATGTTAAGGTCGATAACGAAAGTGTTTTAGGGTGTAAGGTCGATAACAAAAGTCTAGGCAAGCCACGACACACGCCTGTTACAGACAAGAACACTTATCTGTAACAGGCGTATATCGAAGACAACCTATTTCTGAGTTGATTTGGTGTCTGCTGATTACTCACTGACTCGGACGAGTCAGTAGACGGGGCCCAATATTAAGCACGCGTTCACGCATGGCAACACAAGCAAGCAAAAACAACTGAACGAATTCCTTGTATCTGTTGATACGGAAAATTGAGAAGAGTGTATACGATTTCCCCTAATTTTTATCCAGCCTCTCATCGGTTTGCATTACGCTCGCTTGCCAAAGTCGAAAAGATCCAGCTGAACCCGTTACGTAGCCCTGGTCCGCCGTAGTTCTGACCGCCGTTAGGTGGCTAGGAATGGACGGGGAGCAGTTACCAAGCAAAAATAAGATCCTATACCTGGAGAAATACAATCATAGTATGTATATATATATACATATCCTATACATAGAGAGAGAGAGAGAACTCGACCTTGGGGCCCATCCGTTGTCAGAAATGCAGAGATTGCCTGTTCCGAAGGAACGATCGCCCGAGCACGCGCCGTCATATTCGTTCGAAGAAACTTACTTCGCGCCCGCCTCCTTCGGCAACAGCACCGCCATAACCGTTCAGGTCTACACATACGGGTATGCTATCTCGTTTCAGATGAGAAGGCAATTCGCAAAAGGTGAGCGGCGCAGACGCCACGATGAAGGCTGTCCGACCTAGGTTCTAACACAATGCGGAGAGGTTTCCTCCCAGCTCGCGATCCGAAGGCTGATCCCCGCTCCGGTGTTGTCGATCTCTGCAAGAGGCGTGCTGAAGGCGCAACTAGCCAGCCGACCCAGTCATCGGACTGTAGCGTAGTTCCGGTGAGATTTGCCGGCCGAGGCGTGCACCAGTGGTCGAGGTGAACACCAGAGGCAACCATGGTAGAACCCGATGGGCCAATCACGATGATGGTGAATGCCGCACTTGACCCTCAGCACGTTCAGGAGATTTTTTCGAACGAACCACGTTACACCATATGCACTATCTCCCTGTGCAACTGGTGAGCATCCCGAGGTCCGCGTGCCGACGCGTTGGCTAGCTTGCGTGAACGCAGCACAAATGTGCGGCACAGGAAGAAAGAGAGAGAGAGAGATAGAGGAACTTCGTTGTATGTCCTTTGAAGGTATTATGGTAGAGTTGTTATTATCATTAGAACTGTTCTCCGGAAGGGGGACTCATGTACTATATGATATGCCGTCATTGTTCGGCAACGCTTCATGATGAAAATGAGATTATACATATTATTGGAATGAGGCGACGATCAGTTCGAGTCCCATCAGCGATACGGAATATGTGTTATTATACGTAAGTTGTGTGGAAATATCGAAGCTAGTTTGTAACAGGGTTCCATAGACGATCACCTACAGGTGTTTCTCAGTTCTGAGATATTTTCAAGACCGCGCTCTGCCGTCGCTTCGGACACACCTCGTACATCGCTTATCAATCAGCACCTGGCTAACGAATACAAATGGCCGGATTGCACAGTTTGCAGTTTTGTTATTATGGCATGTTAGATTTTGACAAGGAGAGCATCGCACAGTTATTCATGATTGATTTGGGATCGATGATTGACAGTGCCGGCGGGTAGGGTCGCAGTGCCAGGCGGCGCTCCTTGCCAGGTTGTTTTGAAAACAAGCATCTCATCTACAACGAGTGCATGTACATTATCGGTTTCATCTTCAGCAGATTTGTTCCGCAAATTTGCTAGCAGCGTTCATATTTATCCTAACCTACAGTTTATCAGGCGTAGCACGGTTTAATGTATGTGTAGGTCCATAGAAACGTGCACGCTTGGGTTTCCTAAATGATAAACAAAACCCTAAGCAGAAACTTTCATGTTTTATGATCTCGAATGCCTTTTGGCTGTACATGGACGAGCATAATGCTTAGGTGTCTACCCAACGACTTTTCTGCCGAGGGACATTCATTATTTTAGTAATAATAACAATTTTAATCGCATGTTTCTATTCCTAGCGAAGTTTCCAGCGTTTTTTTTTCGGCCTTCATGTCTCGACGATATAATCGATTGTTTCTTTATTAAAGATTACAACGTCCGCCTCCCGACAAATCTATAATAGTTAAGTGGTCGCAGTACACTCACTCGTATTCGCGTCGGTCCTACCGAAGCGTAGTTGTCACCATTCATCCCGGCCTTTTGCCATGGGTCCCTCTCCACGCGCAAAACGAAGGGCCCTGCGCAGAGTTCGGTACAATTGGGCACTGAGCAACGCTCGACCTGTGAATCGTCCACCCACGCTCTGTCATGTGCCTTTGTCATCGTTGACGTGATAGGTCCGCGCACTCTATCTGTTGTTTAGCCTCCCTGCCATGACTGTGAACGCTGCTGTTGATATTGTCGCCGTCGACGTCGTTACTGTTGGCGTTGTTCATGGGGCCCAGCTGCAGACCCAAAGACGCGGATTAGCTAGAGGCAGAACGCCCCACGCGGTTAGGCCCCCCCGGCCCCCGCCGTCTGTCGAAGGAGCGGAAACACAGCCGGCAGATCTGACACTGCTCGGAGAGAAAGCCGACCGGGAAGCGGTACTGCTACCAACTTGGTTCCTAAAGCGTGTTGTGTAGGGGAGGTGTTGTTCGGGGTTGTGGAGCAAACCGAAGGGCAATGTGGGGTATAGCCCGCACTGTTCCTGCTGTTATGCCGCTGCAGCAGTTTGTTGACGTGGCGGCTATAGTCGTCCCAACGATGTGTTTAATATTTTCTAGAATATCCTAGTGCAATTATTTTCACTACGAGACAACAATTCTATTGAGGCATCAATGCACGAGGAAGAAACAACAGACGCCTCTTGGTGTAATCATCCCGTAGCCCTAGATCGTCAACACTAACATACCCAGTATTAGTATACTAAGAAAAGTCAGAATCAACGGCAGCAGGGTGTACGCACGCACTTGACCGTAAAGTGCGAACTAAGAACACTGAGATGGGTAGTGCCGGCATCCCCCACGAAGGGGGGGGGAGGGAATCAGCGCAGTTCGCCAGGGAGTTGATGACTGGTAGTTGTACGGCCAAAGTGCTCGAGGCTGCCTACGAGCGTTGGTGTCTACGATACTGTATAGCAGTATGCTCTACGAAGTAGAGCATAGCAAGTTTGCCACCGACCGAGTTATGAGCTCGTACATCATATATTCAATATCCATGTTGATCCGCTGGTGAACACGAGGACCGATTATGCTCATGCTAATACCCATTGTAAATCGAACAGTGTTCATATATATATATATATATATATATATATATAATAGTACTGCATTTGCCAAAAAATGATTCATGCACAGTATAAGATTAGTGAGCCTTTTTCTTCCGGACTGTTCTCTCATCCAACAATTAACGAAATTGCACAAAATTGCTTTTTACACGCCTAAATGCCAACACGCAACCGTGGGGATCGAACCGGCGCGCCTCCATGTCTCCTCCAAGGTTGTAAGGCGCGCATGAGTGTCGCTCACCACCAGGCCACCGCGCCTGACAAGATTGAATATTCGACCGAGGATTAGTGAGCCTAGTATTCACTACACGTCCGCTACCGTCGAAAACAGATATCGTATTCATTATCAACTTCAGCTGTAACAGTTAGTTGCAGCTGTGACAGTTCGTGTATAACACTGGATCAGATGCTCAACCGACCCCCTCGCCGTTGTTACATACTCGGCAGCGTCAATCTCCACTTACTTAATATTTGTCTTTGAATACCTCGCAACCCTTCAGATATTATATTCGACCAACGAACAGTACAGATGCATATTAAATTGGAATATATATATATATATATATCATAATAGTATCACATTGTCATTTGAGTTCGTTCGGCTCTTTTTCCGAAACTCACCGCAAAACCGTGTATCCACGATTTTACTTGAATAAATCACTCGTAGACAGGCAGAGGCAATCGAATTCTAGTTCGCGTAGTTTGCCCCGTTGTTCGCCATTACGATTTTTCCTCGCTGCTCAGACGCAAATGACAACTCAGACCGCACACGGTCGGAACTCCCTTCGGACCTTTCCAAACAGGCGGATTACCTTGCTGCATAAATAACTGTTAATAGGATTGTTAAGTCGCGACGTTTGTACAAGATGGGACAAATGCAGATTTCGTCAAGCTGCTCTGCATTCTAATGCACATCCCTGGGGGTACTCTGCGCCACGATAGCGGATCAAGATTTCGGATGGAATCGTGGTTCAGTATAGGAAAACGATGAGCTGGTGTTTCGCGCCTACCTCTTATACTCTTATACCGAGTTTAGCTTTCGAAGTCATCGCATAGATCGGAGATCGTAACGTGTGCACGTTAGCATTATTTCGTGATTTATTTGAGTGAAATGCAGGCGTGGAGTGAGACGAGGATCGATTGTGATAATCACCGTTCTACAAAGTTGATGATAGCAGCCGATTTGAGTCTCGAATGTTAAGGAATCCGTAATAATATGGCATATAGCGTTGTTGGATGACCGGATTTTCAAATTGACTAGTATAGTACTTAGCCAAAGAAAGGATTTGTACGGACATTGAAAGCTACAGAACGCTCTCAACGCGCGAAGGACTTCTACGCAGTGAATGGTGATTTGCAGATGCACTGTGCACTCTCAAATCACCATTCACAAACTAATGATTAGGATATGAGAAATAGCAGTTACCTCTTAGGTTACAGAATAAAATACGTTATAACAATATCGTGGTTGCATAAGCGCGAAATCGTAACAAACCTCTGACAGAACTTATATAAAACCCGTGTTCTGTAGATTCGCGGATCGATTTTGTCAGTGCTCTGTGGCTTAAGGCAGTTCGCGATAGGAGCTATCGAGTCACACAGATCACTATTGATGTTTCAAGAAATTTCAAATCCATTTTTACAATTGCCAGACAAAAATATACTATTATATAAACGACATGAAGTCCCTTTCTTAGGCTAATATCATCCACATGTCGATTTCAATGATACGATATACACAGCACATTAGGAAATTGTCTCTATTGTATAATATATATATACAATTAAAGTTTGTGATAAGTGACTATGTTATCGCATTTGCTATTGTTGTTCCCTTGGAGAATGAGCCCTGCTGATCCCAAGGCGTAACGTAAACTAATAAGAAAAGGTAAAGCTTTATTGGTTTATTAAAGGAACTGCAATTTTACAATGCTTAAATTCTCTTATATGTCCCGCAGCGGGATTCGAACCTGCAGCCTCTGGCTTTTTACAGCCGGAGCCTTAGCCGTCACAAGCCACCGCGCTGACGTAAGTTGACGTAAGTGAAATAGACAAAAGTAAACATCGCAGCCAATTGCGTGTTTCTAAGTAACGAGCAAGCTACCTACAGAGAGCAGCTCACGCCAAACCTCCACCGTAATCTCAAATTGCATTGCGTTTCTAGATACGTTCGTCTTGGGCCAACATATTTACATTGACGTCTCCTTAGCTACATGTATAATACGCACGGTACAGAAAATCCATTATCCAGGTCTGCAGACGCTCGCTCGCGTGCCATGCAGGTCCTGCCAACCCGGTGTAGGTTGGCCGTGTTTTTTGTACGTGCAGGAATCACGTCCGTTTCTCATGTCGTCCCCTTCGAGTCCTCACGACCGCCCGCAGGACAGTGAGACCCATTGTGCCGCGTCGGTCGCCCCTACTGCAGGGCACTCGGTGCAGTGTCCGCCAGCGGGCAAAACACTGACACTGGCTTTGACGGACGGACGAAGCGACTGGCGAAGATCTCTGCCGTGAGAAGGGAGACTCAGACAAGCCGAACGCGCTGGGCAATGCGGCGCTCTGCCGCGAGGCCAGCACTAAGTGAATTTCATTAGGTGTCTGTCACATGTGGCACCGAAGACCGAGACAGTGGTGGCGGTGGCCGTGGCGGTGGTAGCAGCAGCAGCAGAGTATAATAATGAGGGTGACCGGAGCCAGCAAAAGAATGCTGGTCGAGATCGAGCGACTCAGCGGACGAGTATGTTAGGCAACGGAGCGGGATGGACAGCCGGGCATGTATGTACATTGCACTCTGTAGAGGAATAGCCGTGCCAAGACAGTGCGAAACTGTGCGGCTGCCTCTGCTGCTGAGACCGCTGGTGCTGCTGGCGTCCCCGCCGCCTCTGGCAGCCAGCTGAAAGATGGATGCCGCAAAGACGTTTTTGTACTTCTCGAGAGTAGTCGTGGTGGTAGTTCTCCACTCAGCCATCTCTGTCCCTCAGAACCGCCCTCCACTACCGCGGAGAGTACAAGCAAGCGAGCGGCGAAACATGCACACTATATATATATATATATATATATATATATACATATATATATACATATATATATATATATATATATATATACATATATATATATATATATATACGTAATTATGTGAGAGGGTTGTGAGAGCGTCCGGTCAGCATCAGCCTTGGAGCAATGAACGACTAGCGGGACTGGGCAGATATGGCAAGGGTGAAATGGCACTGGACCGAATTGTGTGCGCCATTACGGAGTCCTTTTTGTTATCCTGATAGGAGCCCTTGTTCTTATCCACCCGAGGCCCTCTGAGGCCCAAGTAAGCGCTTCGCTAGAGCAATGAAGACCCGGTATAGATGCAAGAGGGTCCTATTGATGCTCGCTATAGCAGTCATACTATCTTGGCAGTCAGTCGTTGGGTCGAGAGAATAAGGACATTTGATGTTATGTCACGGTAGAGCTGCGATCAGTATACGCGACTCAGTATGTTAAATGGCGGATTTCTTCTAATTGTTCTCAATCGCGCGGGATCGCTTCAGCATCTTGGCAATTGGTAGTTGGTCGACAGCCTGATTGAGCTCATGCGAGACGTTTGAGTTCAGGCAGCAGAGGTCTATCTTGGGTCTCCGAACACCGATCATCTTTGCCTATGCATACCTATTTACTACCCAGTTACTATTAAATAAATATAATCAGCGTGTACTAATTACTTCAGTGTATACCGATTTCAATGCTAAATTGTCGAAAAACATCAGCGAGCTGATCGTTCAAATACGATCAGTTCAGTTCAGTTTAACTGAAGCACCCAATCAAGCCATACCTTGCTGATGGCAACGCCGAGCTGGCCACGGCATCTCGCGCGGCGACGCAGCAGGACGGCGTAGGGGTTCCAGCAAAGCGGAGGAACAGGCTTCTCTTCTGATGAAGAACCATCGCTAACTATTGTAAGAGGAGAGTCGTTCAACGCGATTGCTATTGGCTGTCGCCGAATAGCGACGGCGTCACAATGAACTTGACGCGTTGTCAACGCTGAAGGCTGGATGCGGGCGTCCCTTTGATTGGTAGGAGTGGACGAATGAAGGTAAGCAGGTGATGTTGTAGAGTTTTGTCTTTATGATAATTCCGTACGTGTAGGTGGTAGAAACGGCGTCAAGTTATAGATTGAAAGAGCATGATGCTGGCAACTGCTAAACATGCCACATAAACATTGGAAAAGAAAACGACTATGAACGTGACATTATTATTGTTTAATTAAGCGTACGCTAGGTCGAAACGTAATCAGGTCGATCGATAAGTAATCGAACTATTACTACTCACCTTGAATGGCACTTTGAATACAGTGTCCGTCGCTTTCTAAGACTCTCGCCAATCTGTCAGGGAGCATGTGGAAAAACGACCTGTCCTGGGAGGCTATGCACCTATACACGCAATTTCGAACCTATTGTTCTGTCTTGAAGAGCTTCCCCCGCAGGCGATGATGCCCTGTGAATCTGAATAGGTGGTAATCTGTTGGAGTCATGTCGAGGCTATACGCCGGATGCGACAGAAATTCGATGGGGGGTCGACGGTGGCCCCTACCGTTGTTATGTTGCAATAGCACTTTACGCCGTCCATTGCCCTATTCAATTGTCGTTTTTTTTGTTAATTCCTCTGCCAAAGTTGCTGACCTATGTTGTATAACGGTCCGCGTTGACCGTTTCGCCAGGTAGTTGAGCATAATTGAGCACTTTTTCGTTAAAATGAAACATTTTTCTTATTCATTAATAGCACTTCCTTCTGACTCCACCAAATGAACGACATTATCTTATGCTTATGGATACCGAATTAAGCCCCTCCCCCCCCGTCTTGGGAATTATCGTAGAAGATCAATTTTTCATCTCTCGTAACAAACAGAAAACTCGTCCCGGTTTGCCGAGCTAGCAAATGATGAGACGGGTCCCCATGGCCTCTTCGTCGATCTCATGTGGCACCCATCATGCTTCGTGTTCCAGAGGCATGCAGACGACTCACTATTGTTGCCTGGGCCACTTCCAGCTGAGCAGCAAAGTCTCGAGTTCGAAAAACAAAGAAAAAAAATGCTCTCGAATTGGCTGGGCCGCACTTTCATTGAAGGTGATCCATCCATCTCTTCGTTGTTGTCGTCGTCGTCTGTCTCTCGTCGCCGTCCAGATTGCATTGAGAGAATTTCCCACCGAATCTTTCTTGAACTGCTGATTCGTGTTCGACTTCACACCCGGCGATGTTAGCTGCAATTTTCGAGCGCGAACTTAGTGACGAAGAATATTATAGAATATCCTGATATGAGGCTGTTTCTATAGCCATATTGCGAACGCTTTGAAATGGCGAGTGATGACCAGCAACGAAAATGTAACATATTCACAGACGCGAAAATGGGTGATGAGGGAATGAGCTGATCTGGCCGAAATTGGAGCAGTTTGAGCCGGATGTCGATAATTCATCGAACGACCTGATTTTGAAAATAACCTCAATGATAATTATAGAAAACATTGTGTTATGTGAGAGAGCTGTGTATTGTACAATACTTTAAGGCTTTAAAGGATAATGTATATAAGAAATGGCTCCAAGGTCTGGCCAGGGAGTCAAGGTTTGGATGTAAGCATAGAAGAGAAGCAGAGGTTGGTGTGACGTTCGAAGTCGATATCAAGCCAAGAACTGAAATTTTACCTGGGACGAAATCACTCACACTAAAGTAGAAATATGGAAGCCAATTTTACACAAACCAAAAAGGCTGGCAACGGCGAATATTATGATGACATGGTGCATTTTGGCCCAGAACCAAGAGAACGTGTATTAGTCAATAATAATAATACGTTTATTTGTGTCAGTCTCTGCCATAAACGATAAACACAAGCTCACCTCCACCCCGTCGACATACAGACAATATGCAAATATATTAAAACCCTCCGTTGTCAGCTCTGATCAAGGGACATTTACAGTTGCAAACCACAAACCCGATATAGCTATGACTCACCAAGAAATCGATACTGTGCTGATTATCCGCGCTGTGTTTCGAATTGTGGTTCGCCATTTACCAGTGAACTTAAAGTCGCAATGACGGTAAAGGAGCTTAGTACGTGGTGCGTGTATGAACGTAAACCGCCCTTATATATATAGTATAAGAGATACCACCAAATGGTCATTTGGATGGGACCGGCCGTATCTGCTCACTATCTGTTACCGCCTATCGAGTAGGGGCTCAATTGTATCGATGGGATTGTAAGCGTCCATTTGCTCTATTGCCCCCTCTAGCCTCCGTTGTACATGAAATCAATAGACATCATAGATCATTGTTGCTTCGTAGCACTGTAGCTATGCAGCTAATCAAAGTGCTGTATCGAGTAGTTAAATAATTCAGGAAAGGCTCGAGTATCGCATGCCGAAGTTCCGAGTTTATCATGGTGTTCATTAGCAACGACAGCAACAACAAGATATCACAACATAACGTGGAACAGGAGCGTTAATCGAGCGCATATACGATCGTTTTAGCTCAACGTAGAGTTTTGCCCTCAACGTCAGCGCCCGGTAGCACCGAACATTCGGTCCAAGGGCAAAGCGGTTCAGTCCAATGGTATCGTGGAACAAGGTAATATTAAGTAATAACACTCCATTGCGTAGATCGTATCGGTTGGATGCAACGCTTTTTATTGAGTTTCGAATGTGTTAATATAAGGTCATCAATCTGATGGCAGTTCAAGGAGTGATACTTCGAGTGCCCTGTGATCAAACCTCTCCTATGCAGGTCTCGCACTTCGTTCTGCCTCTGGTCCTCGAACAAATCCATGATCAATGATTGTATCACTAGGCTCCCTTGTCGGTCCTGTGTGAAGTGAGGCAAATCCCTCAGTTGCAAGTGCGTCTAAGTATGCCTTCTCCCCATGTGTGCGCCCGTCAAGGTCTGTCGACATTTACATCCGCTGCAGGGATCCTATTTTGAGCCCTATGATAAGTAAACAGTGTTTACGAATCTTTTTCACGATCCATTGTTGACTCGGGACGTTGTAAAGTTGCGTAACTTCTTCAACTGTCCAGACTCTCCACAGAGACCTCCCTCATACGCACTGCTGACAAAAAAAAAACACAATCCAAGGGGATTTCCTGATTTTCTTACACATGGGATCCCTATTTGCACGATTCGCGTGGCTGTTTTGAGCCCCGTAGGGTTGCGGTACTTTCCGAACACCCTGCTTCGAATGACGTGGATACTAAATGTTCATATATTCACAATTACTGCATCTGAGCTTTCAGGAGATAGAACTTGCGCAGTTAGTTAAAGCTTACACCTCACGAAAATGGCGAGCACACTTTCCTATTCTTTCCCTTCTCTGAGAGGAGGACCTCGTACCCTTGTATCATCAATAATTGATTCCCAAGTGGCCCAAGTTTCCGACGTATACCAACGGCACTCCTGGCAGCGCTTGCACACTTACCAGTTCATAGCCATGCTTTAAAAGACTTCGTACAATTAGCAACTATATATATATATATATATAAGTAGCCAACACGGTCGTCTTGGTCAACGAATTAGAAGAGCGCCTGGAAGTACGTTACACAAACAGCTTTCCGAGGTTTGCACCCTTCCCTTTTTTCCCGAGGGAGGGTGCTTAGAGGAGTATTGGTTTTAGCGGTTGAGATTCCATAAGGCTACGTGAAGACCTTAGCTGCGAAACCCCGGTCTTCATAATGCATTTTCCTCCTTTTACAAAAAAAAGAACAGATAAGTCTTAGACAACTCCGCAAAGGTCGTAGAATAACACTGGAACAACATTCGCCAGCATCTGGCCAAAAATTGATATGACCTCGCAGTTTCTTCAGGATGAATCATGGTGTATGTGAAACCACTTACTCGTCACTCGTGATTTAGAGCTATCATAACAACACTATTGGTAATTCATCCCAGAGATGCTTCTCAGACCTCTGTGGTTGGACATGATGTTTGTGAAGATGAGCCATCCTGAGCCCGCCCTGCCCCAGATAAGCGATGGCTGCACGCTCAGCGTCTGTGGCTAATTTACTTTTATCACGAGCAGTTTTATCAAATTGCATATATATTTGTATTAGACTGACCCACAAATAATGAGACACATACATTTCAACATCGGCCAAACTAAGTGAGCTAAAACAAAGATTTTTTTTGTGTGAGTTAGAGGTGTGCACCTCTTTTATTTATACACTGGTCCCAGAGTTCTGGCAGCCTTCTGACGGCTAGGTATGCCCCATTTCTATTCGCTGCGTGACATATAAGAGAGCTTAAGCATTGTGAAATTGCACCTCCTTCAATAAACCAGTAAAGCTTTACCTTTATCCATTTATAACTTCGTTATTTAAGGCCTCTTGGAACAAATCGATATTTGCGTACCTTTGGCCACCTATAGCCCTCTTTAACTGTTTTGTCATCCACGTCAATCCTGCACTGGATCGGCCCACTTTCATAGAGACCGGATTGTCTCTGGTGATGTCCGTGCGTTTGAAGAAAATTTCCTCCTCTCCGAAAAAAAAAGTAGCCCTCTTTCATTCACGAAAGCAACCATAGTCACACGGGCTTAAATCGGGAGAATAGGGTTGTGACGCCATCGCTCAATCTTGTTGGCCTTAAGCCAAGACGTAATTTCATTGCTACGATGCGCCTTAGCATTGCCATCGAGCAGCCATATTCGGTGCTTCCTATTGCCATGCCAATTATTAATGAGTCCCTTCAAAAACTCGAGATATCGAACCGAATCCATTTTTTCTTCTAGGCCCAAAATCTCGTAGTAGCAAATCCCGTTGAGATCCACGTCAAGTACTACCATTACTTTAGGCTCGAGTCTATTTGGTACTGCTACAGCCATTGCCTGTTCACTTGATTATTTAATAATTCAACGACATATTTCACGAGGCACGCCAATTTCAGCCGTGAGTGACCAAGCAAGACGATAGGAGCCTCATTATTTTTTGGTCAGCCTAGTATATATATATATATATATAGCCCGGCAGCTTGGGTCCTTAATCGGAGGATACATGTAGCTCACGGGTCAGATCGCCACCCTTGCACATTTCCATTTAAGTTGTCCATCTTACGAAGCAGTGCCGAAAGCAGTACCGTGGACGTCAAATGTTGCCTGTGAATCAGCCCAAAAAAAAAACTAAATAAAAACAATATATATATATACATATGTTGGAATTTTGTATGTTGTTCACTGTCGGTGTTTACATATCAAGATGCAGCAGTGCAAACTGACTAGATATGCATAGATGGGTACACCCGAACAAGCATAACATACCGTAGTTTGAGTAAGACTCTGTCCTAATGCCAGGATAATTCAGTTAACACGAAGAATACACAGGGTGTAGTAAAATGAATGGGTGGGGTGGTGGCGCTAGAAGGGTGGCAGGGTGGCGGATTATTGAGAAGTCAACCGCGAGGTCTCCTGGTTGTATAGCTTACAGCTATCCTAACCATCTAGTAGTCGTACAGCGGTAGGGTTTTAATAAGTGCTACGGCCTACCGACTTGGCTTCAGGCTACCTAACGAACAACACAGATTTTGCTCGGTGAAAACCGTAAGACCACACTACGCAGCTGTCAGAGGTTGGCGTACATCTGTCTTTTTCTTTCCGACAACATCATGGATCGGGTGATTTACTGATCTCTGCTGACAAGTTGGCGGCACGGCAAGCGATTAGTTCACCGTGCCGCGGTAATACTTAAAGGTAGACAATGGTGTGATTATTAACTATTTTCACACATGTTTTAACGATACCCAGCAAACTAGCTGATATCCCTAAACATTACAGAGAGAAAAGGGGATGACTGTACAGGGATAGGCAAGTGACGATTCTTTCTGGGAGGCTCACAAGAAGGCAATGTAAGAAAGCACTAGGACAATAAGAGCCACGGAACTTCACTTGGTGACCAGCACTCGACCTATGCACGTCGAGTCCCGCTGCCATACACTCCATATCGGACCAAAGCGTATCTTTCTCACTAATGTGTTAAGCGTTATTATAATAATTATTGTCACCTGACCCAAATGATCGAGAAAAAAAAATAGAAAGGAAAACTATATATATATATATACAATTTATTCAAACATACAGTAGTTAGCAATTATTATTTCTAGGGATTATGGGGGGGTAAGGGTGAGGTCGACAATGTCCCGAGGAAGGCGATGGCATTGCCTCACTGCACAGCGAGGCACATATACAGATATATATATATATATATATATATACTTTTCCAAGATGTTTATAAGTAAAATTTAAATTAGTGGCTTTCGATGGTTACTGCCTAGTGCACTTGGGATCATCAGATACCAACAGGTAAAAATAGAGGGCCATCATTAACAGAGCAATTAAAAGCATTCGACAAAACAGAGCTTGTGGTACAAACATAAAAACAGCCTTCTTGCTGCCCTCTTCTCGGTACACGGTTGTTTTGTCAACATGAGCAACCTGATCTTGCAAGAACCAACCATAACACGAATGCTCTGCCGCTGCAATCGGTTGTCGAAGTCAGGTAGGAATCATATAAGTTAACACGTTCAGGATGTAGCGAATATAAATGCACTTTGAGACGGCTCACACACGGGATAGTGAATACAAGATGACCGACAGGCTCATCGGGTACAAGGTCATTATTTTCGTACTTAATTGGGCAATGAAGAACGTAATTACGCATAGGCAACGCTGAAACAATGGACACCGCCTACAAAAACTAAAATATGAAATATATTTGACCCTGAAGACTCATATGATTTCGTGATACTTGTAGTCGGTTAGCAGTACACTGTAGCTAGCCCCATAAGTAATTATACAATATGATAGTATAAGAGAGTACTTAATACAGCTGAATCAAAACATTGGAGAGGTCCTGGAATCTATTTATGATAAGACAAGTAAGGCAAGTTGTGATATCACTTGTGAGCACTCAGTAATAGGTAGGTCAATGCGGATTACTATTCAAGTATACAATGGGGATTGAAACCGAACTGACAGGTTAAGCTATTAAAAGAAAAAAGAAAGAGCGGTGATACTGAAGATGATCCCCGCCATTTTAGTAAGGTGGTAAATGGTAATCGGAGAGAACTTGACGTTATCATGTGAAGGATAGTTCAGAGTTAGCCGACATGATGTATCTATCGAGTGTATTTTTTTATATAGGAATACTGGCAGCATTCGCAGAAGCTGTGAACAATTACTCCCGGCATATAGAACAGGGTTGACAAACGGAAGATAATCTGAGAGGTCGTAATACAGTCGGACTGGTCGTGCTACCTTGTACAGTGTCTTTTTATAATACTATCGGTGACTACCGAATCCCTCCAACTGGGAGACAACACTCAACGAAGCAATCACAGATAGGCTGTGAAAATCCAATAACGCGAGAGCATTTTCTGGCTCACCTAATCGAAAGCCTTGACGCTGTAGAAGAATATCCCGATAACAGCACAATCCAACCCTTATCCACCGACTACATTTTGATATCATTGATATTTTGATATTTAATAATGTTTCTATGACGTGGCTACCTGATATGGAGAGCGCAATGCGAATTGGCGAGGGATCACGTAATAGATATTGGTCACCAGAGGCTAAGATTACCCCTCGGTCCATTTCGTTTATAGATTGGGGTTTACCATAGCAGTCTTACTATCGTCTATAGACCTGCGGACAGTCATAGATTGAACATTTAGGCGCTTAGATAAAAAAGTATGTTCGAGGGACGTAGCCTTTGCTACGGTGAATAAATAATAAAAATAATTGCAAAGTGGCCCAGGATTGTGCTGATCTTATTTTTATTTGCGTCCTGATTTAAGAACGCCAACACTTGGCCATCAGTAAATAATTGAATATCATTAATGTCGTTGGCGCAGCTGCAGGCGTGACTCTATGACTCTGATGGAGCGTTTCATCTTACAGATGACGTACAATACTCATTCTGGCGTACTCTGGATTTACCGGCACAACGACCGCAAACACGATTGGGTGGTCGCCAAGTGATGTAGCTTAGATTCTAATTTCGAATTAAAATGATAATTCTCAGGACGTCAATATATCGTGTGTGCCTCTGCGGCCCGATGTGCTCCGACGGCTAACGACTGCAAAGATTACGTCATAAACGCTACCGGCTAACGGTCGATTGCTGTGAGATTGCTCGGTCTTGCGATATTATGCCTTGCCCGTCGAACAGCGCGAACTCTCTCCAACTTCTACAGTGCAGAAACAGATAGCGCCATTGAGGTCCCTCTTGTAGCAGTAAGAAAAGTGATAATCGGCCAAACACAGCGTGTCAATTCGAGATGTTGGCGTAATGTTGGTTAATATATTGAACATCACGATCATATAATAACTTAGTCTTGGTAGATGAATGATTTGATATATGTTGGCGGTGGCTAATGAGCGTTCAAGAGATAAAATGAACTAACATTTGTATGCGAGTCACATACAGCGTTGGTGGGTGGGTTGGTGGAGTACACGCGGAGTTGGCGAAGAAGATTCGCCAGGTGAATAGTTCAACGGTTGCTCCGCATGCAATTTGGTAACAAATGCTGATTCCGGTCTATGAGAATGTGTATATTGTTCTAAACTATTTATAATGAGGGAGGAAAAGCGACCTGCAATGGTCACAGTCGTTTGACTGTTCATGTGAGTGGTTCGAGAACGGCGCCGGAGATAATTCTACTCGAGACAAATGTACCTGACCTCACATAGATCTTAGAGTATCAATATGCCACGAATGTATATATTTATTCATCTAAATTGACGATTTATATATGTGCATCTTCTACGATGGTTTTGTTCCCGTGTCGACTCCAGCGAAGGACGGTTTTAACAAGTGCATTTGCCAAGCCCCCTGCGCAGGATCGACCCACCTGTATGGAGACTAGAATCTCTCCGGTGGTGCCTGTGCGTTTGAAGGAAACTTCCCTCCTCTCAAAACAAAAGTTCTCGTAAAAGTTACATCTACGTAAATACCGGGGAATGGAGCTTATCTGCAGCATATGTTCGTTTCGAACTCGGCATTAGTTACGGATCGTGTTTATGAACCCTCGCGTGATCGTCAATAATCGATCATGGTCCTGCAACAAATGAACACCTTTTAATAAACGTCATATAATCATCGTATTTTACTGTTAACCTACCCCGCCAATGTTTATCCTATAACCCTACTTTTGCAAATTATAACGCCTATTTTCTAAACGATAAGCATACGTTTGCAAACTGTAATCCTACTTTTTCAAATGTAACACCACCTTTTACAACGGTGAAAGTACGTTCTTCCGACCTCGCCATCCAACTTTTGCAGCAGACTTTTGCCGATCTCCTACATTTTACGCCGCTCATTGTCTACATGAATATGTAGACCCTGTCAAACCGAATATTCCGCCGGCCGTACGCGAACAGTTGTTGCCCATTTGGTCTGTGGAGCATTGGCCCAGCTCGAGTCACTTTTTGCGCCACCTGTCTTGGCCGCCTTCCAGAGAAGGAGTCAACCTCACATACGAGGATCGAGGTTGACGCGCGAACGCTCTGTGCGCGTTTCACATTCATTTATATTTAATGGACCCGTTGGCGTAGTCGCTCTCGATAGCAACAGCTTTCGAGCGATTTCACCCCGCACAAGTGAGATCGGCGACCAATCGCAGGCAGACGCAGGGGCGCTATTCACCGAGCGTTTGTGGACGTATTTGCTGGCCCTCGGAAACAGAAGTAAGGGGCACCTGGCCACCACTGGAGCGACATCGGCCCAAGTCGGCAAACTTTCAGCTATATCGACCCTTTCTGTTACGCGTTGTGCTATGCCTCTGTACATGCGTCAGCCAAGGTCTGTCCACATTTGCGTCTCCCGCCCGTTGCCTGCCGGCAATCGTCATGCACGAAATGCGATCCCGTTCGATGTTCGACGAGTACTATGACAGATGCTGGAAAATTAAAGGCATATTGTACGTTTGAAACTTTGATTAAAAAGAACGATAATAATAATAATAGTAATACTCATAGTAGTAATCCTAATCAACGTTTTAATTGCACATACAATAATTGGGTGATAATAGGCTCGATGTATTCAAATCGCAATTTATGTTTACTAAACACGATGTCAGATCCCTATCTCGTGTTGGTGATCGTTCAAGGTAAGCTCATATGACAGCCAGCCTTGCTTGTGCGTTATCTACTCGCCGCGAACCGAATACCATGAGGCGAAATGTGTATGCATTCACTGATGCTTCGCACGTTGGTGAATAGGGTCGACGATATGCCTACATGAATGATCGGTGGTAGAACAACACCACGAAAAATATATCAAGGGACGAGTCGGTTGCCGACTGTAAAAAGGTGGACGATTGGTTACCGAGCTAGAGCAGGTAGTAAAAGCCCGCAGGCGCGTACAGCAATGCGAACTCATCCGTCAGATGAATCAAATCCGACCTCCTGGAAAGCTCTACATGATAGTGTGACTGAGGATTTGTCAAATACTTGTGGATACATTGCATATTTTTGCATTGGAAGCCTCAACTGCATTGACTTGATGCCTCGTGGATGAGGTCTACCCAGCTGGACATCTGCGTATCGCACCCCGGTGCAGTGCTACCGAGCGCAGGGTGTGCGCTTTCGAATAGTGACCTGTGATATTGAATGTTCGCCCTTTGCTTCTGTGGCAACTATGTTCATTCATTCATTGACTCACGTTGACGGCTTATTAAGAGAACTGCAACCGTAAAATGCTTATTTCTAGAAAACAACTAGAGCAAAATATTTAGCACATCGCGGAACGAAATATATTGAGTCCCCGATTACGTGGTGCACATAAAAAGGAATATCGAAAAAACACATTATACATTGGCACAGATAGATTTACAGCCGAATTTCGTTCAGTTCGCCTGATCTCTCGTGAAAGCGAGCCCCAGACAGCTGGTAACCGAGACACGAGCGAGCCTAGCCGCTAGACTCTTTTAATGCGTAGGGTCTCCCGAACTCAGTGGCTCGACGGGTGTTCTTATAGTAATTGCAGTGATTGGAAAAACAATGCCTGATGGAGTATGACCATTGACCGCCTTTTAAGAGCCAGTGTGAATCTGACATAGCTAGCTTATGGCCGTATCTGCATACTATATCAAAGACCGAGTCCATGTCGGTTCTCTAGAAGATTGCACGGAGGACATTGTTCGGGATAACCTTAGACTCTATGAATTATAATTTTTTAACGGCTGCCCTAGATAGAGACAGCATTACACAGCCACGCTATAGTAGCGTATGGTAGATCTGAAAAAGGTCTCAACCGGGAACCCAAGCCCTCTGAGGCCTCTCAGTCTATCTCGCGCTGGGATCTTTTGTTCGGTGATTTCGTAGCTCGTATGTATAGGCGCTGATTAGAACCTGGTCAAGTTCGTCATTGCAACAGGGCAACAACTCCGCTCGCCAACCCCCTTGAACACCCTCTGAACGGTTTTGTTCCCTCCGTCGAAATACTAACGAAGCGCGCGGAACACTTCGAAGTAATTTCAGATTTCCCTGAAGTATAGGCGCACGCAACAAGTTTCATGGGATCGTACATCATTTGGTCAGAAGGAACTATTTAATTCCATTGAAGATATCCACCGTGTACAAACGTAACTAACTGCTGGCGATTACGGTGAGACAGCCTGGCAAATGCTTCTTGTCGCCGACAGATATCCGTTGTCGTTCGAGCTAGTACAATACACGTTTGGACCTCCCAGGCTCTGATCGTGCCGACAGCTTGCGCGCGGAACTGTTCGGGCGTTTAAAAAGCAGTCTCCTGAGCGGGTCCACCAGTGCTCGCCATAGATTATTGCGAATATCCCACGACAACGCAGTTACTATTCTGCCAGATCTTTGCAGGGGTTTCCGGGGGAGGAGGAGGAGTTGTAATTGACAAGAGGATACTTCACTACGGAATATGCAAAAGTCCTTTTTCTCGTTGGACACTACAGATTCGCCTGCACAACTGCAAATTATCAAGAAGTCTGGTGACAAATGTCAACTTAGTTTAATGCGGCCATTTTCTCTACGACACCTATTAATTGGGTGGACGATCCTGAGAATGCTAGAGCAAGTTGCGAACTGCTTCGTTGTCAGAAAGCGGACACACTTAACCTATATAATAATGAAAATGGACGTACACATCGCAATTAATCCTAATGATCTTAATCGACCTACATATTAATGGCAATAATATACCACATTGCATTGTATTTGTTAATTATTCGACTCGCTCATACATTGCACGATATGACTCGAGACACGTGTCAGGCAAGGGTGATAATTCAGAGCAAGACTTGACAATAAGTTGGATATGTTATCAACAGCCAATGCGAGTGGCCCCTGTTTGCTGAGAAGTGCTGTGAGTTATAATTACGATAATCTGATTTTTGTGCCTAGTCGCTACAGAGATATCTGCGATTGATTGATGCTTGTTAATTGATTTCGATAATTGTACTGTCAAGTAACTTTTACCTATCTAGTAAATATAATATAATAATTATTTGCATCCTGATCTCAATCGTACTTGACGAATGATGTATTGGAATCGATTGTCCAAGTTTCACTTTTTATATTAGTACATTACTGTTATTGTAGACAATAAACACAATAGAAAGTTGAGTGGACTGCTTCATTATGTTGTCCACATATGACGAATCAATGATGTTGTCCACTTTGACCGCTCAACCGCTAAACACGAACTATACTACCTGAGGAGCAACGCCGGAATTTAATCAGCCCGTGCAGTAGCTGGTGGCTCCGCACGACAGAGGCGCCCAATATATCGATTATACCAACAGGGAAAATCACGCAACCCTATGGTATTCAGAGAGAGAGAGCTACGCAAGTATCACGTAAATAACTAACAAAATCGCCCAAATTTGCTCTGTTTTTTAAATTCATTCGCAAAATAATGCTAATGAATGCATAGATCCACTCATTTCTAGGCTGATAGCTTGCGAAAAACATGAGACCTATTTAATGTACCCTTGTTACTTGCACTCCAACCTGAGAGTCGAACCGTTAGGATACTATTGTTCTCGAGATTTTAACCTTTCGAATTAGAGCTAAACTATACGATATATTGTGTTCTGTTTTTGTCGAGCTGACCCCCAGCTGTTCCCCTATCTGACATGCCTCAGCTCTTAACCTTTTAGGTATTACTATGAGGACGATATATTGTGTTGATATATCGAATCTACACGAGATATTGAAACGATTTTCGTTGTCTATTTCTATCTCTCGCTAAATTGATGATCGGAGCAAAGGTAATCGGGTCTTTGTTTATATGAAGATATAACATATCCTATATATATATATATATATATATATATATATATATAACATATCCTCGTAAATATGTTCATTATAAAATCATTGTATTCGACATTTTACAATACCACACTTGGTACCGTGTGCGTGCGTACCGGCTGGCTAAATATTATTATATATATATATATTATATGTATATATGATCACCGCAGCTGTGGGTTCGAATCGGTTGACAATAACCATTCATCTATATAAAGTTAAGCGCTATTTAGATTTTTCAAACATCTTCGAAGAGATACTGATTCAGTTCAGCACCTCTAGTTACGGCGTGATGCATTTTTTTCTTTTCACGATTGAGAGGAAAAAGGTTCATTGTTAAACAGGCGTTTGAAGGCGTTTCTGAACACCATAGGCATACTGCGTAACATTAGGTCCCGCTTACAGAACACATTTATTAGTTGTGACACACATATATATATATATAAATATATGGCATTCAAGCAATGTTTTAACTATGGTAAAGCTCCGAGTTTCCCGCACGGTGTGAGAGTTGGGTTTGCTTAACAAATGCATGTGCTCCTCTCGGCTTGGGAGAGGAGGCACACCAGACTCAGAGGCCCGTCAAGACCTCGCATAGCCTTACCCTTAAGGCAAAAAAAAAACATGTCACATCCTCAAATCCTTTTCTGCGTCGAGCGTTCCTCTGCCCTTTGCTCTACCTCTGCGATTCGTTAGCTTGTTATCCACAAACCTTGATCGATGATCTGTGCAAGCGAGAAAATTAAAAATGCCACCCTCTAGCCTTCATCTAACGTTTTCAGGATAAGAAATATCCCTAGGAGGCTTCTGCGGCAAGGACACCACACTTTCCTAAGCCATATATCTCTCCTGGGGCACTACGTGTCTGCTGGTCGAGGTTTTACATAGTTCCAGAGTTCGATGCTGCCCACCCGAGATGGAGCCGCCTGCCCTGGACTACGTGAAAATATCTATAACAAGAAAAAAAACGGGCCGCACGAACACGAGGTCGTCAATAACACATACCAACGTGATTTTTGTTGGGACGGAAACAAGAGGCTCTATCGTTCCCGTTCCGGGAAGTGGCAGTAACTATTTCGATGTAATTCACGTACAAACCCTTTCTAGCAACTGTGCAACGAAGGTCACAATGAACCGCTCCGACGGTACGACTTGCACAATCCGATATGACTTAGGTAAGTGTCTGTGTGTCAATATACCCTCCGTGTTGACAGGTCACCGCCGGATTGATCCCCGCCAAAATATGATATGGGTCGGAGCACGCGGTCCTCCGTGACGTGACTGCGTGAAACGATTACTACTCCCCGATTGTTGCCCCGTGCAACATAGTAACCATTCATTCTGTAAGACTTTTATACTACTACTAGTGCTGAACCACGACGACCTATCGTGCATTCTCATCGAGATCACCAGGCTCGGGTGGGCGAACATTTTTTGAGCAATCGAACTCTACGAGGCCATCACCCAATGTATAATAGCGCTCCGTGATAAAGAGCTAATCAAGATCTCTTTAGCGATGTGATTCTAAGCGGGTGAGCGTTTGTCGAGTTGGTATCCTCGACGACTCAGGCTACGCACCATGTGATCGAGGTGACGGACGAATTCAACCTCTTTTATATGTACAATGTTGTATTATATCATGATTATGTGGTCGGAGATTCTGATCGCTTACCGAAACGGTTAGCTTTACAGCACCACAATACAAGGGGTGCGCGATTCGGAGCAGCGAAGCCAATCGGCTCTGCCGCTCCATTGCCTCGCGCCGTCGTCCGCCTCTGTTTTGCAAGACCGACATCGTTTTGTCACCAATCCTTCGCGCAGAACCCGCGAAAGATATTGACATTCGGGATGCGTTAGACAAGTGAGTACGAACTGCCCTTGGAATGGCAAGATGGGAGCTTCTTGTTGCAACCTTAACCGTTGTGATCGCGTGTCGCTCAGGTAATTGCAGACCTGAGAATATAATAACGTGCGCCGCCTGGGAAGGGATCTAAAATCCGGCGCTCGCGTAACGATGGAGATAGCAAGTGCCGTTTCTGCCCCTCCGCTCGTTCGGGGATTGCCTGCGAGGGGTCCGGAAGGTCCGGGGATAGATCCACGGCGAAAGGCGGAGCGCGCCGCCTCAACCAGACAGGCCCAGCCGGAGTTGTGTTCGCCGGGTACGTCGTGAACTCCCCACGCTACGGACTGGCAGGCTCTTTAGCCACCGGCTCCCCTCAAGGTCGCTAGGCATGCTGCGCCCGCTCGATTGGTCTTTCGGCAGGCTTCGAACGGAATGGCATCGCTCACATCGTTCGTACCCTGTATCGGTGGCCTGCTGTGTTGCACCGAGACCATACAGAACGCTTGCGTCGTGCAAGCCCTACCGTTCGCCCCTGTTGCGCGATCGGCTTGTCTGAACGCAACGTAGGCAAGCGAAATGCTGAACGCCGAACAATGCAGGGCGTACGGGAGAAGTACGGAGGAAGCAGCGGCGTACGTGAACACTGCATGCTGCGCTGCTTCTGGATTCGGTTGCAGTGCATGACGCCGAAACAGTCAGAACGTGGGGGCCTGCCTGCCTGCCTGTGGCTGGCTTGCTGACCCGCAGGGCCGGCATACGGCATCTACACGGCAGGCACATCTGGCAGTACCGGCTATAGACAACAGAATCGTATAGATGCGTCCGTAAGTAGGCAGGGGAAAGCAAGACAAGCGAACAGGCGAGCCGAAAGGGGTCCGGCTGTATAGGACGTTTGCTGGGAAGTGGCCGGGTGGAACCAGAGGATGCGGACACGCGCAGCGAAATGGGGGGTACCCCCACAAGCGAGTCCCCCTTAACTCCGTGGAGCCAGACGAGACTAGACTGGCCGGCGGGACTATCGCCGCACGGCTAGCAATGCAAGCGGTGCAAAGCGATGCTATCGTGCTCGCAGTGGGTCTGCCGCGCACGTCACAGGCGGGTGTGCCGACTGCCGGCTGCGCGCAGTAGCAGTAGCCGGGAGCCAGATCTGGTCCGATGCTCCTTCTGTTCCTTTTGGGGTAACAGCTAGAGAGCGAGAGGAGAGTCAGAGCGCGCTCAGGGTCCGCTGCCCGTTCACTGTGCGGCCGGCCGACCGACCGGCCAAGCCCCTGACCACGTCGCCACTACGCCTCAAGGTCATCACACGCTCCTTTGGTATGGCGGCGCCGCCTCCGCCGCCTCCTCCGCCATGTCGGAGGAGGTTGGAAGCTTCGGGAGCCCTCTCGTCGTTTCCTCGTGCGTCGGGTGTGGTAGCATGTGGAATCACATAGGGGCAGCAATGGGGGAAGAAAGTTGGAAGTATGGCAGGGTGGCGGAGATGGAGGATGGCCAGCGATTCGGCGTACGAGACCACCTCCTGCTCCGCACGGCCCGACAACGAATACTAACCGGGCGAAACAACGGGGAAGGGTCGTGGCCCAACAACATCAGAGTCCCTTCCGACTCTGGCGTTTCCCTCGACGGCCGCACCAGTAATTCACATCCGGGCAGGAACCTGCGAGGCAAACGCTGGGGAGCGAGGAACAGAAGCAAGGTTTGCCAATCGTCTAATCTACTCGACTAGTTTAAACCGTGAAGAAAGTCATTCCAGCTCGCTGTATGTGCCGAGGCGTACGGAACGCCAACGACGGCCTGCCCTCGCACGAACGAAACTCCCATTGAATGTTCCTTCGAGCATTAGGTTCGAATGCGCCGCCGTAAATACCCACGCGCCCCATACTTTGGTGTCACAGAAAATGGGTCGGCAGACCAACGCCGGGTCAGCCAAGCGGGCAAAACACTAAGACGCACACAATGTTGGTTCGCGTGTCTATCTGGATATATGTGTGTGTACGCCTGCCCACTATATGTCTGTGTATTTTGCTAAGCGCACAGTCGGGGCCAGTCAAGGCAGTTAAAGCCACTGTGAAACGGGGACCTCACAAGAGCCAGGGACGCAAAGGCCACCGGTGCTGGAGACGGGAGACGAACTGAACAACGTCAGCAGAACGCTTCGGTAGACCTGCCAAGTGCAGTGGTGCATTGCGAGCAGGCTGGCCAGCCAGCGAGCCATGAGGTAGCCACGTTGTGTGACACACCTGATGCAGAGTATGGCGGGAACGACGGCGCAGCGCACACCTGAGTCCGTCGCACCTATACCCTGTGTATATATGCCAGCGAGAGGAGAATCTCTTAAAGCTTTTGAATCTGATAAAATGAGCTCAAACGTTGAGGATCCCGAACTGTGTTGGAGTCGATGGGGGGGGGGGGGTTGAGGCGCATTCTTTTTACAAAAAATAAAGGGCTGGAAACACTGTCGGATCAACGTTTCTGTCTATGTCAATGTTGAAGCGAAGCTTTCCGTGCAAAATGGAGAAACGCACCGGAACAATTCACGAACCTCATAGAAGTTTGGCGAACCTGGCGAGTTCTTCGAGCACCACAAAGCAAAAACAGAATATGAAGTCTTTGAGCGGTCCTTGTGCGAAAGCGCTTTCTACATGTGAAAGGCTAATAAATATGGGTTACTACTGCTGCGGCTGCATTATATGAGCATGCGTCACACGAGACGGCACTTGAGTAATGTACAACGCTTGTGTGAGAGGCCAAGCAGTGCTAATATTTATTAGTAAAGCACTGGGTTCTGTTTCTAGTACGTGTGACTTCGCTGAAGGTCACTCAAGGTTGAACGTCATGAAGCAAAACCTTATCTGTGTTGTAGGGGTATGGAAAATTTATCAATAACTTTGTCTGAGAGATGTCATCATGAGACAACGACATCTTTTTGTAGCGGATACTAATACGTACACATAAGCTCAACCTGCCAATGGAGGCAACGGTAACGATTTCCTAATGAATGGTGAAGATCGGCCTATTGAATGGTAAATGTAAATGTTTATTGGTTTATTAAAGGAGCTGCAATTTTACAATGCTTAAGCTCTCTTATATGTCACACAGCGGGGCTCAAACCTGCGGCCTCTGGCTTCCGACAGCCAGAGGCCGCAGGTTAGGTCATTATCGTTTGCTACGATCAAAATGGGAGAGCTCCATGTAACCCCACAATGAATTTCTAGTTATCTATGAGGTACCTGCTAAATGGCAAAGAAATTTACAGCAGCGACCATGTTGATGCAGTCTTTACAGAACGATCCGACTAGAAGCCGTCGACCCCGATGGCGTGGTGCGTTCGTGTGCGCCTCGCAATCGGAGGAGACACGTAGGTGCACGGGTTCGATCCCCACCGTTGCACATTTGCACTCAAAAGGGTCCGTCTTATGAAGCAATGCCGAAAGCAGTACCGTGTACGTAAACCGTTGGCTGTGAGTCAGCCCGGAAATTCGTTTAGAAACCGCCCACAGAATTATATTGAGGAAGCAGATTGGACAGGTTGGACTGGGTGGCATGACATCTTGGCGAAGGTCTTATATGCGAGAGTTTCGAAGGAGAGCGTACATAGTGCTGGGGCCGGTTTTTTGAGTAGAGCCGTGTTGAGGTTGTCTCTATAATGTGTCGGATGAATGCCATCTCCGCATTCACTTGCCAAGCCCCTGCTGCAGAAATCGTCATCCCAGACATACGAATTACGGTGAAATCGAGACCACAATACGAGGCTCCATTGTCTCGGAGAGGGGCTAGACGGGCTCGTGAATTTGGACGCGGGTATATTCAAGCGACTCTGATCCGTCAAATTTACGGTGTACGATAGGTGACGACCTAAAACGGCGGCACAACAATACCCTTTGTTCAGTTTGAAGGGGATCTCCGCCGTCTGCCATCTGAAGTACGGCGACCGACCTACTGTCGCCGTTTCCGGAACCTGAGAGCTGATTCTTGGAGAGCACACAGAAGTTTAGCTAAGACATTTCCTGTTGTTCCCTTTGCGCGTCTCGACCATGGACGACCCGGGCAAACTAACTGATATCGTACACCCCTAGAGTAGCGATATACTAAGAATCGAAGGCTATCTCCACGTTTGATCGGTAAGTGAGGAATCTAGAAGTTAAAGTTAAGTTTAAGTTAATCCTAAAGTTAAAGAGCAACCAACCTTGCTAACCTTGCTCTGTTAGAAACATCGTACAGGACACCATCGAAGCTATTACCGTCAGTGAGCTTGCCAAAAGTGACTCCAATATGAAAAATCAGTAATGTAATTGGAGAAAGGATTCTTTTTTGCAATGCTCATCAATTGCAGCCCCGCTCAATGGTCTTCTTGAGCTTCTGACGGCAGATTGGTCACGTTGAACTGAGTTCGATTTGTTCTTTATCACTGGACTCTTTGCTGCGGTCACAGACGGTACGTGCAGACCGTTCCCGTCCTCACTGTGGTTGATTTATTCCAACGAGTCACAGATCGATGAGGGCTTCCGCCCGTGGAGTTCCGTTTGTGGCCGGCCTTCAGTGGCTTCTCGCATCAGATACTGCTCGGTAGTTATCCGTACGGCATTTGTTACGCGCACGCCTATTCGAATCTGACTATTCAAATGAATACGCAGATATTGCCGTTGTTTGGAGTGCTGGTAGATAGAGACGAATGGAAGGTAACAGACGGAAACCTGGCTCCCCCCTGCTGAGACGTGAAGGTAAGGTAGAGGTAAAGGTTAATTGTTGATTTTAAATTTACTGCAATTGTTACAATGCTTAACGTCCTCTTATATGTCATCATTGCGCAGCGGGACTCGAACCTGCGACTTTACGGATACTTGTCACAGAAGAAGCCGGTCCGCTGACTGGTGCGTTATAATTGCTGAACGTCAATTTACGTGTCGGATTGACAACCTCGTCCCATTAGGTAAGCATCTCCGAAAATTTAATTATACCCGTATTTGTCCTATTTAATATTGAATATATTCTGTGGCTTCGTTAGCGCCGCCAAATTGGAATATGTCCGCGAAAACTAGGGTTTGCCACAGCATTATCTCAAATAGATGCGCCTCTGTCGAAGTGATGCCTCTCGGCAGTGACAATTCGTCTACCCATTTTGCGATCGACAATCGATTGTTCGAATCCCTTTTACACTTCATAGCTGACCCTCAGCTGTCTCTCTCCGCTCTACGGCAGAAAGACCTCGGTATCTACGCTATGTAGCTGCGTTTCTTCAAAGACATGTTCGGTCACGCTGAACACGTTATTCATTCAGGAAATGTTAGTAGATATATATATATATGTATATTTCACAAAGAGAAACGGACACAATAACGCTCGACGTCGGCAGGCGATACGGAGCAGTACGCCACTCAGCCTTGCGCCGACTTCTTTGTCCTTCACATGAAAATTACTTTGTAATGAGCAGAGTAATTTCCTTATCGTTCGGGTCCGACGAGGCGCGAGCGCTCGGCGGCTCACGCCTGAGCTGATGGTGGTTGGCCAGCGATCGTCGCCTGAGCGATCAGATATGGGAACTAATTATAGCAAAACGAAAATAAATAAATTAAATAAATACCTGCAAACCAAATGGAAGAAATTAGAACCAATTCCTTGCATATGTGACAGCGCCTTCGCCTTCTCTATTTTCACGCTGGAAAAATTGAGTTGAGAGAACAAGGATCGTATTTGCAGTGGAGGAGGAATTCACAGTAGTAGGAAGCAGCTGTCGAGACTGTTTTCAGCGCTTTCCGAGCTGGAAATCTCGATTTGAACGACTAGTAACGTTGCTGACGGCCACGGAGAAGTGAAGAGAGGAGAGAGAGACAGACGATAATGAATTGCTAGATCTTTTATATGAAAATGCGACCCAATCAACTCGAGAGCTTGCTGGGGATGGTCTATGCAACACCATGGGGCGTCGTCTGCGCGCACTAGCAACGGCAGATGAGTATCCCAATGAAGATGTCATTGGCAAGCGTCTCAACATTTGTTTCTCTCTGGAACAAGGGAGAATTTTCTGTAGAAAATTGTTACGGGGGATGAACATGGATATTCTACGATGCATGCCCTACTGCAAAAGGAGTGGTTAGACCCATGATTCATGGCCATAAGGTACTGCTGTGCGTTTGGTGGGGTCAAAGAGGGAGCGCTCTTCTATGAGCTGCTCAGAGCTGGCGAAACGGTGAACGCAGACCGTTCAGACACTAAACTACTCAGAAAAGCTAGGCCGAGAAATTGACGGCGGGGGGGGGGGGGAACAGCCGTAGAAGGGTGGAGGACGGCTCAAAATGATCTTGCTACATAACAACGCTAGTGCCATGTTGTTTGTTTTGTCGACCCGCCTAGGACATTGGGCCTTACCAGGCCTATAGCGCAGACAGTGCTTCATCAGATTACCACCTATTCAGATCCATGGAGCATTGCCTGCAGGGAAACCTCCTCAAGACAGAAGCAGAGGCCCGAAATTGGCCCATGACGAGATACTTTTTCGCCGCGGCGATCCACAAGCAGTCGAATAGATGAGCGAGAACTAGAGAAAGGAACGACACTATGTAGATCTAGTTACATTATATCCATTCGTTCAACAGGGATCGATATTCAATTCAACGTAGGTAAATAACGATCATCACTTATCGGCCGACTTAATATATAGTGTCATATATGTCCCAATATGTAGAGTATACTGGTGGACATGCCCCGTAACCGAAGTGGCCGACAATGATGCTTGTCCGATGGTGACATCCGTCACTAGACAAACAGATTGAATCAAGCAAGCGGCGAAGCGATTTGCATACGAAATTCCAATCGGACCTAAGGGGCGTATTAGTTTGATGCCGGCCCAGCTCCGCGTTCCCCAGGAGGCGTCGGGACGTTGTTTATTGTAGTATAGTATGTATGACAGGCACTATCGCGATGCTTCCGGTTAACACCCCCGTGTTACCAACACGTCAAATCGATAGGAGATGGTCGTGGGGTCCGGGCGAGGCCAGGAGGGAGACGGGGACGAGGGCCAGAGGGGCTTGTCACGAGGGCTGCGATGGCCCCGCCGACAAACAGGTAGGTAGGTGTTTACCGCCAGCACGCACATATTGATTCATATATATATATATATATATATATATATATATGTTTAGGCTGCGTGGAGCGGGATTTCAGACGGGTTAAGCATAACCACGATGATGGCGATTATGATTACTCTCGCTATTTACCAACAGCCCCTTTGGTTTCTGGCCGATCGCAGGCGGGTCACAGTGATGTAACTAACTTGACGGAATCAGGTGACTGAATCGTTCAACCTATCCTATTCCTGCGACGCTTTGTATATCAGTGAATAGTGTGGTTAGCGTTTGCATTTTAGAGCACGCCATGTTCGTCGTGCATGTGTTGGATACATTCAAACCGTTGACATAGCGTGTTGACTTAATATACTGGCATATGTATTTCTTTTCGATCTTTTCGATAGACCTTCTTATTTGGATATTGCAATTGTCGAATCCTTTCGGAGCCCTACGATAAGCCGATTTAAATTTGAATTGAAGAGTGTTTGAATGCCGTTTAAAGAAAGCTCATAGCCGCCAATTAAAAAACTGTTTGGAAAGCAACAAACAACCACTTGTTCTTTGATTTCGGAAATCATCGTTTTGAAGGTGCGTCAAAATGGTAGCCCACTTAGTATCTGTCGAATACAACTGAGTTCGAACATTGTTCTCCTACAATTTTCTTACAAATATAGTATTTCGGCGGGCCGACGCCGTTCTCCGAATTTACGTATGAGATTTGGATCAAGAACATGCCATTCGGCTACCAAAGCTTTGTTTAGCTCATGTAGCGTTTGATACTGCTTGCCACCTCGAAAACCAGCTCTACATATGACGCTCCACAGGCTTTCTATAATATTCAAGTCTGGAGAACGTGCGGGCCAGCTCAGTAACTGTATGTCTTGAGTTTCGAAGAACTCCTTGACGATCTTCTGCGGTATGAACTGCGGCGTTATCCTGCTGGAAGATGAATCTTTCAGCACAGATCTTCTCCGCGTGATTCCTAAGTAGATCTCCCAACATAGAAACGTACAAGATGTTCTGAGCCCGTTAAGATATCTTTGCGTGTTTCGGACGTTCGTTTCCACTCCAGCCCCGGATGCTATTTTGAGATAAGTCAAAAATCTGCTATTTGGAGGAGGAAGCGTTTTTCACGCGCACTTACTGCCTCGGGTGAAAGTCATTTTTTTCTCATCTTCATTAAGTTGACGCCCTCGTCCCATCGAAATTTTCGCTGACAAGGAGTCCAGAAAATTTGTCCAAGAACGATCCTAGAATTACTGAGTTCTGCGTTTCAACTGCCGTCCCACTCAATAAACACGAAGTGGGCTATCATTTTGACGCACCCTAAAAACGACAATTTCCGATATCAAATGTCTACATGTAAGTTAGATAGCCAAGTATTCGTAGCATGTTCTCGAAATGTGACATATGTGGATGACTGAAAGCGAAACTGCAGTGCTACTTACGGTTTAGAAAAAAAATCAGGCACATGGGGGTGACGGCTATCCTATTGAGGTATAGCCCCCCACTCCCCCCCCAGGTTTCGGCTTATTTTTTTCTGTGTATAATGACTGCATCATTGAAGAAGCATGGCATCTTTTACAATTCCTAATGTGTTTTCACCGTGTCAAAAATTGGTGTTTTCTAAGTAGCTTTCAATATTATTTACAATTTTTACATTAATATTGCATGTTTCCCGGTAGTTGCCCGATTTCCGAATAACACCTATTCCCGCTCGAACAATTGAGCCTATCGTACCGAACACTCCTTCTCTTGACAGCTCGTACGGGGCATAAAGATCCCCATAGAGACTCTGCGGCTCAAGTCGAGCAAAGCTTTGACAGCATCGTTTCGGATAACCTGAGTATATATGAAGATTGCCCCCCCCCCCCCCTCCCAGACCCGTTGTGCGTAACACAGCACCGGTAGCACCAGAGCCTTATAAAGGAAGATATGAGCCCCTCACGTGGCGGCTCCCATCTGCTTAAGTCACGGCAGTGCCGCATAGCTGACTGCATAGCACTTGCGTGTCAGGGCAGTTACTTCGTCATTTCGTTGCAGGTTTAACCCCGGACGGTCTGGGACAAGTTACCAGTTGTGAACCACCACAAAGCATAGGTTACCGCACGTCAACCATTCCCTAAGGTGTAGGGAATAAAGGCTCTTTCGCACACCTTCTTTTTGGCTGCCATTGACAACTAGCTCAAGTGTCTTGAACGGCTCAATTGCGTTTGCAACTTGATTCAGAGCTCTCTAAATCCCAATGGTAAGCTCGGCGAGGTCAGGCCGAAATAGTGTTGAAGTATCGCCTGCATATGCAGCCGTCTTATATAGATATCCCCTTTACAGACCTTGAGGGACCAAGCACCAGGGGAGGTTCCAATGTTAATCTCGTCCCAGCGGGATACGACACAACCAACCTTAACTGCCTGCGTTCGCGTCTCTGAGGTATGACCTGGACCAGTCTACGGTAAGCGTTCCACGCCCAAGACATTCGAGTCTCTGCAAAAAGATTCCATGTCGTAAGCAATTGAAGGCCACCGTTCCATCTAAGAGTGCCCCGAAGCATGCGATCAGCTAAAACAACCAAATAAATTCATAGAAAATAAACACTAATCCTAATATAATAAATGTAAGTAATCACACCAGGCGTAGGGTAATTATCCACGTAATTTATTCAATACAACATATTGTATAATGGTAATCATATTGTACATTCAATACTGCACACGGTGCTGCATTCATTTTGGAGTGCAGTTATTTTATCATGAACATGAGTAAGTGTATATGTGTATTTAGAATTTATAGTGAAAAATGTCTATCATTTTGTGACAGAAAGATCCAATCATTCTGCTAATAAACCAACTCTATTTTACTAATGATCTTCTTCCACTGGTCTCCTGCCGTGTACATCGCGTACCTAGAAGTCTTCATCCGCTGTTGGAGGACGTCGAACGTCTGAGAATCGACCACGAGACCGTCAAACGCAGTCTGAAGGTACGGTACATCACTGATCGCACTTGTAGCGATGAACGAGGGACCCTCAAGACATTCGCTAATATGCGCCGTAAAGAAACGCTTCATCTGGTCAGTGAGCTCGTACATATCGAACTTATAGGCGAATGCAGCGAGTTCTACGGCGAAATACACGGGAACTGCTGCAACGCGTCCCGTGTAGAGAAACTCGAGGACTAGGTCGAGTACCCCGACTCTTGCCGGCATCCGATGAACGAAGAACGTGTGTCCGTTCTGTCCACGGATTAAAGTCGACGTGTTGCAGACACCGGCGAGGAAGTCGGGGTACTTATTGAGCATGCAATCATGCGCAACACGGAACACTCCAGGTTCGTAGAGGCCTTCGATGGTAGTGATGCCTCCTCTGTTCCTTATATCCGCGCCTGATTGCACTCTGCTCGCGAGCCTCCTGGCCTCGACCAAGAGCTCCTGTGCGGTCTGATTGTGCTGCATGCTGCCGATATGATAGCCTCAGGCCCTATTTGACTTCGTTTGATATCTTACAAAGTCCAATTGGCATAGAGGTTACGAGTTCGAAACACAACTGCCCTGTGCTCTTGACGAATCTCTCAATGTGATGTCGATACACTGACTGTGCTTATATTGCTTCCATGCCCTGGCCAAGGTCGAGGTACCGCATCGCTCCTCTCCCAATTTCGACACCTGCCAGTCGGCGACGATGTTGAAAATTGCGAGTTGACTTCGTTCAAGCCACTGTGTGGACGAATTTGTGGCCGTATTCGCAAGATACATCGCAGGGTCGAAATATTTTCGTAGCCCGCGGAAAGCTACGATAGCGGCCGCCCTGGGATGCATGGTCATTTGAGCCACTGGTTTCAAAATCGCCGGGCCCGTGACAAAAGCAAACCGCCGCCCCCTGGTACAGCAAGATACGATAGCGATTACCAGCGCGGAGGTCGATCACCTGGACTCTGTGCCGAGATTGTCAGATCTCGAGGCGAAACAGCCCATCCGGGTTGTGGATGTCCTGTCTCACGCAAGCGAACAGTGGTTGTCATTTTCTTTCTTCAATACATTAGGCATAATACGATCCATTGTTATTCCTTTATATTAGGATTTCCATTATTATTATTATTATAACTAACAATATTCGAATAATTTGAGGACACTACAATAAGCCTATTTAATTGAATTTGAGGGTGTTTCAGTGACGAATGCCGTTTGAAGAAAGCTAGTAGTCGTCAATTAAAAAAGCTGCTCAGAAAGCAACGAACAACCGAGAACAGAGGAAGAAGTCTGGAATAGTCGCGAAACATCATCCAAGAGTGAAAAAACTTAAATTATATCACCCTCGTATAGTGCAATTTCAATATGTAGAATATTCTTCACCTAACGTTCCGGAGAGTAATCGTTCGTATTGATTCAAATAATTCGTTCTTCGCATACAAACAAACCTCTCATCTCAGCTGTGTCTCAATAGTGGTGATGACGTCCACCCCTTGTTCAAGCCCTTTTCTGTATCTGGTCCGTAGTGATAACTTTTGTCAAAATGGCAAATCGCTGATCCCGTAGCTGAACGACTTCCCATGACGGAACACTATACACTAATTATTTTTTCATCAACTTAGCCATAGGAGAAATATCGGGGTGTGCTTGAATTAAAACCTAAGTGAAGAATTATACATCGCAGCACTTCGTCATCGACGGCGAGTTGTCGGTTGCCGGCACCTCGTTCCCATTTTTATTTTTAACTCGAGGATAACTCGAGCACCGGAGTTCCGAATTTATATTCATTTAGAAGTCATCGATTGACCATCGATACTAGCAGGCTGGTGGCCTTTTATGCTTGTTGATGGATCTTTCGTTCCAATGAAATCGACTCAACTCACACTCGCTATTTTCATTTAAAATAAATTTATAACATACTTTATTATTTAAGACATTGTTGATTTTCTGCGCAGCGCCACTTTGAGGCAAGTTGCCGCCAAGCATCATCAGAGAGATTCGTCAAGAACACAGAGCACCTGTGGTCGGTTCGAACCACTACGCAGTATCAAACTCCTAACCTCTACACCGATTGGACTTTGTAAGAGATCAAATTAAGTCAAATAGGGCCTGAGGCTATCACCTCGAAATCATGCAGCACAATCAGACCGCACAGGAGCTCTTGGTCGAGGCCAGGAGGCTCGCGAGCAAAGTGCAATCGAGCGAGGACACAAGCAACAGAGGAGGCATCACTACCATCGTATGCCTCTACGAACCTGGAGTGTTCCGTGTTGCGCATGAAACATGCTCGCATGTTTGCATGCTCAACAAATACCCCCTACTTCTTCGCCAGTCTCTGCAACACGTCGGTTTTAATCCGTGGACAGGACGGACACAAGTTCTTTCTTTTATCGGATGCCTGAGCGAGTTGGGGTAGTCGACCTAGTCCTCAAGTTCCTCTACACGGGACGCGTTGCAGCAGTTCCCGTGTATTTCGCCGTAGAACTCACTGCGTTCGCCTACAAGTTCGAGATGTACGAGCTCGCTGAGCAGATGAAGGGTTTCTTCACCAGGAACATTGACAAATACCTTGGGAATCCATCGTTCATTGCTGCAAACACAATCAGTGATGTACCATACCTTTGTAGTGCGTGCGACGGTCTCGTGTGTTCGATTCTCAGACGTTCAACGACATCCAGCAGCGCATGAAGACTTCGTGGTACGCGATGCACACAAAAGGAGATTTGTGGAAGAAGATGATTAGTAAAATCGAGATGATTTAAAAGCAAAAGGATTTGCATCTTTCTGTCATAGTATTACGGACAATTTTCACTATGAAGTCAAGATACACAACCACACCTACACATCTTGTAATGATATGTAATATCTTCATTGTGAAATGAATGCACCGTCGTGTGCAGTATTGAATGTACAGTATTATTTCCATTACAAAATGTGTTTTATTGAATAAATGACATGGATAGTTAATCTACACTTGGTGTGATTACTTCTGTATATTATCTTAAGATTTGTGTGTATTTTCTATGAATTTATTTGGCAACGGCAAGAGGAAGCGTTCAGAGCCATTAAACAGGAGACGCTAACTGAGACACTGATACTTCCTTACTTTAATGACCACACATCCATAACGATACAGGCGGACTCAAGTGACTACGGACTAGAGGGACTACTAGTTCAAGAAGGCAAGCCCATAGCATATACATCCCATTAATTTAGTAGCACAGAACAGAAATGCTCAGTCATAGAAAAGGAGAGTCTGGTCTGGTATGTGACAAAAATTCGAGAACTATATATATGCAAGGAACAATGTGACCATAGACACTGATTACAAGCCGTTGAATGTACATTCTCAAAACCTCCAGACTCGTATCCAAAAAAGCTTCAACGGATAAGCCTCAAATGAACAAGATACGACTTAATAGTGAGGTACATACCACGGAAGACAAACATTATGGTAGACCTACTTAGCAGACACCCTTTGGGCAACAATCGAACAGATGAAAGTATATGCAGATTAGAACCAGGAGAAACGGAAGACCGCATCTATAACCGAGTGTCTTGACCCAATGCTAGAACAGGTGAAATTGGAAACAGCACAGAGCTCAATACTGAAAACGCTAAAGAAGGCAGTGAAATGGGGCCATAATTGAAGATCAGTGGATCGTATACAGGGAAACTGGGATAATCATTCCGCCAACCTTCAAAGCAGAATTGTTCCGCCAAGCATACAAATCTCATCTAGCATCCGACGCGATGTGTCGTCGTATCAGTGACACTATATTCTGGCCCAGAAATAAACAAACGATTTAAGAAACATGGTGGATAGATGTACGGCGTGCCAACACGTACACACCAAAATAACGGGCTGAACCCATACTCAGCAGACTCATCCCACAACAACTTTGGCAAGTGATACACCAGAACAAAAAATAAGGGGACACACATTTTGGGAGACACGGAAGATGTGTCGAAATACATACAGACTCAGACCCAGGCTATATGGCAAAATAGGTCAAGGATTTTTGTACGCAATGGCAGGTCGAACATCTAGTAAGATCACCTCATCACCACCAGACAAGTGGTGAAGCCCAAGGCGCGGTTAAGATCGTCAAGCGCCTAGTAAAGAAGATCGCCTTGAATAATGAAGGTATCAACATGGCACTGGAGTAGGAGTAGCGGGAGACAGGACAATCAGACGAATCTGTTTACCTCCAGAATAAAGAGTTTAGGCGCACTCTTGTTACTCTTGATACCACAAAAGAAGTTGAGAACGTCAATAATCATCGGTGGTTCACATAACTACTCTAGAAACGGCAACAATCAGCGAAGAGAAGTTATCACATAGGAACAAATGAACTCTCTCACCTATTCCCCGGTGGCCGTTGGGTTCCCCGAACCCAGCCAACGGACCTCTCCAACAGCGCAAATGAGTATATCGTAGAACCGGTCGAGCCGAGGAGACATCCATTCAGCGAATCGAATTCGGATACCACAATGGGCGTAAATAATGCAACATCGGCTCAACAAACGTAGCAACGCATCACCACTCGATCAAACCACAGTAAAAGAAAAATCCACTATCAACAATGGGACGCACACGCCCCCACACACGCGCACACAGCAACGATCACCACTGCGACACACAGCCACCTGCTACTAGACGATCGAAGTCGATCCAAGGTAGACGACAAGAGCAACTACCACCGCTGGACAGACAATAAGCGAGCGCACACTCATTGATGTCATCTCACAGCAAAGCAACTTAGCGAGCGGCTGAGACACCGTCACAGCGCTGGATGAAAACGCAAAAAGAGCACAGCAGACCACAAGGTCAGATATGGCACAAACAAGGAACGATAGAAGGCGTGCCCACAGGCGATGCGACATCTCGTGCAAGCGCCCGACACACGGTCGACACCGGCAGAGCCTCATACCCAGTGCGTCTTAGGCTGCCGAGCCGGTGAACACAGATATGTGATCAACAGGCTGAGGCGAATGAGGGAAAAAGACACGGTGAAACATAAAACAATATTGAAAAACAGACCGAGAGGCAACAAAACATATATGTATATACATACATATATGTATATATATATATATTATTTGTCGAGCTGACGCTCAGTTGTTCAACCCATCTGACAGGCCTCAGCTCTTAACCATTTTTTAGGTATTACTGTAAGGACCGGTCGGGGCCACCAACAAACATATACCTCGTAGAAGGACAAACAAATATAACGAGGAACAATGACAAAGGAATTCGGAGAGAACATCACGAACGAGTTTAATAATCAAAGAATAATTTTTTACTTTCAACAATGACAAATAATAATGATAATAATAAGAATTGTGATAAAAGGGACGCAGAAAACCAGTCAAGAGGTGGCTTATAGGTGAAACCAGCCCGTTTGTAAATTGCACCTATCTAACGTTCGGAAGGATAGGTAATAACAAACACTTTAT